>CP092880.1:55026753-55492477 GCA_030710605.1 Cordylochernes scorpioides
GAGTTGATTACCTTTTGCTTCTACTAATGGAGCACCATTGTAGAAACTTTTCCTGTTTTGTAATAGCCAAACCACAGACAGGCTGGTTTTAAAATGGAAGCTAAAGCTCTGTTGGCCCAGTTTAAGTATTTAATGTACAAGTTATTTTGAGAAAAGAAATAATTTCAAATGACCTTGAACAGCTCGACCACTATGGAAAATTGGAGGAATACTAAGGAATCATCAACTGATGCACAGTGTTAATTGAAAGATTTAAGTTTTTTTACAATTAAAGACAATGTGTTAATAAGGAGAGAGACAATTAACATGATGAGCTACTTGATACATAATCCATTACCTCTTTTTTCTACTGTCTTTTTATTTTATTTTTTGCTATTTTGTTAAATCACAAGGTGTGTGTGTAGCAAAATCAAATTCAATTGACTAATTTGCATACCAAATTAACTAAATTGCATACCAAATTAACTAAATTGCATACCAAATTAACTAAATTGCATATCAAATTAACTTATTTGCATACCTATCTTGCTACCCTGTGATTCTTATCTATAATTATTTTATTTTAGAGCTCATTTCATCTATTTTGTAGAAAGGCATATTCTATGGAGGCTGTTGTCAATGGTGAGATGGTTCAGCTCTTATTGCCTTCCCTCCCCTAGGGTTGTGACTTTTGACTAGTCTCTATACACCTTAGGTTGTCCTATGGTTAGGACACAGATATGTCCACTCCCATCTTCTCTCAGTACCATTCAGTATGAATATTCGTAACTATTATAGACGCATATAATTCTTTTGAAAATTAAACAATTTCTACTGCCCTTACTGCAATGGAAAAATTAAAGGGCTTATCAGTGGTGAACCCTCCCATGAGCCAGGCCCTCCCATTAATTTTTCCATTACAGTAAGGGCAGTAGAAATTGTTTAATTTTCAAAAGAATCATACGCGTCTATAATAGTTTCGAATATTCATAACAGATGGCGTGCTGACGCATCATAACCATTCAGTATTTTAAACTTGCTGTCCTTTTCCAACCTTTGAGAGATCATTTTGAGTTGGGAGTGTTATTAATTACAGTGAAGCAGTAGATGATGTTATCTCTCCGCAATAATCTTTCTTATTATTATTATCATTGCTCAAGACAGAGATGGCTGGCATCGCATCATGTTTGAGATGTAATACATACAGTGAGCCACAACGTTCGATCATGAATGATTTATATTATTATGGGGGGTCGGTGGAAAGCTGGTTAAACCATTTGGTTTTCGACCAATACGACCCGGGTTCGATTCCCGCATTGGACACTTTTTTCTGTTTAAAAGAAAAAAAAAATGCTCCAATGGCCCCCCGAATCTTGCAAAAGTCCAACCCCACCAGCGAGTGCAAGTAACCAAACGGGGCTCTGGCACATTTGTAAGTGCAAAGTCGAACTGCTTTTCACATGTGTAGACATGTGGTACGCTTACAGTAAAAGCAGTCGCTAACTACCCACCATGATTATCATGGCCTGTACCACGTGTACTAGGGATAAGCAAAAAAAATATATATTATTATTATTAGAGTCTTCTTCTTCTTTCTTATCTCCACTCAATCATATTAGGGTATCAAGTTGTGATCCTTGATGGTGTCTGTTTGACAACCATCATGATTGGGTGAAGTAGAATGTGTCTGCCTTTGTCATTAAGACTGGGAGCACTACTCAGTGGAAGGCCGACTTAGCTCCAAAAAAATGGCCGCCTCTGATATGAGGAACAGACGCCATATGCAGCTGATCCTAACATAGAGTACAAACACTGCTCATCCTGTATCCCTGGATTAGGAGCCCTTACAGGGTACTATCAGCCGGGCCAGCTGAGTCCAGGTTTTTTAGCGAGCTTGTTACTGCTCCCCCTTCTCCTTTTTCATCCGGACTTGGGACCGGCAAAGGCAGAGTTATATTATTGTAGTAAAATTAGGGAGAGAAAGGGATCATCAGTGTTGATTTCTCTGTGGCTTATAGAGAAAGAGAGGTGATTGGGTAACCAACCTTCCAGTCCAAGGAAGCTTCCAATTGTGACTTGGCCTTCCTTGTCAACTCAATGAAGATGTCTGCCACTCTCCAGGTTGACAGTTGGGATCGCAGCCATTTCATCTCTTGGGGTGGCGACCTCAGCTTCTTACTCACCATATTCTACAATTTGTATTCTTTAATATATATATATATTATATTTAAAATAAAATTAATAAGATTTATGTTGTTTTGGATCATCTGGTTGAGCAGTCGTGGCATAAAATTTGAAAGAATAATAATAAAAATAGTTTTGATAAAAGATTGCTTTAATTGAGCTATAGGATAAACATAACTTGGTAAAATTACTGCCTGGCTTAAGGCGTAAAAATAAATAAAACAAAATATTATTTACATAATTACAAAGTTTTGGGTCGGCCAACGGGGAAGAACAACAATGAGTATTTATAGAGAAAGCGTGACCTCTGGCGGTCGATTTATACAGAGTATTTATATCTATGAAATTATAATTTTAAATAAAATATTTTAATATAACATTTTAAATAATATCTTAATATAACATTTTTAAATAAAATATTTCAATATAACATATATATAGATTATAAGCACCTTTTTTAGGTTGGAATGCAAATAGAGGGAAATAGTTTTTAAAATCAAACTTGTTTGTGTGTATGTGTGAGTGCAACTGTGGTTAACTGTTAGACTGCAATTAAACAATGACCTGTCATTTTGAAAATGTGAAATCTACCTGCTTCTAAACCAATGCAGATACTTTATTTTTCAGATTGTGGAATGGTTGAGATGACACTTGTTAGCTCTGCGTTACGCAGTGGATACATATTTGTAACGAAAGATTTTCAACCTTAAAAATTCAATCGCATGCCCACTCCACACTAAGATTTTAGTAGTCGCTGACTACCCACCATGATTATCATGGCCTGTACCATGTGTACTATAATAACATAAAAAACACTAAGAGTTATTTGAGCCAGACTCCCATTCACAAGTTGTGCCTGTGCAGGTGCCGCAGCAGCGTAGAATTCTCCCTCCGTCTGGTGTGGCTGCTCTCCGCCTTCTCCCTGGAGCACACCAAGAAGTCGCGAGCCTCCAAGCTCAAAAGCCTCATCATGGCCGAGGAGTTCCGCCCACGGCCCCTCACCATGCACTACTCCACACCCGTCCTTTCTCCCTCCAAGAAGACTCATCAACGCTCCTTCTCAGACGCCACAGGTTAGATGCCTCTTCTTGGGTATATAGTAGAATCTCTTATTAGAGGATTCCTCTCTCTACAAAAGGACAGCTTTCATCACCAAAATTACCATTTTTACTAATTAGCAACTCTCCAGTAAGAGAACACCTCTTTCTCAAGGGTACTTTTGCTTTGCAACTGGATGTTGTTCTTTACAGAAAGGTTTTATTGTACCTACCTGACATCTTTGGCACTGCTAGACAGTGTGCTAATTCCATAAACCTTTGTGTTATTGGGGACAGACAGAGATAAATATCTATTTCTACTGTCTCCAAACCTTATATCCATTAAAATACCTTTTCCAAGAGGTTAACTTCAGTATAAAAGCAAAACAAGCCCAATGTGTGGGCAATACTACAGCGGTATGGTATATTAAACTGGGAGGGTTCACCACTGATGAGCCAGGCCCTCCCATTAATTTATGATTGTAGTATAAGGGCATTTGAGAAAATTGTTAAAAAAAAAAATCGTATACATCAAAAATAGTTTGAATTTGTTATGACAGAGAAACTGCTGTGTATGCCAATGTGTAATATTGCAGCAGTATGGTAGATTAAACTAGCAAAACCACTGGGAGGGTTGTGCCTGGCTCTTCCATTATTTTGATTTTAGTATAAGGGCAGGAGAAAATTATTTTTATAAAAAAAAAAATTAAATGCGTCAAAAATGAGTTAGAATTTGTTATAAGAGACAGAGAAACAAACATATCTGTGTGTGCAGGGTTCTCATCTGAGGCAGGGGTGTGGAAGAGGCAGCACACCTCCAGTCCACCAGGCCAACACTACAAGCTGGGAGACCTGGCGTCCGGCCATGCCTTCGACAACGGCTGCAGCTGTCTGGAGGGAGGGGAGGGCCAGAAGGGCTGTCGCTGCCAGGCTCCACGGCTCGGACCGGAGCAGGAATTTGTGAGGGCCCTCATCTCCATCGGCCTCCGTCTACAGGTGGCCCCCACCAAGGAGCTCAAGAGTGAGTGCCCTGAGTCAAACCTACAATGGAAACCTTCGCTATAACACCACTTGGGATCAAAGATATTGAATACCATCATCAACTTAGCACCCCTATTTCCCTGAAAATTATAAGTTTTTAACTTACTTTTCTTTTTAAGTACAATGATAAGGCACAATTTGTGTGGATTATAGATTAGAAACACAGGGTAATAAGACCAAATACAAATAAATAAACAGCGTGTGACATTTCAGTAACAGCGTTGTTAACATCATCAGACAAAAGAATACGTCACACACTATTAATTTATTTGGATTAGGCCTTATATATATATATATTCTTGTAGTTCTAAAACAAATTGTGCTTTATCACCATTTTGTGTAAAATTTAATTCTCCAATCAATCCATGTTATGTTGTGTTTTGAATTTTCTTTATTCTGAAAACTCCCGAGACTTCCAGCAAATCTTTCCAGGAAAGAAATCATCTTTTCATACGATGGATATTCTTTCTCAAGCAAACTCATCTCCCATTCCTTTCTTATTGAACGATCAAGTTTTGATTGAATTATATGAATTAAAATCATATCCGATAAATTATTACGCTCCAATCCGAGGATAGAGAGATTCTGAATGTTATGTTGTGATGTTACCAGACCAGAGGCTGCAGGCCGAACTCTCCATGCTCAACCTCAACCTCCCAGCCAGGGTCTGGCTGCCCCTCAAGAGCGAGGACCCCCACGTGGTGGTGAGGATCCCTCCAGCTGAGGCTGCCGTGCTCAACAGCAAGGACAAGGCCCCCTACCTGATCTACGTGGAGATCATCAGCAACAGCGGGGGGTCCCTGCCCCCCAAGATGGCGCCGGCCCACCTGCGGCAGACCCGCAGCGAGGAGAACCTGCCGGACTACTTCACCATGAACTTCTGCCTGGAGGATGGGGAGGAGGAGGACGACCCAGAACTCCCGGAGTGCCATCGCCAGCCGGACCGGGACACCATCTCCCAGGACTCCGGCACCAGCGCGGACCCCGTGTTTGTTGCTGCGGGGGACATCCGTCGTAGGCTCTCTGAGAGCATCAACATCCCCTTGACCTCCTTCAAGGTGATCTATTTTATCTAACTAGCTCTTGTGTGAGAGATGGCAGCTATTCCTTGATGATGTGTGCCAATTTTCCCAGTACAGTAGAACTACTATATTATGATGCATTACCGCACCATCTGTTATGAAAATTGGAAACTATTATAGACGTGTATGATTCTTTTGAAAATTAAATAATTTCTACTGTCCTTACTGCGATGGAAAAATTAATGGGAGAGCCTTCACCACTGATGAGCCAGGCCCTCCCATTAATTTTTCCATCGCAGTAAGGGCAGTATAAATTGTTTAATTTTCAAAAGAATCATACGCGTCTATAATAGTTTCCAATTTTCATAACAGTAGAATTACCTCTCTGTAAAGACAACACCCAAGTTACAGAACCAAAATGTTCTTTAGAGAAATGTCCTTTACTGAGAAGTTGCTAATAAGTAAATATTGTAATTTTTTAAATTAAAAACTAGAGAGGTGTCTTTTAGCATGAGTGTCCTCTTGGTAGCTTTCTTGGCCCTTTCTAGCCAGTTCATTGCAGGTCTTCCTATCTTCCTTATTCCTTCAATTTTCCCCAACATCAACCTCTTTTCTAATCTATTTGTGCTCTCATTGTGTCTGAAGTAGTCTTTGTTTACATATTTGAGATTCTAGGGATCTATAACAGGATTAATTTCATTTAAAATTGAAACATTTATCCTTTTATTTGTCCATGGCACTCTCCAATAGCCTTCTCCATGTCCACATTTCAAAGGCTTCAATTCTTTCTTATTTTCTGAGAGTCCAGTCCTCACATCCATAAATGACCACAGGGAATACCAATGTCTCTACTATTCTCTTCTTTGTCCTGAATCCTATACCTTCATCTTTATCCAATTTCATTTTTGGGTCTCTTCCTAGTGCTCTTCTTCTGTTTGCTTCCTCTAATCAACCTCCCATCTCCTGGATATTAGGGATATATTATAGTTAACTGAAAGTCCTAATGGGTTTCACTCTATTCAAGGTTTTACTGTATAGTGCAAATTTGGTGGTGGTCTCTCCTTTAAATTTTTTATTGATTCCTGCAGAGACTTGCGTTAAACAAAATAAAATTTTAAATTAATTAGTATTCCTAATAGAATTCCTAAATAGAAAGAAATGGTTGTGTGTGGAACAGAGAGATCCCGAGGACCCCTCCGCCGCTGCCTTGAAAGAACCCTGGGACTTGAAAGTGGTGAGGATCCGAGCCGAGTCCCCCTATGGCCACCTGGAGAACTGGAGGCTGGAGGCGGCCATTGTCAAGTGTGGGGACGACCTGCGCCAAGACCTGCTGGCCAGTCAGCTGCTGGCAGCCTTGCGCAGGACCTGGACGGCGGAGCGCGTGCCCCTCTGGCTACGTCCTTACGCCATCTTGGTGCTCTCGCGGGACTCCGGCCTCATCGAGCCCATCCTCAACACGGTCTCCCTCCACCAGATCAAGAAGAACGGCAAGGGGCTGTCCCTCCTACAGTACTTTATCCAGGAGTTTGGGGAGCCCACCTCAGAGGGCTTCCTCTCAGCACAGCGTAACTTTGTGGAGAGCTGCGCGGCCTACAGCCTCTTCTCCTATCTCCTCCAGGTCAAGGACAGGTCAGTTGTGCATGGGAGAGTTAACACACTATTGATTTAGTTGGATTTGGTCTTATTGCCTTCTAGTTATTTTAAAATAACTTTTTATTTGTATATTACTCTTATATACCATTAAACCTGTCTATAGCTCTTGGGACTCACCAAAATAGGGTGCTATAGAGAGGGGGTGCTATAGACAGGTTTAACTGTATTTCTATAGCTCCAGAACACATTTTGGCTTGCATAAGATGCACTAAACAGGACCTTTGGGAGAGGCCACTGCTTATCATAAAACAGATCGAGGAACATGGACACATGGAATTTAGTATAATCTTTGTACAAAGGGATAGGAAACAATAAAAGGATTGATCTTTTTGTCTTGAGAGTTGCCTTCTTATGGTTGATTCTAGTTTTTTTGTTGAAATATGGGGTTATGGCCTGTTTCATAGATGTGGCTTTTATTATTAGAGAATTAGCATTCTTCTGGTTAGTTACCTTTCATTTTAAGGATCCAGGTGCACCTGCCTCTTTTACTCGAGTGTGCCTGGGTCATGGTGCCATGATCAACTAAAGCTGCACTCCATTCCATGAGATCATGGAATTTGGGTTATTTTTGCACAAAGGGATAAGAAACAATAACTCTTCTTAGATTTAAAAGATTAGTCGATTCTCATTCAAATCTTAAAACAGTTTTAAACATAGGGTAATAAGACCAAATCCACACAGATAAATGAATAGTGTGTGACATTTCTGTAACAGTGTTGTTACCATCATCAGACAAAAGTACTGAATGTTATTTAAACATCACACACTATTTTTTTAATATTTGGCCGTTGTATTACCTTGTTTTTTTAATCTAGAATAATCCAAATTGTAAACTTATCATTGAACGGTTACATTTTTTTTTCTGTGATAAAGAATCTAAACTATTTTTGACACGCATGATTCTTTTTGAAATAAAATAATTTTCAACTATCCTTTACTGCAATGATAGAATAATGGGAGGGCCTGGCTCATCAGTGGTTGTGACACTTGCCACGTTTAATCAAGAACAACTCTGGTTATATCACCATAAGATAGGATGTCGCCATGTAGAAGCCTCAAATTGTGTCGCTCTTAGTTCCAGGGAGAGTTCCAGAGAAAACGGAATCAGCAGCCACCAGTAAAAAGATATTTCCTATCAGATAAATTTATTCAATCAGTTTAGTTGTGTCTAGCTTAACAGAACAATGTGACCAGGCATAACGGCAACATTCTACTGGATGCCGAGGGCCACATTCTTCACATTGACTTTGGCTTCATCCTCTCCTGTTCTCCCAAGAACCTGGGCTTTGAGAACTCCCCCTTCAAGTTTACCAATGAGTTTGTTGAGGTGAGTGCTCCTTGTCATTCTCACCTACAAGCCTGGTTGGTTGTGTACCTTCCCATTTATATCTAATTCCATGTTTTCAAACCTATTATTTATATCTTTATTTATTACAAAATACATGCTCTCTCTAATCTATGTGGATATTTGGCATGTAAATTTTTCAATCTATGTGGATATTTGGCATGTAAATTTTTCAATCTATGTGGATATTTGGCATGTAAATTTTTCAATCTATGTGGATATTTGGCATGTAAATTTTTCAATCTATGTGGATATTTGGCATGTAAATTTTTCAATCTATGTGGATATTTGGCATGTAAATTTTTCAAACTATGTGGATATTTGGCATGTAAATTTTTCAATCTATGTGGATATTTGGCATGTAAATTTTTCAATCTATGTGGATATTTGGCATGTAAATTTTTCAATCTATGTGGATATTTGGCATGTAAATTTTTCAATCTATGTGGATATTTGGCATGTAAATTTTTCAAACTATGTGGATATTTGGCATGTAAATTTTTCAATCTATGTGGATATTTGGCATGTAAATTTTTCAAACTATATATGTTATGTGAAAAAAATAGCGCAAATGTGATATTGTACTGGGATAAGGCTAATAAATTGAACACAAGGTAACAGCGTTGTTACTGAAACGTCAACACACTATTTATTTATTTGGATTTGGTCTTATTACCTTGTGTTTATAATCTATAATCCAAATTGTGCCTTATCACTGATAAATTAAGAAAAGAAAAAAAAAAAAAAAGGCATCTCCTTATCGGGTGACTAAAAGTTGCTGATGGCTTGCACTATCTTTCGGAATAAATATCAACTATTCATTAGCGTTTTTTGGTCGTTGAGGTACAGCTTGCACCACGCTGATGAGGGCCAACAGCCCGAAACACATCCGTGGTTAGCTTTTCTTGATTAATCAAGAATGGGTATTTGGCCAATTCTGGAATAATAAAAAAAAATATCAACAAATAGTTGATATTTATTCTGATAGATGGCATAAGCCATCAGCAACTTTCAGTTGTCCGATAAGGAGATGCCTTTATTTCTTTTCTTTATATATGTTATGTTTATATAAAAAGGGTGTACCTAGATCTGTAAATGAAAAAAAAAAAAAAAATTTTTTTTTTCATTTACAGATCCAGGTACACCCTTTTTATCCCAGGTACACGTGGTACAGGCCATGATAATCATGGTGGGTAGTTAGCGACTGCTTTTAATGTAAGTGCACCACATGTCTACACATGCGAAAAGCAGTTGCACTTACAAATGTGCCAGAGCTCCGTTTGGTTACTTGCACTCGCTGGTGGGGTTGGACTTTTGCAAGAATCGGGGGGCTATTGGAGCATTTTTTTTATTATCAGAAAAAGTGTCCAATGCGGGAATTGAACCCGGGTCGTAGTGGTCGAAAACCAAACGGTTTAACCAGCCTTCCACCGACCCCCCCGTCAAAAATAATAAATGATAATATTAAAAATTGAAAATAAAAAGGGTGCAATCCCTCAAAATATTTTGAGAGAAAAAATTGATTTGTTTTTTTCCACAGATCCAGGTACATTTTTTTTTCTAAATAAACATATTTAATGGATCGCCTTTTGACTCAAACTATACATGTTTATGATAAATTTTTCTGGAATTATTTGCTGAGATTTTGAAATTTCAATGAGCATTTAGCCAATGGTTTGCAATCATGGGGTATCTTTGAAAATATGTTAAAAACCATTTTATAGATTTATTTTAATTGTGAGCACTTATAAAATAAATAATTAGAGAAAGTACTACCTTACTTAAGGCGTGAAGAATAAAGAAAATAAAATATTACATATTTACATATGTACAAAAAGATTTGAGCCAGCCAAGAGAAAACAACAACAATGAATTTATATGGTACAAAGCCATCCTATCTGGCAGTCTGAATGCATTTCAGGCTGTTGGCCCTCATCAGCGTGGTACAGGCTAGATAAAAATATAGAATATTTAAGTATACTAAATTATACAAATTTTGAAGCTAGAATTTTCATTTCATTAGTGTAATTTAAGTTCAAACCTATTATAGTCGTAAGGTTTTTTTTTTTTTTTTTTTACACTAGGTTACACTAAGTATAACTACCAACCTGCACAAACCTTTAAATTCTGTAAGGGCTCCAGGGATACAGGATGTACTCCCATGTTAGGAATGGCTGTACATGACGTCTGTTCCTCATGTCAGAAGTGGCCAATTCATATTGGAGCTAAGTTTGCTTGCTACTGAGTAATGCTCCCAGTCTTAATGACAAAGGCAGACACATTCTACTTCACCCAGTCATGATGGTTGTCAAAAAAATGCTCCAATGGCCCCTGATTCTTGCAAAAGTCCAGCCCCACCAGCGAGTGTAAGTAACCAAAACGGGGCTCTGACACATTTGTAAGTGCAAATTTGAACTGCTTTTCACATGTGTAGACATGTGGGGCACTTACAGTAAAAGCAGTCTGCAACTTCTACCCACCATGATTATCATGGCCTGTACCACGTGTACTAGGGATAAGCAAAAAAAAAAGAAAGATGGTTGTCACACTCTACAGGGTTGATACCTTAATATGATTGAGTGGAGATAAAGAGAAGAACAACCCTTAACTACAACATGGACTGTCCCCACAGGTGATGGGAGGCCTGGAGTCGGACATGTTCCAGTACTTCAAGATCCTAATCCTACAGGGCCTAGTGGCCGCCCGTAAGCACCACGAGCAGCTGCTGACATTGGTGGAAGCCTCCAGCGCCCAGCTGCCGTGTTTCCGCACCAGCTCCCCCGGGGCCGTAGTCTGCCAGCTGAGAGAGAGGTTCCACCTGGGCCGGACTGAGGAGCAGCTGCGTATCCTGGTGGATACCATGGTGGAGTCCTCTCTCCACTCTTTCACCACCAAACTGTACGACGGCTACCAGTGGCTCACCAACGGCATCCACTGAACAACCTCCCCAACAACTGTACATAGCTTGTACATAAGCCAGAGCTATTTTGGTACACCTCTCTCCCCCCTCTACCTTAATTCCTCCTACGTATAATCCTCCTTTTTTTATAAATTAATTAATTATTATATATATCTTATAGATTGTTGATCTTTATTCCACACCACCCCTCTATATTTCTCTCTCCGTATATTTTTAAAATATTATTATTTGTAATAAATTATGGTGTTTTTTTTTTTTATTCCTCAACCATTGTAAATTGTGCCCCCTTTTCTTTCTTTTATTATTATTATTAATTTTTCCCCTTTCTTTTCTTTATTCCCTATCTGTTTAAAACTTTTCCTCCTCTTGCAACCCCAATTCTTATTCTTTATCTTTTTCTTTTTTTATTTAAATTCTTTTTTTTTTTAAATAAATTCTTTTTTTTTTCTTCTCCTCTTCTTCCCCTTTCCTTACCTATTTCCTCTGTTAATAAAATTATAACAAAATGAAAAGATGATGTCTTTATTTTTCTTTATTAATTTTCTCTTTTCTTTTTGTTTCAATCTACTTTATATTATAAACATAAGGTAATAAGACCAAATAAATAAATAGTGTGTGACGTTTCTGTAACAGCATTGTTACCATCGTCAGACAAAAGTACTGAAGTTTCGCTGTTACAGAAACATCATACACTATTTATATATTTGTATTTGGTCTTATTACCTTATGCTTGTAATCTATAATCCAAATTGTATCTACTTTATATTGTTATTGGGAATTGGAAACTATTATAGACACGTATGATTCTTTAAAAAAATATATTAAAAAAAATTATCTACTGCCCTTACTGTAATGAAAAAAAATTTAAATGGGAGTGCTTGGCTCATCAGTGGTAAACCCTCTTTCAGCAGTTTCTCCAGTTTAATCTACCTTGATAAGCAAGGCCCTCCCATTAATTTTTCATTGCAGTAAAGGCAGTAGAATTTTTTTTTTTTTTTTTTTATAAACACAAGGTAATAAGACCAAATATATAAATAGTGTGTGATGTTTTGGTAATAGCGTTGTTACCATCTTCAGACAAAAGTATTGAATGAGAAATTATTTATTTGGATTTAGTCTTATTATCTTGTGTTTATAATCTACTAGCCGAATGACCCGGGCAACGCCCGGGTTTTACCCGATTGAATGTTTTGATTCAAATACTATTTGTTACAATTATAAATTGGCGCCTTAAATAAATGCATATGTTAGTTAATAACTATAGCCTATGTGCTTTATCTGTCTATGTACTGTTGGCTTCCGTAGGCGTCTCTTACTGGGAAAAAGAAAGAGAGGATTCCATTTGGTTATTAACTAATATATGCATTTATTTAAGGAGCGACCCGCTCCAACACAATAGTTACAAAAACGAAAAAGTGAGTGGGGGGGGGGCAAAGGTGGCGTGATCGTAGCCAACCAATAGGAGAGCGCCATTCCAAAAAAGAAGCAAACGGTGACAGAGATGGACACTGAAGAATTGATTAAGAACGCATGACGCTCGTAACTGTATATAGAATAATCTAAATTGTGTCTTATCATTTAATTTTTTAAAAGAGTCATAGGTGTCTATAATAGTTTTGAATTCTGATAACAGATGGCATGCTAATGTATTATAATATATAATGTTGAGTGGAGAAATTGTAGGAAGGTAATGTTAAATAAATGAATTGGTGAGTTTGTCTATAGTGGCTTAATGGTAGCTTTGGTTTTGTTGATGGCATCTTGTTGTTTTTTTTGCTTATCCCTTGTACATGTGGTACAGGCCATGATAATCATGGTGGGTAGAAGTTAGCGACTGCTTTTACTATAAGTGCACCACATGTCTACACATGTGAAAAGCAGTTCGACTTTGTATATACAAATGTGCCAGAACCCTGTTTGGTTACTTGCACTCGCTGGTGGGGTTGGACTTTGGCAAAAATCGGAGGGCCATTGGAGCATTTTTTTAAACAGAAAAAAGTGCCCAATGTGGGAATCGAACCCAGGTTGTAGCGGTCGAAAACCAAAGGTTTAGACTATCCTTCCATCGACCCTCTATGGGATCTTGTTGTTTTGGATAAGGTGTTGGAGTGATATTGTTGTGGGATTGCCAGCTATTTACATTCAGTACATTGCAGGATTTAGAATGCTCCTGTTTTATAATTGCATAAAAAACCTAATATCAATAATGATTAGGTACAATTTTGGATTATAGATTAGAAAATAAGGTAACTTGAACATATAGTAATAAGACCAAATCAAAATAAATTGTATGTCATTGTATTTGGTCTTATTACCTTGTGTTTATAATCTATAATCCAAATTGTACCTTATCATAAAGTAACTTGGTGAGTTTGTGTACAGTTAGGGGCTTAATGGTAGCTTCGGTTTTGTTGATGGGATCTTGTTGTTTTTGTTTGATGGTGTTGGGGTGATATTTTTGTGGAATCGCCAGCTTCTTACATTCAGTACACTGCATGATTTAGAATGCTCTCTTGTTTATTTATTTTTTTCTTTTTATAAATACACCAGGTGTGATATTGAAATATTTTCACCTATTACACAGGAAACAAACAAATTAGAACTTAGAATTAAATATTTACAAATTTACAATTACAGTTAAACCTGTCTATAGCGCCCCCTCTAAATAGTGCCTTCCTCTCTATAGGGCCCGGTTTTAAACATTAAAATGTAAACATTTTACATTAAAAGTGACCTGTCTATAGCACCTTATTTTGGTGAGTCCCAAGAGGGGGCGCTATAGACAGGGTTAACTGTATTAATCGACAGAGTTCATAAAATTTATATAGACAGAGTGGCTGATGTAAGAGAGTTAAATCATTTAGATCAGGGAACAAACGATGTCTCATTTCTGTAAAGTTGGGACAGTCGTAGATAAGGTGAAGAAAAGTTTGTTCAGTATAATTTCTTTAAAAAAATAAGTATCAATAATGATAAGGTAAAATTTTGGATTATAGATTAGAAACATAAGATAACAAGACACCATATCCACATTATATAATTGTATGTGACATTCGCTAAAAGTGTTGTTACCAAAACATATCACACATTTTATTAATTTGGATTTGGTCTTGTTACTATGTTCATATTATAAATTTTCTAATTAAAAAGCAAAAGGCAGACACTATAAGCAAAATATAATAATTGTAGCGAGGTCTGGTAGATTAAATTGGTGATATTGTTGGGAGGGTTCACCAATGATGAGCCAAGTCCTCCCAATTTATATACATACCTCATCCCTTAGTGGTTGCAGAGCGGGGAAGTCTTTTAAATACAAGGTATGTCCCATAAGTTCCCGGACTGGGTCCATAAAAAAATTAATGAAAAATGTAAATAAATTTGACTGTTTATTATAGAAAAAATATCTGGCAACATGGTGGTGCCAATATCGAGGCGGTACGTGCGCGCGCGCCAAGGTCATTCTAATTTATTTAAAGGTCACACCTAGCGCTGCGGCGATTTTACGATGGAACAAATATTGTTACGCAAACTTTGACTTTTATCATCATCGATGCTGACGTCACTTCCAACTTCTACCTTCAACCTTTCTGTTATGTTTTATCGCTAGCTTGTTTTAACAATATTTGTATTGGAACAAGTCGTTCCTTAAATAAATATATATTTGTTTTTATCTAAAGGGATGTCCTCGTAACTACAACATACGTGAGTACAAAAACAACTAGAAATCCTTAAAAAAGAAACATCGTATTTTTGCTAAGCCTATATCAAATATTGAAGCAGAGGATTTGCGTAGAATTTTGTGTGAAACTTCAAATATCAGCAACCGAAACTTTTGAAATGCTTAATAAAGTATTCCCCAATGACGCCCCAAAGAGAAAAACTGTTTTTGAATGATATTCTAGATTTAAAGCTGGCAGAATTTCCATTGAAGATGATCCTCGTCAAGGACGCCCAAAATTTCAAAGGACTGATGAAAATGTGCAAAAAATCACCGATTTGATAAAAGAAAATCCTCGAACCACTTTGCTGGAGCTAGAGCAAGACACAGGCATCTCTAAAACAACGATTGGAATGATCGTAACCGAATATTTGAAGCTCAAAAAGACTCCTGCAAAATTCATCCTAAGATTCCTCACTAATGAGCAAAAACTGTGTCGGCTTGCAACCTGTGAGGACATGTTGGAAATGACAAGAACGGATCCGGAATGGAAAGACAAGATAATCACAGGCGACAAGACATGGGTCTATGGCTATGACCCTGAAACCAAGCGTCAATCTGCCGAGTGGAGAGGTCAGGGTGAGCCTAGACCCAAAAAATCCAGGATTTTGAAATCCAGAAACAAGGTGTTGCTGGTCGCTTTTTTGGATAACAAGGGCATTGTTCATCACGAGTATCTTCCTGCAGGTCAAACAGTTATTAAGGAAATGTATTTGGGCATTCTTCGCCGTCTAAGAGAAGCGATTCGAAAAAAAAAAAGCCAGAAAAATGGACTAATGGTGACTGGATCCTACACCATGACAATGCCCGCCCTCACACAGCGCACTTAGTGACGAGTTTTTTGGCGAAAAACGGGACACAAATCCTACCTCAACCACCCTATTCCCCAGACATCGCACCAAATGACTTTTTCCTGTTCCCCAAACTTAAAGCAGTTCTAAAAGGAAGACATTTTGACACCAGGGATGACACTAGAAAAATCACTGTTGGCATTGAAGGGCATTCCGAAAGAGGCCTATAAAAACTGTTTCGAAAAAGGGGAGAAACGATGGCACTGGTGCGTTGAAGCAAGGGGGAATTACTTTGAAAAGTTTTAATATATATATTTTTAATATATTATCTTTTTTTATGGACCCAGTCCGGGAACTTATGGGACATACCTTGTATAACAACAACAAAATAGTTTTTTTTTTTGCTTATCTCTAGTACACGTAGTACAGGCCATGATAATCATGATGGGTAGTAGTAGGCGACTACTTTTACTTTAAGTACACCACATGTCTACACATGTGAAAAGCAGTTCGACTTTGCACTTACAAATGTGTCAGAGTCTCCTTGGTTACTTGCAATCGGTGGTGGGGTTGGACTTTTGCAAGAATCAAGGACCATTGGAGCATTTTTTTGTAAATCCGAAAAAAGTGCCCAATGCGGGAATCGAGCCTAGATCGTTAGCGGTCGAAAACCAACGGGTTAGACCATCCTTCCACCTACTCACAGAGTGGATTGTAGTAGGGTGAAGTGTCTCTTATTGGACAATAGCTCAGAAACTTTCAAGCACTACTCTTCTACTGGTTAAAAAGAAAAACATTATCAAGACTTGAGTTTTTAGAGAGAGGACATTATTGAGATTTGACAACCATCATGATTGGGTGAAGTAGAATGCATCTGCCTTTGTCTTTAAGACTGGAACCACTACACTCAGTAGCAGGCCAACTTAGCTCCAAAAGAAATGGCCACCTCTGACATGAGGAACAGACACCATGTGAAGCTGCTCCTAACATGGAGTACAAACGCTGCTCATCCTGTATCCCTGGAGTCCTTACAGGATACTATCAGCCAGGCCAGCTGAGCCCAGGTTTTTTAGCGTGCTTATTACTGCTCCCCCTCCTCCTTTTTCATCCGGGCTTGGGACCGACAAAGGGGAAGTTAGAGGAAATTATAAAAGTATTTAACTACACTCTATAAAAATTGACGCACCATGAAGGAGTTGTCCGATTGGGACACAAATTGGCGTATGTGAAGAACATGTATAGGGGGGAAAAGAATTCAAATTTCAGAACAAGTAATTTTAAAGTTTGATCGTCACAAATAGAGAAAGTCAATATGTCGTTGGACCCCCACTGACCTGAATACAGGCTGTCACCCGGCGTGTCATGGACTGATACCGGATGGTGTGCTGCGGGATTTCTTGACAAATTGTCTCCAACTGTCGGAATAAATAGTCAACATTCTGGGATGGTTGTAATCGCCTTCCCATCACGTCCCAGATGTGCTCTATGGGCGAGAGATCAGGTGACCTTGCTGGTCACAAGATTAAAGACTATCCATAGTAACATGTGCCGTGTGTGGCCGGGCATTATCTTGTTGAAAAGTAAGCCCGGGGTGATGTGAGAGGAACGGCAACAAAACAGGCCATAGAATGTCATCTACGTACCGTTGTGCTGTCAGGGTGCCAGGAATGACTACCAATGGGGTCCTGCTATCAAATGAAATGGCACCCCAGACCATAACGCCCTGTTGTGGACCTGTGTGGTGTTCGAAAGTAAGGCCAGGATCCACACGATGCCCAGGACGTCCCAGTGCGACGGTTGTCAGGACACGGTAAGAAATGGGACTCGTCACTAAAGACTACGTCCCCAGTCAGCGCAGTTCCAAGTTGATCACTCCCGACACCCCTGTAGTTGGACTTGTCGGTGTACGGGTGTGAGGGGTAGGCATCGTAACTGTCGGCGAGCTCTTAAGATTTCGCTCTCTAAGTCGTCTTTTGAATGGTAGATGGACGTTGGATGGTAGATAACGTCGAATAGCCATAGCTTCAACTTAGATCATCCTAAAGTACTATACCAACACATAAACAATAAGCAGCACAGATTGGTACTGGAGTCCATCATATCATCACAAACAAACAGCATCAATAGGAAAATAGATCTACCGGAAATATATCATATATTATCTCAATAGTTATCCCCTAATATGCTCTGGAGAGTGGTCGGGTTGGAGTGGACCCCCTCTTGGCTTTTCTGTGTTGAGGTGTTTCAAATTTTACTAGTTTTAAACTTTACAAATTTTAAAGTGTCACACTACTTGTATACAGTGAATATCATAATTTTACTTAACTTTTAGCGTATATTTTCCAAAAATTTTATCTAAATTTTGTATCTTTAAATTCATTTGCATAGTTTTATTTTATATTTCATAGTCATAATTCTTATTTCTATTTTAATTTATTATATTTGAAATATCACTTCGCATGTAAATATATATGTTGTATATAATGGCTCAAGCGCGCTTATACCCTGTTAGTATAGTCATACTAGCCACGCCTGTCGAAGAACCGAAAGGTTCGAAAGCTAGCTCAAGTATAAATAAAGAAGCTCCTTCGTAAAACTTGTGATTCGTTGTACAATTGTATCAATTATACGGAGTTTACCTGTAGAAATTTATGCCTTAGTCGCTTTTACGGTCATGAGCCACACAAATTCCGATTGTTCCTTTTACCTGCGCCAGCTCAGAAAGAAATCGGCACAGCTGTCAAGATGGAGGTGTCACCTGCGCTTCAACCGAATATGCAAGGACCACCAGTTCATCCCACCGTCCCTCCGAATCAAAGACCCGGTAAGGAACCCTTTCTCAGAAAAGATAACAAAGAAGTTCCAGTGGGACCTGTTAGAGTCCAGAATCCAGGGATGTCACTCCAATATCAGGATCATATCTAAGACAGTGAAGGGCCTCATATTTCACATCCGCCAACACCTTCCCATGGCAGAGTTCACCGAAGTAATCATGTCCATCACTAGAGACATCCAACGCAAAGAAAAGATCCTTACAGACAGGCAACAAACAAAGATGTCATATTGGGTAAAGAAATACCAGTTCCCGCAGTCCGCAGCCTTTCCAAGCAATTCATCTAACGGAATAGTTAATTTGTCCTCGATGCCCTTAACGGAAAAGGAGGAAAGGATGTTAGCGTTGGGGTTACATTACGTTCCTCCCGACAAGCCCGACATACCCAGGTTAATAGCAGGAGTGGAAGGTGCACTCAAAAACCTCAACCATATGGAAACCCTCAGGATTAGACACGCAGTTACCCAGGTCTTGCGCAGGCCCTATCACCCAGTGTCATATACCCGGGATCATCGCTCCCTTATCCTCAAGCTAAAAAAGACTAGTTCGCTGGTCATCACCAAGGCAGACAAGGGAAACCAGACGGTGTTGATGGATAGAGCTGATTACGAAGGAAAAATGATTAACATACTCGCTGACACATCCACTTTTACGAACATCCCAACATCTGCGAAAGACGCCATGGTCAAGGGCTACAAGTCATCACTTAGGAACTTGATGAAGGCGAAGCTGATCACCAAGGAACAATTCACTCAGTTCACCGGTTCCCTCACACGGGATGCATACATATATGGTGCTCCTAAAATATACAAGTCTGGGGTACCACTCCGACCCATCATAGCATACCACCTCTCCCCGGCACACACTTTAGCTAAATATCTGGCCCAGCTGTTGTCTCCCATCATGAAGAGCAATCCTAACCAATACAACATCATGCACCCACCCAGTTTTATTCAAGAGATCACACAAATGCAGCCACCCGCACATCACACTATGGTTTCATTTGATGTTACAGCGCTATACCTCTCCCTTCCACACACCCTCATTTTAAACAAATTACAGTCCTTTCTCAAGTCAGCAGGTATTCAAGATCAAACAATAACCCAGCTAACGTCCTTATGTCTTTCCATTAGTACCTTTACATTTAACCACCAGCATTATAAGCAGATCAGAGGCACCCCAATGGGCAGCCCTCTTTCATCCATAGTGGCTGAAGTCGTGATGGGGTCCTTGGACCAGTGGATCAATCAGACGCATTCTTCCGACATCCATTATTGGAGGAGGTATGTGGACGACATCTTCTGTATACTCAAACCGAATAAACTCCAACCCATTCTTGACACTCTACATTCCTTTCACTCAGATATCAAATTTACATATGAAACAGAAACAAACCTAGTATTACCTTTTCTGGACATTCTCATTATTCGCACTCCACACAGATTACACACAGCAGTTTATCACAAAAAGAATATCCCGCCCCTATACACCCATTTCTCCTCCAATAGCCCGGTAGCCTATAAAATAAATACAGTCAGGACCTTAACCAAAAGAATACATACGCATTGCTCATTACCTATATTCAAAGCCATAGAAAAAAACAGAATTACCACCCTTCTAACCACTGCAGGATACCCGAAAAAATTCATAGATAAACACACGTTTGATCCCACTGCTCCGAGGACCTCCACGACTTATAGAGCCGTATGCTATCTTCCATATTCCTCGTTCTCTGTTACCATTTCCAGAATCCTTCGCCCATATGGCATCCAAGTTTACTTTAACAGCCCCCCCAATCTTGCTGCCCTTCTCAGGAATCCTATCACCAAAGCAGACATACCCAGCAATCCCATCCACTCCACCGGAGCAGTATACGCGGTTTCTTGCCAGGATTGCCCGGCCTCCTATGTGGGGGAGACTGGCAGAACCGCGTATATCAGAATTACCGAACACAAAAGAAACATTAACAATAGAGACCCGAAGTCACTTATATACCAACACATTTCAAACACTGGCCATAGCTTCAACTTAGATCATCCTAAAGTACTATACCAACACATAAACAATAAGCAGCACAGATTGGTACTGGAGTCCATCATATCATCACAAACAAACAGCATCAATAGGAAAATAGATCTACCGGAAATATATCATATATTATCTCAATAGTTATCCCCTAATATGCTCTGGAGAGTGGTCGGGTTGGAGTGGACCCCCTCTTGGCTTTTCTGTGTTGAGGTGTTTCAAATTTTACTAGTTTTAAACTTTACAAATTTTAAAGTGTCACACTACTTGTATACAGTGAATATCATAATTTTACTTAACTTTTAGCGTATATTTTCCAAAAATTTTATCTAAATTTTAAATCTTTAAATTCATTTGCATAGTTTTATTATATATTTCATAGTCATAATTCTTATTTCTATTTTAATTTATTATATTTGAAATATCACTTCGCATGTAAATATATATGTTGTATATAATGGCTCAAGCGCGCTTATACCCTGTTAGTATAGTCATACTAGCCACGCCTGTTGGAACACCCAAAGGTTCGAAAGCTAGCTCAAGTATAAATAAAGAAGCTCCTTCGTAAAACTTGTGATTCGTTGTACAATTGTATCAATTATACGGAGTTTACCTGTAGAAACAAAACTGGTGTTGTAGCTCATTCTTTATCATCACTAGTAAAGATTTTTAAAGAGGGTTATAAACATGATACACCGTTCTGATGTATAATTAAAAGAAGATATGCCTCTCCAGGTACAATCTTCCCGCACAACTTTATGTTGTATTTATATAAACGCGTTCGTGGATGACTTTTCTTGATTTATCAAGAAATTGGGTTGGCCAAATATCACGGAGCAAGCTAAATAAACGTTTAGTTTATTCTTGCTCCACTAGATGGCGCTCTGCCATCTAAAAAGCACATGTGCTCGTGGTCAGGAGATGCCTTCTTTATTTTTAATATCAACACCTGACCCACTTATCTTTTATTTTTTTCTATTGTTTTTTCATATATATATATGTGAAAAAAATTATTTATATGTATATATTTTTTATAAAATAAACTATTATTTATTACCAGTTGCAAATAAGACACGCTATATCCGATCTGGATAATTGAGCGTGAAACTATTTACAATAATTCATATTGTAGTAGAGA
This sequence comes from Cordylochernes scorpioides, assembly GCA_030710605.1. Taxonomy (NCBI): domain Eukaryota; kingdom Metazoa; phylum Arthropoda; class Arachnida; order Pseudoscorpiones; family Chernetidae; genus Cordylochernes; species Cordylochernes scorpioides. The sequence goes on from CP092880.1 coordinate 55,048,440, forward strand.
GTAGGTAACAAAATTATCAAAAATAAAATAAAGTTATATATTTTATTCTATTTGTAAAAAAAAAAAAAATTTTATTTATGATACATTTTAATTAGGCGTCCCATTTTTATAAATTCTTGTCTAAAAATGTTTGTGTTAAAATTAAGTGCCTTTATCTATTTGACTTTTTCACTTCAGTTACTTGTAATATCATCGCTAAATATCATTTAAGATCTGAACATATCATGAAATAATTTTAGGAAATTGCACAACCAAACGAAATATGTTAAATAGCTATAAAATTTGTATATATGCATGAAATCATTTTTTTAAGTTTCAAAAATGCAATGATATTGAAGATTTTTTTATTTTCTTCGTCGTTTTATGTTTTCTTGCGATCCTGTGGCCCCCTTTTTTTAAAAATAAAATAATCCTTCCCATATTTTATTCTTTTGTAAAATTATTTGCATCGCAAATAAATATAGAGCAATATTTCAGAAATTAAGCTTCCTAATAAAATCGAGTTTGAATATTCCCATTCATTTTATGAATAATCTTCATGTTCCGATTTTATTTTTTCTGTCAAATTTGTATAAAAGCGGATCGTCTGTTATTATTGTCCGTGAAGGATCTAGATGCTGGTTTTGTGGACAATTTGAAGACAAAGATTCATGTTTCAACATTTCAATGAATTCATCTTCTAATGGTTCTGGTTTGAATGTACCTACAGAAGATTTCTCATCTTTCGATTTAAGATTCTCAAAAAAGATTTTTGTTGGCTTCTTAATAATCTTTTTGGGAATATGTATCGGTTTTTTATTCTGAGTTTCATTATTTTTCATTTCTAACAAAATTATTCTTCCATAATAGAGGATTCCCAATATTGCCAGGATAAAGCCCAGTGTTGAAAAGAAAATAGTAACCACTGACATTTTGTCGTTTTTTCCTATCTGTTGAAACGTATATGGATTAATATACAGAGGCATCATTGGATAGACAGGTGGAGGATAAAACTTGGATTCATCATTTTGATCATCATAAAGAAACTGAGGAGCTTGGTAATCATCAGCATTTTGGAAACCTAATTCGGGATATTGGCTATATACATTTTTGCTTTTTGACGATTTCAAATCTCTATTGAATTTGAAGGTCCCAAAGAATTTCGATAAAATATTCTTAGAAATTGGTGATGAATGATCTCGTTTGGCTTTAGAATTTTGTGAGAATTCAGCGAGAGAGTCGGAGGGGGAGGATGGTACTTTCCCAGAAGACACCAGATTTGTTGTCAGAAGAACCAACATCACTGCGCATGAGCAGGACATGCCTGGCTCCCCCTCAGCACCCACACATCGCATTCTAACAATAGCTTCCTAGGAAACCAAAGAAATATATATTTGATAAACTAATAACTATAGATTTAAAAAAAAATCAAAATTAAAATAGATCGTCATCTAATACTTAAAACTAAGTTATATATAATAAATTGAATATAAAATAAATACCAAAAACATTTTATTAGACAAAATGAAATTCAAAATATCCTGATAACAAAATATATATATTATAATCACAGAATATTTATAATTTTATTTATATTTGACCAAATTTTACTGGCATAATTTATAGTCAAGAAATGCCTTGTCATGAATTTAGTAGTAATCATTTTCGATTCTCTCTCTCAATATGAGTTACTCCGTTTCTGTATAATTAATAAATTCTATAGACAAGCTAGTGAAAGTAGTTTCCAAATATTAAAATCAAAATATATGACCACATTATCTTTTCAATAATTGATTTTCTGTTGCTAAGATTATAAAACGTTGAATCGATTACGCATTTAATTTTTTACAAAAAAAAAAACAACTTTCATTTATGAAGAAAAAGAAATTAAAAATACTTATTCCTTAAATGTTTCTATTATATTTATATTTAGTAAAATAAATATTCAAACGTTTTTTTTTTTTGAAAATCAAATAGCTTCTTTTCAATCTTATAATTAGCATCATATTGATATTTCTTAATGAATTTGTGGCCTTTATTATTACTTATAAAGAAAATATATGATATATGTTTTTTAATATAAATATATATTTTTTAAATTAAAAAGGAATATCCTAATCGCTTACATTTATATAAAAAAGTAATATAGTATATTTTCAAATTTACTTGTTTAAAAAAAGGGCAATGATCAAATGTGAACAATAATTAATATTATAGTGTCTAGATGCTAACGCTATGCAGAGCTGAAAGATTTCATGCTAAAATTGCAAGAAAAAAAGGTAGATGAAATTTTAGAAAAGCTGGTTATTTCGATACGTGATATAAAATTTCAGTGATATCAAATTTTAAAAATGTATGCTATATTATATATACACACTAATATAATATACTCCTCATATAAATAAGAGTTAGTTTTTGTGCGCAAATGAGTTTTTTTTATTTATTTAAAAATAGGACGAACTTTCGATGGGTTGTGTTATATTCTGTATTATTCAGCGTGATTAATTTTTTGCATTTATTGTAATTATTTTATCTCATCCAAAGTCCAGGCATCACCAGACCAGGTCGTGGATATTTTCGCAAAGGGTTGTGTTATAAAATATATTCTGAATGATATTTACATATTACTAGTTATAAGATGAAATATCGACAAGTTAATGGAAAAACAGATGGTTTTATAGGTTATTGATACATACACAACTTTTATTAAGACACCAGTCTTATACAGATTCTCCTCTCTCATTGCCGGCTTACAACGATATCCTCACAATGATCAATCACCATCATGTAGTGGAGGAGATAAATTCCTACTTACTGTAAAAGTTATATAGGGACAGAGCAACCATTCAACTTGATATGACGCTGGTTAAAATACTTTGTACTGAGGTAAGTTGGCTGTCGTTTACTTTTGTGAAGAACGTCTCTCTTTCTTCGTTAATATACTGGCACATGAAGATGTAGGTTATTGATATCTAGCTTTACTTCTTTTTGATGACGAGGATGATGGCCAAGTATGGCATAGGTATCGTTCAACATGATAAGGGCTATGTTTCCTAACCTTACAAACTCCCTGATGCCATGATGCAACACTTCCTCACTGCATATTCCTAGCCTATCAGACTTCGGTTTAGGCAGCTCACTATCCATAAAGGCACATTCTTAGCCCAGGCATACAGACCGTACTTATATATAATGTGGGATATAGGCTTCTTATATAAATCTTCTTTTAATATCTCCAGCTTTCGGACCTTAACGCCCTTCTTAAGGGGTTAGTTAACAATACTTGTTGCATACCTTAGAGAATGTACATAGTTTAATCTAAATTATGTGTAAATTTATAATTATCTTATAATTTTTCAACTTTGTTTCTTTTGTAGCATTTTCTAAAATGCTCAATCCTTAACAAGAAAGAAACGAGGATAACTCAGACGGCAAACAAAACTCTTTGTTTTGCATACTCTCTTCCTACTTCCATATGCAAATCAGCCTCTTAAAAAAGAAAAAGCAAAGTTGAAAAATACTTTAAATATTTATTTATTAAGATAAAATGATAATGGCATCAATGATGAGATATTGCTTGAAAGTTGGCCATTTTTTCTTAATAAACTAATTACAATTATATTGATTGATATATTATGTTTTTATACTTTTGCAATTTTAGTTTAAGAAATTTGAAATGTATAATTATGTATATATATATGGTAATTTAAACCAACAACCCTATATTGTATAATTACTTATAACAAGATTGTCATGTTGTATATAGAAACACATCTATAAATAATTATATGCATGATTAATCTGTGTCATTGCATCACCATATGTAATGTACTTTGTACAAACTAAAGACAAATAAATAAAACTATGTAATAGATTAAGAGCTGAGTTAAAGCAAGATTGATAAGTTCAAAAACGTCTAAAATCGAGAGAGAAATCCAACAACCCTGAAAAGGAATTCGGCAGCCCGTTGCCATCTGGTCCAAAGGGTGCGGAATGCCGCAGACGTTTAAAGTCCAACTCCCCCCCCCCCCCCCCTCCTCGGGAATGGTATATAAACCTCGGTTTTAGCCGAGCGCAGTTAGTCCGCAGTTAGTCAGCAGTCACCCCTTTCACCGTCAGCGAGTGCCCTTGTTGGTTGTAGCCAGGTCCACATCATCGCCATGTAAAACAGTAAGAACTCTATATCTCCATCTTGCTTAGCTCAACTCCTATCTGTTCATGGAACTTTCCTACTACAGCGGTGTCTCTTCGTTTTGTGTGTGTGGACATTCCCAAACTTTCCACTCTGCCTCGACCACGACTGCCTGTACTCTGTGAAAACTGTTAAAGGTCTTCCAAAGTGCAGAGAGGTACTGGAAAACTCTCCACGCCCTGACTGTCCCCCTCGGCTACTACAGGTTTGACCACCGGTTACCACAGCTATAGCGAGAGTCGACAGGATCTCATGACAGATAAGTCGACAGCAACTCTTTATCACATCTAAGTCGACAGGATCTCATCACAGATAAGTCGACAGCAATTCTTTATCACATCTAAGTCGACAGGATTCTACAAGGCTTACCAGACCTCACTACTATTTATCACATATATATATGTGATAATGTGTTGAGTCGACTTATCTGTGATTAGGGATCCTGTCGACTCTCTGTAATAATGTGTTGAGTCGACTTATCTGTGATTAGGGATCCTGTCGACTCTCTGTAATAATATGTTGGGGTTTGGTAAGCCTGTTGTAGAACCTCGTCGACTCTCGCTATAAGTTGTGGCAACCGAGGGTCAAACCTGTAGTAACCGAGAGGGACAGCCAGGGCGTGGAGAGTTTTCCAGTACCTCTCTGCACCTTGTAGGACCTTTAACAGTTCTCACAAAGTACAGGCAGTCGTGGTCGAGGCAGAGTGGAAAAAGCTTGGGAATGTCCACACACACAAAACGAAGCGACACAGTTGTCGAAGGAAAATTCCTTGAATAGATAAAAAGCGAGCCAAGAGCAAAGATGGAGATCGAGAAGGTTTCTTACTGTTTTACATGGTCGATGAGTTGGTGACAACCGGCGATAAGGGGTGACGCTGACCGGAAGCCTCACTGGAACTGAACTGGCTGTTGCTACGTGGGGTCCTATTTATACAACTCTTTTGGACCAGGAAGGGGACCAGGAAGTATTGCCTTTCTGCACGTGTCCGTTAATCGACACTGGCACCGGTCTGGGCTTCCATCTATCTTTAGAAGTTACTTGTGATTCTCTCTCTGGCTCTAAACTCAGCTTTTAATCTATTATATAGTTTTATTTATTCATCCTCAGTACATTACATATGGTTATGCAAGGAGACATGTCAATTATGCGTATAATTATTTATAGATTTGCAATTAGTTCTATATACAACATGACAAGCTTGTTATAAATATTATAATATATAGGGTTGTTGGTTTAAATTATCATAGATGGGCCCCGGGAGTGAAAGGGTTTATCCGGGTTTAAGCGGGTAAAGCCTCTCTAACACAGGTAAGTAATTAAAATTTCTTTTAATTAATTAAAACTGTGAGGGTAAAGGGCTATAACAAGATGTTTATTTGGCTATATCTGAAAATTATAAAAATAAAACTTATGTTTAATTTAAAAGTTATGATATTCATTATAAAAGAGAACTGTAGGTAAAACCTTTGTTTGTTAAAAAATAATGATGATAAAAATGATGTTCTAAAAGATTGTTGGCGGGCGTTGGAAAGGGTTAGGGGTTGAAGAATATGCAATTGTAAGTGTTGCACAGACAATCAAATACTGAGATCCAGGTGCAAAGCGAGGATATAGACTTGTGCGTCTTCCTAGGCAATGTTTCACCTGCGATCCTGTATAAGGTTACAGTGCTTTGTCACAATTGTAGGGTTATTGGGTTGAAAAGTTGTTGAAGAAAAGAATTAATATGATTGAAAGGGGTGGTAGAGCCATGCGATAAGTAGAATTGTTGTAGCGACAGTAGGTGGTCTGACTTGACTTGAAATCAAAGGTTGATTGTGGTCCGCAAGAGTTGAAAAATTGAAAGTTGGAAAAAGTGAACGCTTTGTGCATGCGTTGGTGATGTGCTCTGCGGATGATTGAGATAAACTTTTGAAACGTGTTCAGACCAAAAAGTCGAGACTTGTACTTCTGGGGAACTGTGTTCAAAGAGTTTGTTGAATTACGAAATCAAAAGAAAAATTGTCAAGCAGTACTGTCGTTTCTACGAGCAATGGCTGAAATAGGTAGTGAAAAAAGTATAGGGAAGTGATTAGTAAGAATTTGATTGTTGAAAACGATTGTTGTATGCCCGATAGTTGATGATAAACATTGTCATATAATAAAGTTACTTAAACAAAAATATAGTGAATAAAAAGATAAAAATATGAGTGCGGGTAAAAAAAAGTATAAGTGGATAAGATCAAACATGTAATATAAAAAAGATATAATAATGAATTAGTAAAATATAAAAGATATAATAATGAGAATTAAAAATGATTATTTGAAAGAATTAAATGTTTTGTCATACTAAAATAATGTCATGAAAAATAAAATTGTTAAAATAAAGTTGTTAAAATAATGTTGGAATAAAAACTTGATTATATAATTGAAAAGGAAAAAAAAATAAAAATAATTATTCAAGATTTTATACAAAGTTATAATATAATTAAAGATTATTAATGATTAGATAAATGTTAAGTAGTGAAAAATGGAACAAAAATTGTCTCTTTGGAAGAAAAGTTACAACTGAGGTGTGTAACTAGGTCATTTCCCTTTTGGTACACATTGGTGTTTCTATGTCTCTGAAACTGGGAATACGTGATCTGACATGTTCATGGTGATATGTAGAGAATGTTTTCTCTTTTGCGTGCTGGGGTATAGAAAAACAAAGACATATAGCATACAAATATAAAATAAATGATAACTTGATTGATTCTTTAAAAAAATGGATTGCATTGACGAAGATGATTGTAATATATAACAATAAAGGTTTAACATTATATAAAAGATGGCGTTCTAGTTTAGAAAAAATATTCCACACTGGTCGTGAAAACAATGTAAAAGTTGTAAAACACACGATGATAATTAAAGATATAAAGTTTAATGATATTTTTTTCAATATTAAAATTCAAATTAATAAGTGAATTGGGTAATTATTGGTAAGTCAATTAGTTTTAGGTGCTGCAATCTATCCGTCCTGCGAGTTGGATCACGTGTCAGGTACAGGCGAACTGCAACTGGAGGTGTCATTTTAACATGGCGGTTGCCCTTTGATGCCGACCGGCATAGCTGGGTTGTTTATTGATGTTGGCGGGCGTTGTGAGTCACCCTGTTGGCTAGAAGAAATTCTCTCTGCCTCCACTGTGGTAATTTGTTTCTTTAGCATATTTAGGCATATTTGAAAATATAGTTTTCTCTGTGTTTGCAAGCGTTGTGTCTCGACGATGTTGCGGACTTAATAAAAAAAATGTTATTCAATGATGTCAGGTTTAGATGTGAATAAAAGTGCGACTTCAACGTAGACACGCTTTGGTGTGTGAAGTGTCACAGGCATGAAGGCGTCTTTGTGGCCTATTAAGTGAGAAAATTGTTGTGGTGCGCTGTGTGACACTAGTAAGTGGATTGAATAGAAAGGTGTCACGTGAAGTCTTTGTTTTTGGTACAGCATCTAACTAGTTTCCGAATGAATAACAAATTTATTAGTCATGGGTGGTTGTTGTACGAGACACATCGAGAATTTTCAGATTGTTATAGAGGTGGCATGTTTATCGTGAAATCTTTGTGAAATTTTGTTAAATCGCGTGTTAATAGATGGTGTCCAATTGGAGAAAGTAAGGTGGGAATGTGTTGAAGTTCGTTCCGAGGGATGTGTGAATTATTAATAATTATGCATGTAAAAAGAAAAGGACGAGGGAGTGTAGCTATACTGGAATTTTTAACTTGTTTTGGGGAAGGACAGTTACATTTCTAGTTGTGCTTTTGAAGATATTGTATCTTTCGATTTTTGTATTTTTAAAAAATGCGTTTCACCTATGTTTATTAAAATTTGAATATATTTTTTAAATCGTTGATTATGGTAGTGCGAAAATTATACTTGTAAAAGGGCAATGGCATGATAGTGACTTATAATTTGAATGGGGTGTGTACATAAAATAGTGAACATAACAATGATTTTTTGCAAAGTTTTGTGTATTTAATTAAGACATTGGTGTTTTTTGGTATAAAAATAAGGTAAAAAAAAAAAACACACAAATAAGTTTAGAATTATGATTCGAATAATTTAAATATAATATGAGTTTTTATGTAAAATTGAAAGTAATGAATTAAAATTTAAAAGTTGCTTAAAATAAAGTAAAAAATGATAAATGAGGGTGTACAATATTTAAAATTTGGATTGAAATGCTATAAAAATGGTAAAATTTGATTTAAAAATAATTACAGTAACAATAAACATTATATTTATGGAAAATCAAGTTGTTAGCATGAAGAGAGAGTTAAGTAGATTTTTTAAAAACTCACAGTTTTTATGATTGTTCAGTCAGGAGACTTGGTCTTTGGTTGTTGTCCTGATGACGTGGAAGGCGTCCCATGTAGAGCTTGTAGAAGCTTGTGGATTCTGTTTGGCGATGGTGGCATGTCGTCTGGATGGTTGCGTTGTAAGGCCGAAGGTGGGTAACTTCTCACCGACTTAATTTGCGGGATTTTCGGCTGTGTCGTTGGGGGGAGATCGCTTGGTCGTTTCGTTGGAATGGCGTGCTTGTTCCTCCATCTTTGCTTCTTGGCTCTTCTATCTATCTGGACAGTCTTTTTACCTTCTTCGTTGTGGTCTCCTTCGTTGTGGTTATCCTGTCGACTCTCTGTGATAATGTGTTGAGTCGACTTATCTGTGATTAGGGATCCTGTCGACTCTCTGTAATAATGTGTTGAGTCGACTTATCTGTGATTAGGGATCCTGTCGACTCTCTGTAATAATATGTTGGGGTTTGGTAAGCCTGTTGTAGAACCTCGTCGACTCTCGCTATAAGTTGTGGCAACCGAGGGTCAAACCTGTAGTAACCGAGAGGGACAGCCAGGGCGTGGAGAGTTTTCCAGTACCTCTCTGCACCTTGTAGGACCTTTAACAGTTCTCACAAAGTACAGGCAGTCGTGGTCGAGGCAGAGTGGAAAAAGCTTGGGAATGTCCACACACACAAAACGAAGCGACACAGTTGTCGAAGGAAAATTCCTTGAATAGATAAAAAGCGAGCCAAGAGCAAAGATGGAGATCGAGAAGGTTTCTTACTGTTTTACATGGTCGATGAGTTGGTGACAACCGGCGATAAGGGGTGACGCTGACCGGAAGCCTCACTGGAACTGAACTGGCTGTTGCTACGTGGGGTCCTATTTATACAACTCTTTTGGACCAGGAAGGGGACCAGGAAGTATTGCCTTTCTGCACGTGTCCGTTAATCGACACTGGCACCGGTCTGGGCTTCCATCTATCTTTAGAAGTTACTTGTGATTCTCTCTCTGGCTCTTAACTCAGCTTTTAATCTATTATATAGTGAAACGATGCAGCAGAGAAGTAGCAGGGAAGAAGTGGGAACGCCAAGAGAAGAAGGGCCCCTTCTCGGAAGTGTTGATTGACAAAATTCCAGAGGAGGGGGTGGCAGACAGCGGGAAGTCCAGCTGGCGTCGCCGTGGGGAAGGGATCAGCCGAGCCCAGCTGGTGCCGCAGTGGAAGGAAGCTGGCCGGCCTGCCGAGGATTTGTGTGTGCCGAGAAGACATGGCAGTCTGGGGAGAGAAGTCTGTCTGAGAAGTGGGCTCCAAACGTGTGGCCGTATGGACTGACCGGGAAGGCGGTAGCGGAGAAGGATCCCTCTAGTGGCGGGCATTGAAGGCAAGTCAATCTTCTACTGTATAGTTACTTATCTACTCTTTAAGCTCGTATAATAAATATACCGCACTAAGCTGTATCCTAAAGAATCCACATTGTTCTCTTAGAAACCTTGAACGCAAACATCGACGGCTGAGAAGCGTCGTAACATTTGGTGTCAGAAGTGGGATACAGCTTAGTTAATTTTAATTGAAGATTTTATTTTGCGCTAATTTAAAAAGAAAAATGGAAAACTAACCGACCCCGAAATCGAAAAATTCACAAAATTGCTCCGTCTGATAAGCCAGAAAGTAGATGAGCTCGGAAAAAACTTGGATACTCGATTGAGCCGACTCGAGCATATTCGGAATGTCAAACGTTCTGCCACACCCATGTCTTGCGAAGTTAAGTTCAATGTACTACCGCCAGAAAATCCTGATGGCTTTTCAAAACCAATCACAGCAACCAATAGCCCACGTATTCAATGTCTGAGGGGACAAAAGACGATCCCAGGTGATGAAGATCCCGACAAGACCATCACAACAAAGATCATCACGTCAGGAGACGTTGTAAGTGAACTGCCAGAATCTACGCTAGAAGATTCTCCCGTGATCCAGAAGTCCGAAGAGTGTCGACAGCAGGAAATGATCCAGACTGGTTGTGTAGCGGAGGAGGGTGAGCTGATCGCCTCCGACAACGGCTGTGGCACGAGTGTTTTGTATAAAATCAAGCGGACGGAAGGAGAATGCCCTCAAGGTGATATACAGAGCGAAAATTCAACCCTTGGGATTCTTTCTGAAATACTCCACGAGAACAGCAACGATCTTGGCGAGCTGCAGTGCGACAGCGTGGCTGACTTCAGCGACAGTGTCAGACTGTCAGGGACTACAGCGGCGATCCAACTGGACGGGACGGAGCTGGATGCTCCGTGGAAGTGCGACAAGGCTAGATGGTCGAAGCACCCTGAAGTTGGAGCCGGCAACCCGACTGAACGGGATAGAGCATTGGACGCTCTGTGGAAGTCCGACGACAATGTCTGTGACGCGGAAGTCGCGCGCAATGTGTCAGTGCCGTCGTCTGCAATGCAAGCTGAAGAGATGTGCCAAGAATGTGTACCATTCATCTTCGTTCCTTCGCCCGACAAGGTGCAGATCAAGCAGCCACCGCCTAGGAAAAGTTCTACCGACCTTGAGACTGCCACGGGATCCGACACCTCCAGAAGGTTTAAGAAATTCACAGCCCTGTGCGTGGTCGGCACTAAGGAGCCTAGGTTTGAAGGGTTTGGAAAGAGAGAGCCTCTAGAGCAAGAGAATGGGAAACCTAAAGAAGAAAAGGGAGGCCACGATATGGACAGCGTGGATCAGGTGGACGAATCCACTGTAAAGATCGGCGATCTACAGCCCCGTCGTGGAAGGAAGCGGCGAAAGCGCAACACAAACGATCACAACCCTTTGTACATTGCGGCTACAGTGTGTTCACAAGGAGAATTCAAAATATCAGATGGAAGCATCGTAGGCAGTGAAATATGGCCGCCATCTTGTGGAGAACCACCGCCCTGTGCTAGACAGCGAGACCAATCAATGGCGTCGGCACTGGTTGAGAGTGGAAAGAAAGCCCGAGTTGAGATGTGGTTCTGCAAACAAGGGTTGGTGTTAACCCTGCCGCTACGCTTCCGGGAGGCGGACAACCCTCATGTGGCCAGAGACGTCAGGGAGATCAAAGGGCCGCCGATCAGCGCCTCTGGTGAAATCAGCCTTTTCGGGACGAAAAGGATTGAGAAGGGGGCAGTGAAACGATGCAGCAGAGAAGTAGCAGGGAAGAAGTGGGAACGCCAAGAGAAGAAGGGCCCCTTCTCGGAAGTGTTGATTGACAAAATTCCAGAGGAGGGGGTGGCAGACAGCGGGAAGTCCAGCTGGCGTCGCCGTGGGGAAGGGATCAGCCGAGCCCAGCTGGTGCCGCAGTGGAAGGAAGCTGGCCGGCCTGCCGAGGATTTGTGTGTGCCGAGAAGACATGGCAGTCTGGGGAGAGAAGTCTGTCTGAGAAGTGGGCTCCGAACGTGTGGCCGTATGGACTGACCGGGAAGGCGGTAGCGGAGAAGGATCCCTCTAGTGGCGGGCATTGAAGGCAAGTCAATCTTCTACTGTATAGTTACTTATCTACTCTTTAAGCTCGTATAATAAATATACCGCACTAAGCTGTATCCTAAAGAATCCACATTGTTCTCTTAGAAACCTTGAACGCAAACATCGACGGCTGAGAAGCGTCGTAACAATAGTTTTATTTATTCATCCTCAGTACATTACATATGGTTATGCAAGGAGACATGTCAATTATGCGTATAATTATTTATAGATTTGCAATTAGTTCTATATACAACATGACAAGCTTGTTATAAAAATAATAATATATAGGGTTGTTGGTTTAAATTATCATATATATATATATGTCGTAAACCCGGGTAAGACAACAAGTGAGTTGGAAGCAGTCGGAGTTGTGTGGCAAGGCGTGCAGAGTGGAAAGTCCGCACGGGACAGTAAGGACAAAGTTTGGGATCAAAATACGCTCTCCTAGTACGTCTCACGTGGCACCAGGACAAGGGGAAAGTTGAGGATTAACTGAGGAAAGCTCGGCGTCCTTCATGAAGCCGCGGAGTCAGGGAGGATCCAAAACGGCAGCGGCCATGAGGACCGCCGTGAGATGACCACGGACCTAGACTCAGCGGGCCTATCCGAAATATCCACTATAACCTAACTAACTGTCAACATCCGGACCAACACCCTTTGTGTCCCTCTCTGGATCCTCCGGGTGTCCGGTGGCAAGCTGGTGTCACTTTGAGACGACTAGAAAAGACGCTATAATTTATTACTTACATATCACATTGTTTAAATTATGATATATATAATTTATATAAAACTATGTAAATTAAACTAGTGTATGCGGTAAAAGAAACAAAGTTAAAATATATACAAGATATTTATAAATTTACATAATTTAGATAAAACAACACTATGTAAATTCACTATGGTATGCGACGACAATACACCTGTAGATTGGTGTTAAGACGGAGAAAGCTAGAGATAAAATGCATTAGGGCGCCATCTGTTATAAAAAATTTGAACTATTTATGACGTGTATAATTCTTTTTAATGAACCATACGTGTCCAAATATAGTTAAAATTTCTGAAAGCTCTAGATATTAAAAGATTTATAAAAGAAAACTATATATCCCTTCTAATGAATTTTGCCAAATAACACAACAAAAGGGATTCTAATTTTCGAATATTTTTGTTTGTTTCTTTGATTATGGAAATAATTTTATGGAAATGTTGTATTGCTAAAAAATAATTCTCTTAAGCCAATATTAGAAGAGTTCTCTTAGGTAATTGAAAAAAAATCTTTGAAAAGTGATTGACTTTTTTTGTGTGCTTACTGTTTCCATAGCAACTGCGATATAAGATTTTAGATAAGAACCTTTTAGTCTTTGTGAGAAAGAACTCTTATAACGAGAAAATATTTGAGTCAGTCTTCTATAATTTTTTCTGTGAAAAAGATGTTTGAAAATTTTAAAACAATTCCTCTATATTTAAAAATTTACATAATATTTTGCGGAAATATTAGCCTTCAAGAAAATATGGCATATTCTAAAGTGCGAATAATAATAAATTCATTGATTATTATAACACTAAAATTAATTTTATTCAAATTTTGTTATTGTCCTATACTAACAATCTCATTTCAAATATTAATTACTATTATGTATTTGATTATAAATATTTATTTCTTCTTTAAAATCGACAAACTTTATCAAATATTCAAGATACTTGAAAACAAACAACTAAACATTATACCAGTGAGTAATATACAATTTAATTTGTTATTTTTTTCCGTTGAAATGTTATATATAGTAATGACGTTTTATTCAGAAGTACTAATGATATTTGAAAAGCCATTAATTCTTTACATTTCATTTTTAGAATTTTCTTTTACTGCTATCTATACGATAATATATTCTTTTTTACTTTTCCGTTTTAATATCATTTTAAAGCAAACGAATAATATTATATTTGAACATGGCGCTAACATCGATAAAGTACTGCAAGCTTTTAAGGATTTAAATATTTTTGCCGATTCAATTCAGGAAATATTTTCGTTTCCTATTTTAATTTATATTCTATATATTGTCATAAGTAATTTGGGAATAATAATGACTGTAAATAGTGTTGATTATCAATATCTTTTGAAAACATTTATTAAGATGTTTATTATTTCTTTATTACTGTGCGTAATTTGTTTTCAAGGAGAAGCAATCAAAAATAACTCCGTGTTATTTTTAAAGAACATTTTCCATAAGAATTTCATTCCAAACGATTTCAAATATTTTTCATTTTTAACCAATTCTCTTAATTCTCAAGCGATCAACTTTTATGCTGGTAATTTTATACCTCTCAACTTGTCAACTTTATGTAATTTGGGAGGATTTGCACTTACCTACACAATTATAATCATACAGTTCAAGATAGAAGATGCTAAAAGGTAAATATAAAGAAATCACAGTAAAAACTCGCTAATCCTGTTAAACCACAATTTGTTGCTTCACCTCTTGATGACTTTCTTCAATAAAAAAATAAGATGCACACATCAACATTCTTTATTTCCTGATTTACGCCATGATCTATAAAAACAAAGGTAAATTCTTTGTGACGTCAAAACTAGGCCCCATATTTTGACCGTCTTTGTACATTTGCAGACTTGGGTCGGTGACAAAGTTGCAAGACCAGCTTGGGTAAATTAAGAAGCGCCAATAATAAGAAGAAAAATACATGCATACCTCTTCATTTCTTGTGTGAGATTAGGTTCTGTCATACCTACTTGTAAAAGACAAAACTATGTTACTAAAACAATAGGAAAATGTGGCAATAATATATTGAGTGTTCTAAAATGTTGTCGTAACCTGTATATGATTATCAACATATACTGTTGTAGAAAGGTTTGTGTAATCCGAAACCTTGAGAAGAATTTACAATAAATCTAGAAACTCACCCTAGGAAGCCGTTTTGATTATTATTGATATGCATAGCAGAGGATTTTACATTTCCGAAATATTGTTACGTTGTACCCAGACGTTGTTTGTGTTCTTTGTCTACTCAGGATGCCACAAATATACACACGTGAGTTCGAAGGAATTGCAGCTAAAGTTAGCGCTTTATTATGTCTCACTTAACAGAAGGAATACAATGAGTGGAACTTGCCTTCAAATTCCCCGTCAGAAGAATCCTTGGCGCCGTGGATGTCCCTCTTGGGAAACGTTCCCCTCCACACTATACACGTCCAGCCTGGCTACATCGGCTTGTAGACCGCTCCGATGTCAGTCTCTCCTAGCACCGTCTTGCAGAATCATCCACACGCCTGGAGGCAATTCGACATGTCTTCTCCTTGCCGCAGATGTAACCAGACTCTGTCCTCCTCCACACATAGGAATGCTGTTTTTGGCGCCTGCCACATGACAGCAGGAGTCCACCCCTCTTTCCCCAACTTTACTCTGGAATCTCCGCCTTTGCCAGTCCCAAGCCCGGTGGAAAAAGGAGGAGGGGGAGAAGTAGCAAGCTCACTAAAAACCTGGGCTCAGCTGGCCCGGCTGAAAGTACCCTGTAAGGGCTCCTAATCCAGGTATACAGAATGAGCAGCGTTTGTACTCCATGTTAGGAGCAGCTGCATATGGTGTCTGTTCCTCATGTCAGAGGCGACCATTTCTTTTGGAGCTAAGTCGGCCTGCCACTGAGTAATGCTCCCAGTCTTAATGACAAAGACAGACGCATTCTACTTCACCCAGACATGATGATTGTTAAGCTTTACAAGCTTGATACCCTAATGTGAATGGGTGGAGATAAGAAAGAAGAAGTCTCTGGAATCTTGTCATCCATGTTGTGTGTTCTAAAATGCTGTCGCACCCTTATATAAGATCAATATTCACTCCTGTAGAAGGGTTTGTGTAATTCGAAAGCTTGAGAAGAATAAACAATAAAATCATTCTCTGAAACCGTTTTGATTATTATTGATATGTATTGCAGAGGATTTTTACTTTCCCAAAGTATAGTAAATTACGGTAGGAAGCCCCCTAACCAAACATGGATAATAATGTACTTAATCAAAACGCAAATCAAATTTGGTCGTATATCTAGTTTTTTTTTTAAATAAAAAGTGGTTAAATATAATTTTTTGTATATTTCTATATAAATTTCATTACTAATATTAAATATGATTAATTTTTACTTTTATTTCTTCATTTGCAAAGACTCTGTGGTAAATCCATGTAAAATAAATTTATTTTCCTCCAAAAAATTTACCTAAAGCAAGTCTTAAATAAGTTTTCATGTATATAAATTTCATACCATTAAATGTGATTAGCTTTAAAAAATAAAAACATTGCTTATTACTGGTATTATCACTATTATTCCTGTATGTACCCTACATTTCTTCGCTTTGGATAATCTGTATAAGACTAAAAGGTCTTAATAAAGGTTGTTGTTGTATATTTCTGTAGTCTTAATGCGAATATATGAAATGTAACGATGCTGTATTGTGTGTAAAAAAATGCTTATTTATTACCAAACGATCTTGAGAGGATAAATGCTCGAAAAGCAATTAAGTAAGTGTTGGCAAATATTTTGGTTTCTATAGCAACCACTACTAACAATCCTTCAATAAAAGAAATTTACTTCCAGGGAATAAAGCGACCAAGAGATCATTTCTAATATATCGAAGAAAAATATTTTGGTAGAAAATTGTTTTTGCGAAAAAAAAAGCTATTTATTTTCTAAATTCAAAATGTTCAAGACGATGAAAATAATTCCTCAATATTTCAAAATATTTTTGATTTTATGTGGGAATATTAGCCTTGAAGAAAATACTCTATACGTCAAATTACGAATAATCATCAACTCATTGATTTTAATGATCCTAATGATAATTTTTCGGATCTTCGAATATGATTCTTGCAACAAACCCATTTGTATTTCTAACTTGTTACTCATAATTGTATATTTGATTATCCATTTGCATTTTTACTTTAATACAGAGAAACTATTTAAAATATTTAAAATAATTCAAGTGAGGCAGCGAAATTATTCTTCTGTAAGTAATATCGAATTTCATACCATATTTATTTTAAACAATTCGATAATTATATCTGTGACAATTTGGGTAATTTTGACTATGGGAATGTATCCAGTAGGTTATGTGGCATTAGTAGCAACAATATTAATCAGAAGTTATGTATATACATTTTCCTTTTTGATCTCAAGATTCAATATAATTTTAAAACAGTCGATATTATTAACAAAAGAACATGGCGCCAATTTGAAGAAATTAACGCAACATTTTATAGATTTGAAAATTCTTGCCGAACGAATACAAAATGTATTTTCATTTCCTCTATTGATATATATTATCATGATTTCATTTACAAATTTGATTCTGATAATGAATTTCGAAATTGATGATTTAAAATGTATGATAAAATATTCCTTTATAATACTGTGCAACTCTCTTCAAATGATAACAATTTGTTTTCAAGGTGAAGCTATCATAAACAACTCCGCTTTGTTTTTCTGGAATATTCTTCGAGACAAAAATTTTATAGGAGACGATCTTAAATATTTTGCCATTTTGCAGAATTCTCTCAGTTCTCAGACGATAAGTTTTTCAGCCGGTAACTTCATTCACCTCAACTTGTCAACGCTGTTCAGTCTAGGGGGCGTTGGTCTAACATATATTATCATTGTCATACAATTTAAATTAGGGTAGTTATTCGCTTAAAGATTCCTCGAGTTTTCATTTCCTAATATTCAATTTACATAGCATATTTTTTATATTTAACACATCCTTTAATAATTTTTAAATGCTTTCATCTTTATAGAAACGATATATTTTAGAGGAATAAAGACTTTAAATGACGCATATTTTTAAATCTATCAATAAATGGTACTTTTAGTAAGACATTTAGTTTTATATGCAGATTATCTTGAGAAAGATACAGAAAAGGAGTGGGAAAAATGTAGAAAGAAATTCGAATTTACAAAGTCTAATGACAGATACGTACACACTAAGAGGTATAATTATTTTAATATAAATCTATATTTATACAACAACAATAAAAAGCTTTATTAAGACCTACTGAGGGACACTGGCGCTAGAGGACACCTCTCTACAAAGGACAATTTTGATTTTCCAAATTTACCAATTTTACAATTTAGCAACTCTCTGGTAAGAGGACACCTCTTTCTAAAGGACACTTTGGCTCTGGAATTAGGTGTTGTCCTTTACAGGGAGGTAGTTCTACTGTATTCCTCTATCCTCCTCTTTATAAACAGATTATTATAAATTATGGGAGAGGAAATAAAAAAGGGGGGGAATAAGCACGTGAGAGTTAGCAAGTAGTGGCGATAGAAACTACAAGCCCAGAGTAGATGGTTCTTGCATCCCCTAAGAATGTAATATAGACGTTTAGACATACAACAATCCTGTGTATATATTATTCCCGACTGCTGTTAAAGTAACAGAAGATGCTTATCTATTGCCAGGGTTCTTACACCACGGGCCCAACGGTCGACTTTTAGACTGTCGTTGGTTTGTCAACTCTCCGCGCCCCTTCTCCTTCTGGAATACCTATCTTTTGTCGTTTACTTTTATTATTTCCATACAATTTACATAGAAATTTATTTTTTATATTACTTGTTCTTCTTGTTCCAAAATCAATTTAATATGTACCGCTTAAAGAGAGCAACCTAGTTTATGATATTTGCAACAATGAATAATATGTGAGATTTTATATTACATACATATACATATAATATACACCATTTTTTTAGAACGTTCAGGTGTGGAAATAAAGAGAATTCACAATGTATTAATATATTTATTTATTAAAATAAATTTTTCTCTACAAAAAATTCACCTTTTCCTGAAGTTTCAAAACACTACTGATTTCTCTAAATATTCCTTATATATATGCTGTGAATACTCTCAATAAAAATATATAATTATATTAGTCGTTTTTAGGGGGTATTTTGTAAATTAATTTGGAAAATTTGATTTGAAAAATGATTCTTCCTATTTTTGTGGATATATAAACGATTATAAACAGTAACAATGAAAAAATTACAACAAATATTATAAATATAGTATAACACAACAAATGTATTATATATTATTTTTCTCTCGTAAAAATTTAAGTAAATATTTATATCATTGAGAAATGAGCTTTCTTGAATAAAAAGGAACTCTACCGTGTTTGATCTATTTTTCACTTGGCCAACTAGGAGATGACTTCTTTACGCGGACTGCCCTCATTCAATGACATTTCCCTATTGAATCTACCAAGAAACAAACCGGCCACTTGGTGAGCTGGTTCACTAAGGCTACCAAGACTGACTCCACAGGACAGCCAGGGTAGTTGGTGATCTATGGATACACTCCAGGAGCCTGGGCGTCGTCTTACCTAGTTGTTACTACGTTCCTGGAATCCAATTTTATGTACAGTTACTGGTCGTGAATTTTGGGAAATCTTCAAACTACCATATCCGAAAAATCAACAAAAGAAAATTGAATTGTCTCCTTCTTACCATAATAATTTATTTTTCTGTGAAAAATAGACACTTCGGACAGTTGTTAGTTTTTTTTCTCAACGTTTCAACAAAAATCTTTTGTCTTCGTCAGGAGAAATAAATAAATAATAAATAAAATTATTTCTCCTGACGAAGACAAAAGGTTTTGTTGAAATGTTGAAAAAAATAAAAAACTAACTGGCCGAAATGTCTATTTTTCACAGAAATATGAATGCCGGCCAGGCAACCTTTATCTTCAGGATAATAATTTCTTGTTAAAATACCTCCTATTGTAACTCTCTAAATAAAATCTTTAAAATAATTCTCCAGACTGATTGATTTGTTATCACACAAATAGCCAACGAAACCCCCCAGTATTGTATTCCATTATAAAAATAGTGCAATTGTGTTACCCTGATATATTCGAATAAGGATCTTAAGAGTTTCTTTATTTTGAGATGTTGCAAGCTTTCATTCAAATTTTTGTCTTCAATGAGCAAATCCAAAAACAAATAAAGAGAGATGTTATCTGGATCACGGATTATAGAAGAAAAATCAAGAGACCGGTGGTATAATCGGTCGATTCCCGACAGTCATGAACCAGGATCGAACATATTGGACACCTTTTTTAGTTATATGTGAAGAACCTGTTCATATTATTCTTGTAAATAACGGGGGTTGGTGGAAGGGTGGTCTAAACCAGTGGTTTTCGAACACTACGACCCGGGATCGTATCCCACATTGGGCACTTTTTTCTAATAATAATTTAAAAATGCTTCAATAGCTCCCGATTCTTACAAAAGTCCAACCCCACCAGCGAGTGCAAGTAAACAAACGGGGCTTTGGTACATTTGTAATTCCAAAGTCGAACTGCTTTTCACATGTGTAGGCATGTGGTGCACTTACAGTAAAAGCAATCGCTAATTTCTACCTACCATGATTATCATGGCCCGTACCACGTGTACTAGGGATAAAAAAAAGAGAAGTTAATGGGTATTCAGAGAAACTATGGGATGGCTGATTATCTTTTCTATTGTTTTAAAGTTAGGAAAGGAGCGCAATGGATTCTAATTCGTTTAGTTAAAGTCTTAACTATGTTGATTTTATGAGTAAATGTACAAGGAGTTAAAATGAGTATAATATGGTTTTAGGTTTCTCCCATAATGGACTGTGGTGTAGTAAGCATTGAAGATCTGTATTATGAATCAATCTAAGAACGATATTGCATGTGTGTATTCTTTTTTGATGATGAAATATAAGTCAGAATGATAATTGTGTGTGTTTAAACTGGTTAGTATGTTTTCCTCATGTCATTTCCTACATATACAAAAACATCGTCAATGTAACGACGCCATATCTATTGGGTTGGAAATAAGGTTAGAAATAATAGCTATTTCTCTTTTAAATAAATTTTGATTATTTCGTTGAAAATAAACACATGCGGTATGGTTTTGGAAAGTCGTTTTACAATCACGGGCCGCATTATATTGTATTATATCTATTGGGTGTTATAGGTTAATCCAGGTGTCTAGGTGAGACATTACAATTTTAGCAAATAATGTTCAAAGTGGAACCATTGTGGAACCTCGGATTTATCTATAATGTTAAGAACGGAAGGTAAAGGTATTCATGTTTGAACAGATTTCTGTAAGTGTAGCAATCCTATAAATAGTATCCGGGTTTATATTAAAGTTGGTTAAAAAATCATGTATCCTATCTTTTATAAGGGAATGGGGGTAAACTAAGGATGTAACATCATAGGAACATATGGGGAAGTCTTGTTCTACTTGAAGTTCAGATATTTCCTGTATGAAGATCGGGGTACTGGAGATAGTGAAGCTATTATTGTGCTCTCTTAATAACGAAGAATAAAACATGGCCAGGAATCTAGCTGAAGGAGTTACGGGTAAAAGGTGGTATGTTATGATTGGACGTAAAAGGATAGAGGGTTTGTGTACCTTTGGTAATCAATATACAGTTAAACCTGTCTATAGCGCCCCCTCTAAATAGCGCCTTCCTCTCTATAGCGCCCGATTTTAAACATTAAAATGTAAACATTTTACATTAAAAGTGACCTGTCTATAGCACCCCCTCTCTATAGCACCCTATTTTAGTGAGTCCCAAGAGGGGGCGCTATAGACAGGTTTAACTGTATATATATACACGCATTGTATAAGAATTACCAGTTGCCTGGCCAACCTTGTAGCCCTCTATATGGCAGACACCAATCCAGAAGAGGACATCCATACGAACAAGGTACCTCGGTTGGCCGGTATTGTGATCAGGGTGTATGGACCGATCTGATCTCTTCTATCGACAAGATACCAACTCCATAAGCATTACCTGACATATTTGAAGTGAAAACTTTATGATCATTCGGAATGATATGGTCCGACCTCTTTAGTATATAGAGAACTGTCTTGATTTCATTAAAGTATTGGGGGACTTGTCATACTCAGCTATGAAAATAGAGGTTGATTCATCTTGCAAAATAGCATCCAATCATACAATGCAACAAAGAATTTAATTATTAGTTAACTTATATAACTCAGATTATATAATAACCCTAATTAAATTTTGAGAAAATACATTATTTTATTTACATTTGTTGGCTTCCGTAGGCGTTTCTTACTGGGAAAAAGAAAGAGAGGATCCAATGAAATAATTTAGTAGCGTTTATTAAAACAAAATCATAATAGTGAACAACACATATAACAGAGAGTACCGTCGTCTTCCGGGTATTCCTTCTACTGGGGAGCTCGGATTCTATATTCTGTGCGTTTATAATCTGTTTATCTGTGGCTCTCTGGTCGGGATGGCGCCTACATTCGGCCATTCCTGGATTTCAATCGTCCTCGATTGAACCTTGCGTTGCAGGAACGTCGTGGGTTGCGTCGGGGGGTATCTTCTACTTCTGGCTCCTCGTCCGGACTTTCTTCTGTAGCTGAATCATCTTCTTCACTGTGCCAAGACTTCAGTTGACTGATATGGGCCGTTGTCGTGTAGAACCGTCCACTGGCTATTTCGCTTAACTGAGTCACTCTATACGTGTCGCTTGGCAGAACCTCGGTAATTATCAAAGGTCCTCGATATTTGGGTTGTGCCTTGGTTGGTTCACCCGTCATTTTGGGTACATGCCTCATCACTACAATTTCTCCTACTTCGAATTGGATTGTACGGCACTTCTTCTTATCGTAGTATGTCTTCATAATTTCTTGTTTATTCTCAATTTGGGTTCTCACACTCTCTTGAATTCTATCCGGCTCGGTCCATGGGTCCACGTCTTCGTCGGCTAATCTTCTAAGTATCCCATCGTGGAATCGAGGGGAAAAGCCGTGGAGTGTTTCGGACGGTGTTTTATTCGTCGTCTTGTTCACCGCATTGTTCAGGTCTCGCTCTACCTCCTTGATCTTCAGGTCCCAATCCTTCCGTCGCGGATCCTTGATACTGGTTGCTATAGTGGACAATACTGTTCGGTTCACTCTTTCGACCATCCCGTTCCCTTGCGGATGTTTCGTAGAGTTCAGAGTATGATGTATTCCATTTCCTCGACAGAATTCTTCAAATTGCCTTGAGGGAAAACATGACCCTCTGTCGCTGATGATCTTGTCGGGTAGTCCGAAATCATTCACAAAACTTTTCATTACCTTCAGGACGTTCTGCGTCGATGTATTCCTTACAGGGCTTAATCGGACAAATCTTGTCAGATTATCGACAATCACTAAAAGTTCCTGGTTACCTTTTGTACTTCTCACGAAGGGGCCTACGTGGTCCATGTGTACGATGGAAAACGGTCTCTTGCCTGACTTAATGGGATGTAGGAAGCCTTGTTGTTTTCCACCGGGAACTTTGTTAAATAGACACTCGAGACACATAGCCACATGGCGTCGAACGTACCTCTTCATTGAAGGAAACCAGTACAATTCCTTAATTTTGTTGACAGTCCTATCAGTCGCAAAATGTCCCATTAGATCATGGAATTTGACAACTAAGCTTTTCCTCATACTTTTGGGTATAACATACAGGGCTCGTTCCTCTTCTCCATTTTTCACCATGCGGAAAAGTCTGCCTCCTTTGTAGCTGTAGTCGTTAATTCTATTTTGTTCTCCTACTGTCCTATCACACGGGTCCTTTCGAAAGATCTGGATCAGGTCTCTCAATTCAGGGTCGGAATGCTGAATCATCAAGATTTGTTCTTCCAGTGTGATTGCGAGGCACACTTCAAGGTTTTTCTCCACGATTTCCTCCATCGTGTCTCTAGGGTCGTCGACTGGAGCTCTACTCATTCCGTCTACGTGGGCCATCTTCTCCCCTGGTTTATGTCGAATTTCGAAATCGTATTCCTGAATCAGATTGTACCATCGCGCTATCTGAGGATTTGTAGTCTTCTTCGCGTTCATGTAGACCAGTGCTTGGCAATCTGTAACCACTGTAAACTTGATTCCTACGAGGAACTGACGTAGTCGATCCAAGGTCCACACTATCGCCATCAGCTCCAATTTGCTTGAGTGGTACATCTTCTCGGCTTCTGTTGTCTTCTTGCTCACACAGTAGACCAAGCGCCATTTGCCGTCTTCGTCCATCTGTAGCACCATTCCTGCTAATCCCTCAGCACTCGCATCGCAATGTACTTCTGTCTTGAGTTCAGGGTTGTAATGAGCTAGTACCGGATATTCGACCAGATCCTTTCGTAGTCCTCCAAATGACCTTCGCTGTTCTTCCTTCCATTCAAATTGTGAACCTTTCTTCGTAAGTCTGCTTAGCGGTTCTGCTTTCCTCGCGAAGTCCTTTACAAATCGTCTGAAGAAGTTCGTCAGTCCCAGAAAGCGTCGTATGTCGTGGACATTCTTGGGTTCTGGAAATTCTTCTATCGCCTTGATCTTTCTTGGGCCTGGCTTAAGTCCGCCTGTACTGATGACATACCCTAAGAACTCAACTTCCCTCCTTCCGAACTCACATTTAGAGGGTTTCAGTGTCAACTTCGCTGATCTTATTCTTTCGAGGACTTCCCTCAACCTTTCGATCATCTCCCGCCAATCCTTTGCCGGGATAATCACGTCGTCGAGATAGCAGAATGCCTTCTTGTTCAGCAGCGGACCTAGGACAGTGTGCATCAGTCTTTGGAATTCAGCTGGTGCGTTGGCGAGTCCAAAAATCATCCTTTCGAATTGACCTGTATCATCTGGGGTGATGAATGCTGTCTTTAATTTTGCCTTATTGGTCAGTGGTATCTGCAGATATCCATGCGCCAGATCCAGAGTGGTGAAGAATTTCGCATTCCTTAGGCCTTCCAGAAGGTCGTCTATCCTTGGTAATGGGAACTTGTCCTTAACTGTTTGAATGTTGAGTCTCCTATAATCTACCACCAGACGATGATCTCCAGTTTTCTTCCTCACAAGTAGGACGGGACTAGCGTAGGGTGATCTAGTTTCCGTGACTATTCCATTGTCCTTCCACTCTCTGACAATCTCCCTGATTGCTTCGCGTTCACTTGCAGTCGTCTTATACGGTCTCAGACAGACTGGCTTGCTTCCATCAACCTCCTTAATGTCCATCTTGGTGACATCGGTGCACCCTAATTCCTCCATGCCAAGAGCGAAACAGTCTCTATACTCGTTTACTACATCTAGGATTTCTTGTCTCTCTTTCGAAGTCAGAGAATGATTGACGTTGATGTCCTCAGGCAGTATGGGGCGCTTACGTTTCATTTGGTCTTGTCCTTCCCTCTTCTCTTTATTTTTAGTCTGAAACGAATCCTCTGCGACGTCCAGGTTAACAACAATATCATCAAGGTTCAGTAGTTCAACTCGCCCTACACATTGGTTCTTCCTTACTCTCAACTTGCCCTTGCCAGCTGAGATGATGGGTACGGTCGTCTTTCCATCGACCACTTCCAATAGGGAATCGACACAGGCGTCATCTACTCCTGTGAACAATACATATCCGTCCTTTACCTCGTCTGTGATTGCACTTGTAAAGTTAATGGAGTCGCTCTCCAACTGAACAGTTTCGGTTGCTCTCAGTTCGATGCGACGCGACTTGATTTCTTCTTGCAGATTAGCAAACGGAAATTCGGATGAATAGCCAATATGCAAGTTTTTACCAATTCTGGCGAAGGATACGTAGGGCAGATCTGTCCATGTTCTTCCAATTAATAGGTCATAGGGTTGGGCATCATCGTTGACAATGAATACAGTGATTTCCCTTCCGACGATGCCATCAATCTCCAGGTCGACTGTCGTCTTCCCAACGGTCCTGGCAGCTGGTGCAGTCTGGTTACCGATGCCGTACAGACTAGTCGAGTCTGGTTCGATGTCGACGCTGATCCTCCTTGCGACCGATTCTCTCATTAGACAACTGCTGCTCCCGGTGTCTATCATTGCCTTCACGGTTTCCTTGTTGTCGATCTTGACATCCTTCAAATATACATCTGGCGGGACAGTCTCCAGTCCTTCCACTTCCAGGTTGGCTACTTTTAGTCCTTCTTTGGGTCTTGTGCAATTCCTTTCCTTGTGTCCCGTTTGACCGCATCCTCGGCATGTCAACGTAGTCCTGGGTGCTGGGCAGTCTCTGGCAATGTGTCCAAACTGATTGCAGTTGAAGCACTTCGGTTCTCCCTTGTCGTTTCTGATCGTACGGTTGACCATTCTCCTCAAGGTGTTAGGGTACGTTTCACTGATTTCGTTCCTTGCAGCGTCTTGACCCGAAACATTCGTTCCTTGTTTAGTCTCTTTAACTTCGCTTTGGTTGGGGAATCTCGCAGATTTCTGCTGAAACGACGGTGGTATGAGGTGTTTCGCATTCCAATGCGGAGGTCCCATCTCGGTGCGAACATTTTCGTACTCGTCCAGTTTATCCGCCAACTCATCTGGGTTGTTTAACTTGGTCCAATCGTCAATGAGATGATTACGCAGCACATTTGGAACTTTTTTCTTTAGCTGGTTAGTGACGGACAAATCCTTTAGGGCGTCGAAATTTTCCACGTTCATTCCTTCGATCCATTCGTTGAAATATCCTCGCAATTCGAAAGCGAAGTCTCTCCAGGAACCCTTTTGAGATCTCTCGTGCTTCTCGAATTTTTGTCTGAATTGTTCGGGGCTCAACTTGTACCGTTTTAGGAGCAACCTTTTCACGAACCTATAATCGCCGCTTTGTTCTTCTGTCTCCCGAGCGATTAATTGAGTCATTTCGTAAGGTAGCAATCCTAGGAGGCTGAACGCCCATTGGTCTTCATCCAATCCTAGTCGCTTCGCCTGTCTTTCGAAAAGAATTAGGTAAAAACTCAAATCATTGTCCTTCGACTCGTACTTGGGCATCAGTTTACGTATCTCGTAATGTGCGTCATTGCTGGTACTTCGAGACGTATCGTTGTTTCCGCGTGTAGTCTGGATGCGCAGCTTCTCAAGCTCGAATTCCATTACCATTTGTTCTTTTCGTTCCCGTTCGATTCGTTCCCGATCTTCGATTCGTTTCCGATCCTCGATTCGTTCCCGCTCCTCGATTCGTTCCCGATCCTCTATCAGAGTCTCCAACAGTTGCTTTGCGAATTCTTCTTCGTAAGATTGGCTATTCAAAATAAGGTGTTTTAAGTCGACGATCCTGCTCTCTGGCGGTACTACCTCGCCGAGTTCATACGCCAACTTGCTCAAATCGCATTTCCTTACTTTCGCTAAATAAGTCATGTTTTTCAAAAGGAAAAATAAACAAAGCAAAAATTTTAAAATAAACAAATAAAACTGACTAAACCAGATACGTGCTGTTTCAATTATTTCTTTAAACGAAATCAACTTTTCTTTAGTAATTTTGAGACAATATTTTTTTTTTCTTTTTACCGCGATACTTTGCGATAATACTTTTTATCGAGATGATTTTGCAATAATACTTTTACCGCGATACTTTGCGATAATACTTTTATCGAGATGACTTGCAATAATACTTTTACCGCGATACTTTGCGATAATACTTTTGTCGAGGTGACTTGTAATAATACTTTTAGGAATAGGTAATTAAATTTCGTACATACCATGCAACTCCTCTTACGTTGATCGGTCACCGCGCCACGTCCTTCTCGTTTCCAAATTATTCCAGTGAATCTTCAATTTTCTTCAGGACCATCCCACTTCTGAATTTCTGTTGGCTTCCGTAGGCGTTTCTTACTGGGAAAAAGAAAGAGAGGATCCAATGAAATAATTTAGTAGCGTTTATTAAAACAAAATCATAATAGTGAACAACACATATAACAGAGAGTACCGTCGTCTTCCGGGTATTCCTTCTACTGGGGAGCTCGGATTCTATATTATGTGCGTTTATAATCTGTTTATCTGTGGCTCTCTGGTCGGGATGGCGCCTACACATTTAAGTAAAATGCACTCAGTGAAAACTATTGCATTGTTCAGGTAACACATCTAGTGTAGTTGTGAAATTAATCGATTTTTAAATCATGAAACAAGGGCAATATATTTTGTGCTTTCATGGAATAAATGTATCAAACCCGTTTGATCTAATTTCAACAAAAGACGAATATATAAAATTCAACTCAATTTGCAGATTTATTTTGAATTTTATAAAAAAAAAACTACTAAATTTCATTGGAACGCTTTTATTTAGAAAATAACTCTTTTTAGTATTGTTTTAATTGAATAATTCTCTAATATCTAGCCTATTTTCATTCTAAAATATTCCTTAACACTTTTTTAAATCTGTAAATTGTTTTTCTTGAATACACACAATACAATTTGACTTCATTTAACTAAATTTGCCTACCAACCCTTTGTACATATATCAATTGTGTTGATATTTTTTTATCTTTTCATCTAACTAACTTGCATACTAATTCCTGTACATATTTAAAATATCTTTCTCTCTTTTCTTCAAAATTTTTTTATCTTTAAAGTGCAAGTGTCCCTAGGGGGACATAGCGCTCAAGTCGAAGAATAAAGAATTGTGTTCTTCAGTTGTAAATAAAACCCAGTTATATAGAATATCTAGTTTATTAGTAAAATGAATCAATTTTTAATTCATCAAACAAGGCCAATACACTTTGTTTTCACTTTTCTACTGTTGTAAATAAATATGATTGTTGTGTGCACAGATATTCTAACAACAACAAAAAACTTTTATTTTTTTACCTTACTCTTTAAATCATTTTCGACACTACATTAGAACTTTGTAGTATCATAGATAATGAAATACATGAATATTTTTGTTTATATATATACACCCATACCTCTCTTTGCGTCGGGGTTACGTTCCAAAAAAAACACGACGCAAATTGAAACGACGCAAAGTGAAAATAAATTTTCTATAGAAAACCATTTAATGATCGAAGATAGGTTCCAGGCTTACGAAAATACTACCTTTTAAAAATATTTTTTTTTTCAAACAAAAATAATATACAAAAAACGTATTCCATTAAACAAAATAAACTACATATTCATTTAATTTATGAAAATATAATTAAAATTAATCACTGTCTGATGAGTCCATAGTGACTGTTGTCGTAGTTCGGCTTTCTTTCACAAAAAATTGGTCCATTGTTTGTTGAACAGCTTTTTTTTTCATCGTAAGATAAATTTCCTTGTAGCAATTGATATTCGTAGCTACCGCCTGGGACACTTTTAAACTCCTTCCGCTGTCAGGATCGTTTTTTTTTTAAATCTCCATAGCTTCGTCAATCAAACACATCGCTTTAGAAATTTGTTTGAGGTTATATTTTGTTCTTTGGAGATTTCTATTAAACGGTCACTGTCGTCTTCTTCATTAGCAAAATGCAATTCCCCCCCAGTTGCAATAGTTCTTTATTAGAGAATTCTTGGTTGTGCGAGGTTAGCAATTCATTTATGTCGGTCTCCTCCATACCTTCAAAATTAGACTCTCTAGCTAAATTGGAAATTTCATGACGAACAGCTGATGTACCATCAACTTCCGCAGCGCTTCGGTGGACACATTCAGGCCATATTTTGCGCCAAACACCATTCAAGCAATATGGTTTAACTTCTTCCCACGAATCAGAAATTATTTTTATGGCTTTCATAATGCTGAACTTTTTCCAAAACTCTAACATGATAGGCACCAAAGCACCACGTAAAACTTTATATATGTAAATTTATTATTCTCTTTTTAAAAAAGCACAACACACTACATTACCTCACACTACATAATTAAACTGAACTCTAAAATAAGCAAAACAAAGTGAAAATAAAATTGTATTAAATTTGCGTTGATTTTTAGTTAGAAAGGGAATCTCCAAATTTTGATGGCATGGCGCAATCAAAAACAAAGGTGTTGCCATATTTTAGGAAAAAAAATTCAAAAAAAAAAAAAAAAAATCAAAGACTCGAATCCAAAACAACGTAAATTCGAAAAATCTAACGACGCACAGTGAAAATCAGTAAAAATTAAGCAGCGACGCAACTTCGATTAAAACGCAAAACGAAACGACACAAAGCGAGGTATTGGTGTATATATAAAAAAAACAATTTTTAGGTAAATATAATATCACTTGAACAATATTGAAAAACCCTAATCTTCTAATGTGACAAATATTTTTATTGATGTTTCCATGGTAAATGGAAAAAAAAAAACATTTTAGAAGTTAAGAGGTGTCATTCTATAGTAAAGACACATTTTCAAGTTAATATTTTTAAACACTTTAGAAATATAATTATCATTTAATTAATTTCTTTTGGAAAATGTTCAAAAGTGTAACAATAATTCCAATTTATTTCAAAATCTATTTACTTTTGTGTGGAAATATCAGCATTTACAAAAATGCTCTGTATGCAAAAATACGAATTATCCTCAATTCACTGATAATTATTATTCTATCAATAAATACAGGTATATTTAATCATACTTTTAATACTGAAAATATTATTAATTTATCTATTTTAACCTTTCATTTGATAATTAATCTAAATTTATATTTTAACCTAAACAATATTTATCAAATATTCGTATTGCTTCAAAACAAGCAATTAAACATAATTGCCGTGAATAATATGCAATTTAATTTAATCTTTTTTTCAATTGAAATTTTAATTAATGGTATGCTTATATATGTCTATTATACTAAGCCTTTTGAAATATCATTGATGGCTTTTCTTACATTCGCTGAAATTGTATTGAAAACTTCGTTTGTTTTTGTTTTTTCTTTCTTGCTTTTCAGATTCAATGTTATTTTAAAGCAAACGAATAATTTAATATTTGAACATGGCTCAAATTTTAAAGAAATGATGCAACAATTTTCTGATTTAAACAATCTGGCAGATCATATTCAAAATGTATTTTCATTCCCAATTTTAATATATATTATATTAATTATCTCGATTGATTTAGGAATATTAATACATAAATATTCTTATTCCAACCAACAATTGATTATCACAATTTTAATAAATTCAGTTCTACTTGCTACAATTTGTTTTCAAGGCGAATCCATCAAAAATAATTCGGTTCTATTTTTCAAGAATATTCTTAAAAAGAATGATTTTATACCAAACGATCTCAAATACTTTGCATTCTTAATAAATTCGTTAAGTTCTCAGACGATCAACTTTTCTGCTGGTAATTTCATTCCCCTCAACTTGTCGACGTTATGTAGTTTGGCAGGATTTGCACTTACCTACATAATAATCATTATACAGTTTGATAATAATAAGGTTGAACCTAATTTCGCGTTTAAAAATAGTGTAATAGTGTAGAAAATTAGGAAAGACAAACTTCAGGATGACACGGCAATTTATTTAATGTAAGCACAAATTAAAACTAATAAAATAGCAGAGAGGCAACTAGAACATTTTACAGTGTATCAAAATATAAATATACAAATAAAAAAATGCATAGAATAATATTTAATCTGCTAAAAATCTATATTTAATTTTTTTTATCAGGCTGACCATAACGAAGCTTGGTATGCTTCCTCAATAAAGCTCCTCTAAGATCCATACCATAGTATTTTACTATTTATTTCAATATATATATATTTATATTTTATTAATCAACCAGGCGTGATATTGAAATATTTGCGCCTATTACAGAGGAAACAAATAAAACAACAAACAAATTAAACTTAGAATTAAATATTTACAAATTTACATGTATTATTCGACAGAGTTCATAAAATTTATATAGACAAAATGGCTGATGTAAGAGAGTTAAATGATTTACATCAGGGAACAAACGATGTCTCACTTCTGTAAAGTTGGGACAGTCATAGATAAGGTGAAGAACAGTTTCTCCGCAGGAACAATTTGGTGTTTCTGATAGACCTCTTTTATGTAAGTATTTCTGTACTGTGTGATGTTACAAATTGAGTGACTGTAAAATTAGGATGGAACTGTGTAGGAATTCCGTTTGGAAAAATAGTACGAATTGTGTAATTAGCATTATAAATGGATTGATACAAATGATTCATAATAATAGCTTTTTCTTCGCCAAATATTGTTGTAAATATTTCCCTTGGTAATTTTTTTTTTTCAGTTCTTATTTAATTGATTTATAGTTGAGATAGTCTTTTATGAAAGGCGTAACCCGCTTTAAAAGTAGAGAAAATTAAAAATAAGATACCAATAATATTGTAGCGTAGAAATCAAGTCTGTATATCTGGAGATGTGAAAGTATTTATTGATGATGTCACGGCGACTAGTGGACAAATATTAACACATCAACCCCAACTCTCTACAGCTAGAAAATATCGAGCAAGCAAGCTAGGCAACTAAATAATGATTTAGAAAATGTAAAATTTTAAATCTCTTTCCAAATATTCTCATTGTGAATAAATAAATAAAATTAAATAATAAATTATTTCTTCGCCACAATATATTTGAAAGACTTCAAATAAAATAATTCATTGTTATATGCTAATAGAAATCTAAGTATGAAATCAAATTTTACAGATATGATTTTTTTTTTTAAAAACAAATAATATTGGAATGGATTAATCAAGAGAGTGTATCTCAAATTCTATTTAAGAGAGAAAGAGACAATTGTGCAAATTTGTAAATATAATTTAATATCACATCAATGATAAAATATATCATATTTTGTGTGAAATAAAATAGAAAAACAACACATTAAGTAAATATATAATATTTTACTTGGATAATTGCAAAACCTAATCTTTGAAAGTGCCAAATATTTTGAATGTGTTTCCATGACAATTGACACAAACATTTTATAATATAACGACTTATTCTCTGAATGGTAAAGTGAAAAATATATTTTCAACAGTAATATAAAAGAAGTTATCATTTATAGCAAATTTTAATTTTAAAAAAATGCTTCAAAATTTAAAGATAATTCCTCTTTGTTTAAAAATATATTTAATTTTATGTGGTAATATAAGCCTTAACAAAATTACTCTTTATTCTAAACTACGAATTATTATTAATTCACTGATTGTTATTATAATGATGATATTTACAAGTATTTTTGGTCAAATTTCAAATATATTAATCTTATCACATATTATCCTCTTGATTTTATATTTAAGTATTCATTTTTATTCGTATTTTAACCTAGAGAATATTTATAAAATACTCTTAATGCTCCAAAATGAATCATTAAATATAATCACTGTAAATAATATGCAATTTAATTTTATATTTTTTGCAAATGCAATTTTAATTTGTTGTATGTTCATATATTCATATTTTACTGTACCATTTGAAAAAACACTCGCTGATATACTTTTTTTAGCTGAATATTTATTGATTACTGTATATGCTTTTATTTTTTATTTTTTACTTTTCAGGTTCAATATAATTTTAAAACAGACGAATAATTTAATATTTGAACATGGCGTAAATATTAATGATATGATGCAGCGATTCTCTGATTTAAACAATTTGGCTGATTATATTCAAAATTTATTTTCATTTCCAATTTTAATATATATTATATTTATTATCTCAAATGATTTCGGAATGTTGATAAATGGTTATTTAGAAAAGACTAAAGAATTAATTGTTTTAGTTTTAATAAATTCATTTCTTCTTATCGTAATCTGTTTCCAAGGGGAAGCTATTAAAAATAATTCAGTTCTGTTTTTCAAGAACATTCTTAAAAAGAATAATTTTATCCCAAACGAACTCAAATACTTTGCATATCTACAGAATTCTCTGAGTTCTCAGACTATCAACTTTTCTGCTGGCAGTTTTATTCCTATCAACCTGTCGACGTTATGTAGTTTGGCAGGATTTGCACTTGCATACATTGTAATCATCATACAGTTTAAAAAATAAATAATAAAACAGTCGAACTTGGATAATTCAAAGCCCAAAGAGACCAAAACAAAAAAAATCTTCCTCTTGAATTTTCCAAAAATCCGAATAAAAAAAACGGAAATTCTAGTGACCCAGATAAATATTTGAATTAAAGATGTTTGAATTATCCAAGTTCTACTGTATTTAATAAACAAAATAATTTTCAATTAAAATTTTAATAACGTTTTTCTCACACTTTATTCTTTCTCACAGAAATAATTTCAAAGTACATTAACGTAATTGCATACAAGAAAAAGATGAACGAATCACCAAAAAGGCATTCATAGAAAATTTAAATTTGCTGGTAAAAGGTTTTTAGGTGAAAACAAAACTTCGATAAAATTCTTCTTTGTTTAAAGAAGAATAAAAGACAACGCACACCATTACAGTATCCTATTTCAATTATACATTTAGCTTTCCAACATTTTATTAATTAATAACTGAAGAAATGCTTTTTTCTTTTTTTTCACATAGGTTCACATTTATTGTCGCCAAATATTTCAAAGTAATTCAAAAATTCAAAGAAGATTGAGTAATCTTGTATAAGCCTACATTATCGATTCTGTTGGAAAAGAAGGAGTTCGAAGCAGCCAATGGGAGGCCGACGGAAGAGGCTACGGGGATGCTATGCTAAAATGAGAAAACAATAGCAGAAGAACCTGTAAACAACTTTCGAACGCTAGAATTTGCCCTGATCTCCGATTCTTTTAGTGTAAATATTTAAATATATAATTAATTAAATAATACTTTACTTATTTTCTTAAATTATAATAAATATAATTTTACGTTCTGTTTTCGTCTAATATTTTAATAGTGTTATAAGCAGCGACACCTTAATTTTGAACCTTCAACCCCTCGACCAAGAATAGAGGTGAGTGACTCCCTCTGTTAAAACTATTTTATAGATCCTTTACTTTTTGTACATAGAAGGAAGGTCTTAGGTGAAGGGAGACAACGAGCAAGACATCTATATCTATAGATAGCCCCAGCTTGGACCGACCGAGGGCAAAGGTCGGCGTGGGCGGAGACGACGGAGCGTCATGTTACATTCTTTTTTTGGTCAGTTGGCAGGATTCCCTTGTTAGAAGCGGAGGGGAAAGTTGAGTTCCCTTGACAGACGGAGAGACGTCTAAAAGCTATCCTGCAAGCAGCGTCTTGTGGAAGGAAAGACGTCAAGCTATCCTGCAAGCAGTGTCTTGTGGAAGGAAAGACGTCAAGCTATCCTGCAAGCAGCGTCTTGTGGAAGGAAAGACGTCAAGCTATCCTGCAAGCAGCGTCTTGTGGACGGAGAGAACGCATTGGGGAATCCCTCAAGCAGCAACTTGAGAGCGGAAAAGACACTTAGACAACCAACGAGTCGCGACAATTGGACATCGCACAAGACAAGCCAAGCCAAGCCAAGCCTGCGACGGTGCTGCCACGAGGTACTGTGTAAACAAACGCTCGACACCCCCCGCCATTTATTTTTGTCTTCCTTCCCTAAGACTTCTTTAATTTTACTTTACTTTTTTTGCTTAACCTTTTTTATCTAGTTTTTTTAGCTCTGTTTTAATCTTCAAATACAACCATAATTCTATATATATATAAGTGTAATAGTTTTTTTTATCCCTTTTGTTTTTAATCTTTAAAATAAATCCTTTTATTATATTGTGTTTCTGTGCATTTATTTCCCCCATTGTTTTTCCTTTCAGTCGATCACCATTTATTTTTTTTTAAACGAACACGAACATTTTGGTGAGCCGGACGTGATCGATTTAAAGGAAATATGGAGGAAATGGATGCAATTAAAAAGCGCAGAAAAGCCATAAGAGGTACTTTCACTAGAATTATTAATGAAATAAATGGGGAATTTGAAAAGTCTCAAATTGATAAGAATGATATTTATTCTAAGTTTAATAGACTAGAGTCTTATTACACGAAACTTGTAGATCTAAACGAAAAATATCAGGCTTTATTGGTAGTGAAAGAAGGGATTACAGAGGAAAGTATTGATAGGGAATGGCAAGAATGCGATAAATATGAAGAGGAAAAGTTTGATATTCAACAGAAAGTCAGTGTATTACGGAATCCCGATAAAGAGGAAACAGTCCCGATTGCTAGCGAGGACACTGTAATAAATGTGAAATTACCAGAGTTAGCCCTAAAAAGCTATGATGGCTCTCTGGAAGGTTGGTTGCCCTGGTGGGCGCAGTTTTCGAAAATTCACGAAAATAAGAATTTATCCGATAGCGACCGGTTTTTATATTTGCGTCAAGCAATTGTACCAAATTCAGAAGCCTATCGTGTTGTAGCAAGCTATCCCGTTACAGGCGCCAACTATGTTTTGGCAGTACAAGCCCTACAGGAGCGATTCGGTGACCCGAATATACTGACAGAACTATATGTCAGACGTCTATTGAATTCGGTTATATCTAATGTAAAGAGAGAAAATAGAAATTTAAGCAGTCTGTACGACGAACTGAGCAGTCACCTCCGGTCGTTAGAGACATTGGGCATTGATCCCCAGTTGTCGGGTATTTTTTTATACCCTCTTGTCGAGTCTTCATTACCTTCGGATATTTTGAAAATATGGCACAGGCATCCTTCTTCGGGTTATGGTATGGAGTTAGCAAAACGGGAAGAGTCAGATAAAGGGGTTGGAGGAGCTCAAGAAAGGCTCAGGTTATTATTGGACTTTCTAAAAGCCGAAGTAAGGAGTGCTCAACGGCTGAAATTTGTGGAAAAAGGCTTTAAGCAGGAGGAACCCTATAAAAGGTCTTACAATGATGGGACCAGAACCAGGAGCAATTTCAGACCCGCCACTGTGTCTAGTCTGTTCGGAGGGCGAACTAATATAAAATGCTTCTTTTGTGAAAGAACAAATCATGCGAGTCATCAATGCCGCTCCATAATGAAAATGTCTCTGGGAGAGAGAGAAATGATAAAATACGTAGTGCCCATCTATGTTTCAAATGCTTAAGAAAGGGACACATACAGAGTCAGTGCCGAGAACAATTGGAGTGCAAAAACTGTGGGAGAAACCACTTGGAAGTTTTATGTAAAGGAAATTCTTCTAACCGGTTAGCGAAACCAGGAAGAAAAAATCTAAAGGAAAATGCAACTGAACCCATTACATCGCTTTCTAGTCAAGCCTGCACAGGTCAGGTCTTGCTGATGACCACGGTAGCACTGTTAAGAGGCCCAAATGCCTCTAGAAGGGTTAGAATTCTCCTCGACAGTGGAAGTCAGTTTTCGTATATCAAACAGTCGTTAGTCTGGAGTGTAGGAATAGAAAGAAAAGGCGAAATAACTATAGCTAAAAGTCTTTTTGGAGGTAATAAGATTGGTGAAGAAAAGCACGGTAAATTTATGTTAGAATTGGAGAATTTAGGTAATAAAAGAGATGTGATCCATATTGAGGCACTGGATCAACGTAAAATTTGCGACGCCATACCACCTTTGCCAAAAGGAGACTGGTTAGAAAAATTGAAGATTAAGGGCATAATATTGTCTCAGGACAATTTTAAAGGACAAGAGATTGACATATTGATTGGCGCTAACTATCTAGGTATGATTTTGACAGGAAAAATAGTTCAAGTTGAAGCAGATTTAACTGCGGTGGAAACGAAATTAGGTTGGACCCTAATGGGCAATTCGCCAATTATTGATAGCAATGACAATGTGCAGCAGACTTTGAATCTGCTAACAACGCGATGCGATTTAAAGGATTTGTGGGATCTAGAAGTACTAGGCATTAGGGATCCTGTTGAAACTTGCTCCAAAGAGACCAGATATCAGGAAATAAAAGAAAAGTTTATAACAAAAATTCAAAGACAAAGTGATCAGAGATATTCTGTAGGTCTACCTTGGAAGGTAGAAAAGGAGTCAATCCCCAGCAATCTTGACATAGCGATAAAAAGGTTAGATATAAGCACTAAGAAAATGACCTCACAGAATAAGTTGACCGAATATAGTCAGATCTTTAGAGACTGGCTGACTGAAGGACTCATTGAAAGAGTCGAGGAAAATCCTCTCGAGAGAAGAGGCTATTATTTACCTCACCGCCCTTTGTACAAGATGGAATCTAAAACGACGCCCATAGTCCGGTTTTCGATGCTTCTTGTCTAGGCCATAATGGACTATCTTTGAATCAATGTTTAGAAAAGGGACCGAATTTATTGGAAAGAATCCCTGAAATGATGATAAGATTTCGGGAAAATAAATTTGGAGTCACGGCAGATATAAGAAAAGCATTCCAGATGGTGGCGATTGAAGAATCTGAACGGAACTACCTTAGATTCCTTTGGTGGGAAAAGGAGAGCGATAGAGAACTAATAGCTTACAGGTATAAGAGACTTGTATTTGGCTTAAACTGCAGTCCTTTTGTGCTGAACGCCGTAATAGAATACCATCTTCAATCAATAAGAGGCCCACTTGTTCAATGGGCAAAGATTTTAGCTCAATCCTTCTACATGGACAATTGTATTACCTCGCTGGAAACAAAGCAGGAAGTGCAGGAATTTCAAAAGGCCGCAATTGAAATTATGGACAGGGCTAAAATGGACTTACGAGAGTGGGAATATTCTCTGGAGGAAAACCCTGAAAAGGGGACTTGTACAAAAATATTGGGTGTTGTTTGGAATAAAATGGAAGATTCATTAAAATGCGAACTCCCTGACAATTTGAGTCTTCAACCCATATTAACGAAAAGGTTGGTACTCTCCATGGTTCAGCGGATATTTGATCCACTTGGATTTTGCGCTCCAGTATTCTTGCCACCAAAGTTGTTACTGCAGCGATCATGGGGGCTGAAACTAGGTTGGGATACACCACTACCCGAAAGTATGGCCCAGGAATTTCGAACCTGGTTGGCTCAAATAAAATTAATAGAGTTAATAAAGATACCGAGATATATGTGGAATGATCTCATTTTCCCTACAGAAGTTCATATCTTTTGTGACGCTAGTCAAATAGGCTATGGAGCTGTAGCCTATTTAAGGAGCGAAACGGAACAAGAAAATACTCTAACTTTGATTTGGAGCAAAGTCAGATTAGCTCCTATGAAGAGTATTACGATCCCTCGCTTGGAATTAATGGCCATGGTACTAGGAGCTAGACTAGCCAATGCAATTCAAGCTGCCTTGAAGAGAAAATGTGAAACAACTCTTTGATCTGACTCTACTACCGCGCTAAGTTGGATAAAGAAAGAAATTGAGTGGAGAGTTTTCGTGAGAAACCGAGTCAGAGAAATACAGGCCACTACCAATTTGAACGATTGGAGATTCGTTCCTAGTCAGTTGAACCCGGCCGATCTTCTGTCTCGAGGTTGCCCTCCAAGCCAGTTTGTGCAAAGCAGATGGTGGGAGGGCCCCGAATGGTTGAAAAAACCTAAAGAATTCTGGCCCAATTCAGAGTTTTCGATAAATCCAAAAGAAATAAAGGTTGAAGAAAACATTATGAAAACCAACATTAATTTGAACATCGATTATAAAGACTGGTTACTGACAAGGAGGTCTAATTACTCTCTCAACATCAGGGTAATGTCCTATGTTTTAAGATTTTTAGGGAAACTTAAAAAACAGTCAACTGAAACAGGACCTTTGAAAGTCTCAGAATTAGACTTGGCAGAAAAAAAGCTCCATAGAGAAATCGAATGCAACCAAGAGTTTTAAAATATTAAAAAACACTGACGGACTTTGGTGTGTAGAAAGCAAACTTTTACATGGACAGGTCCCAGAAGAATTTAAAACTCCTATCATTCTGCCAGGCGACCATCCCTTCGTAGAGCAACTTATATGGGAAGTGCACCTGAAGAATGGACATGTAGGCGTGCAGTTCATTTTATCAAAGCTGAGAGAGAAATTTTGGATAATCAGGGGAAGGAAAACGATAAGGAAAATTATCAGTAAGTGCATTGCTTGCAAGAGACTTAAAGAAAAGTCTCTGCAAAGACCAATGGCAGCTTTGCCAGAAAACAGAATTGGACTGGGCAAACCCTTCCAAATTACAGGAGTTGATTTATTAGGCCCTCTTCATTTGAAAGAAGGTGGGAAAGTGTGGGTAGCCGCCTTTACTTGCGCCGTCTATCGCGCTATTCATCTGGAGTTGGTGAAGAGTTTAGAGACAGGAGTCTTCATGATGGCCCTCCATAGGTTTATTTGTCGGAGAGGGCGCCCTGAGAAAATATATAGCGACAATGGCACCAATTTCGCAAAACTTAATAGAATATTCAAGAGATTGGATTGGACTAGAATTGAAAGGGAAACCTCAATTGAAAGGATACAATGGATTTTTATCCCTCCTTCTGCTCCTTGGTGGGGAGGATTTAGGGAAAGAATGGTTAGGACAATAAAGGAAATGTTGATAAAGATGCTAGGTCACAGGAAGCTGAAATATGTACAACTGCAGACTGCCCTTTGTGAAATAGAATCTATCATTAATAATCGACCCCTCACTTATGTCTCTGAAGACGACAATGATCTAAAACCGTTAACTCCTAATGAGTTTTTACAAAATGGTCCAGAGTCTAGCTTTCCTGAATTTGAAAATTTAAAGCCAGAAATGTTGCACACTAGATACAGAGAGTTAGGTCAACTGAAGAGAGAATTGAAGCAGAGATTCTTGAAGGAATATTTAGGCGCGCTGATTCAGAAATCCGAAAATATTGATAGAAGACAGTTGAAAGTAGGAGACGTTGTACTGATCGGGCAAGAAAATCTTAAAAGAATGTTTTGGCCTAAAGGGCGAATAGTAAATCTCATACCAGGAAAAGATGGAATAGTGAGAGTGGCCCATGTTAAAACATCCACAGGAACCTTGATCAGGGCTCTACAACGCTTACACCCTCTTGAAATATCCTCGAATGTTGAGACGATTCAAAGGGACAATTCAAATACCGAACCCCAATCTGATGCATTTTTAGGAAATAGGCCCAATATTGAATCCAGGGACTCTAGAAATAGATATGGTAGGGTAATCAGAAAGCCTTCAAGGTGTGACTCGAAGGACTAGTGAAAGTACCTGTAGAGAAGAAAAAAAAGGTGTAATATGTGTATTCTTTTATGTGTATTTTATGTAATGTAATAGGCATATCTACTCTTGTGTGTATTGTGTATTTATATGCTCTTTTGTCTTATATTTAATTTTGGCTTCTTTCGGAGCAAAATTATGTGGGAGAATGTTAAAACTATTTTATAGATCCTTTACTTTTTGTACATAGAAGGAAGGTCTTAGGTGAAGGGAGACAACGAGCAAGACATCTATATCTATAGATAGCCCCAGCTTGGACCGACCGAGGGCAAAGGTCGGCGTGGGCGGAGACGACGGAGCGTCATGTTACATTCTTTTTTTGGTCAGTTGGCAGGATTCCC
This sequence comes from Cordylochernes scorpioides, assembly GCA_030710605.1. NCBI lineage: Eukaryota > Metazoa > Arthropoda > Arachnida > Pseudoscorpiones > Chernetidae > Cordylochernes > Cordylochernes scorpioides. Next base: position 55,089,483 of record CP092880.1, read on the forward strand.
TTGTTAGAAGCGGAGGGGAAAGTTGAGTTCCCTTGACAGACGGAGAGACGTCTAAAAGCTATCCTGCAAGCAGCGTCTTGTGGAAGGAAAGACGTCAAGCTATCCTGCAAGCAGTGTCTTGTGGAAGGAAAGACGTCAAGCTATCCTGCAAGCAGCGTCTTGTGGAAGGAAAGACGTCAAGCTATCCTGCAAGCAGCGTCTTGTGGACGGAGAGAACGCATTGGAGTATCCCTCAAGCAGCAACTTGAGAGCGGAAAAGACACTTAGACAACCAACGAGTCGCGACAATTGGACATCGCACAAGACAAGCCAAGCCAAGCCAAGCCTGCGACGGTGCTGCCACGAGGTACTGTGTAAACAAACGCTCGACACCCCCCGCCATTTATTTTTGTCTTCCTTCCCTAAGACTTCTTTAATTTTACTTTACTTTTTTTGCTTAACCTTTTTTATCTAGTTTTTTTAGCTCTGTTTTAATCTTTAAATACAACCATAATTCTATATATATATAAGTGTAATAGTTTTTTTATCCCTTTTGTTTTTAATCTTTAAAATAAATCCTTTTATTATATTGTGTTTCTGTGCATTTATTTCCCCCATTGTTTTTCCTTTCAGTCGATCACCATTTATTTTTTTTTAAACGAACACGAACACCCTCTATAGAATTTAGATCGTCGTCACAACACAGAGTGGCGGCGAAAACGCAATATTTTTGGTATCCCAGCCGGGACTGTTGAAGGTAAATTCTAGAAAAAAAATCATTTTAAGCTGACCATTTTGGAACTCGCTAGCTAACCCTACTTGCCGCTTTGTTTACATGATGGCGGAAGAATTAATTCTACGTTTAAAGAAGAAGCGTGCTATTAACAGATCATATTTAACGAAAACATGCAATAAGATTGAAAGTGGACTTGACACGCTAATTAGAATTGATCTTGAAGAATTATTAGAACAATCGAATGAATCATTTAACGAACTTAAATTAGTTGATCACGAAATAGAAACGCTTCTTGAAACTGACGATTTAGAGAGGGAATTACAGGGCGTAGAGGAATATCGAGAGAAATATATTACTTGGAGATTTAGGGCAAATAAAAAGATTCGCCAATCAGATTTTCATGGCGAAAATATACCGAATTCGAACTCACGAATAGATGAAAATGAAATGAGACATTATGTACCTTCCTGCACGACTGTGAAACTTCCGAAATTGATGATATCGAAATTTTATAGAAACTTTAGTGAATGGCTGACGTTCTGGAATTCTTTTGATGCAGCTATACACCAGAACAACTCACTGAACCCGATCGATAAATTTAACTATCTGAAGTCACATCTCGGCGGAACTGCACTAAACACAGTCGAAGGTTTCGCTTTATATGCGGGCAATTATGAGAAAGCTATAAAATTGCTTAAAGACAGATTTGGGCGGGAAGACATTTTGATTAGCCGACATATGAACTATTTGTTGTCAATGAGACCACTCAAAACGTCAAGCGATGTAAGAACCTTCCGCGAACTTTTTGACAACTTTTCTGTTCAAATAAGAAGTCTCGAGTCACTAAACTTGTCCATTGATGTTTACGGACAACTGTTGTGCCCGATAATAATAAAGTTTCTACCTGCAGACATCAATTTGGAATTGAACAAAGAACTCCCGACAGGTTACGTAATTAATGACTTGATTACCTTTCTAGAAAGACAATTAACTGCACGGGAGAGGAGTTTTAGAAACGAAATCGGTACCGGGAATGAATCAACTTCTAAACCTAATTTAGTAAACAAACATCCAAAGACAAGATTCTACAATGAAAAACCAATTGCGACAGCTTCAGAACTTTTGAATTAAGTTCACACATCGAATGAATGTGTATTTTGTGGTAAAGACAACCATGGAAGCCCTAAGTGTGACTTTGCAGCTAATATGAGTTTAAACGAAAAGAGATCACTCATGAGGAAAAAAAGGCGTTTGTTATAAATGTCTCTTCGGCCTTCTCATTTAAGTAAATTTTGCAGAAATGTAGTCCGTTGTTCGATCTGCAACATGTCTTCCCACCTGGATGTCATGTGCACAAAACGGATTTTAGATCGAGGTGGAACTTCTAAGTCTCCAACGGTGCAAGATGAAACTCTCGCCAACTTATCAACCTCCCCAGACGTCTTGTTACCTACTTTGAGAGTGACCCTCAAAGGGAACAGAACGAAGAAGACGGCACGGGCTATAATAGACACCGGATCCCAAAGATCATATATTTTACATAGCACAGCAATGGAAATGGAATACGAACAATCAAGGAGAGAGTTCTTCCGGCATTCCTTGTTTGGAGGATCGAGTACCGACGTAGCTGAACATGAGGTCAATACCATTCATTTATCGGACATCAATAATTCCTATCACTGTGAGTTTGAAGCACTAGGTCAACCCCTTATCTGTGGAAGCAAACCTCCGGTGTGTCCAAGATCATTTTTAGAAGGGAGTGAAGAACTCGACGTGTCTGATTTAATGAGAGACCGTATAGAAGTCCTTATAGGGGCGGACATCGCCGGGAGATTGCTAACCGATGCTCAGAGAAGAATCTCATCTGGACTGGTGGCAATCCGTACCAAACTAGGATGGACTGTGATGGGAAAGATTCCTCCAACGGAGGTGAGAGATGACACCAGCTTCCTTTGCGTGACCACACTTCTATCTTTGGATCTAGAAAACTTGTGGAAATTAGATGCAATTGGAGTCTCTGACACGGAGGTTGAGAAGAAGAATCAGTCACTACAAGCTGAAATGGAGCAAAATTTCGCACACACCACGACGCGAGATATTGAGGGGCGCTATGAGGTAGCTCTAACCTGGGTGCAAGACAAGGAAAGGATTCCTTCGAATAGAGACCTAGCCGAAAACCAACTAAGTTCTGTAAGAAGAAAACTTGAAGAAGTTGGAGACATGAATGAGTATGGACAAATCTTTGAAGAATGTATAAATCAGGGGATAATAGAGTATTCCAGAGAGGATAAACTAGATGGTGTACACAACCTGTCATATCGACCAGTGTTTAAAAGAAACAGTCAAACTTCTAGAATACGGCCAGTATTCAATGCGTCGGCCTGGAAGAGAGGTAAACTTTCCCTGAATGTCTGTCTGGATAAGGGACCCAATTTGATAGAAATTATACCAATACTTTTAAATAAATTCCGGAAATATGAAGTAGGTGTCTCTTCCGATATTGAGGAAGCATTTTTCCAAATTGGAATAAAGGAAGAAGACCGAGATGCTGCAGTTTTCGAAATAGCAGGAGTTGATCTAACTGGGCATTTTATTTTAAAGAATAAGAAGAAAGCATGGATTGTCATCTTCACATGCGCAGTGTATAAAGGAGTTCATCTGGAAGTTGTGACATCTTTGCCTATGGAAGCCTTCCTCCAAGCTTTCCGCCGATTTATTGCTCGAAGAGGCCGCCCATTGATTGTGTATTCGGATAACGGGACTAATTTCCGAGGCATGACTGATACTTTAAAGAAGATTGATTTTTCGAGATTAATATGTGATCCCACATTGAAAAACATCACCTGGAAATTCATACCGCCTGGTGCTCCTTGGTGGGGTGGATGGTGGGAGCGTTTGATTGGAATGATGAAACAATTGCTCTTTAGGATTCTCGGTCAAACCTCCTTGGGATATGAAGAACTTTCCACGGTAATGTGTGAAGTCGAAAGCTTGATGAACACACGCCCTCTGACCTACCTAACGGAAGAAAGTGAGGATCTCGCTCCATTGACACCTTCGTTGTTCTTACATGAGGTCAGAGAGGTTGGCGTTCCAGACCTGGACTTGATTGATAACCAGACCCTCTCCCGCAAATATCAATATATCAAACGTGTACGAGAAGATCTTAGAGAACGATTTCGTGTCGAATATTTTGGATTCCTGAGACAAGAAACGAGACGCCTGAAGACTACCATACCATTAAAGGTGGGAGACATGGTGCTCATTGGACAAGAGAGTTTAAAGAGACTACACTGGCCGTTAGCCAGAATAATCCAACTCTATCCAGGAAAAGACGGACTTGTGAGGGTTGCGAGAGTGAAAACTTCATCAGGTGATAAAATACGACCTATTCAAAAACTCTACAATTTAGAGATAACGCCCGAGATAAGATGTCGAGACCCTCTAACGGAGCGACCTCCCACACAAGAAGTTCGATTGACAACTGAAGAGGACCCTTTGACTTCACAACAAGAGCAACATCACATTGAAACCCCAAATGTTGTGTCAAATTACGGACGGCCCATCAAGAGACCCAACCGATTGGATCTACTGAACTTTTCCTTTCTATGTTTGAGTCGTCGAGGCGCCAACTCAAAGGTGGGAGAAATGTTGGAAAAGAAGGAGTTCGAAGCAGCCAATGGGAGGCCGACGGAAGCGGCTACGGGGATGCAGCGGCTAAAATGAGAAAACAATATCAGAAGAACCTGTAAACAACATTCGAACGCTAGAATTTGCCCTGATCTCCGATTCTTTTAGTGTAAATATTTAAATATATAATTAATTAAATAATACTTTACTTATTTTCTTAAATTATAATAAATATAATTTTACGTTCTGTTTTCGTCTAATATTTTATTAGTGTTATAAGCAGCGACACCTTAATTTTGAACCTTCAACCCCGCCGACCAAGAATAGAGGTGAGTGACTACCTCTATAGAATTTAGATCGTCGTCACAACACAGAGTGGCGGTGAAAACGCAATAGATTCATTAGAACAAATAGATATCATACAGCTCATTCCTACTTCTTCTAATGTGAGATATTAGCAAACTATATTTATTCATATATTAAATTGCAATCTATTGTTAAATTTTGTAACAATTAATTTTACTGGAAATTTGTTTGTTTATTTATTTATTTATTTCAATTCAAAACGCTATGTCCCCCTAGGGACACTTGCGCTAAATGTACATACAAATATAACAAAGAAAATATTTAACATGGAAAGATACACACACAGAAAGTAACTTAGAAAGATTCCTAAATATTATTTACATATAGAGATATTCTTTGAATTTTATTTACAGTTACATCATTAAATTTAAAATATATACATGTGGTAAAGTGAGGTCTGGTAAGCCTTGTAGAATCCTGTCGACTTTGATGTGATAAAGAGTTGCTGTCGACTTATCTGTGATGAGATCCTGTCGACTCTCGCTATAAGCTGTGGTAACCGGTGGTCAAACCTGTAGTAGCCGCGAGGGACAGTCAGGGCGTGGAGAGTTTTCCAGTACCTCTCTGCACTTTGGAAGACCTTTAACAGTTTTCACAGAGTGCAGGCAGTCGTGGTCGAGGCAGAGTGGAAAGCTTGGGAATGTTCACACACACAAAACGAAGAGACACAGTTGTAGTAGGAAAGTTCCATGAACAGATAGGAGTTGAGCTAAGCAAGATGGAGATAAGAGTTCTTACTGTTTTACATGGTCGATGAGGTGGTCCTGGCTACAATCGACAAGGACTGACGCCGACGATGAAAGGGGTGACTGCTGACTAACTCCGGACTAACTGCGGACGGCTAAAACCGAGGTGTTTATATACCATTCCCGAGGAGGGGGGTTGGAGATGTCTGAGAATGTGAACTTTGAACGTCTGCACCCTTTGACCTTGATGGCAACGACTCGCTAAATTCCTATTTAGGGTTGTCTCGAATTTAGACGTTTTTGAACTTCTCAATCTTGCTTTAACTTAGCTCTTAATCTATTACATAGTTTTATTTATTTGTCTTTAGTTTGTACAAAGTACATTACATATGGTGATGCAATGACACAGATTAATCATGCGCATAATTATTTATAGATGTGTTTCTATGTACAACATGACAATCTTGTTATAAGTAATTATACAATATAGGGTTGTTGGTTTAAATTACCATATACATATATAATGATATCATCAAATATTATATCAACAGACCTTATTGCAATGATAAAATTTATTGAATAAGAGGGCTTGGCTCAACAGTGGTGAACCCTCTCAGCGGATTCGCCAAGTTAATCTCCAGACCGCTATACAATACCAATTTAATACAATAGTAGAACGGTCTTGAGATTAATTTTGCGAAACGCTGAAACGGTTCACCACTGATCAGCAAAACCCTCTCAATCAATAACTTTTATCATTGCAATAAGGCCTATAGAGATTTGATAATATTATTAAAAAGAAACACATTGCTAGAAATTTTTAATTTCTACAAATATCAATGTAATATAAGCCTCAAGGGAAAAGTTTTTTTTTTAAATATTTTTTTATTTACAAATGTTTCTCAAGCTTTCGGACAAGAAAGCTCTCCTACAGGAGATAATATTTTACATTTTTTCATGAAAGATTGAGAGAGAGATTTGTAAATTAAAAATATTTTAAAAAGAAAATTTCCCTGGAGTTTTAATGTTCTTATTTTAATATTGATTCAAGGGATTATGCTATCGAATTTCTCAATAGAATAACAAACTAAAAAACTAAAAAAAACTACCAGCATATTAGGGTTAGCACCTCTTTTATGTTAATTTAAACTCGCTAAGAATTGCCTAAGAAAGAATTGTCAAACTTGTCCCTCTCTTAAGAACCATGACACATTTCAAACGACTAGTTGTAAATTAGTATATACTATTTATAAATTAACATGCCAAATTTGTCAATTATCATATATAAGACAAACGTGTAATCCATTAAATATACGAATAAACCTACATAGAAACCACGCTAAAAATCAATTGGTAATATATATATGAAAGAACACAATCAATTACATACTTTTAACAACTTTAAGATAGAAATACTAGACATATGTCAAAACAAAAAACACCGACTATTATTAGAAAACAACTACATTTATAAACACAACACATTATTCCCTTATGGACTTAATGACGAATTAAACTACACATACAAACCACAAACAGAAGAAATTTCAACTTATGAAATCAGCTGCAAATACAAAAAAAAAAATGAATTTAAAACTAAACCTAATAAAACTAGAGGTAAAACTACCAATAAATTAGGTTACATTGAATTTGAAGAATTACTGGACCCAAAACAAATGTACACTAACAACTTCGTCGATAAATTTATTAAAACATTATTTAAACTAAATAATAATAAATTTATCAAACTTATAGAATATATTAAAATTCATAATCTGACTAACAGATTAATAGATATCACTGTTGACTTTGCTTAGTGTTATTAATGAAACTGATTCCAATAATTATTAATTAAACATTATATTTATTGATTAACAAGAGAGATAACAAAATATAAAAAGGAAACTTATATTGAAACAAAGGAACTCTTTTTTTCTTGTTTTTTAGCGCCTATTTACCCGTGAGCTTACACACACTCTGTGGTAACAAATAATTAAAATATGTACAACACACGCTCCCCTGTGTGTAAGCCCTAATCAGCAAGTCCAAGGCTATCTGCACATTTCCGTAGTTTGTCCTTAGGTAGACTCTTCGTTAGTATATCCGCCTCCATGTCTTCACTTTTAGTGTATTCCAGCTTGATTCCATTTTGAATTTCCTCTTTCACAAAATAATACTTTCGGTTTATGTGCTTTGTTCGTGAAGTAATCTTGTCAGATTGTATCCAGTTTATTGCAGCCTGGCTGTCACTTTTCAAGGTAATTGGGAAAGTTACATTTTCACAAAGTTCTTCTAGTAATCCCTTTAACCATAATACTTCTGAAATGCCTTCACATATTGAAATAAGTTCTGCTTCACATGTAGACAAGGCTACTAAATTTTGCTTTCTACTTCTCCAGTTTATTAAGTTGTTGCCAAGTTTGACTGTATAGCCTGAATAGGATTTTGCGTCTCGGGTTGTGCACCAGCTCGCATCAGTACTTATTGTGATATTGTTGTCTTTTGAATTATATGCCAACATGTTATCTCTTGTTCCCTTCAGATATCTATAAATCCTTTTAACTCCAGTTAAGTGTATTTCTCTTGGATCATTACTATACGGTGATAAATTGCTGACGTTGAAGGATATGTCCGGTCGAGTACCCGTAGAGAGGTACATTAGTGATCCAATCATTTCCTGGTATACAGTTTTATCTACTGGCTTAGAGTCCAAATATTCATCCAAATTTTGATTTTGATCTCCAGGTGTCTGCACACTGTTGCATTCTTTCAGTCCAAATCTGTGAAGAATTGTATCAATATAATGAGTCTGAGATAGATAAAATCCATCTTCTTCCCTTTTTATTTCAATTCCAATAAATGGTTCGCTATCTTTCTTTTCTGTTAGAGTAACATATTTTTCTATTTCTGAGGCTAGGTTGTCATTAATTTCCTTACTAGTTCCAGCAATGATGAGATCATCTACATATAGACCCAGTATTGCATACTCTTCTCCTCTCTGGAGTTTATAGACACATGGATCACATTTGGTTCTAATCATTCCCAACTGGTATAAAATTTCATTGATCTTTTTGTTCCAACATTTTCCTGATTGTGGTAGACCATACAGGCTTTTTTCCAATTTACACACTTTGTTTTCTTCTCCTTTTTGTATAAAACCATCTGGTTGTCTCATGTATACTGTCTCTTTTAACTCACCATAGAGATAAGCTGTCTTCACATCATAAGTCTTTATGGTTAAATTCTGTTGTGTTGCAAGAGCTACTATTGTTCGCAAGCTTTCCTTTTTGAGTACAGGTGAAAAAGATTCCTTATAGTCCACACCATATCTTTGATTGCATCCAACAGCAACCAGTCTGGCCTTTCGTTTATATATGCCGTCAGTTGGTGTTTTCTTCGTACTGTAGACCCATTTACTATTGATGACTTTCATACCATTTCCCCTTGGTACTAGTGTCCATACTTTATGTTTCTCTATCTCACTGAGCTCATCTTCCATTGCTTTGTGCCATTCATTTCTTTCTCCACTATCCATTGCTTCTTTAAAGTTCTCCGGAATATAATGATCAATTTCCATAATTAAGTTTGCATTATTCCTATCCTTTATTCTTTGTGAGCGTCGAACTCCTTCTTCAATCAATTTCCTTTCTTGTTCTTCAAGTCTTGCTTTGTGCCGTTCTTCTAAGATGCTCTTTGTTTCTCCTTTCTTTCTTCCTCCTTTTACACATCTTTCCTGTATCGGTTCAGTTTGTGATGAGTCATTTTCACAGTCACCACCTAGTTTTACTGAAGTATCCTCCTGAGACTTCATTTTACTCTCTGTGACAGGATTGTCTTCTTTCAAGATAAGAAAGTCTTCAGCAACTATTTCTTCACTATTTCCTTTATAGGTCAAATTATCACAAGTAGTATCTTCCTGAATATCATTTGCATAATCAATTCCTCTCTTATCTTCACTAAATTTTACTGATCTGACTTCATGGATTCTCTTTGTCATTATATCATATATTCTGTAGGCTTTTCTTTTAATGGAATAACCAATAAATATTCCCTTTCTACCCTTTGGTGAAAACTTGTTTCTTCTTGGTTTGCTCTCAAGCCAATGTGTCAAACATCCAAATATTCGAATGTGTTTGACCGATGGTTTCCTGCCATTCCATCTCTGCATAGGGGTATTTTGCTTGATAGACCTGTGGGGTGTACAATTCTTAATGTATGTAGCTGTAGCAATTGCCTCTGCCCAAAACATCATGGGTAATTTTGAGTCAATTAGTAAGGTTCTCGCTGTATCTATAAGAGTCCTATTCACTCTCTCTGCGACTCCATTACTTTGTGGTGAGTATGTTGTGGTGAGTTGGTGATGGATCCCACTTCTCTTGAAAAGTCCTTCAAATCTAGAGTTACAAAATTCAGTTCCATTGTCCGTTCTTACATCTTTTATTCTAAGACTTAATTCGTTTTCGGCTCTTGCTTTAAATTCTTCAAATCTTTCAAAGGTCTCATCTTTTGATCTCAGGAAATATACAAAGATTCTTCTACTGTAATCATCTACTATAACAAGGAAATACTTAGATCCTCCTAAAGATTGACATGGCATTGGTCCACATAAATCCATATGAATCAACTGCAGGGGCTTAACTGTATAATTTTCTGTAATATTATATGGCTTCTGCACCAGTTTTCCCATTATGCATGCTTCGCACTCTGGTAACCTTTCGAATTTTAGATCCAATCCTCTTACAATATGTCCTTGAATCATTTTTTTCATGTATTCTTCATTTATATGGTTTAATCTCTTATGCCATAAACTTATATTGCTATTTTTATTTGATAAATGTGTATTTATAACCATGACATTTTCATTTTTTGCTATTGGTACATTTCTTTGTTTTGTTTCCATCATAAACATTCTATCTTTAATATATGCTTCAGCAACTAAATCATTCCCTTCATTATAAATTTTTGCTCCATCCTTATTGAAAATAACTGAATTTCCCTTGTTGACTAATTCGTATACTGACAAGAAATTATTCCTTAAACTTGGTACATGTAAGATATCTTTGATGCGAATATTTTCTTGGCCTTCACTTGTGCATGTAGTAAGTCTCATATCTCCTTTGGCTATGGCTTGGGTAGTTTTGCCCTTTTCAGCTAGGTTGATTTCACTTTCATAATCTACCACATTTTCCATCAAAGTTAGGTTTGGGGTTAAATGTGCGGTGCATCCTGAATCTATACACCATATTTGTCTATCATTTCTCTCATCTGGTGAATCTTCAAATTCTTTTACATATGTTTCAAATGCTTGCTCATTAATTCCACTTTTCATAGTATCCACTAGGTTATTTGAATGTTCCCTACTGTATTTGTGATTTCTATCACCAGGAGTCCATTTCTTTTGGTATCCTTGTTTCTGTTTATCTCGAAACCAGCAATCATTAGCTAGATGTCCCTTTTTATTACAAACAAAACATCTTTTTGGCTGAGATTTTTGAACTTTTCTATCTTTAATTCTGTATGCTTGTTCATGCCCATTCTCAACCGATTGATTTAATCTCATATTTCTTCTTGACTCCTCTTCTCTTAGAGTTTGTTGAATCTCTTCAATTGTTGCCTCTCTCTTTGATCGTAAGACAATAGCAATATTTTCATACCTTGGATGTATGCCTCTGACAATATGAAATGAAAGTTCTCTTGAGGAAAATTGATGCCCTAATGATGAACTTCTAGCAGCAATATTTTTTGCCCTTGTTATATATTCATCTACAGTCTCATTATCTTTCATTCTAATGTTCTTTAATTCTAAGCCTATATCAATAATTTTATCTTCCAAATTGCCTGTGTATGTTTTTCTCAGTGAGTCCCATACTTTCTTAGCATTTGTTTCTCCTATGAACATTCCAGCTTGTTCATTTGTCAACGTAGTGATGATTATCCCAAAAGCTTCATCATTTTTATCACTCCAAATCTCCCAAGAACTTTTGTCTTCCATATCAGGTTCTGGATCTGAAATTACACATTTAAATAATTTTCTTCCTCTCAGAACTGCACCGATTTTCAACGCCCATATTTGATAATTATTTCCTGTTAATGGTTCAATTTTTGTTTGGGATAAAACATTATATTCAGCCATTTTCGTCTTTTGAGCTAATATAAACAAACCAATATATAATTTAAAACAAATATATATTTTAAATTTATTTAAATATTGGGTAGCTTTTAAACATGCAATATATATATATAATTTAACTTAATCTATATAAATACCTTTAATCTTCTTATAAGTGCTTCAGTTTACCGATCAGAATAAACTTCTTGCTTAATCTTCAGATTAAATATTTTCGTTTTTGAGCTTTATATCAATAAACCACGCTCTGCTACCAATTGTTGACTTTGCTTAGTGTTATTAATGAAACTGATTCCAATAATTATTAATTAAACATTATATTTATTGATTAACAAGAGAGATAACAAAATATAAAAAGGAAACTTATATTGAAACAAAGGAACTCTTTTTTTCTTGTTTTTTAGCGCCTATTTACCCGTGAGCTTACACACACTCTGTGGTAACAAATAATTAAAATATGTACAACAATCACACAAGACATCTTTAAATACAAAAAATTAAACAATCTACTAATAACATTAATATTATCATTAAATTTAATAACAATTTATTTAATCATATTAAGTTTAATTATATTTTTAATAACCAAAACATTAATAATCTTTTCCCTATAAAAAATTTTAATTTCAAAACAATCTGGAGATACAACAAAAATATAGGTAATTTAGTTTGCAATTATAACCAATTTATTAATAATTTGGCAAATTAAAAAAAAATTAAATGTAATTGCAACAACTATATTGATAAATATAAGTTTTCAGGTCATATATTAACTAGCAATTTTTCTTTTTTAAATCCAGAATATCAGGATATTTTAAATAAAGGGTATAAATATATACCTCAAATTAAACACAATTATAATAATACAATTAAATCTATATTAAAAGATATAGATATTTTCATAAATAAAACTAGTATAAAATACAGTATTCCAGAATTTACTTTTCTGGAATGGAAACATAATATTAAAAAGGAAATTATAAATTATTATAATAATACACTTAAATACACAAACCTAATTCAGATATTCCTTCTTTTAAAGAAAATATAATTAATTTACAGAAGGACTTTATTATCACTCCTATAGATAAATGTTCCAATAACTTATCTATAATTTGTAAAAATCTATACCACGATATACTAAAAAAGGAAATTGATAATAATCATAAATACACTTTTGCTAGAACTACAGCCACAAAAATAAAAAAAGACATCAAAAACGTTGAAAATTCACTAAAAATTTATAATCACTACAAAAATCCAAACATACCAAAGTTCTATATAATTCCTAAACTACACAAAAAACCTATTTCTTTCAGAACAATCACATCTGGTATAAATTCAGTTATAAAAAACATTGATATACAATTAGCTTCAACACTACAATTTATTATAAATAAATTAACTAATAAATATAATTATAAATTTATCGACTCAAATAAAAAAATCATTAACTATTTAATGAACAATTGGACAAACATGGAAACAGTACACACATTTGACTTTGAGGACCTATATTCTAAAATAAATTTAAGAGATCTAAATAATAAAATAACCAATTTATCTAACGAAATCATTAATGACAAAACTTTCCACATTAAAATTATTCATAACAGATATAAAACAATTAAATTAGATTTTAAAACAGCAAAAACTCTACTGGAAACATTTTTAAATTTTAACTATATAGAATTAAAAAATAAAATATATATTCAATCAGAAGGAGTTCCCATGGGAACGTCTTCAAGTCCGTTATTAGCAAACTTAATATTATTCTGGTACGAAAGAGAATACTTTATACAAAATAATGTTAACTGGCAAATGTTCCGTTATGTAGATGACATCATAATATTTAATAATCCACAGTTCAAAAATTTAATACCTAAAATTTATCCTAAATACTTGAAACTAAAGAACAATGAAAAAATTGATAGAAACAAAAAGTTAACTTTTTAGACCTAAATATAGACCTTACAAATAATGCTATTAAAATTTATAATAAAAAAAGTAATTATAATTTCAGTATTATAAAATACTGTAATATGAATTCTAATATTTCATTAAATTGTTGTAAAGGTATATATTTTGGTCAGTTTCTAAGATTTTATAGAATAAATAATATATTAGAAAATTTCATAGAAGATGTTAAAAATTTAAACATGGAATTTATTAAAAACAAATTTAGTATCAGACAAGTAAAATATTTCAACAGTATATCAATTATAAAATACTTAAAAAAAAATAAATGGAAGTATCCATTTATTAAATCAACTTTCTATAATTTCTTTCAATAATCACTACTACAAATTTATAATCTTTAACAATTAGTTAAACTTAAATTAAATAACTGATTTGAAGATTTTTTTCACAAGATTTTTAAAGTAATATTGTATAGAATTCATTTTGTTTAATCTCCAATTTCTGGGGAGGAAAATGGAAATTAAATAAAAGTGAATTTTCACAATTAATAGCTTTATAAAACTCTAATAATTTGCCTTTTTAAAGGAATATTGAAAGATGAATAAGTATTGAATCAATTATTTTAATTTAACTGGCTGTAAAGATTATAAAATTTGGATTTCTTCCCTTAACTAACTTCTCTTTCTTCTTTGAATGTCTTGTTTTTCTACAACTTCAAAATATAAGGTCTAAATTTGTCCCCCCCCCCACAACATGTGTCATCCAGAAATAGATGTTTACAGTTGAAGGCGTTCGCGGACAAGGTAGGTACACATTATATCTGTTCATATAAATGTTTCACTGAAGTAACTTTATATTAACACATAAAATCCGGTTGAAAGGAGGTCTAGACATAATAGAGAAGGGATGAAATGTTGAAAGCTGAATTTCTATTTGAGAATTCCCGGTTCAGCAGACCTCTTTTTTCAATAATTACTCCAATTTAAGTTTTTTGTATATGTCTGGTCTACCATTAGGGTTTCAAAACATAATAACCAAACTTATAATAAAAGTTAATTCATAATATAGATATTTTACTAAATACAACTATTTATATTCATATTTTAAAATAAAAAAATTTAAAAAATCTTTAAAAAAAAAAAGAATAAAATATAAAATTATAAAAAAATATATATATATATACTAACAATCTTATCTACCTTATTTACAAAACTTCTTGTTTTCTTATTATTAGTTTGATTAATAGTGCATGGTTCTGTCTTTCTCTCTTTTTTCTAACTATCATATATATTCTCACTTCTATTATTCTATATATAGGATTAGAGTATGTCTAAATGACGTGTAAAAGCCGATACAAAAGACGTTACGTTGTTAAATTTTATTGTTATTAATTATAAATATATAATTAACTAGATGATGTTTTAGAAGTAAAGGATTTTTTTTTCTCTCTCTATCTATACTAAATAATAACAATTTACAAATTTTATAATTTGAATTTAAATAATCAAAATAATGAAGATAATTTTAATAGAATACTTAACTATAAAACTATACAACTATTTATTTTTATAATTAATTTAGATTTAGCTTGCTAATCTAACCAAATCTACTTGATATGATTTATCATTCTGATCAGTTTGCTCCTTAAGTTTTAAATGTAGTATCACTGTTATATTTTTATTATATAGTTTTTACACTATATGTATATTTATATATATTTATTCATCTATATATATTCTTATTTAATCTACTTATATAATTGCCTTATTCTGTCTGTGTGAAGTTCACTGTGTGAAGTCCACGGATAGATTTTGGTCATCAACGCGCGCATCATCATTATGATCATTATCATTATCTAATGATAATAATAATAATTATTATTATCTACTTATATAATTGCCTTATTCTGTCTGTGTGAAGTTCACTGTGTGAAGTTCACGGATAGATTTTGGTCAGAATGGATAAAATAAAAAAAGTGTCAAGGGATGGGAATCGAACCCACGACCTTCCGCTTACCGGAGAGATGCCATGACCACTAGGCTACCCTGGACATATTTTTCCGTTCATAAAGTTAATATATTTAAATCGCTGGCATTGGCAAGATGGAGGAAACATCTGGAGAGAGAGTTCAACAAAACTTGTGAATTACACAGCTTCATCCCGCCTTCCCTCAGGATCAAGGACCCCGTCGGAAACTTTTACTCAAAGATGGCCATAGGTGATATCCATGTTGAATTACTACGAGCCCGAACTAAGGGTTGTTACTCAAAAATCCGCATACTATCAAAAACCGTCAAAGATCTCATTTGTATAGTATCACAACACATCCCAGCACGAAATATGGCAGAATTGCTAATAAGCATCACTAGTGAAATAAAAACCCAAGACTCTATGCTTGACATTAGGCACCGTAATAAGCTCTCATTTTGGTCCAAGAAATACAAAGTAAGTCTAGCTCCTCAAGATCAGCAGCAATCAATTTTGAATTTATCTAGCTTTGTACCTTCCTCTGATCAGGTCAACATACTTTCGAAAGGCCTCAAACACAGATACCCATCAAAACTGGACAAAATCTCATTAATAGCAGGAATAGAGTCATCCATCACCGGCCTGAACATGCATGATAAACACTCCATTAGGAACCACGTCATATCTGTCTTAAACAGTTCTACAAACAACCCAGCCAACAGCCATCATGCCAACCAGATCATAAGAACACTGTCCAAAAATAATAACATAGTCATCACAAGATCAGATAAGGGATCCAGAACCGTCATTATGAACACTACGGACTACATCTCAGGAATGAATCAAATCCTGAGCAACTCGGATGTATTCACCCCGGCCACAGCGGAAGAACAAACTCTCTCGAATACCAAATACAAAAAAGAACTTAGGACCCTATGCAGGAACAAGATTATAACAACTGAAGAACTCCAAGGTTTTCTTTCGAATCTGCATGGTCAGGCCTACATCTACGGCCTCCCTAAGGTACATAAGATAAATATCCCCCTTAGACCAATAGTAGCTTTTCACCTCTCCCCCACAGCCCCGTTAGCTCAGTACTTAGCTAAGATAATCATACCCATACTTAAAGAGGGCGCCGCCTCGACGTCCATCTCTTCCACACCTAAATTCTTAGCCCATATACAGCAATTACCGGTTGTCCCCAATAGTCTTATGATCTCTTTTGATGTCATCAATCTATACCCCAGTCTCCCCCACTCCCTCACCTTAGAATGCACCACAGAATTCCTCCGGACGCACGGGTATACAGCAGATATGATATCTAAGTTAACCACCTTAATATCGATCTGTCTAAGCAATAGTATCTTCAATTTTGATAAACGTTATTACAGGCAATCCAAGGGTACTCCCATGGGTAGCCCTTTGTCCTCACCACTCTCTGAAATAGTCATGCGAAAAGTAGATAGTTTAATTACAGGTCATTTCCCAGCAGATATTCATACTTGGTTTAGATACATAGACGATATTTTTTGCATAGTTAAAACAGAATCCTTGGATAGTATTCACACCAAATTAAATTCACTATTTCCGGACATCCAATTCACAGTAGAGAAAGAAAACAATAGTTCCTTAGCTTTCTTAGATATCATGATTATAAAACAAAATTGCAGGTATATCACCAACGTACACTATAAGCCCTCCTTTTATCCCTCCTATATACACTATTCCTCATACTGCCCCCTCAGCCATAAAATTAATACTGTCAAAACCCTCTCGAAACGTATTTTCACTCACTGCTCAACTTCTGAATTTAAACAAACAGAGACCCAGAATGTAATTAACCACCTAATGAACTCAGGTTACCCCATAAACTTCATTCTCCGACACTTTCACAATCCCCAACAGCAGCTAAACAGTCAGACTTATAGATCGACTTGCATCATCCCATACTCTACCCATAGCATCAACATCTCTAGACACTTAAAAAACAAGTACGGAATCCGCACCTATTACACCAACACTCCTAAATTAGAAACATTAGTTAGAAACCTCATCACCAGAAACAGTTTTCCTATTACCCTGCCATATCTTACAAACTCCGTGAATTCCTTAAAATGCTCAGATTGCAACAGTTTGTATATAGGAGAAACAGGCCGAAGAATTAAGGATAGGATAGAAGAACACTACAGAAACATCAGAAACAGTGAACCTAGATCTCTTATAGTGCAACACATTACACAAACAGGACATTCTTTCGATACCTCTCACCCACAGGCATATTACTCAGGAATCAAGAGTAAATACAAAAGATTGGTCGTCGAGGCGTTGCTCTCTTTAAGACATCATAGTATTAATAGACACATAGACATCCCTGATATATACAAAGCAATATTGCCATAGTGTACCTTAGGAGACCATTGCCAATACGTTTTATTTTGGATCATTTTACTCATGCAGCCTTAAAATTGAAACGTAGCTTAATCGTGTAGTTTCTTGTGATTTTCCTACTTAGTATATTCAAAACACGCAGATATTTCTTACTATTACTTTACTTACTTATTTGCTAATACGTTTATTCTTCTTGTATAGATGCTAATTTTTCTCAAAATGGATATGTTTATAAGATGCAAGTTTAGTTAGATTTGATGTCCTGTAGAAGGGTTATTGACCCGAAAGCTCGCCTTTATTAAAACTTATAAGATACGCATCCTCGTACGCTTCGAATCTATTACTTACTATGATGCCAATATATATAATAATTGTATAAACGAATGCAAGACAAAATCATGCGAATGTTTCTTTTTTTTAAGGCAATTTCTCTTTAAGGCAATTATCGTTTTTCACAATTACTTAATCTTTTAAAATAAATAACAATACTTAAATGAAAATATGTTTCTTTAAATAAAATAAAATAAAATTATAAAAGATTAAATAATTGTGCAAAACGGTATAATATATATATAATATAACGGTATAATAACGGTATAAAGAAATAATGAGCCTATCGTTCAAATTTATAATTGTAACGAATAGTATTTTAATTGAAACATTTTGAAAGCACACAGTTTGGAACGGGACGTTTCACAAGAGTGACATCCATGGCGCCAATTTATAATTGTAACGAATAGTATTTGAATTAAAACGTTTTTAAAATATATACGCACTCGGGTAAAACCCGGGCGTTGCCCGGGCCATTCGTCTAGTCTTATATATATTTATTAAAATAATATCCTACTTCTTCTAATTTAATATATTAGCAAACTATTCATATTCATACATTTAATTTCAATCTATCGTTAAAATTTGTAACATTTAATTTACTGGCAATTTGTTTCTTTGTAATATTATCATCAAATATTATATTAACAGACCTTATTGCAATGATAAAAGTTATTGATGAGAGGGCTTGTCTCATCAGTGGTGAACCCTCTCAGCAGTTTCGCCAAATTTTCTATATTTTTTCTATTGATTTTTAATATATATATATATTCATATATATATATATATATATATATATATATATATATATATACAGGGTGCCTAAAAAAATGTATACACACTTTGAACTTCCATAGAAAATTTATTTACCGTTCTACAAAGTTAAATTTCAGGAAAATAGAAAACTGAAAGTCCAATATAAATGAAACATAAATAACAAATGTTAATACTGTTCAAATTGGTGACCTGCAGCATCAATAGAATTCTGAGTACGAGTCACCACAGATTCTGTACATCGTATCAAAACGTCCAATGAAATCCCTTACGTACACTTCCACCAACATGTCTTCACGGCCAAAACTGTTTTCTTTCTTCTCGCGCGGGCGTGCCTTTCACTAACAGGTTATTAAGTGGTACTGGAAGTTTGAGAATGTAAATGAAGTTCAAAGACAGTGGAGAAGGGAGTATGATACAGAACCACCTTCAAGATTAACAATTACACGCATACGAGACAAATTCGAAGTTCATGGAACAGTGTGTGATGTGCATAAAGGTCATTCAGGTCGGACTTGAACAGCTACAAGTGATGAGTCATCAACGGCAGTCTTGGAACTGTTTCAACGCTCTCCTAACAAATCTTCAAGGCAAGGGGCACGTGAAAGTGATGTAAGTGCTAGCAGCCTGCTACGCATTCTGAAGAGAGGCAAGTATCGTGTTTACATTCCAAGGCTGGTGCAACAGCTAAATGACGACGATCCAGATCGAAGGTTGCAATTTTGTGAATGGATTCAAGAGATGGTGATACGTGAACCGGGATTTATGGGTAGCATCATTTGGTGGGATGAAGCCCAATTCAAACTTAATGGAACTGTCAATAGGCACAATTGTGTTTACTGGTGTGAAGAAAATCCTCACATTACAATTGAAAAAGCTGTAAATTTGCCTGGTGTAAATGTGTGGTGCGGTTTGTCTTCAAGGGGACTCATTGGACCTTTTCGATTTGAAGGCACTGTGTGCCAATCGAGTTTCCAGCACGCTCTCCAGACCTTACACCACTGGATTTCTTCTTGTGGGACACAGTAAAAAATGGGGTGTACAAACGTAAACCACGTAACCTAGACATTCTTTGGAATGAGATTCAAGCAGTGTGTAGAGAAATCTCATTGGACGTTTTGATATGATGTACAGAATCTGTGGTGACTCGTACTCAGAATTGTATTGATGCTGCAGGTCACCAATTTGAACAGTATTAACATTTGTTATTTATGTTTCATTTATATTGGACTTTCAGTTTTCTATTTTCCTGAAATTTAACTTTGTAGAACGGTAAATAAATTTTCTATGGAAGTTCAAAGTGTGTATACATTTTTTTTGAGGCACCCTGTATATGTGAAAAAATTGTACAAATGTAACATTGTACTGGGATAAGGTGCATAAATTAAGAAAAAGGCATCTCCTTATCGTGCAACTGAAAGTTGCTGATGGCTGGCGCCATCTATCGAAATAAATATCAACGCATTGTGTAGCGTTCTCACGCAATTCTGGCCTTAACTACCCGTTCCATGACCAATTTTTTGGTCGTTGAGGTACAGCTTGCACCACGCTGATGAGGGCCAACAGCCCGAAACGCGTCCGTGGTTAGATTTTCTTGATTAATCAAGAATGGGTATTTGGCCAATTCTGGAATAATTAAAAATCAACGAGAATAGTTGATATTTATTTCGATAGATGGCGGCAGCCATCAGCAACTTTCAGTTGCACGATAAGGAGATGCCTTTTTCTTAATATATACAGGGTGTACCAGGTAAATTGGGACTAACTTTGACAGTCCATAAAACAAAAACTACTTGATATTAAAAACTTGTTTTTTTTTTCATTACGTAGCCATATTCATGTAAAATGCAACAGTACATGTGTGCGCAGTGTAGTGATGAAGAGTAACCGAGAATTTGAAAATCGAGCTGCCATCATCGTTGTTCTGCGCGCCGGAAGGAGCCCCAAAGAGATAGTGGATTTTCTTAAGTTGCCCAAAACCACTATTTATCGTGTCAAGAAGCAGTTTGATGAGGCCGACAGTAACAAAGAGGGGATAGCTACAAGGAAAAAGCACTCGCGTCGATCGGACAGGGTAAGAGGCGAAGAATTTGTCAAAAATGTCAAGGAGAAGATTGATGGAAACCCTGGGAAGAGCATGAGGGCCATAGCCAAGGAAATGGACGTTGGCTCTATGACAATTGTCAGAACTATCCATGAGGACCTTGGTCTCAAGTCTTATGCCCTTCGGAAAGGTCAGTTGCTGACTGAGAATATGAAGAATAACAGAAAAGGAAAGGCTGCTGCCCTCCTCAACAACCTGAAACACGACTCTTTTGGCATGCTAAGGTTCTTCTCTGACGAAAATAACTTTGACGTGGACCAAAAGGTAAATCCCAGGAATGATCGCTGGATCTGTAAAGACCCCTCAGAGATACCTGTCGTGATGCACACGAAATTTCCTGCCTCCGTAATGGTCCTTGGCGTTATCAGCAGTGAAGGTGATGTCATGCCTCCCCATTTCTTTGAGAAGGGCCTTAGGATGAACGCTGACACCTACATCAATGTTCTGGAGACCGTTGTGAAGCCTTGGATGGACATGGTGGCCGCAGGAAGGAAGTATGTCTTCCAACAGGACTCAGCTCCAGCCCATAAGGCAAAAAAAAAAAGACACAATCGTGGCTGACACTTAACGTCCCTAGTCACTGGGGTCCTGATATTTGGCCCCCTAATTCTCCAGATTGCAATCCCCTCGACTACTATGTATGGGGCGTTGTTGAGAGAGATGTCAACAAAGCTCCTCATACCACCATCCAGTCTGTCAAGAAAGCAGTTCACACGGTGATGACCCAAATGGACAAGGTCATCGTCGCCAAGGCCTGTGCTTCATTCCGCACTCGCCTCGAGACTGTTGTAGCTAATAATGGAAACTACATTGAATAAATAAAAACTATATCCTTTTATCTACTACTGTGTCAAATTTCATTCGGATATTTTAATTTTTACTTGCAAAAAATTTCAGTTAAAATACCATTGTTGAAATTCTCAATTTACCTGGTACACCCTGTATATATATATCAATTTTTTGTATTTAACCTTATATAAACATATCTCCCCGGGTAGTTGGCGCTCTGCGCTCCAGGAACCTGGGTTATAAATATCTCTCTCTTTTATATTGCCACGTGGAAAATTAGGGAAGACAAAAACTTCAGGAGGAAACAAAATTTATTTCAGGGAAGGACAAACTAAGAACGGTAAACAAAAGATAAGCCACGAGGGAAATTTACAGAGTCGCAAGATATAAAAATAAAAATGACCACTCTGTTAAATACAAAATAATAAAATTAAGAAATACTATGTTACATAAATTAAATTAATAAATACTATGTTACATAGCTTCTTCCCTATGGGAGCTGTGACCCACAGCTAGCAATTATTGTAGATACTGACGTGCTTCTGCCAAGGATTCCATCGAAGTCTTGGAACTTTGTCCCTAGTACCTTTGCGTCCTTTTTCTTGCGGCGTGAAGAGCGGCTTTGTCGTCGTATCGTCGTCTATAGGGACATCGTCATCTTGGAAGGAAGTCTTGGCTTTAGCACGTGGTGGAATCCTGGAGCCAGTCTCCGAAAATGTGGATCACAGCACCCATGGCTTCAAGGTTTTCTCGGCGATCTTCAGTTTGTCTTCCCTAACTTACCCAGCATCTCCACCAAAATGCCACGTGGAAAATTAGGGAAGACAAAAACTTCAGGAGGAAACAAAATTTATTTCAGGGAAGGACAAACTAAGAACGGTAAACAAAAGATAAGCCACGAGGGAAATTTACAGAGTCGCAAGATATAAAAATAAAAATGACCACTCTGTTAAATAAAAAATAATAAAATTAAGAAATACTATGTTACATAAATTAAATTAATAAATACTATGTTACAATATGAATATGAATAAGTAAGAAATAAAACATAGGGTAGGATACAACTTGGGGCTCAACACAAAGGGATATATGTATTAGCTCAAGAGGTGGTAACTATGGATGAGAAAATTTACTTTCTCTAAAGGCACTACACAACAAAGATATTGAAACTAGATTTAAAGGCATCAGTGTTAATGACTCATAAATATTGTAACAACTAGCGGACGTACCCGGTTTCGCCCGGGTTTTACCCGAGTAAAGGTTTGTCAAACGAATCTCTCGATAAGGTGAACATTTTTTCCCCGGTCCCTTGAAAAATACTCGATAAGTTGAATAAAATCAATATTAATTGGTTCCCTCGGTAATTGGAAGTTAAAGGAATAGTATCTTGCCTTGGAATTGTATCATTATTCTTGTATGGATGTACCCAGCTTCGCCCGGGTTTTACCCGAGTAAAGGTTTGGCTAACGAATCTCTCGATAAAGTGAACATTTTTTCCCGGTCCCTTGAAAAATACTCGATAAGTTGAATAAAATCAATATTAATTGGTTCCTTCGGTAATTGGAAGTTAAAGGAATAGTATCTTGCCTTGGAATTGTATCATTATTCTTGTAAGGATGTACCCAGCTTCGCCCGGGTTTTACCCGAGTAAAGGTTTGGCTAACGAATCTCTCGATAAAGTGAACATTTTTTCCCGGTCCCTTGAAAAATACTCGATAAGTTGAATAAAATCAATATTAATTGGTTCCCTCGGTAATTGGAAGTTAAGGGAATAGTAACTTGCCTTGGAATTGTATCATTATTCTTGTCTCAAATAAATTGCCGTGTCATCCTGAATTTTGTCTTTCCTAATTTTCTACATTACAAAATCATCGTATCATCATGATAATATTTAGAGCAGATTGTTGAATTATAACAGATAAATTATAATATTTATCTTGATTCTTTTTAGGCGAAAAGTTATTTCAAAAATTTTATTTGCTAGAAACCTTCCCAGTACTATACTAAATAAATTCCCAAAGTTTCATGGCGTTCCAATGAGTGGTTTGGTCAGGCATAAAGGACAGACAGACACACACACACATACATTCATTTATATATATATAGATAATAAACACTATTATTTATAATATATAGATAAAATATTGAAAATATAATACAGGGTGATCCAAAAGTCCCGCACTATTTAAAAAATTAATAACTCCGCGAATATTTGCGCTAGAGCAATGCGGTAAACACCATTGTGTTCAGGATGCAATGGGATTTTTTATGGCAAATAATGAAAAATTCGAAATTGATTTTAGTTACAATTTTATTCGCCAGATGGCGCTCTACCAGAATCAGAGATTCAGCGGCCAAATTGTTTGATAAATTGAAAAATATAACTGATCGACACGTATTTTTCCTTTTTGAATACCAGGAAAGAACCCTAATAATTTCAAATAACAAATTAATAAAACACCACTTCGCCAAAAGTATGAAGAATTGGTTAACGATTTTCAAATACAATCAGAGATATGTAAAATAGGTAAATGCAAATTAAAACATGTAGCAAAGATATTTATATTTTTTATATGGGGTTTTGTGAAATAGATTGAATGTTTGAAAAACACTGCTGATATCAATACACGAATTTTTGAAATGTTAATATAGTACCAAAAATTATGATGGCACTATTAATAGGATTTCTTGCTATAAGAAATGTGTAATTTCTTGACTGATTGGCGACCCTTGACTATTTAACTGGATATTTGTCATGATCCAACAAATTAAATATAGAGGAGAGTGACAAAATATATTTGTCGAACTTTATTCCAAATATCCTATGGTCTTGTCAAATGTTATCATTGTTTATTATACTGTACACAATTTTAAAAATGTGTCCCCTCAAATAAAAATCATTTTTAGATCGACCTTTTGCGTTTAAAAACGTGGGTACTATTTTTAGGAACCTCTGCCTCTCCTGTGTCAAGCCAATCCTGCTATATGCTTCCAGGGCTTGGTGGCGCCGAAACAGGGATCAGAAGGTGGCAACAACTCTAGAGAGAGTGCAGAGGACACCCGCACTCAGAATCACAGGGGGATATCGCACTACCAGCAGTGAGGCCTTATTGGTCCTCGCTGGGCTTATTCCCCTGGGATTGACACTAGAGGAGGAGACCACAGACAGAAGATCTGGGAGAACAGGGAAGATGCCCTGGGACTTAAAGCGGGGGCCCTGGAATCGAAGAGGGACCCAAGGAAGCCTCAGCAGTGGTTGCCAAAGTGGAATTGGAGTCCTGGAGGGCCGACAGGGATTGGCACGGAGGTTTTCACTGATGGTAGTAATTCTGGAACCAATACTGGAGCTGGGGTAGTGATATTCACTAATGGAGAGCTGATCTTCCAAGAAAGTTTAACACTCAGAGTGGACGAATTAGTCCTTTCAGCCGAGCTGGTTGCGATCAGGGTAGCCCTCAGAGTGTGTGCCGAAAAGAACTTCAGTCTCCATCAATCTGGAGAAAGGGCAACTCGCGCATCAAATAATCCAGGAGCTGAAAATGATGACGCGGGCTCCGGAGCTCCCTTGGTTTAGGAGACACAGCCTCATCGAAAGTAATGAGTTCGCAGGCAGAATGCTTTAGAGGTAGATCACTGAGGACCCCAGTGACCAAGAAAGAAGTTTACGAGGTGTTCAGAAAGTATCGCGACTTTTGTGTTTTTTCTCAAAAAATATTTATTTATTCATGAATACTTATTTTGTCCCCTTCAAAGTAAACATGAGATATTATACACTTGTGTCAACGGTTTTTCCAATCTTCGAAGCACTTCAAAAAATCATTTAAAAAAAAAATATTTTTCAGCTCCTCCTTCGATGCCGTCTTTATCTCGTCAAGTGTAGCGTAATGTCGTCCTTTCATGGGCCTCTTCAG
Source organism: Cordylochernes scorpioides (assembly GCA_030710605.1). Taxonomy (NCBI): domain Eukaryota; kingdom Metazoa; phylum Arthropoda; class Arachnida; order Pseudoscorpiones; family Chernetidae; genus Cordylochernes; species Cordylochernes scorpioides. The sequence continues at coordinate 55,115,191 of CP092880.1, forward strand.
TTTAGGGAACAATAAAAAGTCACAGGGGGCCAGATCTGGGGAATACGGTGGCTGCGGCATCATTAAGTGTGTTGATTTTGGCCAAAAAGTCGCGCACAAGCAACGATGTGTGAGCAGGGGCGTTATCGTGGTGCAAAAGCCAATTTTTGTTCTTCCACAAATCCGAGCGTTTCTGGCGGATTGCTTCGCGCAAATTGCGCATAACTGGCAGGTAATATTCCTTATTTATCGTTCTACCCTGTGGCAAGAACTCATGATGCACCATGCCCCTGCAATCGAAGAAAACTGTCAGCAAAACTTTCACATTCGACCGAACTTGGCGCGCCTTTTTTCGGTCTTGGTTCGTGCGGCAGCTTCCATTGAGATGATTGAGTTTGGTTTCCACGTCATAACCATGAACCCACGCTTCGTCACCAGTTATGACCCTCTGGAGCAAATTTGGGTCGTCGCGGACAGAGTCCAACATCTCATTAGAAATGTTCATGCGATGCTGTTTTTGGTCGCAATTGAGCAATTTCGGTACGAATTTCGCGGCGACCCGTCTCATGTCCAAATCATTGATAAAAATCGAATGGCACGAACCAATCGATATGTTTAGGTCCTCAGCAACTTCTCTAACGGTGATTCGACGATTGGCCAATATCATTTTCTCCACTTCATTAATTTTTTCGTCTGTTGTTGAAGTGCTCGGGCGTCCGGCACGCTCTTCGTCGTTCACATCTTCTCGGCCTTCTGAGAACATTTTGTGCCACCGATAAACGTTGCTTCGGTCCAAGGTAGTTTCTCCGTATGCCACAGTCAACATTCGGAATGCATCCGCGCACTTAATTTCGTTTTTCACACAAACTTTGATACAGGTTCTTTGATCCATTTTTTTAATAGGTAAAAATCGAAGACGATCCAAAACACCTGCAAGCAAAGCAGCTGTCAACAATTAAGTGAACATTCAAAATGGCCGAGCTTGTCGGCATAAGTGAGAGACATGAGTACCAACATAAAGCCACAAAAAGATCGAAATTCGAATATACGTAACCCGCGAAAATTCAAAAGTCGCGATACTTATTGAACACACCTCGTATAGGAGGATCAGGGGGCACGTCCAGGACTTATGATTGGACAGATGGAGGAACAGTGTGAAGGGCAGAGAGGTATTCAATGGGGTAACAACACCCAAGTACCTCTGTAAGGTAATGTCCCACAAACTCATTAGGGTAGTTCGGGACATGGGCTCTTCCCCAAGTCTCCACAGATTTAAATTTAAGAGAGACCCTGATTGCGTCTATGGAGAAAGGGATGTAAATGCACGCCACTACGTCTTGGATTGTCCAAGGGTAGTGGGTGTGCAGGAAGAGAGAAGGAGGGCGAGGGGCGCGATCGAGAGTAAGCTGCTGAGAAATCACAGCAAGCTTCTTGAGAAAGCCCACGACGTGGCAGCTGAGCTTTTCCTCAGCTGTGAGTGAACAGAGTCGACCGGGGGTTGCCCACCCGCGGTCCCTGCTGGACACAGTAGATAGTTTCCTATTTTGCTGTGATTAAAGGCCACGGGTATAGAAATCCTTCCAGACACGTTGTCTGGGAGGTGGTGTTTCCAGGTACAATGTCCAAGCACTAGCTTGGAGATTGTTACTTGGCTTATGAGTTGAACAGAATAGCAGCGAAGGGCATGCTTCGCATGCCGGCTTGTGGACCGAAAGGTCTGGGTGGCCATCTGCTTCTAGGGTGTACCAACTGTGCTTAGGTGGGATCCTCCAGTTCTTGTTTATTCTGGCTACTGTTTCTATTTCTTTAAAAGTAAGTTTATTTTTCTGTAGCAATGGTTCTTTTGTGCCTTTTTCGCTAGCGCACCAGCAGCTTCATTGCCTTCAATGCTAACATGTAAGGGTATCCATTGAAGGTGAATTTTTGAGGTATTGAGAGTTTTTGGAGATAACCAATTATGTTCCTGCTTACTTTGTCTCTAAGTTCCCCTGTGTGACTCAAGTGTTGTATGGCACTTCTACTATCAGTAAGAATCCATATATCGTGATGTTTAGTGTTTCTGATGGATTTTAAGACTTCATAGATGGCTATAAGTTCTGATCTGAAGACTGAGCAAAATTCTGGGTTTCTTCTGTTTATTTTCTCAATGCCATTTGTGGTTTTAATGAGAGAGCCACTGCCAGTGTGTCCCAACTCGTCTCTGCTACCATCGGTATAGATAGTTATTGCATTTTTAGTAATGTTATATTAATTATTTCTAATGATAATTGTTTTAAGTATTCTGGATTTTGGAATTGTTTGTTGGTGGGTTCATTTAAAGTGGCATAAAAAATAACATTTTGTTAGTGGTTCGCATGGAGATATTTTTTCAGCTAAATAATATTTTTCCACTTTATATTTTAAAAATCCATTTCTTTTGGCCAGGTGGAGAGGGCCTTCTTTTTTGAGTCTTATATTGGGTTCCCAATTAAGTATGTAATTGAAAGTTCTGTGTTTGTTTTCATAAATCTTGATTTTGTTTATATATTTTGGCAGATTGTAGCTTCTTCTATCCTTTAAGGGCATAATGTCTGCCTCGTAAAGTACAATATTATCAGGGCAGGTATTTCGAAGACCTGTAATAATTCTAGTTGCATTTAGTTGTATTAGTTTCCAGTGTTTTTAGATTTGTTTCAGATGCTGTACCATAGATTTGATATCCATATTCCAAGATAGGTCTCATTAGAGAATGTGTAAGTTAATTTTAGTGTTGTTGCTTCAGCTCCCCACTCTTCCTGAAATATATGTATATTTCAAGATTTTACTGGAGTGAATTTCTGGATCCAGGGTGTAGCCGAGATATTTAGGATGTTTATTATATTGCAATTGTTGTTCTTTCAGAATAATATTTGGTCTTATTTTGTATAGTTTCTTATCGGTAGTAAAAAGACAGGTTTCAGATTTTTGGGGGTTAAATTCTAATTTATGTTTATTAGCAAATTATTCTAGGTGGAGAAGAGTCTTGTTCAAATCTCTTTCAGCTTTTTTCCAGTTAGTGTTGCTGCTCCATAGAATAATGTCATCAGCGAAAAGTCCAATATTGGTTTTATGTGAAAAATTTTCTTCTATGCCTGCAATAAATAGGGTGAAGAGAGTTGGGCTAAGGACTGATCCTTGTGGTAATCCTTGGTACAATTTGAAGGTTTTAGATAGAGTGCCATTATATTTGACCCTGATGTATATATTTTTATATAAGGGAATCATTTATCCAAGTTATAGCTTTTCCATCAATTTTGAAATGTTTGTATAATTTTGTAATTAACTTGTTTTTCCATACCTTATCAAAAGCTTGTGTAAGGTCTAAAAAGCAGCTATGATGTGGTTAGTTGGTTTTTTGTTTTGTGTATCTTTTACCTTTTGTGTGAAAAATAAGAGTTGGTCTATTGTCCCATGTCCTTTCCTAAATCCATATTGTTCTTCTGGTAAGAGATTTCTTGTGTCGAGGTGGTAGGTGAGTCGTCTGAGTATAATTTTTTCCATTAATTTGCAGCAAATATTTGTGAGGGAGATAGGTCGGTAGTTTTTTGGGTCATCAGCAGATTTGTCAAGTTTTTAATGGGAATTATTGTTGCATTTTTACAGTCTTGAGGTAATTTTCCAGTTTTCCAGGAGTTATTGAAAATATTAAGAAGTCTTTTTTTGCCAATTTTGCCCAAGTTTGATATCATTCGGCCATGGATTCCATCTGGCCCAGGAGTCTTGTTTAGGTCAGTGTTTTCAAATGCATAAGCTAGCTCTCTTTCATATTGATTTTTTTCATGGAAAATATTATGAGTGCTGGTGACATTTTTGCAGTCATGAATAATCTTTCGGGCCTTTTTTCAACCTTGATTTTACTACTTATTTGATATGAATTACCTAAAAGATTGGCAGAAATTTTGTCATTAGTTGGTGGTGTACAATCTGTATTCTTAATCATATTTGTGTTTTCAGTTTGTGGCTGGACTCTGTCAATTTGTTTTGCCAAATTCCAAAGTTTCGTATTTGGGTTTCTTGGGTTCAGGTTTTCACAGGTTTGTTTCCATTTTTCCCTTTTCACATTTACGTATAATCTTTTTATTTTTGCAATCACAATGTTCAGGTCAGTTCTACAATTTGTTTGGTTTCGGGTGCACTTTTTTGTAGTTTATTTCTTTTAGTTATAAGTGTTTGAATATTTTTGCCTGGTGTGTAAAATTTGGAAATTATTTCTTAATATTACCTCTTGGTATTGAAACTTTGGTTGCTTCAATAATGGTGTTTTCGAAAGATATCATATTAGCCTTTTTGAAGTTCCAGAATTTTTCTAAATTGAGCTAGTTTTGGTCTTGGTGCTAATTTATATCAAATTAGGCAAATGATCACTTCCAAAACCTTTTAATATTTGCTATTTGCATTTGTGGAAAATGTCAGGATAGTAAAAACGTATATCAAGGGCTTGTGCAGTATTATAGCTTGTAGGAATGATGGGTAGGATTCCCATCATTTAAGCAAATGAAGGCATTGTCGTCAAATATGTTTGATAGTATTTTGCCTCTTGGGTTTGGCGTGGAAAATCCTCATAGTTGATGTTTGGCATTAAGGTCACCTACAATAATAGTGTTGTCTGTAAGAAATTGAGCCATTGTTCCATCGTCAATAAATGTATTGTTTGGAGGGTGATACATATTGTATATGTTGATGGCTTTGTTTTGATTGAGGTAGACTTTGATACCTTGGGCTTCGAGGTCTAATGTGTTTGGAATATTAATGGCTATGTCCTCATAGTACAAATTCTGATTAAAAATGCTACCCCCTTTAACAACATATACAGATGGATCTTCAGACCTTACCCTGAGTAATGGAGGGGCCGGAATTAACATAATACTGCAAGATGAAACAAACATCAAAATCAAAGAAGGAGCAGGACAGATTTCGTCAAACTTCACTTGTGAACTGACAACTAACTGGAAAGCCCTTAATGTTTGCCTTAACCAACCATCCCTGCATCAAGCAGAAGGAATTTTAATATACAGCGACTCCATATCCGCTCTAGAAGCAATTCAGAAGGGCAATACTAAAATCACACAGAAAATACACTCTTTACTTACCCAACTGGAACCATTGGAGAAGAACTGCATTCTACAATGGATTCCTGCCCATGCTTGGATCGGGGGTAATGAAATGGCATTTGAATTGGTAATGGAAGCCAGAAAGTTGAGCCAAAGGAAAGAACAAATGTCATTATTTGACGCTGATTCTTTGTCAAAATACAAGATAATTAAACAAAAAAATAAGAAAAGATCAAAATGCGAAATAAACTCTGAGAGAAAAATGACAAAAACTATAACAAGACTTAGAACAAAACACTATAAAGGAATGACAATACATCCAGATGGCCCAAGAACCTATAGGACATGCAACAACTGTCCTGGTGTGGATCTAACACCTACCCACATATTCTCATAGCCAGCAATGGCCGCAGCCTTGCAGAAAATTGACATAGACCCAGAGCAGCAGCTTTACACACCCAAGATAGTGGACATTGCTGCTGCAGTGATGGAGATGCATGGATACATCTAAGGCTCTTTATTGGACACGACAACAACAACGGCATTCCAGAGTAAAATAAATTATCAGAGATAGATACATATTTTTCAAATGAATTAAAATAAATATAATCGATACTGAGTGAGAGTTGTGAATTAAAAATATTATAAATTTATTATCTTCGGAAACAAACCGTATCTAAAATATCAATTTTCTTTTTGCTACTTGTTTTAATTTGCATTTACCTATTTTACATATCTCTGATTGTATTTGAAAATCGTTAACCAATTCTTCATACTTTTGGCGAAGTGGTGTTTTATTAATTTGTTATTTGAAATTATTAGGATTCTTTCCTGGTATTCAAAAAGGAAAAATACGTGTCGATCAGTTATATTTTTCAATTTATCAAACAATTTGGCCGCTGAATCTCTGATTCTGGTAGAGCGCCATCTGGCGAATAAAATTGTAACTAAAATCAATTTCGAATTTTTCATTATTTGCCATAAAAAATCCCATTGCATCCTGAACACAATGGTGTTTACCGTATTGCTCTAGCGCAAATATTCGCGGAGTTATTAATTTTTAAAATAGTGCGGGACTTTTGGATCACCCTGTATATTAGTATATTAATATAATTAAAGTATGATGCAAGTTTGTTTGCCATGATTTGATACTGCGGCTTTATAGAAGAATATATATATTTAGTTGAGTCAAAAGGCGATCCATCAATTAAGTTTATATACACAATTAAAAGGGCGTACCTGGATCTGTAAAGAAAAAAATGCTCTCATAATATTTCAAGAGATTACTCCCTCTTTATCAATTTATTGCACAGTAAATTTAATTTACAAATTCTTGTAGATCACATGTAAATTAAATTTACTGTGCAATAAATTGATAAATAGGGAGCAATCTCTCGAAATATTTTGAGAATTATTTTTTCTTTACAGATCCAGGTACGCCTTTTCGGGTCTGGCCTCGAAGATGACGACCTGGCCATCCTAGAGTCTGCCAAATCCATCATCTACCGATAATCCGTACAGGTTGGGCTGACCGGAGGAGCAGAGGACCCGCTCATCGCCTGGGAAAGAAGACTCACTCGCCGGGGCACATCCCCCGCATGATCATCTATCTTTTAGTTTTATTTCCATTTTTAATGTAAATTATATTGACAAGAAGTCAATAAAATTTGTTTCAATTGTCAAATTGTCAGGTACGCCTTTTTATATAAATATATATTTAGTTTCATTAATGCTACATAAAGAATAATAAAAATAACATATTAGTCCTATTATAATACTGATCTAAGTAATAAAAGAGCAGAAGTACAGAATTTTGGCGTTTGTTTATAATATTCTTGAGTGTTTATATATAACAGTCATTTTTTTTCTTTATTTACATATCTACATACACATTCACATATTTAAAAGTAAAATTGTTTCTGTTTGGTTGCTTATGTGAAATGCTCCTAATGCAGATAACAAAGATTAAAATAATTATAAAAACACTTGAACAAATATCCCTAATTTTAATTTGAAAAAGAAAATTATATATGTGGGATCGGTGCGAATTACCTTTTGAAGTTGATGGGTTGAATTGATTGCTGATTGATTGAATTGATGGGCGCAGTCGTTGCTGAAGTGGTAAGGTATTCAAACAGGGGAAATAACGAGAAAAACACAGGATTTGGGTTGGAAAAAGGCTAGCAATCTAGGGAGAAAGGAGTTGAAGCTATTTTGACTGAGTTGGCTATTGACTATAACTGTTCACATGATTGAAATTTGACGTATCTGAGGGGTTGAGGAGATGGAATTGGCTCCAAACTGGTCTCCACCGCGGCGATCTCCTGACTGACTATACTTCGTTCCCGATTTAAGACGAAAGCTATTCCGGGCTCTCATTGGATGAATTTCCAGGGGTGCTCGATTCCCATTGGTTCCTAACTAATATTCCTATGCTCTCATTGGGTCTCGGCTAATTCTTTGTTCTTAGCTTGTTCTGACATGATCCAGGAAATGCTAGGTTCTTGAACCCAGTTTTATGAGTTCCTGAATAATAAAACCTGCTAATGATTGCTTCCTCTTTTATGGCCTTTCTCTCCCAAATTTCTTAAGCCTTGTCTTTATTAAAATCTTTTAAAACATACATTGCATACATATTGGGGCGGGTTTGCATCCAGTTATGTACAAATTATGACCGATGCGCCCCCTACATGCGAAGAATTCACGAAGGGGTTAGCCTAAGTGAGCTCTGTAAAGAGAAAAAATAATTTTGTGGGAAAATTAGTTGTGGTTATAGAGAGTCTATATACAAGCATTGGTAGTGATATAAGAGATAAAAGAGAATGGTGTTAATGATATATAGCTTGCGTATAATTAATAGAAATAAAAAAAAAAAATAATTGTAAGACATCAAAATGAATGCTATGGTACATAGTGGGAAAAAAAAAGAAAATGCGCCTAAACGATATTCTACTCGAGATGGGGAAGAAAATCGAGGGAGTTCTATTAGGGCTTTTGAGAAATCAAAAATAAAATAAAAGTTGAAGAAAATCAAGTGAATGCTTTTGTTGCATGGTGAGAAAAAAAATGCCTAACCATATTCTACTCGAGATGGGGAAGAAAATCGAGGGAATTCTATTAGATCTTTTGAGAAATCGAAAATAAAATAAAAGTTGGAAGAAATCAAAGTGAATGCCTTGTTGCATGGTAAAAAAAAAAGAAATGCCTAACCATATTTTACTCGAGATGGGGAAGAAAATCGAGGGAATTCTATTAGGTCTTTTGAGAAATCAAAATAAAATAAAAAGTTGAAAGAAATCAAAGTGAATGCTCTGCGCATGGTGAAAAAGAAAAGGTTTTTTGTAAATCAATAAAAAGTAAAATATCTAATTTTAAAAGAAAACCAGTGAGTTTTTGTTGATAAAAATTTGTTTAGTTATTGAATTATGAACAAGATAAAAGAAGTGGTTATATATGAATGGTAAATAATTGATAAAAATAAATGATAAGTATTGAATTAGGATAACATAGTAAATTTGATTAAGTATTTTGATTTTTAAACATAAGAGAATAATGTAAATGAATGATATAAGAAAAATGTATAGCGAGGTTCGCAAACTCGCTTTGTAATTAAAATTACAGTGCCAAAATCTATATCATGCTCGCAATACTTCTTTATATGCCGTAGATTTTTGTCTTTCCCGTGCGACTCATGGGTAGAAACATGATCTGTCCCAATTGTGCTGCTTTATATTATGTATACAGGAGACATGGGAATCTAATTAACCTTACGTGTGCATTTTGTCGTTGTGTTTGTGTTGTTTTTCGAGATCTCAAGGCCGAATGTAGTATGTTAATATGTCCCGAGCCTTAATGCGTTCTAGGGATTTTTATGCATTTCCCAGGGCACTTAAGTTATGCTCGCCCGATACCCACTTTTATATATCGGGTGTCAACACCAGAGTCAAAATCTTTGAATACAGGGTCCGAGGAGAGTCCCTCGACCCTTCAAAATGGTTGTTTATTCCCTTCGGAAGAAACGCAAGCTCGAAAGCTTAGCTACCTAATTTTCCCTATCATTTAAGTGGTTATGTGCGTGTTTTGTTCATAATTAACCTTGAGACCTGCGTGTTGTGCATTGGTTGTGAGTCTTTAGGTGTTTCCAAAATCCTAAAGTCTATTGTGCTAAGTGTGGGTAAATGTAACAGCTTCTTGGAAGTCTGGGAAGAATAAAAATATAAAATAGAAATGTAAACTCATTGGGATGTGTTTGTAACGTATCAAGTCTTTTGTTATTAATATAATTAAATTGTGTATCTTGTAAAATTTGATATGTAGCTCGAACTGGAATCCCAAGATGGGTGACGCTAAAATGTGTCCTTATCGGGGAGGGCGCGCTGGTGACCTCCATTTAGCTGTCGGCCAAGAGAGGCCCACGGTTCTCAATTACTGTCCTCCCTCGTAACCTGAGACCGGAAGAATGGCGGTCGTCTTTGTTGGCCGCGCGGGGGGGGGGGTGGGGGGAAATGACCGGCATCCGTCCTCCTAATTGATTTGGTGTGATTCTCCCTCCAGGCATCGTTTTTTTTTTGTTTCTTGTTATTTGGTTCGAGTTCCTTTGAGTTTTCCTAAGCTCTCTCCGAGAATTTCCCATAGGAGATCTAGGAGTTTTACAAGTGCTTGGCATATAGGGAAGATGGTTTCATGGACGGAATTTTCTATATGGGAGATGGCTTCATAGATGGAACTTCCTATATGGAAGATGGATTTTAAGACGGATTTTCTTATATGGAAGATGCCTTTTAAGACGGATTTTCCTATATGGAAGACTGCTTCCTGCAGCTGGAAAAGCCGATGGTAGGGTAGAGTATAAATTAGCATATTAACGATTAATAAAAATGGGGCGAGTCCATAGGGTAGAAATAGCAGACAAATAACAGAGATTAGGTGAAAATGGGATATTGGCACATCTTCTCCCATGTTTTTGCCATGAAATGTGGCTCTGGGATATCTGGTTGGACTTCTATCAATTGTGGCGGATTTGGAACGGGGTGTTCTTGTGGTTGGGCTATGTCGCATTTCTTGTTCCCGTAGGTGAACTGCGTGGATCGTTTTTTGGACAAAATGGTAGGATCTAATTGACTGTCAGGTTCGCTGTCCGTCAGTTTGGTGGTCAGGATTCTGTTGAAGAAATGTCGGGTGTAGGTGTTTTAAGTGGAAACGTGCAATCGTCTCTCTGTCTTAGATGGTGTAAATTTGTTATTGTTTGTATTGTGTGTGTGGTATGTTTTGTGTACGAATTTAGTTTGTTTCTGTGGGCTGTATCGGTGTCTCTTTGTAGAGGTTGGTTGGATTCATCGACACTTCTTGCGAATTGGCAGGTGGGACAGGTTTTTACCCGTTTTGCAATGACTTGTGTCATGTTCTGCCAATAATATTGTGAAGAGATGAGTCTCGTCATCTTTGAGATGTCTGGATGGTTGTGCTGTGTATTGACTGATTTAAGTAGTCTGTGAGTGGTTTTGGAACTATAATTTTAGTTACACCTTTTCGGGAGACGGTATGCAGTCCATTGTGATCCATGGTCAAGCTAGACTTTCCCGATGGGGAAGGCTGATGGCACTTAATGAGGGAGGTGTCTAAAAGGCCACAGAACGGGTTACGAAATATGGCGACCGTCTCATATTGTTGTACTCCATTTTTGCTACGGACCTCATATTCGTATCTCGATAGCCTTAATCTCCATCGAAATAGTCTGCCTGACGGGTTTTTGATCTTTGTCAGCCACTGCAATGCGTGATGGTCAGAAAATATTGTAAATTTTCTGCCCATCAAATTGACACGGAAATTATCCACACTCTCCACAATTGCTAGGCATTGTAGTTCAGACATGGGATAACTTCGTTCGTGTGCCCGCAGAGCGCGACTGAAATTTTGGACTGTATAGATCTTCCCATCAGGGTAGACCTGTTTGAGGACGCCTGCGATGCCGAGTGTTGAGGCGTTACAGTACACCTGGCATGGCAGACCTTCCTGGTAAAGGTGTAACGTGGGGTGTGTTGTAATGCTTTCTTTTAGGCTAGTGAACGCTTTCTGGCATTCGTCATCCCAGACCCACATGACATCCCTTTTTAGAAGGTTGACAAGTGGCGTCCGCAAGCGGGCGTGGTCCGGAATGAACTTTTTGTAAGCGTTCACAGCGCTTAAGAAAGATCGCAATGTTCTGCGATTGTGTGGTTGTTTGGTGGCGTGGATTGTCTTTATGTTTCGTGTAGACGGGGTGGTTATGTTGGCAGTGGTTGTGCATAGGTTTGCTTGGTGTTGTCGTCTTTTGGTGCGAGTGTCGCGCTTGTTGCGCTGTTTGTGCGTGTTACTGTTGTGTGACGACGTGTGGACACGTGTGTGTTTAGTGTGAAAGTCGTCCTGTTGGATGGATACTGTCTGTGTATTGTTGTTGTGAGTGTCGTGTTTGTTGCGAGGTACACGTGCGTGATGGTCGTGTGGTGACGTGTGGTCACGCGTGTGTTTAATGTGAAAGTTGTCCTGTTGGGGGGACGCAATTTGTGCATTGTCGTTGTGATTTGAAGCCGTTGTGGCCTTGTGAGTTGAGGGCATATAGTAAAGGCAATTGTCCTTAGTGAAAAAGTTGTGTTGTGCGGGCGCGTGACTAGATTGGCAGATGGATGATTGGGTTTTGACCAATGGATGCACGCAGTGGGTGCCATATGCGGAAGGTTTGGGTGTATTGTTGGTCTTTTGTGATGTCGCTTGGCATTCCCAATACGTGAATTCATTGGGTACATGGTGAAAATGGTAGGTAGGGGTAGACAATGGGGCGCCAAGTTGGAATATAGTGCCTTGGTTGAAATCTATTGTCAATTTAAAATTACGGAGGGTATTTATGCTGAGAATTCCAAATGGTAGAGGTGCTTCCACCACATGGAAATTCTCTTTTCTAGTAATTTTACCTATTGTCAGAGGGAGGGTCAGTTTACCTATTGTTTTTACAAGATCATTTATAGCCTGTAGGTCTATAGACTGCCTTTTTAATTTTAAATTAGGAAGATTAGTTTTTAACATTTTATACAGATTATGGGGCACTATATTCAAACTTGCGCCTGTGTCAATTAAAAATGGGGTGGACAGTTCATGGGTTAAATGCAGTTTCAGCGTCAATCGCTTGACGAAAAGGGTTGGTGGTTGCCTTCCTACCTGCTGGTGGGTGACAGGCTTGTGTGGCTTGGACGTCTCCGGCATGGGGTGGCGGCGTGGGACGCCGGGCGTGCTGCTGGGTTGGGACCGTTTGCACTGCCCTTGCACTCGTGGGTAGATTTCGGGCCATTTGCACTGCCCTTGCGTTCGAGTGTCGAGCTTGTTGGGATGGTACAGTCCACCTACTCGGTTTTTTCTGGATACTGGTGTAGGGATCCGGCATGGTGGGTGAGGTGTCCTTGGGGTGGCGCGTCAGATCGCTCGGCCACATGTCGGCGGCGACTCCGTTCGTCTACCGGCCTGGGGTGGGGGCGTGGGCGGCGTCTGTCCCGCAGGCGGAGCCCCGGTCCTCGTCTCGTCGGGTAGACCTCACTCCTTGGAGGGCGACAGCCAACTGTGCTATAATCGTCGCCAGGGTGCGTTGTGTGGCCGCCTCTCTTTTCTCCGCTATTTCGTCGCCGCTACTTTTCGCTACTTGGTCTCGTTTGTTTTCCATTTTATCCTGTCGACTCACTGTGGGATCGGTGCGAATTTCCTTTTGAAGTTGATGGGTTGAATTGATTGCTGATTGATTGAATTGATGGGCGCAGTCGTTGCTGAAGTGGCAAGGTATTCAAACAGGGGAAAATAACGAGAAAAACACAGGATTTGGGTTGGAAAAAGGCTAGCAATCTAGGGAGAAAGGAGTTGAAGCTATATTTTGACTGAGTTGGCTATTGACTATAACTGTTCACATGATTGAGATTTGACTTATCTGAGGGGTTGAGGAGATGGAATTGGCTCCAAACTGGTCTCCACCGCGGCGATCTCCTGACTGACTATACTTCGTTCCCGATTTAAGACGAAAGCTATCCTGGGCTCTCATTGGATGAATTTCCAGGGGTGCTCGATTCCCATTGGTTCCTAACTAATATTCCTATGCTCTCATTGGGTCTCGGCTAATTCTTTGTTCTTAGCTTGTTCTGACATGATCCAGGAAATGCTAGGTTCTTGAACCCAGTTTTATGAGTTCCTGGATAATAAAACCTGCTAATGATTGCTTCCTCTTTGATGGCCTTTCTCTCCCAGATTTCTTAAGCCTTGTCTTTATTAACATCTTTTAAAACATACATTGCATACATATTGGGGCGGGTTTGCATCCAGTTATGTACAAATTATGACATATATAATAATATAGTTTATTAAAATAGAAAAAGGCATATCCTGACCAGGAGCACATGTGCTTTTCAGAAGGCAGAGCGCCATCTGGTCAAACAGAAATCAACTAAACATTGATTTAGCCTGTTCCCTGATATTTGGCCAACCCAATTTCTTGATAAATCAATTTTCATCTTTAATTTTTCTCTATTGTTTTACAATATATTTCATATATATGTCATAATTTGTACATAACTGGATGCAAACCCGACCCAATATGTATGCAATGTATGTTTTAAAAGATTCAATAAAAACAAGGCTTAAAGAAATCTGGGAGAGAAAGCCTACAATAGGAAACAATCATTAGCAGGGTTTATTATCCCGGAACTCATAAAACTGAGTTCAAGAACCTAGCACTTCCTGGTCAGGTTAGGACAAGTCCAAAAGACAAAGAATTAGCAAAGACCAATCAGAGAGCAGCTCATTAGCCACGAGCCTATAGCGAGATTACACGTCACGAACGTTCAGCCAATGAGAAACCAAAAGAGTTTTCTTCTTAAATCGGGAACGCAGAATTGTTAGTTAGGAGCTCGGCACCATCGCAACAAGTTAGCCCCGGAACAGCCTCGAGTAAGGACCTTGGAGCCATAGGAATCAGCTTGGAGCAAAATCCCATCTCCTCATTCCTCAGATAAGTTAATTCTCAATCATGCAATAGGAAGTCGATAGTCAACTTCGCTCAATTCCTCAACTCCTTCTCTCCCTAGATTAGCCTTTTCCAACTCAACCAACCCCGTGTACTCGTTATTTTCCCCTGCATGCAGAACTTTCCACTCAAACGACTGCGCTCAAATCAATCTCATCAATTATCAACCAACATCAAAAGATTTTGCACCCGTGTTCCCACACGATTTAGTCGACAGGATGTAATGGAAAGTAACCAGAATACAGAAGTCAAAGACGACGACAACCAATCGAGAGAGAGAAACGGCAAGGATCTAGCGGAGAGAAGAAAAACGACACGTCGCACCCTGACGGCGATTCTGGTTCAGTTGACGGCGATCCTGCAAGGAGTAAACACGACCCGGCGAGAGAGGACGTATCGGACACCCGACGACGGGACAGCCGACGCCCACGCCGCCGCCGCAGGCCGAGGGATGGACGGAGGTGCCGCCGCCGACACGTGGCCGAACGACCTGATGCGCCACTCCGAGGAATCACCACCCACCATGCCGGATCCCTAGACCAGTATCCAGAAAAACGCAAGTAGGTGGACTGTACCACCCCAACAAGCTCGACATTCGAACACAAGGGCAGTGCAAATGGCCCGAAGTCAACCCACGAGACCAAGGGCAGTGCAAATGGCCCAAAATCACCACCCGAGTTCGCGGACAGTGCAAACGGTCCCAATCCAGCACTCCAGGCGTCCCACGCAGCCAACCCAAGCCGGAGACACACCAGCCGGGCCGACTTTTCAGGACTGAGTTCGAGACTGAGGTAGGATCTCCACCCTTTGACGTCAAAAAATTGACACTGAAACTGTTTTTGACCCCCGATCTACCATGCACCTTTTTAGTTGACCCAGGCGCAAGTTCGAATATAGTGCCATATCATTTGTACAAAATGTTAAAAATTCACCTTCCTAAGTTAAATTTAAAAGAACAATCTATAGAGCTACAGACTCTCAACGGTCTTGCCACAACCATAGGAAAAATAGCATTCCCACTAACAATAGGTAAAATATCCAGAAAAGAGAATTTCCACGTGGTGGAAGCATCGCTGCCATTTGGAATTCTCAGCGTAAATACTCTTCATTATTTTAAAATAGTAATAGATTTTAACAACGGCACTATTTTCCAATTTGGCGTCCCATTGTCTACCCCTACCTACCATTTTAACCATGTACCAAATGAATGCACGTACTGGGTATGTCAAGCGATGCCCCAAAGGACTTGCCCTACACCCAAACCTTCCGCACATGACAACCATTGCGTGCATCCATTGACCAAAACACCATGCCAATCTAATCACGCACCACACAACTTTTTCACTAAAGCCAATTGCCTTTACTATATGCCCTCAATTAACAAGGCCACAACGGCTTCATCTTGCAACAACAATGCACAAGGCGCGTCCATCCCACAGGACAGCTCGCACAACCCCCACATAAAGCTCATACGTGACCACACATCGTCACGAAACAATCACGCAAGTGTACATCGCAACAAACACGACACTCACAACAACCGTACACAGACAATATCCATCCCACAGGACAGCTCGCACAACCCCCACATAAAGCTCATAAGTGACCACACATCGTCACGAAACAATCACGCACGTGTACACCGCAACAACCATGACACTAACAACAGTACACAGACAGTATCCATCCGCAGGACGGCTTTCACACTAAACACACACGTGTCCATACGTCGTCACACAACGGTAACACGCACAACCAGCACAACAAGCGCGACACTCGCTCCAAAAGGCGACAATACCCCGCAAACATATGCATAACCACTGCCGAAACAACCACCCCGTCTACACAAAACATAGACAAAATTCACGTTACCAAACAACCACACAATCGAAAAACATTGCGATCTTTCTTAAGCGCTGTGAACGCTTATAAAAGTTCATTCCAGACCACGCCCGCTTGCGGACGCCACTTGTCAACCTTCTAAAAAGGGATGTCATGTGGGTCTGGGATGACGAATGCCAGAAAGCGTTCACTAGCCTGAAAGAAAGCCTTACAACACACCCCACATTACACCTTTACCAGGAAGGTCTGCCATGCCAGGTGTACTGTAACGCCTCAACACTCGGCATTGCAGGCGTTCTCAAACAGGTCTACCCTGATGGGAAGACATACACAGTCCAGAATTTCAGCCGCTCTCTGCGTGCGCACGAGCGAAGTTATTCAAACTCGGAACTACAATGACTAGCCATTGTGGAAAGTGTAGATAATTTCCGCGCCTGTCTAATGGGCAGAAAATTTACAATATTTTCTGACCATCCCGCATTGCAGTGGTTGAAAGAGATCAAAGCCCCGTCAGGCAGATTGTTTCGGTGGAGATTAAGGTTATCAAGATACGAATATGAGGTCCGTAGCAAAAATGGAGAACAACAATTTGAAACGGGCGTTGTAACTCGTGTCCCATTCTGTGGCTTTTTAGACGCCTCCATCATTAAGAGCCACCAGCCTTCCCCATCGGGAAAATCTTGTTTGACTATGGATCACAATGGACTGCATACCATCTCCCGAAAAGGTGTAACTAAAATTATAGTTCCAAAATCACTCGCAGCCAAACTTCTTAACTCCGTTCACACCCAACACCACCATCCAAATATCTCAAAGTTGACGAGACTCATCTCTTCACAATATTATTGGCAGAGCATGACACAAGACATTGCAAAACAGGTAAAAACCTGTCCCACCTGTCGATTCGCTAGAAGTATCGGTGAATCCAATCAACCTCTCCCAAAAGACACCGATACCGTCCACAAAAATAAACAAAATTCGTACACAAAACACACCACACACACAATACAAACAATAACAAATTTACACCATCTAAGACAGAGAGACGACTACACGTTTCCACTTAAACCAACTACAACCGACACTTCTTCAACAGAACCATTGATCACCAAACAGGCGAACTGCGAACCTGACAATCATTTAAATCCTACCATTTTGTCCAAAAAACGATTCACGCCATTCTCCCACGATAACAAGAAGTGCGACATAGAACAGCCACAATTAACAAAAGTCCCAATAGATATTCCAGAGCCACAGTTCATGGCAAAAATATGGGAGAAGATGGGTAAATACCCCATTTTCCACCTGATTTCTGTTATTTGTCTACTATTTCTACCCTATGGACTCGCCCCATTCTTATTCATAGTTCACATGTTAATTTTTACCCTACCTTCTCATAGAAATTTCCAGCTGCAAGAGGCAGTCTTCCATATAGGAAATTCCGTCTTAAATTCAATCTTCCATATAGGCAATACCATTTTTGAATTACTAAACCTGGTATGGAATATACTGGAAAAGAGTCACCCATTTGAAGGGAGAATCCCCAATTCCATTAGAGCAGGTATAGAACCATTAGAAAAAATTCAATTAGAAAGGACAATTAGGCGTGCACAAAATCAATTAGGAGGCAGGAAGTGAGAAGGACCGCTTCCCCGCACGACAAGGACGTCCGCCATTACTCAAATTACATGCAAATAGAGGGTGGGTAGATTTAGACTGGACCTTGTTTTCTCCACACATCCCCCCTGCTTCCGGTCTCGAATTACCGTGGGGCCCCTCTCGACCAACAGCTAAATTGAGGTCAGCGCTGTGGACGATCTAGTGTCGCCCAGTTTGGATTCCAGTTCGAGCTACATATCGACTTTTACAAAAACACAATTCAATTACATTTTCACAAAAGACTTAAGATGTTACCGACACTTCCAAATGAGTTCACATTTTTATTCTTTAAAGACTTCCAAAAAAACGTTACATTCAACCCACATTAGACTACAGACGTTAGATTTTAAAACACGCAGATCTCAAGGTCAAATATGAACAAAACACGCACACTGCCACTTAAAATTATAGGAGAAATTAGGTAACTAAGCTTTCGAGCTTGCGTTTCTTCCGAAGGGATTAAACAACCTTTTTAGAAGGATCGAGGACTCTCCTCGGATCCTGTATTCAAAGTTTTAACTCAGGTACCGACACCCGATATAATAAAGTGGATATTGGGCGAGCACATCTTAAGTGCCCTAGGGAATTGCATAAAAATCCCTGGAACGCATTAAGGCTCGGGACACATTAACATACAACATTCGGCATTGAGATTTCGAAAAACAAATACGAATACCAAGACAAAATACACGTAAGGTTAATTAGATTCCCATGTCTCCTGTATACATAATATAAAGCAGCAATTGGGACAGATCACGTTTCTACCCAAGAGTCGCACAGGAAAGACAAAAAATTCTACAAGGCATATAATCAATTGGTTGCGAACATGATTAGATTGTGGCATGTAATTACAAGGCGAGTTGACGAACCTCGCTAAACATTTTTTTTATATATCATTCATTTACCTTATTTTCTTTATTTTAAATCAAAATACTTAATCCAATTTATCATTTTTCCTAATTCAATTACTTATCATTTATTTTAGCAATTATTTACCATTTTATTTACCACCTCTTGTATTTTGTCATAGTTCAATTTTAATCAACGAAAACTCACTGGTTTTCGGTTAAAATTAGATATTATGTTTTATTTTGATTTACAAAAACCTTTTTCATTTCTTTTTTTAACCATGCAACAAAGCATTTTTTATTTATTTTTTCCACCATGCAACCAAGCATTCACTTTGATTTCGTTCAACTTTTATTTTTTATTTTGATTTCTCAAAAGACCTCATAAAACTCCCTCGACTTTCCATTCCCAATTTCGAGTAGAATATAATTAGGCAATTCTTTTTTTTTTTCACCATGCAACAACGCATTTTTCTTTTTTTTTCCACCATGCAACCAAGCATTCACTTTCATTTTGTTCAACTTTTATATTATTTTGATTTCTCAAAGACCTAATAAAACTCCCTCGACTTCCATTCCCAATTTCGAGTAGAATATTGTTAGGCATTTCTCTTTTTTCCACTATGTATTCATTTTTATGTCTTACAATTACAAAATTTGGATTTCTATTAATTATACGCAAGCTATATATCATTAATACCATTCTCTTTTATCTTTTATATCGCTACCAATGCTTGTATATAACCTCTCTTTAACCAATTAATTTTCCCACAAAATTATTTTTTTCCCTTAACAGAACTCACTCAGGCTAATCCCCTTCGTGAATTCTTCGCATGTAGGGGGCGCATCTGTCATAATTTGTACATAACTGGATGCAAACCCGACCCAATATGTATGCAATGTATGTTTTAAAAGATTTAATAAAAACAAGGCTTAAAGAAATCTGGGAGAGAAGGCCTACAAGAGGAAACAATCATTAGCAGGGTTTATTATCCCGGAACTCATAAAACTGAGTTCAAGAACCTAGCACTTCCTGGTCAGGTTAGGACAAGTCCAAAGGACAAAGAATTAGCAAAGACCAATCAGAGAGCAGCTCATTAGCCACGAGCCTATAGCGAGATTACACGTCACGAACGTTCAGCCAATGAGAAACCAAAAGAGTTTTCTTCTTAAATCGGGAACGCAGAATTGTTAGTTAGGAGCTCGGCACCATCGCAACAAGTTAGCCCCGGGACAGCCTCGAGTTAGGACCTTGGAGCCATAGGAATCAGCTTGGAGCAAAATCCCATCTCCTCAATCCTCAGATAAGTTAATTCTCAATCATGCAATAGGAAGTCGATAGTCAACTTCGCTCAATTCCTCAACTCCTTCTCTCCCTAGATTAGCCTTTTCCAACTCAACCAACCCCGTGTCCTCGTTATTTTCCCCTGTATGCAGAACTTTCCACTCAAACGACTGCGCTCAAATCAATCTCATCAATTATCAACCAACATCAAAAGATTTTGCACCCGTGTTCCCACATATATTCAGGTAAAATACACTCAGTGAAATCTTAGTTCAGGTAATGCGTCCATTTTACTAGCAAAATAATTGATTTTTGAATAACAAGAAAAAAAGCCAATACACATTGTTCTCACTTTTTCCGGCTGCAATAAAAAAAAAGATTAATTGTTGCAGAGACATGCTAACGTCAATAACAAATCGTTTAATTCATTTAATAGTTAATAACATCAATGATAATGAAATGCAGGAAATTTTTGATATAAAAAAAGCAATCTTGAGGTAAATATTATTTGAATAATTGAAAAAAATGTTGAAATTGGTAAACAAATCAATTTAAAATAATCTGTGATATAAAATATGTTCCTTTTTGACTAAGTTTGTTTTGTTTATGTTGTAGTAATAGCTTAGAATATAAAAGCCCAACATTTTTCTTCATTTGTTAAGTTAATTAGTTTGTTTAACCTCTCCTTGTATTTTAATAATAAATTTGTTTAAATTAATAAGCTGCAGTTATGCTAAATTAAAATTCAAAATACAACAACTGGTAGCAGAAGCCTGGTTAATTGTTATTGCGTCAGAAGAAAACAGCCGATTTTTTGAAAGAAAGGTTGAGTACGATTATATATTTTTTAAAATGGCAGAATATTTTTCGATGAATAGAATTGATCCACTGACATCTTCAAATTATTACATATGGGCGCTTAAAATATCATCAATTTTGAGAAGCAAAAAATTGTTCAAAAAAGTGATCGAATCGCCTAAGCCTAACCGTGGAATGGCAGATTCAAAGGAAGAAGAATTTTTCAAAGAATGGGAGGATAAAAATGATGAGGCGTTTGGAATAATAATAGTAAATTTGTCACCTGAGCAGGCTGGCATATTTATAGGAGAGACAAATGCTAAAACTGTGTGGGATCAACTGAATAGTATCCATACTGGAAATATCGAAGATAAAATAATCGACATTGGACTTGAATTGAAAAATATTCAAATAAGAAATAATGAAGGCATTGAAGCCTACATAACTAGGGACAGAAATATTGCATCCAGAAGTGTTAACTTGGGACAGCCTATTTCACCAAGGGAAATGGTGTATCATGTAGTGAGAGGTTTGTTGCCAAATTTTGAAAATATAGCAGCGGTTTTACGACCACAACGATCTGCGAGTCTCGAGGAAGTTTTCCAGGCACTTCAAGAGGAAGAAATGAGGCTAAACTCAATGGGATTTCCTAAAGAAGGTCAATATGAAAAAGCTTTTAAAACTCGAAATGACCGAGTGATACAAAGAACATGCAAATTTGAAGGTAAATGTCATACATGCGGAAAATTTGGGCACATGTCAAGAAACTGTTGGCATCGTCAAGATAAAGCGAATTTCAATAAACCAAAATGCAAATATCCACAAAATAATATGCAAACTAAGTCTTCATCATCTTGGAAAAATAACTCAAGGGAACATGCTAATGTAGCGAATGGTTCTGCTAACACTGAACATGCGTTTACTTCAGCGGCAGCTTCTTCATATCTACCTGAGGAGGATGCGCACATTTGGAACCTTGATTCAGGATACACTCCACACATGTCTCCTAGAGAAGATTGGCTTATCAACAAGATTCCTATTGAGAGTGAAATTAACCTTGCAGAAGAAGAAAGGATCATAAAAGCTGAAGCACAAGGTGACGTGAAATTGTCTACATACACAAGTGAAGGTAAGCAAGATATTTGTATTAAGGATGTACTCTATGTGCCTAGACTTAAGTCTAATCTTCTTTCTGTCAGATGTCTGGTTAATAATGGAAATAAAGTATATTTTGAGAAAGGAATAGCTAAAATTTATAACTGCAAAGGAGATTTGATAGCTGAGGCTAATGAAGAAGATAGAATGTTTATAATTAAAACTTTACCTAGAAATTTGTTAAGCACTAAAGATAATTGTTTAAAAGCAGAAGATAAATGTTCAGCCAAGACAATGTGGCATAGAAGACTAGGGCACTTGAACGAAGAATATTTGGATAAAATGATGAAGAATTATATGGTAAAAGGACTTAATTTTGATTGTCAACATCTAAAAAAATGCGAACCATGTATCCTTGGTAAACTAACCCAAAACCCTTTCAAAGCTATAGAGAATAATCATTCTGAAAGGCCATTAGAACTTATACACATGGATCTATGTGGTCCTATGCCAACCAAATCACTGGGTGGTGCAAACTATCTGTACGTTATTGTGGATTCGTATAGTAGACGTATCTTTGTATACTTCTTGAAATCAAAGGAGGATGCATTTGAATTTTTTGTAGAATTTAAAAATCATCGAGAAAATGAAACTAATGTTAAAATCAAAAATGTTAGATCGGACAACGGAACTGAATTTGCAAATAAAAAATTTCATGAGTTTTTCAGAAATGGAGGAATACACCATCAAAGAACAGTTCCATATTCACCACAAAGCAACGGAATTGCAGAACGAACCAATCGCACCCTTCTAGATTGGTCTAGAATTATGTTATTTGATGCTAAGTTACCAACTGAGTTTTGGGCGGAAGCCATTGCAACAGCCGCTTATTTGAATAATTGCACACCGGCCAAGAATGATAACATGAAAACTCCCATAGAGAAATGGACTGGACACAAACCATCAGTAGCACATTTAAAAATCTTTGGAAGTCTTGAATACTATTACATTCTTAAAAATCAAAGAAATAAATTTGACTCTAGAGCAAGAAAAGGAATATTCACCGGTTACTCCAGACAAAGAAAAGCTTATAGAATATATTGTTACATCATGATTAATGGCGTATTTCTTATATTATTTTTAATATATTTGAAATTTAAATTATATATTTATTTATTTTTATATAAAATATTCTATGATATTTATTTAAAACACAGATTATTTAGATTGTCATAATTTGTATTTAGGTACACGTGTGACTTCACTGCTCTCTTTGATGTGAGAAAATAAAGAAAGGATTCTGGTGGCTACTTAAAGAAGACTTATCTCGTTATTCCCTTTTATAAATTTGTAGGATGGTTGAAACACGCTCTGGTAAGATGCAAGACCCAGCACAGGAGAGAATCCAGGCTGAAGAGTCTGCCAAGCCGCAACCTGGTGCAACAATATGATCCACAAGATGGAAAAATACACGAAGTTCAAACTGTCAAATTTGATGAAAATTCAAAAGGCTCTGATCTCTTGACCTCTAATGTTTTGAACAACATGTCCAAGATCATATTATCTATAGAAATGAACAACATGAATCAGATTTCTTTCAAATTACACATACCATGGGCTCTACTCCAGAAGAACTAAATGCTCCAGACAACCCTGAAACAATACCTGAATCATCAGGTTTACCCCGAAAACCCGGACGTATTGCAGGAAGAACTAATGAAGATATCCAGGCAAAGCATCTCATCAATCTACAAAAGCAGGAAGAGAGGCTGAGAGCAAGTGGTGTAAGACGATCTGAAAGAATAAAAGAAAGAAACGCAGCCAATGTAACCGAAATATCTTTAACTTCCATGAACATACCTAAAACATATCGAGAAGCCATGAACACCCCATTTTCAGACCAATGGAAAGAAGCAATGGAAGAGGAATTCCATTCCCTAACTTCACATAATGTTTGGACCCTTGTACCCAAACCAGAAAATGAAAACCTGATAAAAGGAAAATGGATTTTTAATATCAAAATGAATCCAGATGGAAGCATTGACAAAAGAAAGGCTAGATTTGTTGCAATGGGGAATAATCAAAAACCTGGCGTTGACTATGAAGAATCTTTTGCTCCTGTGATGAAGTTGGACTCTTTAAGAACATTGATTGTCATTGCATCACAACAAAACATGAAAATTGAACAATATGATGTTAAAACTACCTATCTCAATGCGGAACTAAAAGACGATGTGTACGTGGAACAACCTGAAGGATTTGTTCAAGCAGGACAGGAAAATAAAGTGTAAACTAAGCAGAAGTTTAAATGGTTTACCACAATCCGGAAGATGCTGGAATGAAAAAATTAACCAAATTTTTAATGATATTGGACTCGACGTTTAGAAAGTGAACCATGTGCATACCTTCTTCAAGAAGAGGAGAAAACACTAATAATTGGGATTTATGTAGATGATTTTCTCATTATTGGATCGGATAGTACCATAATTAACAGAATAGTTAAGCAATTGGATAAGCAAATTGTCATTGTTTGAAAAGAAAAGCCTATATTTTTTCTTGGAATCAAAATTGAGGAAAAAGAAAATTGTTTCGAACTTTGACAAGAAGCCTATGTAGAAAAGATTTTGAAGAAATTTAACCTTGAAGAATGTAATCCAGTAAAAACCCCTGGTGATCTTAATCAAGATCTGGATAATCTCCCAGATTCTTCTCCTGTGGACCCTAAACTTTACCAAGAAATGATAGGTTCCTTGATGTATTTATCAGTGGGAACAAGGCCCGATATAACATTTTGTTAGTCAACTCTCCCAATACAGCAAGGATCCCAAAGTCATTCACCTTACTGCACTTAAAAGAATATATAGATACTTGAAGGGAACAAAAAGCTAC
Source organism: Cordylochernes scorpioides (assembly GCA_030710605.1). Taxonomy (NCBI): domain Eukaryota; kingdom Metazoa; phylum Arthropoda; class Arachnida; order Pseudoscorpiones; family Chernetidae; genus Cordylochernes; species Cordylochernes scorpioides. The sequence goes on from CP092880.1 coordinate 55,139,689, forward strand.
AAGTTATGCTTTGACAGAATAAGAGGGAAAATTGAAGTCTTTACAGATGCTAGTTGGTCCTCAACTAAAGACTCAAAATATTTTTCAGGATATTTTACTAAATTAGGATCTTCACTACTTAGTTGGAAATCTCAAAAACAACCACTGGTAGCCCTGTCAACATGCGAAGCGGAATTAATGGCTATCTGTGAGGGCACTAAAGAGTTAAAATGGTTTATGAACTTTCTTTCTGAAATAGGTCATCAATCATGTGTTGAAATACCACTTGTTCTGAAGACAGACAGTAAATCAGCAATAGACTGGATTAAAGGAACATCTCATCATTGTAGAACCAAGCACATTAACAGAAAATATTTCTTCGTGAAAGATGAAGTCTCAAAGGGAAATTTAAGGATCTCCTTCGTGAACTTAGAAGCTCAAGAAGCGGATCTTCTCACCAAGAGGCTGCCGGGAGACAGAATTCAGAGCCTGCTTGTAAATATGGGACTTCTTTTTGGACCTAAAATATGTTCCTTTTTGACTAAGTTTGTTTTGTTTATGTTGTAGTAATAGCTTAGAATATAAAACCTCAACTTTTCTTCATTTGTTAAGTTAATTAGTTTGTTTAACCTCTCCTTGTATTTGAATAATAAATTTGTTTGAATTTATAAGCTGCAGTTATGCTAAATTAAAATTCAAAATACAACAAAAAAAAACATAATCTTCTAATTCAACAAATTTATTTTATTGATGTTTCCATGGTAAATGGCAATGTTATTTCAGAATATAAAGTTTAATTCTGTGGTAAAGACATAAATATATAATACTAACGTAAAATACGTTAAACATTTCTGAAATAATTTTCATTTGACAAATTTCTTGAAAAAAAAAAGAATAAATATATAAAGATAATTCCTGTATATTTAAAAATATATTTACTTCTGTGTGGGAATATCAGAATTTCCAAAAATTCTCTGTATTCAAAAATACAAATTATCCTGAATTCACTGATAATTATTATTCTGGTAATAAATACAGGTATTTCGAATCAAAATTTCAATATAAAATTCATTAATAAATTAACTGTTTCAATTTTGTATTTAATTATCAAATTATGTTTATATTTTAACCTAGACAATATTTATCAAATATTTATGATACTTGAAAGCAAACAATTAAACTTAATTACTGTAAATAATATGCAGTTTCATTCAATATTTTTTTCAACAGAATTGTTAATTAATGGTATAATAATATTTGCCTATTATACCAAGTCTATTAAAATATCGCTGCTTGCTTTTCTTACATTTGCAGAATTTTTATTGATAACTTCATTTATTTTTGTTTTTTCTTTCTTACTTTTTAGATTCACTGTTATTTTAAAGCAAACGATTAATTTAATATTTGAACATGGCGCAAATTTAAACGAGATGATGCAGCACTTTCTGATTTAAGTAATTTGGCTGATTATATTCAATATGTATTTTCAATTCCAATTTTAATATCTATCTATATATATAAAAATGAATGTTTGTATGTTTGTCTGTTTGTTTGTTGGTTTGTATGTCCAGTATACAAATTCGCAGTAGTTCACTAATTCAAACCAAAATTTCCATACATAGGTAAAAAATACGGGGAAGACGATAGGCTATTTTAAAAAATATATAAATCAATTATTAAAACTATATATGTTTAGTCAGAAAATGATGATGACGATATTGCTGTATCATGTTTGATTATTAGATACATAATTATATCGGGAAAAATTCCAAAAAGCAGAGACCACGGGTGAAACCAGTTAATTATTTTGTACGCAGGAACAAAATTCTAACAGAAAACATTCATTCGAGCAGAAAACAAAAGCCAGATCATCTTTCTATAAAAATATCGCTTCTCAGACACAAAGTTTGGAGCGGGACGGTGCACAAAAGTGACATCCACGGTGCCAATTTATAATTGTAACGAATATTATTTGAATAAAAACATTTAATCGGGTAAAACCCGGGCGTTGCCCGGGTCATTCGGCTAGTTTGTTATAAAATAAGGCGAATTTCAAGGCGAATCCATCAAAATAATTCAGTTATCTTTTTCAAGAGTATTCTTAAAAAGAATAATTTATCTCAAACGATATTAAATACTTTGCATTCTTAATAAATTCGTTAAATTCTCAGACGATCAACTTTTCTGCTGGTAATTTTATTCCACTCAACTTGTCGACGTTATGTAGTTTGGCAGGATTTGCACTTACCTATATTGTAATTATCATTATACAGTTTAATAATAATAATAATAAATTCTGAAATTATTTGAAATAATTTACCTCGTTTGTACGAACCTACACAAGAATAAAAGAGGCTATTGAAGGTACAAAAATAATGAATTATTAAATAAATCTAAGTAAACATTACTAGTTAAATAATATCTCTCTAACAACCTTTCTATCTATCAATTCTCACCTCCCTCGGAGCTATCTTTATTTACGGGGCTGCTAACCAGAATGGATGATTTTTGAGCCCCGATGGACACATAAAGAGGAAACCTTCTGGGTGAAAGCCAGATATCCTAGCCACTAGACCACGTGGGAGAACCCTCAACTCTGTATCAGCTTAAATATAAACAATCCTAACACCACAGAATATTACATCACAGATTATCATTTATAAAGAATAAAAAAAATAATATTTGAACAATAATCCAAAAAAAATAGATGGCGTCTCGTTTTGACGTCTATTTTGATGGGAAAATATAACCATCATTTTATATAGATCAATATTCGCCAGGTAAAAATTTCCATCTTTTGGTTTGTTGCTAATGTTTGCCACACACACACACTCGGCCGTGCGGCCACGCGTCGCGCGAGCTCCGTGTTTTTCGCCTCTGGCGAGCGGTGAAATGCATCTAAGTATGCCGAGTTCGGCATCGCCAGGGACCTCGGGATCTGCTGGAATAGAGCCTGGAAGGCCCAGCATCCCATCTCCAACTGGTGAAAGGAAATTACAGAAAGACGGGATTCAGAAGACAATCTTAGAAAATTCTGAAAATCGCAATCATGCAAATCCCCCGGCAGGCGTTAGAGATGTAAATCTGGCCGCCGGGCGTGACGTCACGCTCAGCTTGCCGGCCGGTACATCATCCAATGGCGGTGCCCGTGTCCTGGGAAACTGGGCGGACTGCATTGAAGATTTGGGCCCTGAAGCGGACGACGCTTTTACCGTCGTCAAGGGTAAGAAGAGGCGCCGCGAATCGACGAATTCGCCTACAGCGGCTGCACCATCCTCCAACATCGGAGGTGCTAGGACTAGTCGCCGACCACAATCTTCGGCAGGATCTGTGCCGCGGGCACAGGAGATAAGAACAACCAGGGCCCATATCACAGAGGCCCGGGCGCGGCAGGCATCCTCCTCTGAGAAACATTGCATCTACCTGGAGCACGGCCCCGAGCTACAGCCCTTCCACTACCTGAGGGCGCTCGACAGGATGCTTGGAGGAACCGCCGGAGTCATCCAAGTCTCCAAGGTGAACGGCCACCAACTCCTGGGACTGGCGAACAGAGGCCTGGCCGAGCGCCTCATAAACGAGGGCCTCGAGGTTGAGGGCACACTCCTCAGGGCCTTTTCTTTCCGCAAAAGGGAGGAAAGGATAACAGTGGGCAACCTCCCTTTCTTCGTGGAGGACTCCGCCATCATCAGCGCCCTAAAACCTTATGGGCGCGTAACATCAATTGCGCCCAAACTGATGAAGGCCGGCCCATACACCTACAACGACGGCCGTCGCGAGGCGTTCATTGTCCTCCGCGAAGGAATAACAACTGAGAGGCTCCCCACCCGCCTTGAGATCCCTATTAAAGGCGAGGCCTGGCCCGCGTATTTGTCCTCGGGCATCAAGTGCTCCAGGTGCCACGGCCAAGGACATCGCCGGGCCAACTGCCCCCTGCTTGCAGGGCGAGCCAACAACACCAGATTGGCCCCACCAGCCTCTCCTGCTGGCGCCCCACCACCTACCACTCCTGCTCCGCCTCAGAGGTCAGCAGCCCAGCCTCCCGCACCGGCACCCTCCAGTCCAGCCATGGAGATCCCCGGCGCTCCTACTACGGCCCGAGCTGTGACTCCATCCACAGCACCTCGGCCATCTCCACCAGTGGCCCCGGCCGTACCTATGGAGATGGCGCCTCCTGCCTCTCCACCTGTGACCCCTGCTCCGTCCCTGCGGGCACCTGGGAGTCACGGGCCTGCAGTCCCTACACTGGACGTTGAGATGTCAATCGAGGAGACATCGACATCCTCCACCTCCTCGTCGGGAACATCAACGAGAGAAGGCCTCGTGACTTTCCTGGAGAGGAACCCGGGCGTCTCCTTCGCCCAGACGGACGCCCTTGGCCTAGGGCGGGAGGAGGTCTTGGACCTCCTCTCCTCGAAGACCAAGGCTCGAAAGCGGGGACCCCTCCTGTCACCTTCGCAGGGCGACGCTCTCGCCGGCTTAATCCGTCAGCTCTTGGGCCTGAAGCCTGGAGGAAACTCCAACATATACAAAGTCCTCGGGCAGGTTAGGGCGGCGCTCAAGACCTCGCCAGCCGCAGTGCCTCCAACACCCCCACTGCCCGCGCCTCAGCCTGCCGGGCCGACACCACCTGCTCCCGACGAGGAGGAGATGACGCCGATCATGAGGGAGGAGTGTATGGTTATTGAAATCTTCAAGAAACTGAAGCACTTAACCTGCCTAAGGCCCTTATATCAATCAGGGATCCAACCGAATGACCTCAAGGATGCCACTCTCTTCATCGATGAAAGAGAGTCCCTCATGGCGAGACTGACACCTGCGATGAGGGGAGTCCTCGCTGAGTTCCTCAGCGCGGCCATAGAACTGGCTCGGGGCAACCATCCCGATGTTAGCTCCGATTTGGCCAGTCTTAGGCGGCGATGCCTTGATTCCTGACAACTGTCAAATGTAAATATTTCTTTTTCACCCTCCTGGTTGAGTTGTTACATTGACTGACAGTCAATAAAATTATTTTAATTGTCAATTGTCACACACACACACACACAAAACCCTTAATTTTTAAAATTAAAAAATATTTCCTCACAATGAGTATCTTTTTATTTTAAATTTCTAGCTTTCAAGTGATAATCGCTCTTAAACAGGCTTAAAAAACATCGACTATATCTTACAAGAAATATTTACAAATACAAAAGCGCGCAACGTGGATATTTACAACAGAAATTTTAAAATTGATATGTAATTTATTATGTGAGAGAGAGAGATTGAGGTTGAATCTACTTTTATTACATCGTTCATAAAATGTTATAGTGATAAATGAAGACTAAATTAAATTAAAAAAAAATAAAAATAAGTAAATATGTAAATAATAATAATAATAAAGATGAATATACATAATGGAATCTATACAGGCTTCATTGGTGTCAACCCCGGTAAAGACTCCGCCACTGATGGACTGCAAGAGTTCTTTCCCACAGAGTGTCGATGTGATAACTGGTGTTACCCAACTTAGGACCAAGAGAAAAAGATAGTAATGTTATAAAACCCTTAATGCAGAGAGCAATGAATATAATAATAATAAATTACCTTGTGTAATTCAAAATTCAGATATTCAGTTTAAATTTGATTTTGTAAAAGAACACTTTATTTTATATACATTCAGGATAAAATGCCTTCAGTGAAATCTTGGGCATTGTCCAGATAATTCGTCTAGTGTTTGATAGAATAATTATTTTGATTGTTAATTCATCATGTATGAACAATACATATTGATTTTACTTTTCTTCAGCTATAAATAAAAAGTAATCATAGTTTCACAGTCATTCTAATAGCAAAAATAAACACGTGAAAAAATAGTACAAATGTGATATTGTACTAGGATAAGGTTCATAAAGAAATTCCCCTGGGTAACACCCTCGATTCCCTACAGCCATGAACTGGGATTGAATCCCACGTTAACATTTTGTTTAATATGTGAATAACCTTCATACATATTATTCATTGTTGTAATTATCATAAACTAGGTTGCTCTTGTTGAGTGGTACCTAATAAAGTGATTTTGGGGGAGGTTCATAAATTTAAAAAATAAAAAAGGCATCTCCTTATCGGGTAACTGAAAGTTGCTGATTTAATTAAAAAATCAACGAATAGTTTATAATTATTCCGATAGATGGCGCAAACCATCAGCAACTTTCAGTTGCCTGATAAGGAGATGCCTTTTTTTTTAAATAATAAACACGTTTATTCATTTATATAACTGTAAATGTATTTCCAAAGCCACACATAACAACAACACAACATACACAACACAAAACGCAACACAATAACACACACAATAGAACTTAATAACATCAAAGATAATGAAATAAATGGATATTTCTGATATATAAAAAAAGCAATTTCGAGGCAAACATCACGTGAATAATTGGAAAAACTTAATCTTATAATGTAACAAATATTTTTATTGATGTTTCCATGGTAAATGAAGAAACTCTGTTTAGAATATAACGTTTCATTCTGTGGTAAAGACATTAATAGTCAATATCTTAAACTGTTCAGAAATAAATTTTCATTTACTTGAAAAATGTTTAAAAATATAAAAATAATTCCACTTTATTTTAAAATTTATTTATTTATTTATGGAAATATAAGCTTTCATAAAAATACTATTTATTCCAAATTTAGAATTATCATTAATTCACTGATTATTATTATTCTGACAATAAATACAGGTATATTCAGTCAACAAAATTTAAATTTAGAATTCCTTAATAATTTGTCTATTCCAATTTTGTATATAATTATTAATTTATATTTATATTTTAACCTAGATAAAATTTATCAAATATTTATGTTACTTCAAAATGATCAATCGAGCTTAATTACTTTGAATAATTTTCTATTTAATTTGATATTTTTTTCAACTGAATTTTTAATTAATGGTTCTGTTATTTATTTCAATTATACCAAGGTAATTGACATATCACTTTTTTCTTTTATTTTATTTGCAGAATTTTCATTGATACGTGCACCTGTTTTTGTTTTTTCTTTCTTACTTTTCAGATTTAATGTAATTTTAAAGCAAATTAATAATTTAATATTTGAACATGGCTCAAATCTTAATAAGATTATGCTGCAATTTTCTGATTTAAGCAATTTGGCTGATTACATTCAAAATGTATTTTCATTCCCAATTTTAATATATATTATATTTATTATCTGGATTGATATAGGAATTATGATAAATAAAAATTCTAAGGATTATCAAGAATTGATTATCATGATTGTAATAAATTCAGTTCTTTTAATCACAATTTGCTTTCAAGGCGAATCCATTAAAAATAATTCGGTTATCTTTTTCAAGAGTATTCTTAAAAAGAAAAAGAATAATTTTATACCAAACGATCTTAAATACTTTGCATTCTTAATGAATTCGTTAAGTTCTCAGACGATCAACTTTTCTGCTGGTAATTTTATTCCTCTCAACTTGTCGACGTTATGTAGTTTGGCAGGGTTTGCACTTACCTACATTATAATCATTATACAGTTTAATAATATTAATAAATAATAAAATTTATTCGCATAATTTCGCGTTTGCGATCTATGCAAGAAGAAAAAAAGCTATTATATACATAATTCATATTCTTTAATATTTAATTTTCATGATCAGTTCGAAAACTTGGTGTACCTTCGTAATCAGGCTCCTTTAAAAATAATCAATCTAAAGCCATAGTTGTGGTTATACATTATCTTCTATAATCTTTAGTTTAGTGTTTTTTGTCAAGTTTCTTCAAAGCATTCTTCAATCTTTATATTAGATTTACATATAGCAAACAGCCTATAAAAATTGGTTCCATTTTCTTAATATTCTATAAGACATCTAGTTTTTTGATCGCTTGTGCTAAGACATCATCAACAATAATATAAGCAGTCAGTTTTTTTTTTAGCAAACATCAATAGGGCACAGCATTTAACAAAGTCCTCCAGAAATATAAAGTTATTGGCTTACAGCATACATACAGCTTATTTTTAAAACATCACTAACAATGGGAAAAATAGTACAAAAGTGAATTTGTACTTGGATCAGGTTCTTAATTAATTGAGAAACGGTATTTGGCCAATTCTGGAATAATTAAAAATCAACAATTAGTTGATATTTATTCCGTTAGATGGCGCAAGCCACTTTTAGTTGCACGATCATGAAATGCCCTTTTTCTCAATTAATAACAACACATACTTTTTAGAATTTTGTTGGTAGACTTTTGTTTAGTATAACTTTAGTATCTTCAAAATTTATTCAACAACAACAAAACGGCTTCTATTAGGGCCCATTGCCCTGTATGGATTCGCCATACAACAACAAAACATTACAGTATTTTTTTCTCCCTTTCCCTAAGTGCACGTGAGCCTTTGTTTGAAAAAGGATTTATTCACACATCTTTTCTAAAACTTTCCTCACTACCTTTTTTGTGTATGAATCTCTTTACAAATGATCTGTAGAAATTATATATGCTATATTTTTCTTTTCTGAAATAGTTATCAGCGTCTTCAGTGGGTTGCCAAATCTCCGCAAGATGTTTTTAAGAGTTTTTTTCTCATTCTTAACCAAAATATTTTCATTCTATGATATAGTGGGAGATTTCATCAGATATCATATTTACACAAATCCTGCAGTCAATGTTTTCCTTTTTATGATAAGAATATGACTTTCTCTATCTAGAGTTGACAAAATTTATTAATGATTTCACGAATAAAAAACCAATCTTCACCCAGATTCTTAGTTTTAACAAAAACATTATTTTATTTGCTCGACGAATAACTTGGCTTCGCACGAGTTCATCCCAACATATAAAGAAGCTTTCATACTCTCTGGTAAACATCTCTGCTTTAAAAATTTCCGACTTATTCTTTATTAACAACTCCTTTTTGGTATCAATTAGTAGCGTCTGTTCTCCATAGGAGCGGCTACAAAGGGCGTCTGCCCTTCTTTTCAGGAGACCAAAAGAATCAAAGTCACACTGAGTGGTACTTCCAGGTCTTCAGAACAACAGCACCTCTCTTTCTTTCTCCATGATGTCTACAAAGCTGAGACAATGGAACCTAATGGAGATCGTTTAAACGACTTGAGGAATAAGAAACAACTCCCTTTTGAAGAAATTGTCTATTAATGTGTATACAAAATTGCTTCTGTTTCCTTAAAAAAAAGCATACAAAGGGATACATCAAATACTTTCCACTCTTTCAAAAGTGTTTTTCCACGAGTGTAGTTAGAAAAATTAAAATGAATCTATGTAGTAAATATCCTGACAGATTCCATGTAAGAATATATTTTTAGGTTAGAGATGATGTATATGTGAAAAATATTTGTTCAAATGTACCAGATAGTTAGCTTTCTGCATTCCAGGAAGCTGTGGTACCGGTATATATACAGAAAAAGAATGAGAGGACGTTGCTAGCAGACAATTCTCTAATAAGGACAGTTTTCTATTGCCAAAATTACCATTTTTTACAAATTTGAAGCTCTCCAATAAGAGAACATTTCTCTTTCTCTCTAAAGGAAACTTCGGTTGTACAACCTTTTTTCTCATTACAAAGAGGTTATGAAAATTCAAAACTATTTTAGACGTGTATGATTCTTTTTGAAATTAAACAATATCTACTGCCCTTACTGCAATGGAAAAATTAATGGGAGGGTCTTCCATTGCAGTAAGCGAAGTAGAAATTGTTTAATTTCAAAAATAATCTTACGCGTCTAAAATAGCTTCGAATTTTCATAACAGATGGCGCGCTAGTACATCATAATACAAAGAGGTTATACTATATATATCTCTGGTCATACAAATATAGATTCAAATATAAATTTGCTGATTTTCAGCTACAGGTTATAATCAAATAATATATAATTATGTTTGATCAGAACTTATTTTGATAATTTCTAAGTTTTGCATATTTAAAAAAAAAAAATCCATTTATTTTTAAATTTAAAAAAATATATTTTTTAAAATTAATATGTAAAATTTGTATTCCAATTTATTTAAAGTAAGAGATCAATTTTTAAAGCAGATTTATTTGAAAAATGATTTACATCATATTATCATTCTTATTCGTTCTTTTATCCTATTATCCTTGCGACAGAGAAAAAAAATTGAGTGCATTAAGCATCAAATAGAGATAAAAAATAACTATCAAATATTGAATAACTTAAACTATAGCAAGAGATTGTATAGAACAAATTCAACTCAGCTAAACTAAGTCAATATGGAAGAAGTATTTTTCATCAAGCCTGAGCCTGTAGTATGTCCCAACCACATTGATGCTCAAGTTGTTGAATGCAACGATGGTATCGTCTGCACAGAATGTGGTACAGTACTGGAAGACATGGTGATCGACGATTCTCCAGAATGGCGGAACTTTGAGGCTGGTCCAGACAATAGCAGAGTGACATTTGAAGACACCTATACACCTTTTGCATATTCTCTCGATATCGATTCATCCCAAAAGGAAAAGATCTTAAAGAAATGCCTAAAGAAGATTGACTACTTTACATATAACCTACAAACCTCTTCTATTGTCACTATGAAAGCTAAATATCTATTTACAGATGCCTATGTCACACATACCAAAAAACTATCAGTTCACAAACTCATATATGCTTCTATATGGGCTGCCAGTTTAATTCATCACGAACTATTTATTTCGTCCCAGTTTGAAAATATCACTCAAGTTAAAAAACGGATAATAGAAAAATATGCTGATGAAATATACAGTGATATCATTCCACCTTTGAAGATATCCGACCTAGTTGAGAGATACTGTATTGGCTTGAAAGTTCCCTATAAGTTCATACTTAGCGCTAGAAAAATAATTGATAAAATACAAAATCGTTATGTAATCTCGAAAAATAAAACTCTCATTGCAGCCGCTTTGCATATGTCATCGAAAAAAGAGATTTCCCTTGATGTTCTGGTCAAACATTTTGATATTACTCCAATGACAATCATGAAATATATACAACAGATTATATCTCAGTTCAATATGAATAAAAGGAAGATGAAATGGAGTTTTGATGATACTACGTTATGTTCTTAAGAGAATTTGACTCTCTACTATGAATTTGCAGTTGCGGCGACAGTCAATAGATGGCGTCAGTTTCTGACGTTTATTTTGACGGGAGAGGCGACCATTGCTTCCATATAAAAGATAAGTGGTTCAGGTGTTGATATTAAAAATAAAGAAGGCATCTCCTGACCACGAGCACATGTGTTTTTTAGATGGCAAAGCGCCATCTAGTGGAGCAAGAATAAACTAAATTTTATTCAGCTTGCTCCGTGATATTTGGCCAACCCAATTTCTTGACAAATCAAGAAAAGCCATCCACGAACGCATTTCGCGCTTTTGGCGCTCGTCAGCATGGAGTAGGCTAAAACCACTGCGACCAAAAATATTTTTTGGTCCCAATGGCTTCTTGAGAAATCAAGAAATGGGTATTTAAGGCCAAATTTGCGTAAAGACGCTTAACACATGTGAAAACAATAGAAAAAATAAAAGACAAGTGGGTCAGGTGTTATTTTTAATAAGATAATTACGTTTTTTTATTAAGATAAAATGATAATGGCATCAATGATGAGCTAACGCTTGAAAGTTTGCCATTTTTTCTTAATAAACTTATTACAAATATATTGATTGATATGTTTTTATACTTTTGTAATTTTATTTTTAAAAAGTTGAAAATCCATGTTTAATTCATGAATTGAATATATAATTTAGATAAAACTATGTAAATTCAACTAGGGTATGCGGTAAAAGAAACAAAGTTAAAAAATATATAAGAGATTTACAAATTTACATAATTTAGATAAAACAACACTATGTAAATTCACTATGGTATGCGACGACAATACACCTGTAGATTGTTGTTACGACCGAGAAAGATAAGAGATAAAATGCATTAGCGCGCCATCTGTTATCAAAAATTTGAACTATTTATGACGTGTATAATTATTTCGAATGAGCCATACGTGTTAGAAATAATTCAATTTTCTGAAAGCTCTAGATATTAAAAGATTTATAAAAGAAAACTATATCCCTTCTAATGAATTTTGCCAAATGATAAATACGACAAAAGGGATTCTAATTTTCGAATATTTTTGTTTGTTTCTTTGATTATGGATATAATAATTTATTTTATGGAAATGTTGTATTGATAAAAAATAATTCTTTTAAGCCAATATTAGAAGAGTTCTCTTAGGTAATTGAAAAAAAAATTAATCTTTGAAAAGTGGTTGACTTTTTTGTGTGCTTACTGTTTGCATGGCAACTGCGATATAAGATTTTAGATAAGAACATTTTAGTCTTTGTGAGAAAGAACTCTAATAACGAGAAAATATTTGAGTCAGTCTTCTATAATTTTTTCTGTGAATAAAATGTTTGAATATTTTAAAACAATTCCTCTATATTTAAAAATGTAAATTATTTTTTGCGGAAATATTAGCCTTCAAGAAAATATGGCATATTCTAAAGTACGAATAATAATAAATTCATTGATTATTATAACCCTAAAATTAATTTTATTCAAATCTTGTTTATGTCCTATACTAACAATTTCATTTCAAATATTAATTACTATTATGTATTTGATTATAAATATTTATTTCTTCTTTAAAATCGACAAACTTTATCAAATATTCAAGATACTTGAAAACAAACAACTAAACATTATACCAGTGAGTAATATACAATTTAATTTGTTATTTTTTTCCGTTGAAATATTATATATAGTAATGACGTTTTATTCAGAAGTACTAATGATATTTGAAAAACCATTATTTCTTTACATTTCATTTTTAGAATTTTCTTTTACTGCTATCTATATGATAATATATTCTTTTTTACTTTTCCGTTTTAATATCATTTTAAAGCAAACGAATAATATTATATTTGAACATGGCGCTAACATCGATAAAATACTGCAAGCTTTTAAGGATTTAAATATTTTTGCCGATTCAATTCAGGAAATATTTTCGTTTCCTATTTTAATTTATATTATATATATTGTCATAAGTAATTTGGGAATAATACTGACTGTAAATAGTGTTGATTATCAATATCTTTTGAAAACATTTATTAAGATGTTTATTATTTCTTTATTACTGTGCGTAATTTGTTTTCAAGGAGAAACAATCAAAAATAACTCCGTGTTATTTTTAAAGAACATTTTCCATATGAATTTCATCCCAAACGATTTCAAATATTTTTCATTTTTAACCAATTCTCTTAATTCTCAAGCGATCAACTTTTATGCTGGGAATTTTATACCTCTCAATTTGTCAACTTTATGTAATTTGGGAGGATTTGCACTTACCTACACAATTATAATCATACAGTTCAAGATAGAAGATGCTAAAACGTGAATATAAAGAAATCACAGTAAAAACTCGCTAATCCTGTTAAACCACAATTTGTTGCTTCACCTCTTGATGACTTTCTTCAATAAAAAAATATGATGCACACATCAACATTCTTTATTTCCTGATTTACGCCATGATCTATAAAAACAAAGGTTAATTCTCTGTGACGTCAAAACTAGGCCCCATCTTTTGACCGTCTTTGTACATTTACAGACTTGGGTCGGTGACAAAGTTGCAACACCAGCTTGGGTAAATTAAGAAGCGCCAATAATAAGAAGAAAAATACATGCATACCTCTTCATTTCTTGTGTAAGATTAGGTTCTGTCATGACTACTTGTAAAAGACAAAACTATGTTACTAAAACAATAGGAAAATGTGGCAATAATATATTGAGTGTTCTAAAATGTTGTCGTAACCTGTATATGATTATCAACATATACTGTTGTAGAAGGGTTTGTGTAATCCGAAAGCTTGAGAAGAATTTACAATAAATCTAGAAACTCACCCTCAGAAGCCGTTTTGATTATTATTGATATGTATAGCAGAGGATTTTACATTTCCGAAATATTGTTACGTCGTACCCAGACGTTGTTTGTGTTCTTTGTCTACTCAGGATGCCACAAATATACACACGTGAGTTCGAAGGAATTGCAGCTAAAGTTAGCGCTTTATTATGTCTCACTTAACAGAAGGAATACAATGAGTGGAACTTGCCTTCAAATTCCCCGTCAGAAGTATCCTTGGCGCCGTGGATGTCCCTCTTGGGAAACGTTCCCCTCCACACTATACACGTCCAGCCTGGCTACATCGGCTTGTAGACGCTCCGATGTCAGTCTCTCCTAGCACCGTCTTGCAGGATCATCCACACGCCTGGAGGTAATTCGACATGTCTTCTCCTTGCCGCAGATGTAACCAGACTCTGTCCTCCTCCACACATAGGAATGCTGTTTTTGGCGCCTGCCACATGACAGCAGGAGTCCACCCCTCTTTCCCCAACTTTACTCTGGAATCTCCGTCTTTGCCGGTCCCAAGCCCGGATGAAAAAGGAGGAGGGGGAGCAGTAGCAAGCTCACTAAAAACCTGGGCTCAGCTGGCCCGGCTGAAAGTACCCTGTAAGGGCTCCTAATCCAGGTATACAGAATGAGCAGCGTTTGTACTCCATGTTAGGAGCAGCTGCATATGGTGTCTGTTCCTCATGTCAAAGGCGACCATTTCTTTTGGAGCTAAGTCGGCCTGCCACTGAGTAATGCTCCCAGTCTTAATGACAAAGACAGACGCATTCTACTTCACCCAGACATGACGATTGTTAAGCTTTACAAGCTTGATACCCTAATGTGATTGAGTGGAGATAAGAAAGAAGAAGACTCTGGAATCTTGTCATCCATGTTGTGTGTTCTAAAATGCTGTCGCACCCTGTATATAAGATCAATATTCACTCCTGTAGAAGGGTTTGTGTAATTCGAAAGCTTGAGAAGAATAAACAATAAACTCATTCTCTGAAACCGTTTTGATTATTATTGATATGTATTGCAGAGGATTTTTACTTTCCCAAAGTATAGTAAATTACGGTAGGAAGCCCCCTAACCAAACATTGATAATAATGTACTTAATCAAAACGCAAATCAAATTTGGTCGTATATCTTGATTTTTTTTAAAATAAAAAGTGGTTAAATATAATTTTTTGTATATTTCTATATAAATTTCATTACTAATATTAAATATGATTAATTTTTACTTTTATTTCTTCATTTGCAAAGACTCTGTGGTAAATCCATGTAAAATAAATTTATTTTCCTCCAAAAAATTTACCTAAAGCAAGTCTTAAATAAGTTTTCATGTATATAAATTTCATACCATTAAATGTGATTAGCTTTAAAAAATAAAAACATTGCTTATTACTGGTATTATCACTATTATTCCTGTATGTACCCTACATTTCTTCGCTTTGGATAATCTGTATAAGACTAAAAGGTCTTAATAAAGGTTGTTGTTGTATATTTCTGTAGTCTTAATGCGAATATATGAAATGTAACGATGCTGTATTGTGTGTAAAAAAATGCTTATTTATTACCAAACGATCTTGAGAGGATAAATGCTCGAAAAGCAATTAAGTAAGTGTTGGCAAATATTTTGGTTTCTATAGCAACCACTACTAACAATCCTTCAATAAAAGAAATTTACTTCCAGGGAATAAAGCGACCAAGAGATCATTTCTAATATATCGAAGAAAAATATTTTGGTAGAAAATTGTTTTTGCGAAAAAAAAAGCTATTTATTTTCTAAATTCAAAATGTTCAAGACGATGAAAATAATTCCTCAATATTTCAAAATATTTTTGATTTTATGTGGGAATATTAGCCTTGAAGAAAATACTCTATACGTCAAATTACGAATAATCATCAACTCATTGATTTTAATGATCCTAATGATAATTTTTCGGATCTTCGAATATGATTCTTGCAACAAACCCATTTGTATTTCTAACTTGTTACTCATAATTGTATATTTGATTATCCATTTGCATTTTTACTTTAATACAGAGAAACTATTTAAAATATTTAAAATAATTCAAGTGAGGCAGCGAAATTATTCTTCTGTAAGTAATATCGAATTTCATACCATATTTATTTTAAACAATTCGATAATTATATCTGTGACAATTTGGGTAATTTTGACTATGTGGGAATGTATCCAGTAGGTTATGTGGCATTAGTAGCAACAATATTAATCAGAAGTTATGTATATACATTTTCCTTTTTGATCTCAAGATTCAATATAATTTTAAAACAGTCGATATTATTAACAAAAGAACATGGCGCCAATTTGAAGAAATTAACGCAACATTTTATAGATTTGAAAATTCTTGCCGAACGAATACAAAATGTATTTTCATTTCCTCTATTGATATATATTATCATGATTTCATTTACAAATTTGATTCTGATAATGAATTTCGAAATTGATGATTTAAAATGTATGATAAAATATTCCTTTATAATACTGTGCAACTCTCTTCAAATGATAACAATTTGTTTTCAAGGTGAAGCTATCATAAACAACTCCGCTTTGTTTTTCTGGAATATTCTTCGAGACAAAAATTTTATAGGAGACGATCTTAAATATTTTGCCATTTTGCAGAATTCTCTCAGTTCTCAGACGATAAGTTTTTCAGCCGGTAACTTCATTCACCTCAACTTGTCAACGCTGTTCAGTCTAGGGGGCGTTGGTCTAACATATATTATCATTGTCATACAATTTAAATTAGGGTAGTTATTCGCTTAAAGATTCCTCAAGTTTTCATTTCCTAATATTCAATTTACATCGCATATTTTTATATTTAACACATCCTTTAATAATTTTTAAATACTTGATTCTTTATAGAAATGATATATTTTAGAGGAATATAGACTTTCAATGACGCAGCATATTTTTAAATCTATCAATAAATGGTACTTTTAGTAAGACATTTAGTTTTGTATGCAGATTATCTTAAGAAAGATACAGAAAAGGAGTGGGAAAAATGTAGAAAGAAATTCGAATTTACAAAGTCTAATGACAGATACGTGCACACTGAGAGGTATAATTATTTTAATATAAAGCTATATTTATACAACAACAACCAAAAATGCATTATTAAGACCCACTGAGGGACACTCGCACTAGAGGACACCTTTCTACAAAGGACAATTTTGATTTTCCAAATTTCCCATTTTTACTATTTAGCAACTCTCTGGTAAGAGGACACCTCTCGCTAAAGGACACTTTTGCTCTGCAATTAAGTGTCCTTTACAGGGAGGTAGTTCTACTGTATTCCCCTATCCTCCTCTTTATAAACAGATTATCATAAATTATCGGAGAGGGAAAGAAAACACAAATAGAAGAATAAACACATGAGAGTTTGTAAGTAGTGACGACAGAAATTACAGGCCCAGAATAGATGGTTCTTGCATACCCTAAGAATGTAAGATAAACGTTTAGACAGACAACAATCCTGTGTATATATTATTCCTGACTGCTGTTAAGGTAACAGAAGATGCTTATCTATTGCCAGGGTTCTTACACCACGGGCTCAACGGTCGACATTTGGACTGTCGTTGGTTTGTCAACTCTCCTTCTGGAATACCTATCTTTTGTCGTTTACTTTTACTGTTTCCATACAATTTACATAAAAGAAACACTTTGTTTTTTTATATTACTTGTTCTTCTTGTTCCAAAATCACTTTATTATGTACCGCTCAAAGAGAGCAACCTAGTTTATGATATTTGCAACAATGAATAGTATATGTGAGATTTTATATTACATACATATACATATAATATACACCATTTTTTTAGATAGTTCAGGATGAAATATGAAATTCATAAGATATTAAATATATTTATTTATTATAAAAGGATTTTTTCTCTATAAAATCACCTTTTCCTGAAGTTTCAAAACACTACTGATTTCTCTAAATATTCCTTATTAAAAATATATTGTATTTATATTATATATTGGCTGTGAAAACTCTCAATAAAATATATACAAAATATATACTTGTATAATTATATTAGTCGTTTTTTAGGGGGTAAATTAATTTGGAAAATTTGATTTGATTCTTCTTATTTTTGTGGATATATAAACGATTATAAATAGTAACAATGAAAAAATTACAATAAATATTACGAATATAGTATAACACAACAAATGTATTATATTTTATTTTATTTTTCTCGTAAAAAATGTAAGTAAATATTCATATCATTGAGAAATGAGCTCTCTTGAATAAAAATGAACTATACCTTGTTTGAACTGTTTTCACTTGGCCAACTAGGACATGACTTCTTTACGCGGACTGCCCTCATTCAATAACACTGCCCTATTGAATCTACCAAGAAACAAACCGGCCACATGGTGAACTGGTTCACTAAGGCTACCAAAGACAGCCCGGGTAGTTGGTGATCAATGGATACACTCCAGGAGCCTGGGTGTGTTACCTAGCTGTTACTACGCTTCTGGAATTCAATGTTATGTACAGTTACTGGACGTGAATGTTGAGAAATATTCAAACTATCATATCCGAAAAATCAACAAAAAATTGAATTTTCTCTTTCATACCATAATTTATTGTAAAAATACTTTCTATTGTAACTCTCTAAATAAAATCTTTAAAACAATTCCAGACAGATTAATTTGTTATCACACAAATAGCTAACGAAACCCCCCAGTATTGTTATCCATTATAAAAATAGTGCAATTGTGTTACCCTGATATATTCGAATAAGGATCTTTGGACAAAGAGTTTCTTTATTTTGAGATCTTGCAAGCTTTCATTCAAATTTTGTTCTTCAATGAGCAAATCCAAAAACAAATAAAGAGAGATGTTATTTGGATCACGGGTTATAGAAGAAAAATCAAGAGACCGGTGGTATAATCGGTCGATTCCCGACAGCCATGAACCAGGATCGAACATATTGGACACCTTTTTTAGTTATATGTGGAGAACCTGTTCATATTATTCGTTGTAAATAACGGGGGTCGGTGGAAGGATGGTCTAAACCAGTGGTTTTCGACCATTACGACCCGGAATCGAATCCCGCATTGGTCACTTTTTTTCTAATTAAAAAAAATCCTTCAATGGATCCCGATTCTTGCAAAAGTCCAACTCCTCCAGCGAGTGCAAGTAAACAAACGGGGCTTTGGTACATTTGTAAGTGCAAAAGTCGAACTGCTTTTCACATGTGTAGGCATGTGGTGCACACACAGTAAAAGCAATCGCTAATTTCTACCTACCATGATTATCAAGGCCTGTACCACGTGCACTAGGGATAAACAAAAAAAAAAGAGAAGTTAATGGGTATTCAGAGAAACTGTGGGATGGCTGATTATCTTTTCTATTGTTTTAAAGTTAGGAAAGGAGCGCAATGGATGTTAATTCGTTTGGTTAAAGTATTTGTTGATTTCATGAGTAAGTGGACAAGAAGTTAAAATGAGTGTAATATGGTTTGAAGTTTCTCTTGTAATGGACTGTAGTGTGGTAAGCATTGGAGGTCTGTATTATTAGTATATCTAAGAACGATATTGCATGGTGTATTCTTTTTTGATGGTGAAATATAAGCCAGAATGTAGGTTGTGTTTAAACTGGTTACTATGTTTCCTCATGGCATTTCCTACATATACAAAAGACATCGTCAATGTAACGACCCCATATCTATTGGGTGTTGTATGTTAATCCAGGTATCTAGGTGAGACATTACAATTTTATCAAATACTGTTGAAAGTGGGCTACCTATTGTGGAACCTCGGATTTATATATAATGTTGAAAACTGAAGGTAAAGGTATTCATATTCATGTTTAAACAGATTTCTGTAAGTGTAGCAATCCTATAAATAGTATCCGGGTTTATATTAAAGATGGCTAAAAATCATGTATCCCATCTTTTATAAGAGAATGGAGGTAAACTAAGGATGTAACAACATATGAACTTATGGTGAAGCCTTGTTCTACTTGAAGTTCAGATATTTACTGCATGAAGATCGTGGTACTGGATATAGTGAAGCTATTATTGTAGTCTCTTAATGACGGAGAATAAAACTTGGCCAGGAATCTAGCTGAAGGAGTTACGGGTAAAAGGTGGTACGTTATGATTGGATGTAAAAGGATAGAGGGCTCGTGTACCTTTGGTGATCCATATACAGTTAAACCTGGCTATAGCGCCCCCTCTAAATAGCACCTTCCTCTCTATAGCGCCCGATTTTAAACATTAAAATGTAAACATTTTACATTAAAAGTGACCTGTCTATAGCAACCCCTCTCTATAGCACCCTATTTTGGTATGTCCCAAGAGGGGGCGCTATAGACAGGTTTAACTGTATAGATATACAAGCATTGTATAAGAATTACCAGTTGCCTGGCCAACCTTGTAGCCCTCTATATGGCAGACATCAATCTAGAAGAGGACATCCATACGAACAAGGTACCTCGGTTGGCCGGTATTGTGATCAGGGTGTTTGGACCGATCTGATCTCTTCTATCGACAAGATACCAACTCCATAAGCATTACCTGACATATTTGAAGTGAAAACTTTATGATCATTCGGAATGAAATGGTCCGGCCTCTTTAGTCTATAGAGAACTGTCTTGAATTCATTAAAGTATTGGGGGACTTGTCATACTCAGCTATGAAAATAGAGGTTGATTCATCTTGCAAAATAGCATCCAATCATACAATGCAACGAAGAATTGAATTATTAGTTAACTTATATAACTCAGAATATATAATAACCCGAATTAAATTTTGAGAAAATACATTATTTTATTTACATTTAGCTAAAATACACTCAGTGAAAACTATTGCATTGTTCAGGTAACACATCTAGTGTAATTGTAAAATTAATCGATTTTTAAATCATGAAACAAGGGCAATATACTTTGTGCTTTCATGGACTAAATGTATCAAACCCGTTTGATCTAATTTCAACAAAACACAAATACATAAAATTCAACTCATTTTGCAGATTTATTTTTAATTCTATAAAAAACTACTAAATTCCATTGGAACGCTTTTATTTAGAAATGAACTCTTTTTAGTATTGTTTTAAGTCGAAGAATAAAGAATTGTGTTCTTCAGTTGTAAATAAAACCCAGTTATATAGGATATCTAGTTTAATAGTAAAATGAATCAATTTTTAAATCATCAAACAAGGCCAATAAACTTTGTTTTCACTTTTCTACTGTTGTAAATAAATATGATTGTTGTGTGCACAGATATTCTAACAACAACAAAAAACTTTTATTTTTTTACCTTACACTTTAAATCATTTTCGACACTACATTAGAACTTTGTAGTATCATAGATATAATGAAATACATGAATATTTTTGTTTATATATATACACCCATACCTCGCTTTGCGTCGGGGTTACGTTCCAAAAAAAAAAAAAAAAAACACGACGCAAATTGAAACGACGCAAAGTAAAAATAAATTTTCTATAGAAAACCATTTAATGATCGAAGATAGGTTCCAGGCTTACGAAAATACTACCTTTTAAAAATAATTTTTTTCAAACAAAAATAATATACAAAAAAACGTATTTAATTAAACAAAATAAACTACATATTCATTTAATTTATGAAAATTTAATTAAAATTAATCACTGTCTGATGAGTCCATAGTGGCTGTTGTCGTAGTTCGGCCTCCTTTCACAAAAAATTGGTCCATTGTTTGTTGAACAGCTTTTTTTTTTCATCGTAAGATAAATTTCCTTGTAGCAATTGATATTCGTAGCTACCGCCTGGGACACTTTTAAACTCCTTCCGCTGTCAGGATCGTTTTTAAAAAAAATCTCCATAGCTTCGTCAATCAAACACATCGCTTTAGAAATTTGTTTGAGGTTAAATTTTGTTCTTTGGAGATTTGTATTAAACGGTCACTGTCGTCTTCTTCATTAGCAAAATGCAATTCCCCCCAGTTGCAATATTTCTTTATTAGAGAATCCTTGGTTGTGCGAGGTTAGCAATTCATTTATGTCGGTCTCCTCCATACCTTCAAAATTAGACTCTCTAGTTAAATTGGAAATTTCATGATGAACAGCTGGTGTACCATCAACTTCCGCAGCGCTTCGGTGAACACATTCAGGCCATATTTTGCGCCAAACACCATTCAAGCAATATGGTTTAACCTCTTCCCACGAATCAGAAATGATTTTTTGGCTTTCATAATGCTGAACTTTTTCCAAAACTCTAACATGGTAGGCACTAAAGCACCACGTAAAACTTTATATATGTAAATTTATTATTCTCTTTTTAAAAAAGCACAACACACTACATAATTAAACTGAACTCTAAAATAAGCAAAACAAAGTGAAAATAAAATTGTATTAAATTTGCGTTGATTTTTAGTTAGAAAGAGAATCTCCAAATTTTGATGGCATGGCGCAATCAAAAACAAAGGTGTTGCCATATTTTACGAAAAAATTTCAAAAAAAAAAAAAAATTAAAGACTCGAATCCAAAACAACGTAAATTCGAAAATCTAACGACGCACAGTGAAAATCAGTAAAAATTAAGCAGCGACGCAACTTCGATTAAAACGCCAAACGAAACGACACAAAGCGAGGTATTGGTGTATATAAAAAAAAACAATTTTTTAGGTAAATATAATATCACTTGAACAATATTGAAAAACCCTAATCTTCTAATGTGACAAATATTTTTATTGATGTTTCCATGGTAAATGGAAAAAAAAAACATTCTAGAAGTTAAGAGGTGTCATTCTATAGTAAAGACACATTTTCAAGTTAATATTTTCAAACACTTTAGAAATATAATTCTCATTTAATTAATTTCTTTTGGAAAATGTTCAAAAGTGTAACAATAATTCCAATTTATTTCAAAATCTATTTACTTTTGTGTGGAAATATCAGCATTTATAAAAATGCTCTGTATGCAAAAATACGAATTATCCTCAATTCACTGATATTTATTATTCTATCAATAAATACAGGTATATTTAATCATACTTTTAATACTGAAAATATTATTAATTTATCTATTTTAATCTTTCATTTGATAATTAATCTAAATTTATATTTTAACCTAAACAATATTTATCAAATATTCGTATTGCTTCAAAACAAGCAATTAAACATAATTGCCGTGAATAATATGCAATTTAATTTAATCTTTTTTTCAATTGAAATTTTAATTAATGGTATGCTTATATATGTCTATTATACTAAGCCTTTTGAAATATCATTGATGGCTTTTCTTACATTCGCTGAAATTGTATTGAAAACTTCGTTTGTTTTTGTTTTTTCTTTCTTGCTTTTCAGATTCAATGTTATTTTAAAGCAAACGAATAATTTAATATTTGAACATGGCTCAAATTTTAAAGAAATGATGCAACAATTTTCTGATTTAAACAATCTGGCAGATCATATTCAAAATGTATTTTCATTCCCAATTTTAATATATATTATATTAATTATCTCGATTGATTTAGGAATATTAATACATAAATATTCTTATTCCAACCAACAATTAATTATCACAATTTTAATAAATTCAGTTCTACTTGCTACAATTTGTTTTCAAGGCGAATCCATCAAAAATAATTCGGTTCTATTTTTCAAGAATATTCTTAAAAAGAATGATTTTATACCAAACGATCTCAAATACTTTGCATTCTTAATAAATTCGTTAAGTTCTCAGACGATCAACTTTTCTGCTGGTAATTTCATTCCCCTCAACTTGTCGACGTTATGTAGTTTGGCAGGATTTGCACTTACCTACATTATAATCATTATACAATTTGATAATAATAAGGTTGAACCTAATTTCGCGTTTAAAAATAGTGTAATAGTGTAGAAAATTAGGAAAGAAAAACTTCAGGATGACACGGAAATTTATTAAATACAAGCACAAATTAAAACTAATAAAATAGCAGAGAGGCAATGTGAATTTTACAGTGTAAATACAAATATCGAAATTTAAAAATATATATATATATATATTTATTTATTTTCATAGAATAATATATAATCTACTACAAATATATATTTATTTTTTTTATCAGGTTGACCAGGACGAAGCTTGGTATGCTTCCTCAATAAAGCTCCTCTAAGATCCATACCATAGTATTTTACTATTTATTTCAATATATATTTTTTCATTTTATTAATCAACCAGGCGCGATATTGAAATATTTGCGCCAATTACAGAGGAAACAAATAAAACAACAAACAAATTAAACTTAGAATTAAATATTTACAAATTTACATGTGTTATTCGACAGAGTTCATAAAATGTATATAGACAAAATGGCTGATGTAAGAGAGTTAAATGATTTACATCAGGAAACAATCGATGTCTCACTTCTGTAAAGTTTGGACAGTCATAGATGAGGTGAAGAGCAGTTTGTTCAGTTTCTTCGCAGGAACAATTTGGTGTTTCTGATAGACCTATTTTATGTAAGTGTTTTTGTGCTGTGTGATGTGACAAATTGAGTGACTATAAAATTAGGATGGAACTGTGTAGGAATTCCCTTTTAAAAGTAGTGCGAATTGTGTAATTAGCATTATGAATGGATTGATACAAATGATTCATAATAATACCTTTTTCTTCGCCATTTATTGTTGTAAATATTTCCCATAGAAAATATTTTTTCAGTTTTTATTTGATTTATAGTTGAGATAGTCTTTTATGAAAGGTGTAACCCGCTTTAAAAATAGAGACAATTAAAAATAAGATACCAATAATATTTTAGCGTAGAAATCAAGTCTTTGTATATCTGAAGGTGTGAAAGTATTTATTGATGATGTCACGGCGACTAGTCGACAAATATTAACACATCAACCCCAACTATCTACAGCTAGAGAATATCGAGTAAGCAAGCTAGGCAACTAAATAATGATTGAGAAAATGTAAAATTTCAAATCTGTTTCTAAATATTTTCATTGAATAATTAAATAAAATAATAAATTATTTCTTCGCCACACAATATATTTGAAAGATTTCAAATAAAATAATTCATTGGTATATGCTAATAAAAATCTAAGTATAAAATCAAATTTTACAGATATGAATTTATTTTTTTGAAACAAATAATATTGGAATGGATTAATCAAGAGAGTGTATCTCAAATTCTATTTAAGAGAGAGAGAGAGACAATTGTGCAAATTTGTAAATATAATTTAATATCACATCAATGATAAAATATATCATATTTTGTGTGGAATAAAATAGAAAAACCACATTAACTAAATATATAATATTTTACTTGGATAATTGCAAAACCTAATCTTTGAAAGTGCCAAATATTTTGAATGTGTTTCCATGACAATTGACACAAACATTTTATAATATAACGACTTATTCTCTGAATGGTAAAGTGAAAAATATATTTCAACAGTAATATAAAAAAGTTATCATTTATAGCAAATTTTAATTTTAAAAAATGCTTCAAAATTTAAAGATAATTCCTCTTTGTTTAAAAATATATTTAATTTTATGTGGTAATATAAGCCTTAACAAAAATACTCTTTATTCTAAACTACGAATTTTTATTAATTCACTGATTATTATTATAATGATGATATTTACAAGTATTTTTGGTCAAATTTCAAATATATTAATTTTATCACATATATTCCTCTTAATTTTATATTTAAGTATTAATTTTTATTCGTATTTTAACCTAGAGAAGATTTATAACATCCTCTTAATGCTTCAAAACAAATCATTAAATATAATCACTGTAAATAATATGCAATTTAATTTTATATTTTTTGCAAATGCAATTTTAATTTGTTGTATGTTCATATATTCATATTTTACTGTACCATTTGAAAAAACACTCGCTGATATACTTTTTTTAGCTGAATATTTATTGATTACGGTATATGCTTTTATTTTTTATTTTTTACTTTTCAGGTTCAATATAATTTTAAAACAGACGAATAATTTAATATTTGAACATGGCGTAAATATTAATGATATGATGCAGCGATTCTCTGATTTAAACAATTTGGCTGATTATATTCAAAATTTATTTTCATTTCCAATTTTAATATATATTATATTTATTATCTCAAATGATTTCGGAATGTTGATAAATGGTTATTTAGAAAAGACTAAAGAATTAATTGTTTTAGTTTTAATAAATTCATTTCTTCTTATCGTAATCTGTTTCCAAGGGGAAGCTATTAAAAATAATTCAGTTCAGTTTTTCAAGAACATTCTTAAAAAGAATAATTTTATCCCAAACGAACTCAAATACTTTGCATATCTACAGAATTCTCTGAGTTCTCAGACTATCAACTTTTCTGCTGGCAGTTTTATTCCTATCAACCTGTCGACGTTATGTAGTTTGGCAGGATTTGCACTTGCATACATTGTAATCATCATACAGTTTAAAAAATAAATAATAAAACAGTCGAACTTGGATAATTCAAAGCCCAAAGAGACCAAAACAAAAAAAATCTTCCTCTTGAATTTTCCAAAAATCCGAATAAAAAAAACGGAAATTCTAGTGACCCAGATAAATATTTGAATTAAAGATGTTTGAATTATCCAAGTTCTACTGTATTTAATAAACAAAATAATTTTCAATTAAAATTTTAATAACGTTTTTCTCACACTTTATTCTTTCTCACAGAAATAATTTCAAAGTACATTAACGTAATTGCATACAAGAAAAAGATGAACGAATCACCAAAAAGGCATTCATAGAAAATTTAAATTTGCTGGTAAAAGGTTTTTAGGTGAAAACAAAACTTCGATAAAATTCTTCTTTGTTTAAAGAAGAATAAAAGACAACGCACCCCATTACAGTATCCTATTTCAATTATACATTTAGCTTTCCAACATTTTATTAATTATTAACTGAAGAAATGCTTTTTTCTTTTTTTTTTCACATAGGTTCACATTTATTGTCGCCAAATATTTCAAAGTAATTCAAAAATTCAAAGAAGATTGAGTAATCTTGTATAAGCCTACATTATCGATTCTGTTGGAAAAGAAGGAGTTCGAAGCAGCCAATGGGAGGCCGACGGAAGCGGCTACGGGGATGCAGCGGCTAAAATGAGAAAACAATATCAGAAGAACCTGTAAACAACTTTCGAACGCTAGAATTTGCCCTGATCTCCGATTCTTTTAGTGTAAATATTTAAATATATAATTAATTAAATAATACTTTACTTATTTTCTTAAATTATAATAAATATAATTTTACGTTCTGTTTTCGTCTAATATTTTAATAGTGTTATAAGCAGCGACACCTTAATTTTGAACCTTCAACCCCGCCGACCAAGAATAGAGGTGAGTGACTACCTCTATAGAATTTAGATCGTCGTCACAACACAGAGTGGCGGCGAAAACGCAATATTTTTGGTATCCCAGCCGGGACTGTTGAAGGTAAATTCTTGAAAAAAAATCATTTTAAGCTGACCATTTTGGAACTCGCTAGCTAACCCTACTTGCCGCTTTGTTTACACGATTGCGGAAGAATTAATTCTACGTTTAAAGAAGAAGCGTGCTATTAACAGATCATATTTAACGAAAACATGCAATAAGATTGAAAGTGGACTTGACACGCTAATTAGAATTGATCTTGAAGAATTATTAGAACAATCGAATGAATCATTTAACGAACTTAAATTAGTTGATCACGAAATAGAAACGCTTCTTGAAACTGACGATTTAGAGAGGGAATTACAGGGCGTAGAGGAATATCGAGAGAAATATATTACTTGGAGATTTAGGGCAAATAAAAAGATTCGCCAATCAGATTTTCATGGCGAAAATATACCGAATTCGAACTCACGAATAGATGAAAATGAAATGAGACATTATGTACCTTCCTGCACGACTGTGAAACTTCCGAAATTGATGATATCGAAATTTTATAGAAACTTTAGTGAATGGCTGACGTTCTGGAATTCTTTTGATGCAGCTATACACCAGAACAACTCACTGAACCCGATCGATAAATTTAACTATCTGAAGTCACATCTCGGCGGAACTGCACTAAACACAGTCGAAGGTTTCGCTTTATCTGCGGACAATTATGAGAAAGCTATAAAATTGCTTAAAGACAGATTTGGGCGGGAAGACATTTTGATTAACCGACATATGAACTATTTGTTGTCAATGAGACCACTCAAAACGTCAAGCGATGTAAGAACCTTCCGCGAACTTTTTGACAACTTTTCTGTTCAAATAAGAAGTCTCGAGTCACTAAACTTGTCCATTGATGTTTACGGACAACTGTTGTGCCCGATAATAATAAAGTTTCTACCTGCAGACCTTAATTTGGAATTGAACAAAGAACTTCCGACAGGTTACGTAATTAATGACTTGATTACCTTTCTAGAAAGACAATTAACTGCACGGGAGAGGAGTTTTAGAAACGAAATCGGTACCGGGAATGAATCAACTTCTAAACCTAATTTAGTAAACAAACATCCAAAGACAAGATTCTACAATGAAAAAACCAATTGCGACAGCTTCAGAACTTTTGAATTAAGTTCACACATCGAATGAATGTGTATTTTGTGGTAAAGACAACCATGGAAGCCCTAAGTGTGACTTTGCAGCTAATATGAGTTTAAACGAAAAGAGATCACTCATGAGGAAAAAAGGCGTTTGTTATAAATGTCTCTTCGGCCTTCTCATTTAAGTAAATTTTGCAGAAATGTAGTCCGTTGTTCGATCTGCAACATGTTCTCCCACCTGGATGTCATGTGCACAAAACGGATTTTAGATCGAGGTGGAACTTCTAAGTCTCCAACGGTGCAAGATGAAACTCTCGCCAACTTATCAACCTCCCCAGACGTCTTGTTACCTACTTTGAGAGTGACCCTCAAAGGGAACAGAACGAAGAAGACGGCACGGGCTATAATAGACACCGGATCCCAAAGATCATATATTTTACATAGCACAGCAATGGAAATGGATTACGAACAATCAAGGAGAGAGTTCTTCCGGCATTCCTTGTTTGGAGGATCGAGTACCGACGTAGTTGAACATGAGGTCAATACCATTCATTTATCGGACATCAATAATTCCTATCGCTGTGAGTTTGAAGCACTAGGTCAACCCCTTATCTGTGGAAGCAAAACTCCGGTGTGTCCAAGATCATTTTTAGAAGGGAGTGAAGAACTCGACGTGTCTGATTTAATGAGAGACCGTATAGAAGTCCTTATAGGGGCGGACATCGCCGGGAGATTGCTAACCGATGCTCAGAGAAGAATCTCATCTGGACTGGTGGCAATCCGTACCAAACTAGGATGGACTGTGATGGGAAAGATTCCTCCAACGGAGGTGAGAGATGACACCAGCTCCCTTTGCGTGACCACACTTCTATCTTTGGATCTAGAAAACTTGTGGAAATTAGATGCAATTGGAGTCTCTGACACGGAGGTTGAGAAGAAGAATCAGTCACTACAAGCTGAAATGGAGCAAAATTTCGCACACACCACGACGCGAGATATTGAGGGGCGCTATGAGGTAGCTCTACCCTGGGTGCAAGACAAGGAAAGGATTCCTTCGAATAGAGACCTAGCCGAAAACCAACTAAGTTCTGTAAGAAGAAAACTTGAAGAAGTTGGAGACATGAATGAGTATGGACAAATCTTTGAAGAATGTATAAATCAGGGGATAATAGAGTATTCCAGAGAGGATAAACTAGATGGTGTACACAACCTGTCATATCGACCAGTGTTTAAAAGAAACAGTCAAACTTCTATAATAAGGCCAGTATTTAATGCGTCGGCCCGGAAGAGAGGTAAACTTTCCCTGAATGACTGTCTGGATAAGGGAACCAATTTGATAGAAATTATACCAAGACTTTTAAATAAATTCCGGAAATATGAAGTAGGTGTCTCTTCCGATATTGAGAAAGCATTTTTCCAAATTGGAATAAAGGAAGAAGACCGAGATGCTGCAGTTTTCGAAATAGCAGGAGTTGATCTAACTGGGCATTTTATTTTAAAGAATAAGAAGAAAGCATGGATTGTCATCTTCACATGCGCAGTGTATAAAGGAGTTCATCTGGAACTTGTGACATCTTTGCCTATGGAAGCCTTCCTCCAAGCTTTCAGCCGATTTATTGCTCGAAGAGGCCGCTCATTGATTGTGTATTCGGATAACGGGACTAATTTCCGAGGCATGACTTATACTTTAAAGAAGATTGATTTTTCGAGATAAAAATGTGATCCCACATTGAAAAACATCACCTGGAAATTCATACCGCCTGGTGCTCCTTGGTGGGGTGGATGGTGGGAGCGTTTTATTGGAATGATGAAACAATTGCTCTTTAGGATTCTCGGTCAAACCTCCTTGGGATATGAAGAACTTTCCACGGTAATGTGTGAAGTCGAAAGCTTGATGAACACACGCCCTCTGACCTACCTAACGGAAGAAAGTGAGGATCTCGCTCCATTGATACCTTCGTTGTTCTTACATGAGGTCAGAGAGGTTGGCGTTCCAGACCTGGACTTGATTGATAACCAGACCCTCTCCCGCAAATATCAATATATCAAACGTGTACGAGAAGATCTTAGAGAACGATTTCGTGTCGAATATTTTGATTCCTGAGACAAGAAACGAGACGCCTGAAGACTACCATACCATTAAAGGTGGGAGACATGGTGCTCATTGGACAAGAGAGTTTAAAGAGACTACACTGGCCGTTAGCCAGAATAATCCAACTCTATCCAGGAAAAGACGGACTTGTGAGGGTTGCGAGAGTGAAAACTTCATCAGGTGATAAAATACGACCTATTCAAAAACTCTACAATTTAGAGATAACGCCCGAGATAAGATGTCGAGACCCTCTAACGGAGTGACCTCCCACACAAGAAGTTCGATTGACAACTGAAGAGGACCCTTTGACTTCACAACAAGAGCAACATCACATTGAAACCCCAAATGTTGTGTCAAATTACGGACGGCCCATCAAGAGACCCAACCGATTGGATCTACTGAACTTTTCCTTTCTATGTTTGAGTCGTCGAGGCGCCAACTCAAAGGTGGGAGAAATGTTGGAAAAGAAGGAGTTCGAAGCAGCCAATGGGAGGCCGACGGAAGCGGCTACGGGGATGCAGCGGCTAAAATGAGAAAACAATATCAGAAGAACCTGTAAACAACATTCGAACGCTAGAATTTGCCCTGATCTCCGATTCTTTTAGTGTAAATATATTTAAATATATAATTAATTAAATAATACTTTACTTATTTTCTTAAATTCTAATAAATATAATTTTACCTTCTGTTTTCGTCTAATATTTTAATAGTGTTATAAGCAGCGACACCTTAATTTTGAACCTTCAACCCCGCCGACCAAGAATAGAGGTGAGTGCCTACCTCTATAGAATTTAGATCGTCGTCACAACACAGAGTGGCGGTGAAAACGCAATAGATTCATTAGAACAAATAGATATCATACAGCTCATTCCTACTTCTTCTAATGTGAGATATTAGCAAACTATATTTATTCATATATTCAATTGCAATCTATTGTTAAATTTTGTAACAATTAATTTTACTGGCAATTTGTTTGTTTATTTATTTATTTATTTTAATTCAAAACGCTATGTCCCCCTAGGGACACTTGCGCTAAATGTACATACAAATATAACAAAGAAAATATTTAACATGGAAAGATACACACACAGAAAGTAACTTAGAAAGATTCATAAATATTATTTACATATAGAGATATTCTTTGAAATTTATTTACAGTTACATCATTAAATTTAAAATATATACATATATAATAATATCATCAAATATTATATCAACAGACCTTATTGCAATGATAAAATTTATTGAATAAGAGGGCTTGGCTCAACAGTGGTGAACCCTCTCAGCGGATTCGCCAAATTAATCTCCAGACCGCTATACAATACCAATTTAATACAATAGTAGAACGGTCTTGAGATTAATTTTGCGAAACGCTGAGACGGTTCACCACTGATCAGCAAAACCCTCTCAATCAATAACTTTTATCATTGCAATAAGGCCTATAGAGATTTGATAATATTATTAAAAAGAAACACATTGCTAGAAATTTTTAATTTCTACAAATATCAATGTAATATAAGCCTCAAGGGAAAAGTTTTTTTTTTAATATTTTTTATTTACAAATGTTTCTCAAGCTTTCGGACAAGAAAGCTCTCCTACAGGAGATAATATTTTACATTTTTTCATGAAAGATTGAGAGAGAGATTTGTAAATTAAAAATATTAAAAAAAAAAATTCCATGGAGTTTTAATGTTCTTATTTTAATATTGATTCAAGGGATTATACTATCGAATTTTAATGTAATATATATAATTGTTATATATATATAATTAAATGATCCCCAATTTATAATTATAAAATAATATTTCTAAAATGCAAATACATAAGTTAATGAGTGTTTTTATTGGATTTATAATGATTTGATTTCGCTATGCATGCCCGCAAGTAAACATTTGAATTTCACAAAATGTCTGTGTTAATCTACATAACTTTGAAATGCCAATAGAACGTTGATCGCGAAAGTTCGTTTCTCTCTCATTACAATAAATATTTTTGTTTATTTTTATTATTTTTTATGAATATCCATTGACAGTTTTTTACTTAATAACTTCCAATTTCTTCTTAATGTACTCGAACACTAACTCCATAGCCATAAATATATTGGATTATGGGGTCATTTATCAAATACTAGACGAATGGCCCGGGCAACGCCCGGGGTTTACCCGAGTGCGAATATATTCTAAAAACGTTGACTTGGGTGGTCGCTATTAACAGGGTGGTCTGTATAGACAGGTGGATGTATCACACAGCTGATAACAGGGTTGTCTAGAGTGGTCGCTATAGACAGGGTGGTCTGTATAGACAGGTTTATGAGAGAGGCACAAACTTACAGGTTGTTGACGCCGCAATCCCCAGAGAGAGTGTTTTTTGTTGCATCATGCTGTGACTCACACGACGACCCAAGGTCAACAGGGGTGGAGCAGCAAGCTTAAGTCTATCACCGTCTGGCGGCGCTGCTTGCGAGTTATATCTACAATTCTGCAAATAACTCTAAGGATATTCAAGATATTCAAGAAATTATTTTTCGAAAACCTTTCCGGGGATATACCTAATAATATCCCAGAATTTCATGGCGATTGGATGTATGGTTTTTGAATAACAGGGTTGTCTAGAGGGGGGCAGGGAGGCCACGTGTTCGCTGGCGGCCAATGGGCGCGCATTCTATCCGTGAGCTTCAGACAAACAGACAAACAAACAGACAGAATAAGGCAAATCGTTTTTCACAATTACTTAATCTTTTAAAATAAATAACAATACTTAAATGAAAATATGTTTCTTTAAATAAAATAAAATAAAATTATAAAAGATTAAATAATTTTGCAAAACGGTATAATATATATATAATATAACGGTATAATAACGGTATAAAGAAATAATGAGCCTATCGTTCAAATTTATAATTGTAACGAATAGTATTTTAATTGAAACATTTTAAAAGCACACAGTTTGGAACGGGACGTTTCACAAGAGTGACATCCATGGCGCCAATTTATAATTGTAACGAATAGTATTTGAATTAAAACGTTTTTAAAATATATACGCACTCGGGTAAAACCCGGGCGTTGCCCGGGCCATTCGTCTAGTCTTATATATATTTATTAAAATAATATCCTACTTCTTCTAATTTAATATATAGGCAAACTATTCATATTTATACATTTAATTGCAATCTATCGTTAAAATTTGTAACATTTAATTTACTGGCAATTTGTTTCTTTGTAATATTATCATCAAATATTATATTAACAGACCTTATTGCAATGATAAAAGTTATTGATGAGAGGGCTTGTCTCATCAGTGGTGAACCCTCTCAGCAGTTTCGCCAAATTTTCTATATTTTTTCTATTGATTTTTCATATATATATATTCATATATATATATATAGTGTACAAACTATATAATAAAAATATAACAGTGATTCTACATTTAAAACTTAAGGAGCAAACTGATAAGAATGATAAATCATATCAAGTAGATTTGGTTAGATTAGCAAGCTAAATCTAAATTAATTATAAAAATAAATAGTTGTATAGTTTTATAGTTAAGTATTCTATTAAAATTATCTTCATTATTTTGATTATTTAAATTAAAATTATAAAATTTGTAAATTGTTATTATTTAGTATAGATAGAGAGAGAAAAAAAGTCCTTTACTTCTAAAACATCATCTAGTTAATTATATATTTATAATCAATAACAATAAAATTTAACAACGTAACGTCTTTTGCATCGGCTTTTACACGTCATTTAGACATACTCTATTCCTATATATAGAATAATAGAAGTGAGAATATATATGATAGTTAGAAAAAAGAGAGAAAGACAGAACCATGCACTTTTAATCAAACTAATAATAAGAAAACAAAAAGTTTTGTAAAGAAGGTAGATAAGATTGTTAGTATATATATATATATTTTTATAATTTTATATTTTATCCTTTTTTTTATAAATGATTTTTTAAATTTTTTTATTTTAAAATATGAATATAAATAGTTGTATTTAGTAATATATCTATACTATGAATTAACTTTTGTTATAAGTTTGGTTATTATGTTTTGAAACCCTAATGGTAGACCAGACATATACAAAAAAAAAAATTAAATTGGACTAATTATTGAAAAAAGAGGTCTGCTGAACCGGGAATTCTCAAATAGAAATTCAGCGACATCATTTCATCCCTTCTCTATTATGTCATAGACCTCCTTTCAACCGGATTTTATGTGTTAATATAAAGTTACTTCAGTGAAACATTTATATGAACAGATATAATGTGTACCTACCTTGTCCGCGGCGCCTTCAACTGTAAACATCTATTTTTGGATGACACATGTTGTGGGGGGGGGCAAAATTAGACCGTTTGTTTTGAAGTTGTAGAAAAACAAGACATTCAAAGAAGAAAGAAAAGATAGTAAAGGGAAGAAATCCAAATTTTATAATCTTTACAGCCAGTTAAATTGAAATAACTGATTCAACACTTATTCATCTTTCAATATTCCTTTAAAAAGGCAAATTATTAGAGTTTAATAAAGCTATTAATTGTGAAAATTCACTTTTATTTAATTTCCAATTTCCTCCCCAGAAATTGGAGATTAAACAAAATGAATTCTATACAATATTACTTTAAAAGTCTTGTGAAAAAATCTTCAAATCAGCTATTTAATTTAAGTTTAACTAATTGTTAAAGTTTATAAATTTGTAGTAGTTATTATTGAGAGAAATTATAGAAAGTTGATTTAATAAATGGATACTTCCATTTATTTTTTAAAAGTATTTTATAATTGATATACTGTTGAAATATTTTACTTGTCTGATACTAAATTTGTTTTTAATAAATTCCATGTTTAAATTTTTAACATCTTCTATGAAATTTTCTAATACATTATTTATTCTATAAAATCTTAGAAACTGACCAAAATATATACATTTACAACAATTCAATGAAATATTAGAATTCATATTACAGTATTTTATAATATTGAAATTATAATTACTTTTTTTATTATAAATTTTAATAGCATTATTTGTAAGGTCTATATTTAGGTCTAAAAAGTTAACTTTTTTGTTTCTATAAATTTTTTCATTGTTCTTAAGTTTCAAGTATTTAGGATAAATTTTAGGTATTAAGTTTTTGAACTGTGGATTATTAAATATTATGATGTCATCTACATAACGGAACATTTGCCAGTTAACATTATTTTGTATAAAGTATTCTCTTTCGTACCAGAATAAAATTAAGTTTGCTAATAAGGGACTAGAAGAAGTTCCCATGGGAACGCCTTCTGATTGAATATATATTTTATTTTTAAATTCTATATAGTTAAAATTTAAAAATGTTTCCAGTAGAGTTTTTGCTGTTTTAAGATCTAATTTAATTGTTTTATATCTGTTATGAATAATTTTAATGTGGAAAGTTTTGTCATTAATGATTTCGTTAAATAAATATTGGTTATTTTATTATTTAGATCTCTTAAATTTATTTTAGAATATAGGTCCTCAAAGTCAAATGTGTGTACTGTTTCCATGTTTGTCCAATTGTTCATTAAATAGTTAATGATTTTTTTATTTGAGTCGATAAATTTATAATTATATTTATTAGTTAATTTATTTATAATAAATTGTAGTGTTGAAGCTAATTGTATATCAATGTTTTTTATAACTGAATTTATACCAGATGTGATTGTTCTGAAAGAAATAGGTTTTTTGTGTAGTTTAGGAATTATATAGAACTTTGGTATGTTTGGATTTTTGTAGTGATTATAAATATTTAGTGAATTTTCAACGTTTTTGATGTCTTTTTTGATTTTTGTGGCTGTAGTTCTAGCAAAAGTGTATTTATGATTATTATCAATTTCCTTTTTTAGTATATCGTGGTATAGATTTTTACAAATTATAGATAAGTTATTGGAACATTTATCTATAGGAGTGATAATAAAGTCCTTCTGTAATTTAATTATATTTTCTTTAAAAGAAGGAATATCTGAATTAGGTTTTGTGTATTTAAGTGTATTATTATTTTAATAATTTAAAATTTCCTTTTTAATATTATGTTTCCATTCCAGAAAAGTAAATTCTGGAATACTGTATTTTATACTAGTTTTATTTATGAAAATATCTATATCTTTTAATATAGATTTAATTGTATTATTATAATTGTGTTTAATTTGAGGTATATATTTATACCCTTTATTTAAAATATCCTGATATTCTGGATTTAAAAAAGAAAAATTGCTTGTTAATATATGACCTGAAAACTTATATCTATCAATATAGTTGTTGCAATTACATTTAATTTTTTTAAAATTTGCCAAATTATTAATAAATTGGTTATAATTGCAAACTAAATTACCTATATTTTTGTTGTATCTCCAGATTGTTTTGAAATTTAAATTTTTTATAGGGAAAAGATTATTAATGTTTTGGTTATTAAAAATATCATTAAACTTAATATGATTAAATAAATTGTTATTAAATTTAATGATAATATTAATGTTACTAGCCGAGTGACCCGGGCAACGCCCAGGGTTTACCCAAAGGGCCTGCAGAGACTTTAAAAGTATAGATGGTGGCTTAAAAATCGCAATGGGTATATTCAGATTTCCTAGAAGCAGCATTTCAAGTAAGGATAAGTAAAAATACTTTCTAAGTATAAATTCGTTAATTCGACCATGTTTTGATTTCCAGAACCTATGAAATTACAAACAGTAATTCGACAATACCGATAATTCGACCCCTTGCGATAATTCGACCTTGATTTGATTTCCCAATCTCTGGCCTATCAAATAACAAACGGTAATTCGACAATATTAATTATTCACCACTTCTGATAATTCAACCATTTTAAAATGCAAATTTCGACGATTGATGTTTACTTACAACTTTACTAAAAAAAAGGTATTATAGATGCGAGCAACGAAACATTTTGAACCCATATAATGCAAATTCATATCCTCACTTATAGGGTGTCAAGCCTAAAGGATGCGAATTCATGTCCCTGATTTCTAAAAATTAACATAAAATTGTAGGCTACCAACGCGAATTCGCGTCTACTGGGATCTTTTCCCATACCTTCTTGCCTATTTATCAGTGGGTTGGGTTGGGGGGGAATGTCAGCTGTCCCAATGTACCTGTAAAATGTCACATGCGACCGAGTTCAAGCAGCCATTATTTTTATTTATTTCAAGCTATATATATTACATTAAAAGAAAATATCATTTTTTAAACATGTTATTATATGAACAACTCGATTTTCATACGGCCCACTGGACCATGTAACTCTGGAATCATAAGTGCAAAAACAGACATCCCTAAAGGACTCCTTTAAAATATCTTTATGATTCTTTTTTAATAATATTCTTAAACATTTTTAATTTTTTTTCATATTTATTAACTTTTCAATATAGAAAATAAGATAACATAAAAGGGATAAATTCATTTAATGGACCTCACTAAAAACTGCATTTCTAGCCGAGTGACCTGGGCAAAGCCCCAGGTTTACCCTAAAGGCCTGTGAATGGGCAGGATAACCATATGTGTGCCATTGCAAAGATCCTAAATCAATGTATAGAGCACTGGGGAAAATAGTTTTTTTTTTTTTTTTTGCTTATCCCTAGTACACGTGGTACAGGCCATGATAATCATGGTGGGTAGTTAGCGACTGCTTTTACTGTAAGCGCACCACATGTCTACACATGTGAAAAGCAGTTTGACTTTGCACTTACAAATGCCAGAGCCCCGTTCGGTTACTTGCACTCGCTGGTGGGGTTGGACTTTTGCAAGAATCGGGGGCCATTGGAGCATTTTTTTTTTTTTTTAAACAGAAAAAAGTGCCCAATGCGGGAATCGAACCCGGGTCCTAGTGGTCGAAAACCAAACGGTTTACCCAGCCTTCCACCGACCAAAAGTCAAAATAATAATAAATATTTTATGAATGAACAAATAATACAAAAAATTGCTTTCAGGTGAGAAACTATAGGCATTGGTGAAAACTTTAAAAAATTATATTGAAAAAAAAAAGAAAACAAATATTAAAAGAAAATTCAATACAACACAACTATATAGCAAATACAGCCATTATTTCTAGCCGAGTGACCCGGCAACGCCCCGGGTTTAGCCTAAAAAGATGTGAAGCGCTAGATAACCATATGTGAGACATTGCATAGATCCTGAATCAATGTATAGAGCACTGGGGAAAATAGGTAAATAAAGACCAAAAATCAAAATCTATGTAAAATCACAGACTGGCTAAGGGCGGTAATATCACCATAGGAAGAACCAAATATTTCCTGCACCAGGTCAACCCCATGAAAGATACAGCTTTCTGGAAGAGAAATGAGGCCCTGTTGGTCTGTAGGTAGATCACCATCACCAACTTTAAGTAACCATTGAGAGAAGCTCTGTGCATCAATACCTGCTCGCATATTCTGAGTAAGGCGCAAGATCACAAACAATGGCCATAGCTTGCTTTGCTTAATGCAAGCAGCAACAATTTCAGCTCTTGAAGCTCGAGGTACCACAGGTAGCACTTGGCGAAAGTCACCTCCAAGAACAACAACCTTTCCGCCAAAAGCAAGGTCACAATGCATAATGTCCTTTAGGAGACGATCCACAATTTCAAGTGCTCTGTAGTGGGCCATAGGAGCCTCATCCCAAATAATCAAGGATGATCTACGAATAAGCTCAGCCTCAGAACTATTGGCCGAGATCGCAGCTACAGAATTCTCAAGCAAGGGAATCGGCAGCTTAAACCTGGAATGGACAGTCTGGCCACCTGACAAAAGGGTAGCCGCTATTCCAGTGGAGGCCAGCGGAATGACAATTTTTCCAACGGCTCTAACACAATGAATTAGGGTGTTATAAACATAAGTCTTGCCCGTACCACCAGGCCCATCAATAAAAAAGCAACGTGGATTTACATTGAGGGAATCAACAATTGTGTCAACAATTGACTTTTGATCTGGTGTAAGGGACCTATACATTTCTGTCCCAATTTGCAGCTCTGCATTAACATCAAGGTGATCCTCTCCTGAATCAAGAAGTGGGGTTAGGGGTGCAGGAAGTCCATAATGGTGGCAACTGAGGCGATTTTCTCTCAGCTGGAATTCAAGCTCTCTGAGAGTCATCTGTTCAGCAGCTGCGTCAGATGTTGCACGAGAAAAGTCCTCACTAAGATACCCCTTGTATTTGGTCCACAGTGATACAGGGTCGGTAGGATTATTGTAGATGAGAATTGTCGCAAAGAGCTGCCGCAGTTGACAAGGCATTTGGAACAAAGCCGCCTCAGCTAAGCATGCATCCCATTCAGAATCATCAGCCAATAATCCACGGCGCTGGGCAGCCTCTTTAAAAGTGGAGCAAACAATATCATCCACAGTTCGCAAATCTTCAAAACTCTGAGCACCTGCAACATGTAATAGTAGAAGCCGGAGGTGGTAACGCTCAGAATCTTTAGGATTCACTGAACACATACGTCCAATGCACAAAGCCCCACCCCGAACTCTAGCACTCCATTGATTCTGCCTGAAAACATAAGCGGAAGGTATGTCTCCATATAAAAGTGATCTTGCGGATACATTAACACAATTGAGCTGAAACCAGGCAGTCAGAGTTGTGCGTCTGCGTGAGGCATTTTCAAGAGCCTGTTCTTCACTACCTTCAACAAAATAGACAGATTGAAAATTAGGTAGATGAACAGCTAAGCGACATATGGTATGCGAGTGAGCATGCAAGCGATATTCAAACATTCGCCACATTGCCTCAGGAGCACTTACATACCGAGCGTCAAGAAAGTTTTTGATTTCATCATGTGCCCTGCTTTCCATATCTAATTCTCCAACAGACACTTCCACCTCAGCCCTGTCGTGTCCCTTATATACATACTTGAAAAGATATTTGACACTTTTCACAGAGGCACAGACCTCCACATTAATGTGAGCATTGAACCTAACCAGCAGATAGGGGTTATAGGGAACAACCCAGCGGTTATCCACCTCGTGAGTGCCCACAACTAATGTCTGGCCGTCATCTCGACGTCTGTAGCGAGGATAGCCATTATTGTTAGCCTCAGTCAGCTGCAGGAATGATTTAGGGAAGTCTTTAGTACACTTGCCATCAGACATGCATGGTGAGTGAAGATTGAAGTTTCCACAAGGACCATGGATCATATGTTTACGAACCATGTCATACAGCTGAACCTGCATAGTAGGGCTAGGAATTTCTGCACAAACCAATCTGTCAATGGCATCCCTGTCTCTAGGCTTGTCTTCTTCTCTAAGCATAAACAGCATGTGGGCATGCGGTAAACCGCGTTTTTGGAACTCAACAACATGCACCCGAGCAATGACCACTCCCAATACATGCTGACTAACAATCTCGTGCAGTAATTGTTGTAACTTGAGATTGAAAACTCTAGCCACCAGATCCGGTCTATCAGAAGGATTCTGGTTAGGAAGAAGATTTTCAACAATGTCAGTCCAACGTGGGTTACAGGTAAATGTCACGAATAGGTCAGGTCTTCCAAACTTTCTAACAATGGCCATAGCATCCTGATAGTTTTGTTGCATGGCCCGGGAACTCCCAGGAAAGGAAGATGGAAGAATAAAAATACGGCCTATTCGCACACCCCGAGAATGTTCCTGCTCATGGATATAATCCATCAGACCTTGATATAACTCCACCCTAAGCAGGGACTGATTTTGGCGAATATAGTTCAGGCGATTGCCCTCTGTTTTAACATAGGCATCAACAACATATTGCTGAAATAGTCTCCTGCCATAGTGAATGGGCGAAAAGCCAGGTCTGATGGCCAACCTATAACTATAGAACTGAAGCATGGTAACATGGTTTCTAGTGCTTGTGCGCATGTTTTCTTCATGTAAGATTCCTATCGCCCAACCAGGATCACCGGCAGGAAATAAAAGAGGGTATGTCATTGGGTCACAGTTAGGATTAAGTGGAGAAATACGCACTAAACCACAATCATGCGGAAAAACAGCAATATCTCTGTTAGAAGGTACATGGCCATCTTGATCAACAAAAATGGCCGCAACTTCACTTACACTTGGGGCATTATATCGGCGAAGATCTCTACAATGATTTTGCCGGATGAGCATCTGAAGCTGACACATTTGCCGGTTCTCAATGCGAGCCCGGTGTTCCTCAGCTAGTTCCACCTGGTGCATCTGCCTATAAGCAGAAGTATACGGATTCACACGCCTAAGCACAGAATCCAAAAGAGTCAATATACCAGGATGGCATTCCAAAGGCCTAGATGCTGCAATGCGTGTATTATTTGCAGCCTCAGAATCCAAAATATAAAGTTGGGCATAAGACGGGGCTCTGTTTCCATGAGGATGAAGGGGCCCAGTCAAATGATAGATCTGTCCATGGATTCTATAACAAAAAGGCCCCTGTCCAGAAAAGACATCAACCTGCGCACCCATGGAGGCAAATGCCAAAGAGCTGTTGTAGCTCCGAATGTTGGTCTGGAAGTACTTAGCCTCCACACTGTTTGAAGTCATCAATTCCATCATTTCATATGGAAAGGAGGACAAAGTAGGAAGAATAACTTTCCCTTTGTGGCAGCAGGAGCTACCAACAGTTTCGCCAGGGAAATGAAGGGCTGAGCAGTAAGGGCAGACTATATCGAGGCCCCCAATAATATATTCAGTGGGAACAGGAGAAATAGGATTAGGGGTGTTGTTCCCGCGGCGAGTCCTATAAGCGAGTCTTCCACGGCCTCTGCGAGGCATGATACAGAAGCCGCTGAAAAAAAAAAGCTAAACTAAAAACCAAGTTGAGCAAATACATGTCAAAATAAATTTAATGTAAAAGATCTCAATATAAACAACATATTAAATTGCACAGTGCAAAAATGTAGAAAATTGTATGTATCATATAACATTTTATCATATAACAAATTAAGTAATCAACAATTGAGTATACAAATAAATAATTAGCCTCTTATTGAGAAAAATAAAGATGCCAAAGACATTATGAAAGATACTGCAAAAAAGAATTATGAAAGATACGGCAAAAAAGAAAACCAGACACAAAAAATTGAGCAAAATGTAAAATTAAAAACTATAACAAAGAACCCACAAATTAATTTAATCAGAAATACAAAAAAGACGCTGAAAAAAAAAGGTAAAATAAGAACCAAGCAGAGGAAAACTATAAAACTGAAAGCCAGGACAGGCATAAAAAGAAAATTCCAAGCATGTGAGGAAACAATTGATGAAAAAAAAAAGTGCAAATAATATGTATATAAAAAAGCAAAGCCCAATTCTAAACCCAAATATTTTTTTTATGAGAAGAACATCAACATATTATATTTCAACATATTAATATCAACACATTATACATAGCTTCCCTGACAAAAATTCACCAAAAAATTTAAATATTCCAAAATAAGTAAGGCACTTTTGCAGCCCCCCTGACAAAAATTCACTAAAAGAGTTAAGTATCCAAAAAAATATTTTGGTATATATATTGCTAAATGTGTAACAAACATGTATATGAAAAAGCAAAGCTTAATTCTAAGTTTTAATATTTTTTTCAATATACAGAAGAAATAAGACACAAAAATGGAGCTAAATTCAAATGAAAAACTATAACAAACAGTTATAAAAGATAATTATTATAGAATAAAGTAATAATTCAATCTACAAATCGAAAAATGTATATATTTAAATGAAAAACTAAGTTTCAATATTTTTTTTAATATACAGAAGAAATAAGACACAAAAATGGAGCTAAATTCAAATGAAAAACTATAACAAACAGTTATAAAAGATAATTATTATAGAATAAAGTAATAATTCAATCTACAAATCGAAAAATGTATATATTTAAATGAAAAACTATAACAAAGTACTTACATAATCAAATTAATCAGATATATATATTATTTCAAAACACATTTCTACGGAATTTCAAAACAAATGATTGATGATGATAAATGCAAAAAATCTACGATTGTAAAATAGATTAAATTAAAAAATAAAAATAACTGTTAACATTAGGAAAATAAAAACAGGCCTATGACACGAAGAAAAAAATAACGAAAATTTTGGTATATAGATTGTTATGTGTAGTTCAGAATCTTCGGAGGAGATAGCTCAGGACTTTACAATGGAAAACTCTGTTACGGTATTATCTATATAGATTAGTAGATTGTTTAATTTTTCTGTATTTAAAGATGTCGTGTGTGATATCTATTAATCTGTTAGTCAGATTATGAATTTTAATATATTCTATAAGTTTGATAAATTTATTATTATTTAGTTTAAATAATGTTTTAATAAATTTATCGACGAAGTTGTTAGTGTACATTTGTTTTGGGTCCAGTAATTCTTCAAATTCAATGTAACCTAATTTATTGGTAGTTTTACCTCTAGTTTTATTAGGTTTAGTTTTAAATTCATTTTTTTTTTTTGTATTTGCAGCTAATTTCATAAGTTGAAATTTCTTCTGTTTGTGGTTTGTATGTGTAGTTTAATTCGTCATTAAGTCCATAAGGGAATAATGTGTTGTGTTTATAAATGTAGTTGTTTTCTAATAATAGTCGTTGTTTTTTGTTTTGACATATGTCTAGTATTTCTATCTTAAAGTTGTTAAAAGTATGTAATTGATTGTGTTCTTTCATATATATATTACCAATTGATTTTTTAGCGTGGTTTCTATGTA
Source organism: Cordylochernes scorpioides (assembly GCA_030710605.1). Taxonomy (NCBI): domain Eukaryota; kingdom Metazoa; phylum Arthropoda; class Arachnida; order Pseudoscorpiones; family Chernetidae; genus Cordylochernes; species Cordylochernes scorpioides. Next base: position 55,183,816 of record CP092880.1, read on the forward strand.
GGTTTATTCGTATATTTAATGGATTACACGTTTGTCCTATATATGATAATTGACAAATTTGGCATGTTAATTTATAAATAGTATTTACTAATTTACAACTAGTCGTTTGAAAAATCATTAACTATTTAATGAACAATTGGACAAACATGGAAACAGTACACACATTTGACTTTGAGGACCTATATTCTAAAATACATTTAAGAGATCTAAATAATAAAATAACCAATATTTATTTAACGAAATCATTAATGACAAAACTTTCCACATTAAAATTATTCATAACAGATATAAAACAATTAAATTAGATCTTAAAACAGCAAAAACTCTACTGGAAACATTTTTAAATTTTAACTATATAGAATTTAAAAATAAAATATATATTCAATCAGAAGGCGTTCCCATGGGAACTTCTTCTAGTCCCTTATTAGCAAATTTAATTTTATTCTGGTACGAAAGAGAATACTTTATACAAAATAATGTTAACTGGCAAATGTTCCGTTATGTAGATGACATCATAATATTTAATAATCCACAGTTCAAAAACTTAATACCTAAAATTTATCCTAAATACTTGAAACTTAAGAACAATGAAAAAATTTATAGAAACAAAAAAGTTAACTTTTTAGACCTAAATATAGACCTTACAAATAATGCTATTAAAATTTATAATAAAAAAAGTAATTATAATTTCAATATTATAAAATACTGTAATATGAATTCTAATATTTCATTAAATTGTTGTAAAGGTATATATTTTGGTCAGTTTCTAAGATTTTATAGAATAAATAATGTATTAGAAAATTTCATAGAAGATGTTAAAAATTTAAACATGGAATTTATTAAAAACAAATTTAGTATCAGACAAGTAAAATATTTCAACAGTATATCAATTATAAAATACTTTTAAAAAAATAAATGGAAGTATCCATTTATTAAATCAACTTTCTATAATTTCTCTCAATAATAACTACTACAAATTTATAAAATTTAACAATTAGTTAAACTTGAATTAAATAGCTGATTTGAAGATTTTTTCACAAGACTTTTAAAGTAATATTGTATAGAATTCATTTTGCTTAATCTCCAATTTCTGGGGAGGAAAATGGAAATTAAATAAAAGTGAATTTTCACAATTAATAGCTTTATTAAACTCTAAAAATTTGCCTTTTTAAAGGAATATTGAAAGATGATTAAGTGTTGAATCAGTTATTTTAATTTAACTGGCTGTAAAGATTATAAAATTTGGATTTCTTCCCTTTACTATCTTTTCTTTCTTCTTTGAATGTCTTGTTTTTCTACAACTTCAAAACAAACGGTCTAATTTTGCCCCCCCCCCACAACATGTGTCATCCAAAAATAGATGTTTACAGTTGAAGGCGCCGCGGACAAGGTAGGTACACATTATATCTGTTCATATAAATGTTTCACTGAAGTAACTTTATATTAACACATAAAATCCGGTTGAAAGGAGGTCTATGACATAATAGAGAAGGGATGAAATGTTGTCGCTGAATTTCTATTTGAGAATTCCCGGTTCAGCAGACCTCTTTTTTCAATAATTACTCCAATTTAATTTTTTTTTTGTATATGTCTGGTCTACCATTAGGGTTTCAAAACATAATAACCAAACTTATAACAAAAGTTAATTCATAGTATAGATATATTACTAAATACAACTATTTATATTCATATTTTAAAATAAAAAAAAAATAAAAAATCATTTATAAAAAAAAAAGGATAAAATATAAAATTATAAAAATATATATATATATACTAAAAATCTTATCTACCTTCTTTACAAAACTTTTTGTTTTCTTATTATTAGTTTGATTAAAAGTGCATGGTTCTGTCTTTCTCTCTTTTTTCTAACTATCATATATATTCTCACTTCTATTATTCTATATATAGGAATAGAGTATGTCTAAATGACGTGTAAAAGCCGATGCAAAAGACGTTACGTTGTTAAATTTTATTGTTATTGATTATAAATATATAATTAACTAGATGATGTTTTAGAAGTAAAGGACTTTTTTTTTCTCTCTATCTATACTAAATAATAACAATTTACAAATTTTATAATTTTAATTTAAATAATCAAAATAATGAAGATAATTTTAATAGAATACTTAACTATAAAACTATATAACTATTTATTTTTATAATTCATATATATATATATATTATATAATCTAAAAATATTATATAATCTAAAAACCTCAAATATTTCTATATTTTAAAAAATATATATTTTATTTTATTCATTGATAATTTTTATTTTTGTTATCATCGTTTTCAGAAAGACTTTCAGTTTTAGTTGTATAATTTTGTTGTAAATATGCGTAGTTAACCAATCAATCCTTTTAAATCACTAATATAGGATTAAATTATAAATTCTATATAATGTGAAACTAACAAATGTGTAATCTTTCCTCAAGTAATTGAAAATAAAAGCTTCTTGACGGTAAATAATTATCTTTTTTTATCACGACTGCACCTCAACCCATTATCTTATCGATCCTTTGTCTTATCAACCCTTTATCAACAACAACAAATTTATTCATAACAATAAGTCGACAGGATTACCTGAGTTTTCAACCTAATTGCTCTATAAATTATTCAAATTTTATAAAACTATTTTTACAAAATGTCTCGCAAACAAAGGAATGTAGAACACGCCATGACGCCAAATCCAAATACTATAGAAATACCGAAATTTAATGGTCAAAATTTAGACATAATATCTTGGCTCAAATTCTTTAACAAAAAATGTTTACAGAAACACATCTTGATGAAGATTTTAAACTAAATAATATTTCAAATTATCTCGAGGGAGAAGCATTCAGTTATTACATAGAAGAACTACAAGATATATATAATTGGGGGAAAATTGAACAAAAATTAACATCATATTTCACAATTAAAGATTCAAATTTATTCAGTAGGTTTCTAAATTTAAAATATATTGATAAAGATGATCTGGAACAATATTTTAAGGAAAAATCTGCTTTAGCCAAAAAACTAAACCTAGATAAAACACTTTTATTAGAGGCACTTACAGATGGAATGCCAGATCACCTAAAAAATATCTAATAGCTGCAAGAGTACAAGAACCTTCAGAATGGTATAAAATCACAACCCAATTAAAATTATCAACAAATAAAGAAGAACCCCAACAACCCTCTACCAGTACAAGCACTCCAGTAAAAAAATTTAACTCCAACTCCTCCCTAGCTCATCAATACCAGCCTTTTCCCAGGACAGCAGCAGCAACTCACCACCAGCAAGAACCCCACAAACCCATAAACCTACCCCCATACCCCTGCAAGATATGTGCATCTCACCAGCTACCCAACCAGATCCATTTCCATAGAGACTGGCCACTTAAGAACAATACTCATCCGAAGCGCATCAACCCAGGTAGAACATTATTACTTTTCTCTGTATTTATTAATCAAATATCTTTACCCTGTGTACTTGACACTGCATCATCCATATCTATTATCCCTTTAAAATACTTAAATCATATTTATTATAAAATATTAGATAATTCCCCAAAAGAAAGAATAGGCCAGGTAGAAGGATTTACTTAGCCATTATACAAAATATTAGTTAGGCTTAGCTTAGGTAAAATTACAAAGTATCAAGAAATGTTTGTTTTTGTGATAGTCCAATAGAATATATTATTTTAGGTTTACCAACATTTCATTTATTTAAGTTACAAATAGATTTTTCAAAAAACCTTCTTTTCCAAAATTATAAATTATTGTATTCTTTTAATCCAAAAACTGATAATCAGAAGTCATATGCCACTACCCTATGTATTCCAGACCCATACTATGTTAAAAATTCATCTCTTTTAAATATCAACCCATTGTGTAATTTCAATTCTTTTGATATACCAAATACAAATGTTAAACTTATAGATCCTAATTCAAATCCCATTATTGATTTTAACTCATTTCACAGTATGCGACAACCGGACTCTATAACAAATTATAATTCATATTTAGACTTTAGTAAAGTAAATATTAATCCAAATTTCTCTGATCAAACAATTTCAGATATATTGCATAAATATAAGAATGTTTTCTCTAAGCACAATTTTGATATAGGACACATAAAGACTAACCCAATTTGCATATCTCTTTTAGATAATATTCCCATAGCACAAAAGCCATATAGGACATCTTTTTACAATAATGCTGAAATACAAAAACAAATAACTGAATTATTAAAATATGATATTATTAGGCCCTCATCTAGCCCCTATAGTTCTCCTGCATTATTAGTGAATAAAAAATCTGATGCCCCAAATCACCCCACAAGACTCTGTATAGATTATAGGAAACTTAATCAAAAAACAGTTCCAGAACATACCCCAATTCCACTTATAGAACAAATTATAGATAGGTTATCACAGTCAAAAATATACACTATTCTAGATGTTAAAAATGCATACTGGCATATACCTATAGATGAAAAAGATAGACATAAAACTTCCTTTGTAACACAATTAGGATGTTATGAATGGAACAGACTTCCATATGGTCTAAAAAATGCACCTTCACAATTTGAAAGGATTATGAAGTCAGTTTTCACTAAGCATAATATACACTATGCCTTAAATTATTTTGATGATATTATTATACACTCTAAAACTTATGAAGAACACATTAAGCATTTAGATGACATATTAGGTATATTCGAACAAGAGGATATAAAGCTGAATCTCAATAAATGCAAATTTTTACAAAAGAAATACAATTCTTAGGATACACTATTAACTCAGGAAAATATACACCAAATAACACAAATATTGAAGCAATTTTAAAATTAAATAGACCATATAATATTAAAACCTTACAAAGATTTTTAGGCACCATAAATATTTATAATAAATTTATTCCCCATTATGCGCAAATTAGGGCACCTTTGAATGAACTTTTGTTAAAAAATGCTCCTTGGCTATGGAGTGAGAAACATGAACAAGCCTTCCAAACACTTAAAAATTCACTCATATCACAACCTGTACTATATATTTATGACCCATCAAAACCATGTCATTTATTCACAGACGCGTCAAGTCTAGGAGTAGCAGGAGTTCTTAAACAACCAGATGAACAAGGCATTTTACACCCCATAGGTTACTTTTCAAGAAAACTTCACCCATATGAACAGAATTATACTGCCTCAGAAATTGAAACATTAGCTATCATTAATTCAGTACAAAGATTTCACACATACCTACACAACATACATTTTACTTTGAACACAGATCACTTACCTTTAAAATGGATCAAAAATGTAAAAAACCCACAAGGTAGATTATTTAGATGGTCCTTAATCTTATCTCAATATAGCTTTGACATAAAACATATTAAAGGATTAAATAATATAGAAGCAGACATGCTATCAAGAGCACCTGTCTCATTTTACCTAACATATACTGAGTTAAAAGAACACCAATCCACAGAACAAATTAGTAGTGCTAAAATTAAAATACAAAATGACCTCTACATTATTAATAAAAGAGGTTTTAAAAGAGCTTATGTACCACAGACACTAAGACAGAAATTATTAAGCAAAGTACATATAAAGCATGGACATATTGGAACAACTCAAATGACTAAAATAATTTCTCCACACTATTATTGGCCACATATGACTAGGGATATTGCTAATTACACCAAACATTGTGAAACTTGCCAGTTTAACAAGTCTAGGGATAACAGAATTGTTTATGGACCACTACAACAGATGCCAATATCCACACAACCAAATCACATTTTTTCTCTAGATACATTGGGCGGGTTACATAATTATGGGACAACTAGACACAGTATCCATATGATATTAGATCATCACAGTAGATTCCTTTGGGCTTTTCCAACAAAATCTGTATCAACTGATTCTTATATAACTTGTTTGAGAAATTTATTCCAAATTAATAAACCAGAAATATTAATAACTGACAGAAATTCAGCTTTTCTTAGCAGAAAATTTAAACACTTTTTAGAAAGAAATAATGTTAAGCATCTACTCACCAGTTCCCATCATCCAGAAACAAATGCAAAAGTAGAAAGACTAAATTCCACTATCATTAATAGGTTAAGATGTGAATATAATGCTAATTTAAAGATTCCTTGGACAAAATATATTCCTAAAATTACTGAAAGCTATAATGAAACAGTACATACCACAACAGGCTTTACACCTAAATTCTTATACTATGGAATACAACCACAGTATATAGAACATGACACAGTAACACATACACCAATTGAAAAAGCAAGAAAATTAGCCATTGAAAGAACCATAAAATCCCATGAACACAGCAAACAACTTTATGATATTAAACACCCAGAACCCATTTTTAAAGAAGGAGATCAGGTATTAGTAAAAACCTTTATTTATCCAAACACTGGTAAATTAACACAAAGATATATAGGCCCATTTACTATTTTAAAACAACTTTCTCCAGTCACATATGAAATTAATAAACCCAATTTACCCCAAAGAAAACAAACAGAAATTATACACTCAAATACGCTTAAATTATTTTACCCAGAACCCGGTTTTTTACTTCACTATAGCACTAACATAGAAAATGACTCAATAGCAAATCAAAATTCTAACACAAAGTTAATAGATATTGATGATAAACCATTGTTTTTACAGGACGGCCAGATTTTGGACATGGACAATGAAGAACAAATATCAGCACCAATTCTTAAGCCTTCACAAATAACTTAATGTCACTCCATATATCTATTAGCGTTTCATTACTCAACCATGTAAAAATAACATTTTCTACTGCTTTTGATACTTTGAAGTGTAACTACCATAATGTGATAATTACTCAAATTTTAAATACCTTTTTTGCTTCATATACATTTTTGATTTATTTCACTCATTAATATTTCTTATATATACTTTATTATAATTTAATAATTATATAAATTATTTGTAAACAAACTTTCTTTTGTTTATTTTGAAAAAATGTGCGTATTGATTTTTATTGTTTCATTTTTAATTATTTCTATAGATTTATTGATTTCGTTTAATTAATTATTTTTAATTACCAATTTTATTTTAAAATTTTTATTTTTTTTAAATCTTTTCACAGGGGGGAAATATTATATAATCTAAAAATATTATATAATCTAAAAACCTCAAATATTTCTATATTTTAAAAAATATATATTTTATTTTATTCATTGATAATTTTTATTTTTGTTATCATCGTTTTTAGAAAGACTTTCAGTTTTAGTTGTATAATTTTGTTGTAAATATGCGTAGTTAACCAATCAATCCTTTTAAATCACTAATATAGGATTAAATTATAAATTCTATATAATGTGAAACTAACAAATGTGTAATCTTTCCTCAAGTAATTGAAAATAAAAGCTACTTGACGGTAAATAATTATCTTTTTTATCACGACTGCACCTCAACCCTTTATCTTATCGATCCTTTGTCTTATCAACCCTTTATCAACAACAACAAATTTATTCATAACATATATATATATATAAGATAAAAGTTGATAATTATTTTTGTGTTTAAGTTAGATGAGATTAAAAAGTTGTTTATATGTATTATTTTTATATCTTATTTAGGAGAGAAAAATGTAATAAAAGTAATTATATGTTAGAATAATATGTTTTTATTTTAGATAGAAAAAAAAATTTTGAAAAATAAAAAGGAAATTTAACAAGAAAAGAAGATTTAACAACGTAACATCGGCTTTTAAGAGTAAGAATAATATGATATAATGTTTTTGCCTAGTTAAGGATAGATAAACATATTTTAAATCTTTGCCTATTAGAAATTATTTTTTGGAACCCTAATGGTAGACCAGGACATTACACAAAAGGAGATTGGAAAATCTATTGGAGAGAGAAATCTGTGGTACCAGGGCTCTTCAGATGAAAATACCACATCCCATTTCACCCTTACTTCATTATGGATTGATTTCTCTTCGACCATTAAACTGTATAATTAAATTAATATTAGATAACATAGAAGGAGGTTGTTTACTTACTTATTCAAAGTGGCGTCTGCCGCTCCCTAGAGACAGCGCACATGTGTGGATGTAACATCTGTCTGCCAGGGACCCGCCGACATTGTTCTAAAAGTAACCTTCCCTCTTCTTGGAAATCTTATTTTTGAAATTGTTTGAAGTTAGAAAAGCTGTCAGAAAAGAATCATTAGAAATTTTAAAGATTGTGAAAATATTTATTAAAATTTTGTTTCCATTGATATAAGTTACATTTTTATTAAAATTATAAATTAATTGAATAATAAAACATTTATTATGCTTCAAATTCATTTATATTTGTTTTCCAGTTCCCTCCCACAGTAACTGGAGAACAAATTTAATGAATTTAATGCTTTATAATCGTTATCATATAATTAATATATTTAAAGTCATAGGAAATATATTCAGTAATTCTATCATTTGTTTCAGTGTAAGAGTAGAATATAAGTTGTTGGTTAGTTTAATTGGAGAAGTTTGAAGTTTCAAATTTATAATTATATTTATTATTGCTTAGGTATTTGTGTATTGACAGCCTATTGTAAAACTTTACTGTTTTGTATTTAAAACCATTTTGTTTAAATACTCTTTATTAAGATTTTTAATGTCTTTAATAAAGTTTGTTTTAATGTTGTTGATTCTATAAAATCTTAAAAATTGACCAAAATATATGCCTTTGCAGCAATTTGATGATATGTTGGAATTTACATTACAGAATTTAATAATTTTAAAATTATAACAATTTATTTTGTCATATGTTCCAATTGACTTGTTTGCAAGGTTTATATTTAAGTCTAAAAAGTTAACCTCCTTGTTATTAGTTATCTTTTCATTATTTTTAAGTTTCAAATATTTAAGGTATATTTTGTAAATGACATTATTGAATTGTGGGTTATTCAAGATAATGATGTCATCTACATAGCGGAACATATGCCAATTTACATCATTCTGTAGGATCATTCTGATCATTCTGTAACATCATTCTGTTCCGCTATGTAGATGACATCATTATCTTGAATAACCCACAATTCAATAATGTCATTTACAAAATATACCCTAAATATTTGAAACTTAAAAATAATGAAAAGATAACTAATAACAAGGAGGTTAACTTTTTAGACTTAAATATAAACCTTGCAAACAAGTCAATTGGAACATATGACAAAATAAATTGTTATAATTTTAAAATTATTAAATTCTGTAATGTAAATTCCAACATATCATCAAATTGCTGCAAAGGCATATATTTTGGTCAATTTTTAAGATTTTATAGAATCAACAACATTAAAACAAACTTTATTAAAGACATTAAAAATCTTAATAAAGAGTATTTAAACAAAATGGTTTTAAATACAAAACAGTAAAGTTTTACAATAGGCTGTCAATACACAAATACCTAAGCAATAATAAATATAATTATAAATTTGAAACTTCAAACTTCTCCAATTAAACTAACCAACAACTTATATTCTACTCTTACACTGAAACAAATGATAGAATTACTGAATATATTTCCTATGACTTTAAATATATTAATTATATGATAACGATTATAAAGCATTAAATTCATTCAATTTGTTCTCCAGTTACTGTGGGAGGGAACTGGAAAACAAATATAAATGAATTTGAAGCATAATAAATGTTTTATTATTCAATTAATTTATAATTTTAATAAAAATGTAACTTATATCAATGGAAACAAAATTTTAATAAATATTTTCACAATCTTCAAAATTTCTAATGATTCTTTTCTGACAGCTTTTCTAACTTCAAACAATTTCAAAAATAAGATTTCCAAGAAGAGGGAAGGTTACTTTTAGAACAATGTCGGCGGGTCCCTGGCAGACAGATGTTACATCCACACATGTGCGCTGTCTCTAGGGAGCGGCAGACGCCACTTTGAATAAGTAAGTAAACAACCTCCTTCTATGTTATCTAATATTAATTTAATTATACAGTTTAATGGTCGAAGAGAAATCAATCCATAATGAAGTAAGGGTGAAATGGGATGTGGTATTTTCATCTGAAGAGCCCTGGTACCACAGATTTCTCTCTCCAATAGATTTTCCAATCTCCTTTTGTGTAATGTCCTGGTCTACCATTAGGGTTCCAAAAAATAATTTCTAATAGGCAAAGATTTAAAATATGTTTATCTATCCTTAACTAGGCAAAAACATTATATCATATTATTCTTACTCTTAGGAAAAAAAAAATCTAAAATTATATAGGAAAAAAAAATTATATAAAAAAAATTACAAAAACTATTAATTAACTAAAAAAAATACTAACACCCTTTCAATTCTCTACCTGTTTGAAATAAAAGTGTATGGTTCTTTCTTTATCTCTTTCCTCTCTTTTACTAAAAAATAAATATATAATCATTATAAATCTCTTCTTTATTCCTATTTATTTTAAGAGTATGTCTAAATGACGGGTAAAAGCCGATGCTAAAAGACGTTACGTTGTTAAATCTTCTTTTCTTGTTAAATTTTCTTTTTATTTTTTAAAATCTTTTTTTCTATCTAAAATAAAAACATATTATTCTAACATATAATTACTTTTATTACATTTTTCTCTCCTAAATAAGATATAAAAATAATACATATAAACAACTTTTTAATCTCATCTAACTTAAACACAAAAATAATTATAAACTTTTATCTTATATAATTAATTTAGATTTAGCTTGCTAATCTAATAGAATTTCCTTTTTATATATAAATATTACTATTATTAAAAGTTTTAAATATAGTTATATCAATATATAAATCCATCTTAACTCACTCTATAATATCAACTTAATTTAAATTATATTTGAGATTTAAAATTTTATTTGATAAACTTTATTATTTACATTTCATATATATATATGTGAGCAATAGTTACCCAGAAATTATTTGAAAAGTAAAACTTGAATCAGGTAAAAAGTTTCTTTTTATTTATATTTGCTAGCTTTCGAGCAAATTAACTGCTCTTCAACGGGCTGATATTCTTTATACAAACTCAAAATAATATTTATACATAGTAAAATTGAAAATATTTTGTTATTAGCATGTGCTCTCGCGGGCGTGCATCAGATTGTTTCCAGCTAAAGTAATAGATATTATATTGGGATTAAATATATTTAGATTCTAATAATTATTAATAATCAGATTATTTGTCAGGGATATTTTTATATTGGGTTGGGAGGTCAATTTTTCTATTGATGCTATTTATTTTTGATGATACCCAACCCAATATAAAAATATCCCTGACAAATAATCTGATTATTAATAATTATTAGAATCTAAATATATTTAATCCCAATATAATATCTATTACTTTAGCTGGAAACAATCTGATGCACGCCCGCGAGAGCACATGCTAATAACAAAATATTTTCAATTTTACTATGTATAAATATTATTTTGAGTTTGTATAAAGAATATCAGCCCGTTGAAGAGCAGTTAATTTGCTCGAAAGCTAGCAAATATAAATAAAAAGAAACCTTTTACCTGATTCAAGTTTTACTTTTCATATATATATATATATAGTGTAAAAACTATATAATAAAAATATAACAGTGATTCTATATTTAAAACTTAAGGAGCAAACTGATAAGAATGATAAATCATATCAAGTAGATTTGGTTAGATTAGCAAGCTAAATCTAAATTAATTATAAAAATAAATAGTTGTATAGTTTTATAGTTAAGTATTCTATTAAAATTATCTTAATTAATTTGATTATTTAAATTCAAATTATAAAATTAGTAAATTGTTATTATTTAGTATAGATAGAGAGAGAAAAAAAATCCTTTACTTCTAAAACATCATCTAGTTAATTATATATTTATAATTAATAACAATAAAATTTAACAACGTAACGTCTTTTGCATCGGCTTTTACACGTCATTTAGACATACTCTAATCCTATATATAGAATAATCGAAGTGAGAATATATATAATAGTTAGAAAAAAGAGAGAAAGACAGAACCATGTACTTTTGATCAAATTAATAATAAGAAGACAAAAAGTTTTGTAAAGAAGGTAGTTAAGATTGTTAGTATATATATATATTTTTATAATTTTATATTTTATCTTTTTTTTTTAAAAGGTTTTTTAATTTTTTTTATTTTAAAATATGAATATAAATAGTTGTATTTAGTAATATATCTACACTATGAATTAACTTTTGTTATAAGTTTGGTTATTATGTTTTGAAACCCTAATGGTAGACCAGACATATACAAAAAAAATTTAAATTGGAGTAATTATTGAAAAAAGAGGTCTGCTGAACCTGGAATTCTCAAATAGAAGTTCAGCGGCGTTTCATCCCTTCTCTATTACGTCATAGACCTCTTTTCAACCGGATTTTATGTGTTAATATAAAGTTACTTCAGTGAAACATTTATATGAACAGATATAACAGATATAAGTGTTACCAAATTCTTATTGTGAACCTACCTTGACCGCGCCGCCTTCAACTGTAAACATCTATTTCTGGATGACACATGTTGTGGGGGGTGGGGGACAAAATTAGACCGTCCATTCTGAAGTTTTAGAACAACAAGATATTCAAAGAAGAAAGTAAAGATAGTTAAGGGAAGAAATTCAAAAAAACTTTATAATCTTTACAGCCAGTTATATTAAAATAACTGATTCAACACTTATTCATCTTTCAATATTCCTTTAAAAAGGCAAACTATTAAAGTTTAATAAAGCTATTAATTGTGAAAATTCACTTTTATTTAATTTCCATTTTCCTCCCCAGAAATTGGAGATTAAACAAAATGAATTCTATACAATATTACTTTAAAAATCTTGTGAAAAAATCTTCAAATCAGCTATTTAATTTAAGTTTAACTAATTGTTAAAGATTATAAATTTGTAGTATTTATTATTGAGAGAAATTATAGAAAGTAGATTTAATAAATGGATACTTCCATTTATTTTTTTTAAAGTATTTTATAATTGATATACTGTTGAAATATTTTACTTGTCTGATACTAAATTTGTTTTTAATAAATTCTATGTTTAAATTTTTAACATCTTCTATGAAATTTTCTAATATATTATTTATTCTATAAAATCTTAGAAACTGACCAAAATATATACCTTTATAACAATTTAATGAAATATTAGAATTCATATTACAGTATTTTATAATATTGAAATTATAATTACTTTTTTTATTATAAATTTTAATAGCATTATTTGTAAGGTCTATATTTAGGTCTAAAAAGTTAACTTTTTTGTTTCTATAAATTTTTTCATTGTTCTTAAGTTTCAAGTATTTAGGATAAATTTTAGGTATTAAGTTTTTGAACTGTGGATTATTAAATATTATGATGTCATCTACATAACGGAACATTTGCCAGTTAACATTATTTTGTAGAAAGTATTCTCTTTCGTACCAGAATAATATTAAGTTTGCTAATAAAGGACTGGAAGAAGTTCCCATGGGAACGCCTTCTGATTGAATATATATTTTATTTTTAAATTCTATATAGTTAAAATTTAAAAATGTTTCCAGTAGAGTTTTTGCTGTTTTAAGATCTAATTTAATTGTTTTATATCTGTTATGAATAATTTTAATGTGGAAAGTTTTGTCATTAATGATTTCGTTAAATAAATATTGGTTATTTTATTATTTAGATCTCTTAAATTTATTTTAGAATATAGGTCCTCAAAGTCAAATGTGTGTACTGTTTCCATGTTTGTCCAATTGTTCATTAAATAGTTAATGATTTTTTTTATTTGAGTCGATAAATTTATAATTATATTTATTAGTTAATTTATTTATAATAAATTGTAGTGTTGAAGCTAATTGTATATCAATGTTTTTTATAACTGAATACAAAAAACCTATTTCTTTCAGAACAATCACATCTGGTATAAATTCAGTTATAAAAAACATTGATATACAATTAGCTTCAACACTACAATTTATTATAAATAAATTAACTAATAAATATAATTATAAATTTATCGACTCAAATAAAAAAATCATTAACTATTTAATGAACAATTGGACAAACATGGAAACAGTACACACATTTGACTTTGAGGACCTATATTCTAAAATAAATTTAAGAGATCTAAATAATAAAATAACCAATTTATTTAACGAAATCATTAATGACAAAACTTTCCACATTAAAATTATTCATAACAGATATAAAACAATTAAATTAGATCTTAAAACAGCAAAAACTCTACTGGAAACATTTTTAAATTTTAACTATATAGAATTTAAAAATAAAATATATATTCAATCAGAAGGCGTTCCCATGGGAACTTCTTCCAGTCCTTTATTAGCAAACTTAATATTATTCTGGTACGAAAGAGAATACTTTCTACAAAATAATGTTAACTGGCAAATGTTCCGTTATGTAGATGACATCATAATATTTAATAATCCACAGTTCAAAAACTTAATACCTAAAATTTATCCTAAATACTTGAAACTTAAGAACAATGAAAAAATTTATAGAAACAAAAAAGTTAACTTTTTAGACCTAAATATAGACCTTACAAATAATGCTATTAAAATTTATAATAAAAAAAGTAATTATAATTTCAATATTATAAAATACTGTAATATGAATTCTAATATTTCATTAAATTGTTGTAAAGGTATATATTTTGGTCAGTTTCTAAGATTTTATAGAATAAATAATATATTAGAAAATTTCATAGAAGATGTTAAAAATTTAAACATAGAATTTATTAAAAACAAATTTAGTATCAGACAAGTAAAATATTTCAACAGTATATCAATTATAAAATACTTTTAAAAAAATAAATGGAAGTATCCATTTATTAAATCTACTTTCTATAATTTCTCTCAATAATAAATACTACAAATTTATAATCTTTAACAATTAGTTAAACTTAAATTAAATAGCTGATTTGAAGATTTTTTCACAAGATTTTTAAAGTAATATTGTATAGAATTCATTTTGTTTAATCTCCAATTTCTGGGGAGGAAAATGGAAATTAAATAAAAGTGAATTTTCACAATTAATAGCTTTATTAAACTTTAATAGTTTGCCTTTTTAAAGGAATATTGAAAGATGAATAAGTGTTGAATCAGTTATTTTAATATAACTGGCTGGAAAGATTATAAAGTTTTTGAATTTCTTCCCTTAACTATCTTTACTTTCTTCTTTGAATATCTTGTTGTTCTAAAACTTCAGAATGGACGGTCTAATTTTGTCCCCCACCCCCCACAACATGTGTCATCCAGAAATAGATGTTTACAGTTGAAGGCGGCGCGGTCAAGGTAGGTTCACAATAAGAATTTGGTAACACTTATATCTGTTATATCTGTTCATATAAATGTTTCACTGAAGTAACTTTATATTAACACATAAAATCCGGTTGAAAAGAGGTCTATGACGTAATAGAGAAGGGATGAAACGCCGCTGAACTTCTATTTGAGAATTCCCGGTTCAGCAGACCTCTTTTTTCAATAATTACTCCAATTTAAATATTTTTGTATATGTCTGGTCTACCATTAGGGTTTCAAACATAATAACCAAACTTATAACAAAAGTTAATTCATAGTGTAGATATATTACTAAATACAACTATTTATATTCATATTTTAAAATAAAAAAATTTAAAAAACCTTTTAAAAAAAACGATAAAATATAAAATTATAAAAATATATATATATATACTAACAATCTTAACTACCTTCTTTACAAAACTTTTTGTTTTCTTATTATTAGTTTGATCAAAAGTACATGGTTCTGTCTTTCTCTCTTTTTTCTAACTATTATATATATTCTCACTTCGATTATTCTATATATAGGATTAGAGTATGTCTAAATGACGTGTAAAAGCCGATGCAAAAGACGTTACGTTGTTAAATTTTATTGTTATTAATTATAAATATATAATTAACTAGATGATGTTTTAGAAGTAAAGGATTTTTTTTTCTCTCTCTATCTATACTAAATAATAACAATTTACTAATTTTATAATTTGAATTTAAATAATCAAATTAATTAAGATAATTTTAATAGAATACTTAACTATAAAACTATACAACTATTTATTTATATATATATATATGTGTGAAAAAATTGTACAAATGTAACATTGTACTGGGATAAGGTGCATAAATTAAGAAAATAGCATCTCCTTATCGTGCAACTGAAAGTTGCTGATGGCTGGCGCCATCTATCGAAATAAATATCAACGCATTGTGTAGCGTCCTCACGCAATTCTGGCCTTAACTACCCGTTCCATGATTTTTCAGGATGCCTTACTGACCAATTTTTTGGTCGTTGAGGTACAGCTTGCACCACGCTGATGAGGGCCAACAGCCCGAAACGCGTCCGTGGTTAGATTTTCTTGATTAATCAAGAATGGGTATTTGGCCAATTCTGAAATAAATAAAAATCGATGAATAGTTTATATTTATTCAAGGTTTTCTCGGCGATCTTCAGTTTGTCTTCCCTAACTTACCCAGCATCTCCACCAAAATGCCACGTGGAAAATTAGGGAAGACAAAAACTTCAGGAGGAAACAAAATTTATTTCAGGGAAGGACAAACTAAGAACGGTAAACAAAAGATAAGCCACGAGGGAAATTTACAGAGTCGCAAGATATAAAAATAAAAATGACCACTCTGTTAAATAAAAAATAATAAAAATAAGAAATACTATGTTACATAAATTAAATTAATAAATACTATGTTACAATATGAATATGAATAAGTAAGAAATAAAACATAGGGTAGGATACAACTTGGGGCTCAACACAAAGGGATATATGTATTAGCTCAAGAGGTGGTAACTATGGATGAGAAAATTTACTTTCTCTAAAGGCACTACACAACAAAGATATTGAAACTAGATTTGAAGGCATCAGTGTTAATGACTCATAAATATTGTAACAACTAGCCGACGTACCCGGCTTCGCCCGGGTTTTACCCGAGTAAAGGTTTGTCAAACGAATCTCTCGATAAGGTGAACATTTTTTCCCCGGTCCCTTGAAAAATACTCGACAAGTTGAATAAAATCAATATTAATTGGTTCCCTCGGTAATTGGAAGTTAAAGGAATAGTATCTTGCCTTGGAATTGTATCATTATTCTTGTATGGATGTACCCGGCTTCGCCCGGGTTTTACCCGAGTAAAGGTTTGGCTAACGAATCTCTCGATAAAGTGAACATTTTTTCCCGGTCCCTTGAAAAATACTCGATAAGTTGAATAAAATCAATATTAATTGGTTCCCTCGGTAATTGAAAGTTAAGGGAATAGTAACTTGCCTTGGAATTGTATCATTATTCTTGTCTCAAATAAATTGCCGTGTCATCCTGAATTTTCTCTTTCCTAATTTTCTACATTACAAAATCATCGTATCATCATGATAATATTTAGAGCAGATTGTTGAATTATAACAGATTAATTATAATATTTATCTTGATTATTTTTAGGCGAAAAGTTATTTCAAAAATTTTATTTGCTAGAAACCTTCCCAGTACTATACTAAATAAATTCCCAAAGTTTCATGGCGTTCCAATGAGTGGTTTGGTCAGGCATAAAGGACAGACAGACACACACACACATACATTCATTTATATATACATAGATAATAAACACTATTATTTATAATATATAGATAAAATATTGAAAATATAATATATTAGTATATTAATATAATTAAAGTATGATGCAAGTTTATGTTTGCCATGATTTGATACTGCGGCTTTATAGAAGAATATATATATTTAGTTGAGTCAAAAGGCGATCCATCAATTAAGTTTATATACACAATTAAAAGGGCGTACCTGGATCTGTAAAGAAAAAAATGCTCTCATAATATTTCAAGAGATTACTCCCTCTTTATCAATTTATTGCACAGTAAATTCAATTTACAAATTCTTGTAGATCACATGTAAATTAAATTTACTGTGCAATAAATTGATAAATAGGGAGCAATCTCTCGAAATATTTTGAGAATTATTTTTTTCTTTACAGATCCAGGTACGCCTTTTCGGGTCTGGCCTCGAAGATGACGACCTGGCCATCTTAGAGTCTGCCAAATCCATCATCTACCGATAATCCGTACAGGTTGGGCTGACCGGAGGAGCAGAGGACCCGCTCATCGCCTGGGAAAGAAGACTCACTCGCCGGGGCACATCCCCCGCATGATCATCTATCTTTTAGTTTTATTTCCATTTTTAATGTAAATTATATTGACAAGAAGTCAATAAAATTTGTTTCAATTGTCAAATTGTCAGGTACGCCTTTTTATATAAATATATATTTAGTTTCATTAATGTTAAATAAAGAATAATAAAAATAACATATTAGCCCTATTATAATACTGATCTAAGTAATAAAAGAGCAGAAGTACAGAATTTTGGCGTTTGTTTATAATATTCTTGAGTGTTTATATATAAGTCATTTTTTTCTTTATTTACATATCTACATACACATTCACATATTTAAAAGTAAAATTGTTTCTGTTTGGTTGCTTATGTGAAATGCTCCTAATGCAGATAACAAAGATTAAAATAATTATAAAAACACTTAAACAAATATCCCTAATTATAATTTGAAAAAGAAAATTATATATGTGGGATCGGTGCGAATTACCTTTTGAAGTTGATGGGTTGAATTGATTGCTGATTGATTGAATTGATGGGCGCAGTCGTTGCTGAAGTGGTAAGGTATTCAAACAGGGGAAAATAACGAGAAAAACACAGGATTTGGGTTGGAAAAAGGCTAGCAATCTAGGGAGAAAGGAGTTGAAGCTATTTTGACTGAGTTGGCTATTGACTATAACTGTTCACATGATTGAGATTTGACTTATCTGAGGGGTTGAGGAGATGGAATTGGCTCCAAACTGGTCTCCACCGCGGCGATCTCCTGACTGACTATAATTCGTTCCCGATTTAAGACGAAAGCTATTCCGGGCTCTCATTGGATGAATTTCCAGGGGTGCTCGATTCCCATTGGTTCCTAACTAATATTCCTATGCTCTCATTGGGTCTCGGCTAATTCTTTGTTCTTAGCTTGTTCTGACATGATCCAGGAAATGCTAGGTTCTTGAACCCAGTTTTATGAGTTCCTGGATAATAAAACCTGCTAATGATTGCTTCCTCTTTGATGGCCTTTCTCTCCCAGATTTCTTAAGCCTTGTCTTTATTAAAATCTTTTAAAACATACATTGCATACATATTGGGGCGGGTTTGCATCCAGTTATGTACAAATTATGACAGATGCGCCCCCTACATGCGAAGAATTCACGAAGGGGTTAGCCTGAGTGAGTTCTGTAAAGAGAAAAAATAATTTTGTGGGAAAATTAGTTGTGGTTATAGAGAGTCTATATACAAGCATTGGTAGTGATATAAGAGATAAAAGAGAATGGTGTTAATGATATATAGCTTGCGTATAATTAATAGAAATAAAAAAATTTAATTGTAAGACATCAAAATGAATGCTATGGTACATAGTGGGGAAAAAAAAGAAAATGCGCCTAAACGATATTCTACTCGAGATGGGGAAGAAAATCGAGGGAGTTCTATTAGGGCTTTTGAGAAATCAAAAATAAAATAAAAGTTTAAGAAAATCAAGTGAATGCTTTTGTTGCATGGTGAGAAAAAAAGAAAAATGCCTAACCATATTCTACTCGAGATGGGGAAGAAAATCGAGGGAATTCTATTAGATCTTTTGAGAAATCAAAAATAAAATAAAAGTTGGAAGAAATCAAAGTGAATGCCTTGTTGCATGGTAAAAAAAAAGAAATGCCTAACCATATTCTACTCGAGATGGGGAAGAAAATCGAGGGAATTCTATTAGGTCTTTTGAGAAATCAAAATAAAATAAAAAGTTGAAAGAAATCAAAGTGAATGCTCTGCGCATGGTGAGAAAGAAAAGGTTTTTTGTAAATCAATAAAAAGTAAAATATCTAATTTTAAAAGAAAACCAGTGAGTTTTTGTTGATAAAATTTGTTTAGTTATTGAATTATGAACAAGATAAAATAAGTGGTTATTAATGAATGGTAAATAATTGATAAAAATAAATGATAAGTATTGAATTAGGATAACATGGTAAATTTGATTAAGTATTTTGATTTTTAAACATAAGAGAATAATGTAAATGAATGATATAAGAAAAATGTATAGCGAGGTTCGCAAACTCGCTTTGTAATTAAAATTACAGTGCCAAAATCTATATCACGCTCGCAATACTTCTTTATATGCCGTAGATTTTTGTCTTTCCCGTGCGACTCATGGGTAGAAACATGATCTGTCCCAATTGTGCTGCTTTATATTATGTATACAGGAGACATGGGAATCTAATTAATATTACGTGTGCATTTTGTCGTTGTGTTTGTGTTGTTTTTCGAGATCTCAAGGCCGAATGTAGTATGTTAATATGTCCCGAGCCTTAATGCGTTCTAGGGATTTTTATGCATTTCCCAGGGCACTTAATTTATGCTCGCCCGATACCCACTTTTATATATCGGGTGTCAACACCGGAGTCAAAATCTTTGAATACAGGGTCCGAGGAGAGTCCCTCGACCCTTCAAAATGGTTGTTTATTCCCTTCGGAAGAAACGCAAGCTCGAAAGCTTAGCTACCTAATTTTCCCTATCATTTAAGTGGTTATGTGCGTGTTTTGTTCATAATTAACCTTAAGACCTGCGTGTTGTGCATTGGTTGTGAGTCTTTAGGTGTTTCCAAAATCCTAAAGTCTATTGTGCTAAGTGTGGGTAAATGTAACAGCTTCTTGGAAGTCTGGGAAGAATAAAAATATAAAATAGAAATGTAAACTCATTGGGATGTGTTTGTAACGTATCAAGTCTTTTGTTATTAATATAATTAAATTGTGTATCTTGTAAAATTTGATATGTAGCTCGAACTGGAATCCCAAGATGGGTGACGCTAAAATGTGTCCTTATCGGGGAGGGCGCGCTGGTGACCTCCATTTAGCTGTCGGCCAAGAGAGGCCCACGGTTCTCAATTACTGTCCTCCCTCGTAACCTGAGACCGGAAGAATGGCGGTCGTCTTTGTTGGCCGCGCGGGGGGGGGTGGGGGGAAATGACCGACATCCGTCCTCCTAATTGATTTGGTGTGATTCTCCCTCCGGGCATCGTTTTTTTTTTTTTTTGTTTCTTGTTATTTGGTTCGAGTTCCTTTGAGTTTTCCTAAGCTCTCTCCGAGAATTTCCCATAGGAGATCTAGGAGTTTTACAAGTGCTTGGCCTATAGGGAAGATGGTTTCATGGACGGAATTTCCTATATGGGAGATGGCTTCATAGATGGAACTTCCTATATGGAAGATGGATTTTAAGACGGATTTTCCTATATGGAAGATGGCTTTTAAGATGGATTTTCCTATATTGAAGACTGCTTCCTGCAGCTGGAAAAGCCGATGGTAGGGTAGAGTATAAATTAGCATGTTAACGATTAATAAAAATGGGGCGAGTCCATAGGGTAGAAATAGCAGACAAATAACAGAGATTAGGTAAAAATGGGATATTGGCACATCTTCTCCCATGTTTTTGCCATGAAATGTGGCTCTGGGATATCTGGTTGGACTTCTATCAATTGTGGCGGATTTGGAACGGGGTGTTCTTGTGGTTGGGCTATGTCGCATTTCTTGTTCCCGTAGGTGAACTGCGTGGATCGTTTTTTGGACAAAATGGTAGGATCTAATTGACTGTCAGGTTCGCTGTCCGTCAGTTTGGTGGTCAAGGATTCTGTTGAAGAAATGTCGGGTGTAGGTGTTTTAAGTGGAAACGTGCAATCGTCTCTCTGTCTTAGATGGTGTAAAATTGTTATTGTTTGTATTGTGTGTGTGGTATGTTTTGTGTACGAATTTAGTTTGTTTCTGTGGGCTGTATCGGTGTCTCTTTGTAGAGGTTGGTTGTATTCATCCACACTTCTTGCGAATTGGCAGGTGGGACAGGTTTTTACCCGTTTTGCAATGACTTGTGTCATGTTCTGCCAATAATATTGTGAAGAGATGAGTCTCGTCATCTTTGAGATGTCTGGATGGTTGTGCTGTGTATGGACTGATTTAAGTAGTCTGTGAGTGGTTTTGGAACTATAATTTTAGTTACACCTTTTCGGGAGACGGTATGCAGTCCATTGTGATCCATGGTCAAGCTAGACTTTCCCGATGGGGAAGGCTGATGGCGCTTAATGAGGGAGGTGTCTAAAAGGCCACAGAACGGGTTACGAAATATGGCGACCGTCTCATATTGTTGTACTCCATTTTTGCTACGGACCTCATATTCGTATCTCGATAGCCTTAATCTCCATCGAAATAGTCTGCCTGACGGGTTTTTGATCTTTGTCAGCCACTGCAATGCGTGATGGTCAGAAAATATTGTAAATTTTCTGCCCATTAAACTGACACGGAAATTATCCACACTCTCCACAATTGCTAGGCATTGTAGTTCAGACATGGGATAACTTCGTTTGTGTGCCCGCAGAGCGCGACTGAAATTTTGGACTGTATAGATCTTCCCATCAGGGTAGACCTGTTTGAGGACGCCTGCGATGCCGAGTGTTGAGGCGTTACAGTACACCTGGCATGGCAGACCTTCCTGGTGAAGGTGTAACGTGTGGTGTGTTGTAATGCTTTCTTTTAGGCTAGTGAACGCTTTCTGGCATTCGTCATCCCAGACCCACATGACATCCCTTTTTAGAAGGTTGACAAGTGGCGTCCGCAAGCGGGCGTGGTCCGGAATGAACTTTTTGTAAGCGTTCACAGCGCTTAAGAAAGATCGCAATGTTCTGCGATTGTGTGGTTGTTTGGTGGCGTGGAATGTCTCTATGTTTCGTGTAGACGGGGTGGTTATGTTGGCAGTGGTTGTGCATAGGTTTGCTTGGTGTTGTCGTCTTTTGGTGCGAGTGTCGCGCTTGTTGCGCTGTTTGTGCGTGTTACTGTTGTGTGACGACGTGTGGACACGTGTGTGTTTAGTGTGAAAGTCGTCCTGTTGGATGGATACTGTCTGTGTATTGTTGTTGTGAGTGTCGTGTTTGTTGCAAGGTACACGTGCGTGATGGTCGTGTGGTGACGTGTGGTCACGCGTGTGTTTAATGTGAAAGTTGTCCTGTTGGGGGGACGCAATTTGTGCATTGTCGTTGTGATTTGAAGCCGTTGTGGCCTTGTGAGTTGAGGGCATATAGTAAAGGCAATTGGCCTTAGTGAAAAAGTTGTGTTGTGCGGGCGCGTGACTAGATTGGCAGATGGATGATTGGGTTTTGACCAATGGATGGACGCAGTGGGTGCCATATGCGGAAGGTTTGGATGTATTGTTGGTCTTTTGTGATATCGCTTGGCATTCCCAATACGTGAATTCATTGGGTACATGGTGAAAATGGTAGGTAGGGGTAGACAATGGGGCGCCAAGTTGGAATATAGTGCCTTGGTTGAAATCTATTGTCAATTTAAAATTACGGAGGGTATTTATGCTGAGAATTCCAAATGGTAGAGGTGCTTCCACCACATGGAAATTCTCTTTTCTAGTAATTTTACCTATTGTCAGAAGGAGGGTCAGTTTACCTATTGTTTTTACAAGACCATTTATAGCCTGTAGGTCTATAGACTGCCTTTTTAATTTTAAATTAGGAAGATTAGTTTTTAACATTTTATACAGATTATGGGGCACTATATTCAAACTTGCGCCTGTGTCAATTAAAAATGGGGTGGACAGTTCATGGGTTAAATGCAGTTTCAGCGTCAATCGCTTGACGAAAAGGGTTGGTGGTTGCCTTCCTACCTGCTGGTGGGTGACAGGCTTGTGTGGCTTGGACGTCTCCGGTATGGGGTGGCGGCGTGGGACGCCGGGCGTGCTGCTGGGTTGGGACCGTTTGCACTGCCCTTGCACTCGTGGGTAGATTTCGGGCCATTTGCACTGCCCTTGCGTTCGAGTGTCGATCTTGTTGGGATGGTACAGTCCACCTACTCGGTTTTTTTCTGGATACTGGTGTAGGGATCCGGCATGGTGGGTGAGGTGTCCTTGGGGTGGCGCGTCAGATCGCTCGGCCACGTGTCGGCGGCGACTCCGTTCGTCTACCGGCCTGGGGTGGGGGCGTGGGCGGCGTCTGTCCCGCAGGCTGAGCCCCGGTCCTCGTCTCGTCGGGTAGACCTCACTCCTTGGAGGGCGACAGCCAACTGTGCTATAATCGTCGCCAGGGTGCGTTGTGTGGCCGCCTCTCTTTTCTCCGCTATTTCGTCGCCGCTACTTTTCGCTACTTGGTCTCGTTTGTTTTCCATTTTATCCTGTCGACTCACTGTGGGATCGGTGCGAATTACCTTTTGAAGTTGATGGGTTGAATTGATTGCTGATTGATTGAATTGATGGGCGCAGTCGTTGCTGAAGTGGTAAGGTATTCAAACAGGGGAAAATAACGAGAAAAACACAGGATTTGGGTTGGAAAAAGGCTAGCAATCTAGGGAGAAAGGAGTTGAAGCTATTTTGACTGAGTTGGCTATTGACTATAACTGTTCACATGATTGAGATTTGACTTATCTGAGGGGTTGAGGAGATGGAATTGGCTCCAAACTGGTCTCCACCGCGGCGATCTCCTGACTGACTATACTTCGTTCCCGATTTAAGACGAAAGCTATCCTGGGCTCTCATTGGATGAGTTTCCAGGGGTGCTCGATTCCCATTGGTTCCTAACTAATATTCCTATGCTCTCATTGGGTATCGGCTAATTCTTTGTTCTTAGCTTGTTCTGACATGATCCAGGAAATGCTAGGTTCTTGAACCCAGTTTTATGAGTTCCTGGATAATAAAACCTGCTAATGATTGCTTCCTCTTTGATGGCCTTTCTCTTCCAGATTTCTTAAGCCTTGTCTTTATTAACATCTTTTAAAACATACATTGCATACATATTGGGGCGGGTTTGCATCCAGTTATGTACAAATTATGACATATATAATAATATAGTTCATTAAAATAGAAAAAGGCATATCCTGACCAGGAGCACATGTGCTTTTCAGAAGGCAGAGCGCCATCTGGTGAAACAGAAATCAACTAAACATTGATTTAGCCTGTTCCCTGATATTTGGCCAACTCAATTTCTTGATAAATCAATTTTCATCTTTAATTTTTCTCTATTGTTTTACAATATATTTCATATATATGTCATAATTTGTACATAACTGGATGCAAACCCGACCCAATATGTATGCAATGTATGTTTTAAAAAATTCAATAAAAACAAGGCTCAAAGAAATCTGGGAGAGAAAGCCTACAAGAGGAAACAATCATTAGCAGGGTTTATTATCCCGGAACTCATAAAACTGAGTTCAAGAACCTAGCACTTCCTGGTCAGGTTAGGACAAGTCCAAAGGACAAAGAATTAGCAAAGACCAATCAGAGAGCAGCTCATTAGCCACGAGCCTATAGCGAGATTACACGTCACGAACGTTCAGCCAATGAGAAACCAAAAGAGTTTTCTTCTTAAATCGGGAACGCGAAATTGTTAGTTAGGAGCTCGGCACCATCGCAACAAGTTAGCCCCGGGACAGCCTCGAGTTAGGACCTTGGAGCCATAGGAATCAGCTTGGAGCAAAATCCCATCTCCTCATTCCTCAGATAAGTTAATTCTCAATCATGCAATAGGAAGTCGATAGTCAACTTCGCTCAATTCCTCAACTCCTTCTCTCCCTAGATTAGCCTTTTCCAACTTAACCAACCCCGTGTACTCGTTATTTTCCCCTGCATGCAGAACTTTCCACTCAAACGACTGCGCTCAAATCAATCTCATCAATTATCAACCAACATCAAAAGATTTTGCACCCGTGTTCCCACATGATTTAGTCGACAGGATGTAATGGAAAGTAACCAGAATACAGAAGTCAAAGACGACGACAACCAATCGAGAGAGAGAAACGGCAAGGATCTAGCGGAGAGAAGAAAAACTACACGTCGCACCCTGACGGCGATTCTGGTTCAGTTGACGGCGATCCTGCAAGGAGTAAACACGACCCGGCGAGAGAGGACGTATCGAACACTCGACGACGGGACAGCCGACGCCCACGCCGCCGCCGCAGGCCGAGGGATGGACGGAGGTGCCGCCGCCGACACGTGGCCGAACGACCTGATGCGCCACTCCGAGGAATCACCACCCACCATGCCGGATCCCTACACCAGTATCCAGAAAAACGCAAGTAGGTGGACTGTACCACCCCAACAAGCTCGACATTCGAACACAAGGGCAGTGCAAATGGCCCGAAGTCAACCCACGAGACCAAGGGCAGTGCAAATGGCCCAAAATCACCACCCGAGTTCGCGGACAGTGCAAACGGTCCCAATCCAGCACGCCAGGCGTCCCACGCAGCCAACCCAAGCCGGAGACACACCAGCCGGGCCGACTTTTCAGGACTGAGTTCGAGACTGAGGTAGGATCTCCACCCTTTGACGTCAAAAAATTGACACTGAAACTGTTTTTGACCCCCGATCTACCATGCACCTTTTTAATTGACCCAGGCGCAAGTTCGAATATAGTGCCATATCATTTGTACAAAATGTTAAAAATTCACCTTCCTAAGTTAAATTTAAAAGAACAATCTATAGAGCTACAGACTCTCAACGGTCTTGCCACAACCATAGGAAAAATAGCATTCCCAATAACAATAGGTAAAATATCCAGAAAAGAGAATTTCCACGTGGTGGAAGCATCGCTGCCATTTGGAATTCTCAGCGTAAATACTCTTCATCATTTTAAAATAGTAATAGATTTTAACAACGGCACTATTTTCCAATTTGGCGTCCCATTGTCTACCCCTACCTACCATTTTAACCTTGTACCAAATGAATGCACGTACTGGGTATGTCAAGCGATGTCCCAAAGGACTTGCCCTACACCCAAACCTTCCGCACATGACAACCATTGCGTGCATCCATTGACCAAAACACCAAGCCAATCTAATCACGCACCACACAACTTTTTCACTAAAGCCAATTGCCTTTACTATATGCCCTCAATTAACAAGGCCACAACGGCTTCATCTTGCAACAACAATGCACAAGGCGCGTCCATCCCACAGGACAGCTCGCACAACCCCCACATAAAGCTCATACGTGACCACACATCGTCACGAAACAATCACGCAAGTGTACATCGCAACAAACACGACACTCACAACAACCGTACACAGACAATATCCATCCCACAGGACAGCTCGCACAACCCCCACATAAAGCTCATAAGTGACCACACATCGTCACGAAACAATCACGCACGTGTACACCGCAACAACCATGACACTAACAACAGTACACAGACAGTATCCATCCAGCAGGACGGCTTTCACACTAAACACACACGTGTCCATACGTCGTCACACAACGGTAACACGCACAACCAGCACAACAAGCGCGACACTCGCGCCAAAAGGCGACAATACTCCGCAAACATATGCATAACCACTGCCGAAACAACCACCCCGTCTACACAAAACATAGACAAAATTCACGTTACCAAACAACCACACAATCGAAAAACATTGCGATCTTTCTTAAGCGCTGTGAACGCTTATAAAAGTTCATTCCAGACCACGCCCGCTTGCGGACGCCACTTGTCAACCTTCTAAAAAGGGATGTCATGTGGGTCTGGGATGACGAATGCCAGAAAGCGTTCACTAGCCTTAAATAAAGCCTTACAACACACCCCACATTACACCTTTACCAGGATGGTCTGCCATGCCAGGTGTACTGTAACGCCTCAACACTCGGTATTGCAGGCGTTCTCAAACAGGTCTACCCTGATGGGAAGACATACACAGTCCAGAATTTCAGCCGCTCTCTGCGTGCGCACGAGCGAAGTTATTCAAACTCGGAACTACAATGCCTAGCCATTGTGGAAAGTGTAGATAATTTCCGCGCCTGTCTAATGGGCAGAAAATTTACAATATTTTCTGACCATCCCGCATTGCAGTGGTTGAAAGAGATCAAAGCCCCGTCAGGCAGATTGTTTCGGTGGAGATTAAGGTTATCAAGATACGAATATGAGGTCCGTAGCAAAAATGGAGAACAACAATTTGAAACGGGCGTTGTAACTCGTGTCCCATTCTGTGGCTTTTTAGACGCCTCCATCATTAAGAGCCACCAGCCTTCCCCATCGGGAAAATCTTGTTTGACTATGGATCACAATGGACTGCATACCGTCTCCCGAAAAGGTGTAACTAAAATTATAGTTCCAAAATCACTCGCAGCCAAACTTCTTAACTCCGTCCACACCCAACACCACCATCCAAACATCTCAAAGATGACGAGACTCATCTCTTCACAATATTATTGGCAGAGCATGACACAAGACATTGCAAAACAGGTAAAAACCTGTCCCACCTGTCGATTCGCTAGAAGTATTGGGTGAATCCAATCAACCTCTCCCAAAAGACACCGATACCGTCCACAAAAATAAAAAAAAATCGTACACAAAACACACCACACACACAATACAAACAATAACAAATTTACACCATCTAAGACAGAGAGACGACTACACGTTTCCACTTAAACCAACTACAACCGACACTTCTTCAACAGAACCATTGATCACCAAACAGGCGAACTGCGAACCTGACAATCATTTAAATCCTACCATTTTGTCCAAAAAACGATTCACGCCATTCTCCCACGATAACAAGAAGTGCGACATAGAACAGCCACAATTAATAAAAGTCCCAATAGATATTCCAGAGCCACAGTTCATGGCAAAAATATGGGAGAAGATGGGTAAATACCCCATTTTCCACCTGATTTCTGTTATTTGTCTACTATTTCTACCCTATGGACTCGTCCCATTCTTATTCATAGTTCACATGTTAATTTTTACCCTACCTTCTCATAGAAATTTCCAGCTGCAAGAGGCAGTTTTCCATATAGGATATTCCGTCTTAAATTCAATCTTCCATATAGGCAATACCATTTTGAATTACTAAACCTGGTATGGAATATACTGGAAAAGAGTCACCCATTTGAAGGGAGAATCCCCAATTCCATTAGAGCACGTATAGAACCATTAGAAAAAAATTCAATTAGAAAGGACAATTAGGCGTGCACAAAATCAATTAGGAGGCAGGAAGTGAGAAGGACCGCTTCCCCGCACGACAAGGACGTCCGCCATTACTCAAATTACATGCAAATAGAGGGTGGGTAGATTTAGACTGAACCTTGTTTTCTCCTCACATCCCCCCTGCTTCCAGTCTCGAATTACCGTGGGTCCCCTCTCGACCAACAGCTAAATTGAGGTCAGCGCTGTGGACGATCTAGTGTCGCCCAGTTTGGATTCCAGTTCGAGCTACATATCGACTTCTACAAAAAACACAATTCAATTACATTTTCACAAAAGACTTAAGACGTTACCGACACTTCCAAATGAGTTCACATTTCTATTCTTTTATTCTTTAAAGACTTCCAAAAAAACGTTACATTCAACCCACATTAGACTACAGACGTTAGATTTTATAACACGCAGATCTCAAGGTCAAATATGAACAAAACACGCACACTGCCACTTAAAATTATAGGAGAAATTAGGTAACTAAGCTTTCGAGCTTGCGTTTCTTCCGGAGGGATTAAACAACCTTTTTAGAAGGATCGAGGACTCTCCTCGGATCCTGTATTCAAAGTTTTAACTCAGGTACCGACACCCGATATAATAAAGTGGATATTGGGCGAGCACATCTTAAGTGCCCTAGGGAATTGCATAAAAATCCCTGGAACGCATTAAGGCTCGGGGCACATTAACATACAACATTCGGCATTGAGATTTCGAAAAACAAATACGAATACCAAGACAAAATACACGTAAGGTTAATTAGATTCCCATGTCTCCTGTATACATAATATAAAGCAGCAATTGGGACAGATCACGTTTCTACCCAAGAGTCGCACAGGAAAGACAAAAAATTCTACAAGGCATATAATCAATTGGTTGCGAACATGATTAGATTGTGGCATGTAATTACAAGGCGAGTTGACGAACCTCGCTAAACATTTTTTTTATATATCATTCATTTACCTTATTTTCTTTATTTTAAATCAAAATACTTAATCCAATTTATCATTTTTCCTAATTCAATTACTTATCATTTATTTTAGCAATTATTTACCATTTTATTTACCACCTCTTGTATTTTGTCATAGTTCAATTTTTATCAACGAAAACTCTGGTTTTCGGTTAAAATTAGATATTATGTTTTATTTTGATTTACAAAAACCTTTTTCATTTCTTCTTTTTTTTAACCATGCAACAAAGCATTTTTTATTTATTTTTTCCACCATGCAACCAAGCATTCACTTTGATTTCTTTCAACTTTTTATTTTTTATTTTGATTTCTCAAAAGACCTCATGAAATTCCCTCGATTTCCTTCCCAATCTCGAGCAGAATATAATTAGGCAATTCTTTTTTTTTTTCACCATGCAACAACGCATTTTTCTTTTTTTTTCCACCATGCAACCAAGCATTCACTTTGATTTCGTTCAACTTTTATTTTTTATTTTGATTTCTCAAAAGACCTCATAAAACTCCCTCGACTTTCCATTCCCAATTTCGAGTAGAATATAATTAGGCAATTCTTTTTTTTTCTCACCATGCAACAACGCATTTTTCTTTTTTTTTCCACCATGCAACCAAGCATTCACTTTCATTTTGTTCAACTTTTATATTATTTTGATTTCTCAAAGACCTAATAAAACTCCCTCGACTTCCATTCCCAATTTCGAGTAGAATATAGTTAGGCATTTCTCTTTTTTCCACTATGTACCATAGTATTCATTTTTATGTCTTACAATTACAAAATTTGGATTTCTATTAATTATACACAAGCTATATATCATTAATACCATTCTCTTTTATTTTTTTTATCGCTACCAATGCTTGTATATAACCTCTCTTTAACCAATTAATTTTCCCACAAAATTATTTTTTTCCCTTAACAGAACTCACTCAGGCTAATCCCCTTCGTGAATTCTTCGCATGTAGGGGGCGCATCTGTCATAATTTGTACATAACTGGATGCAAACCCGACCCAATATGTATGCAATGTATGTTTTAAAAGATTTAATAAAAACAAGGCTTAAAGAAATCTGGGAGAGAAGGCCTACAAGAGGAAACAATTATTAGCAGGGTTTATTATCCCGGAACTCATAAAACTGAGTTCAAGAATCTAGCACTTCCTGGTCAGGTTAGGACAAGTCCAAAGGACAAAGAATTAGCAAAGACCAATCAGAGAGCAGCTCATTAGCCACGAGCCTATACCGAGATTACACGTCACGAACGTTCAGCCAATGAGAAACCAAAAGAGTTTTCTTCTTAAATCGGGAACGCAGAATTGTTAGTTAGGAGCTCGGCACCATCGCAACAAGTTAGCCCCGGGACAGCCTCGAGTTAGGACCTTGGAGCCATAGGAATCAGCTTGGAGCAAAATCCCATCTCCTCAATCCTCAGATAAGTTCATTCTCAATCATGCAATAGGAAGTCGATAGTCAACTTCGCTCAATTCCTCAACTCCTTCTCTCCCTAGATTAGCCTTTTCCAACTCAACCAACACCGTGTCCTCGTTATTTTCCCCTGTATGCAGAACTTTCCACTCAAACGACTGCGCTCAAATCAATCTCATCAATTATCAACCAACATCAAAAGATTTTGCACCCGTGTTCCCACATATATTCAGGTAAAATACACTCAGTGAAATCTTAGTTCAGGTAATGCGTCCATTTTACTAGCAAAATAATTGATTTTTGAATAACAAGAAAAAAGGCCAATACACATTGTTCTCACTTTTTCCGGCTGCAATAAAAAAAATGATTAATTGTTGCAGAGACATGCTAACGTCAATAACAAATCGTTTAATTCATTTAATAGTTAATAACATCAATGATAATGAAATGCAGGAAATATTTGATATAAAAAAAGCAATCTTGAGGTAAATATTATTTGAATAATTGAAAAAAATGTTGAAATTGGTAAACAAATCAATTTAAAATAATCTGTGATATAAAATATGTTCCTTTTTGACTAAGTTTGTTTTGTTTATGTTGTAGTAATAGCTTAGAATATAAAAGCTCAACATTTTTCTTCATTTGTTAAGTTAATTAGTTTGTTTAACCTCTCCTTGTATTTTAATAATAAATTTGTTTAAATTAATAAGCTGCAGTTATGCTAAATTAAAATTCAAAATACAACAACTGTTAGCAGAAGCCTGGTTAATTGTTATTGCGTCAGAAGAAAACAGCCGATTTTTTTAAAGAAAGGTTGAGTACGATTATATATTTTTTAAAATGGCAGAATATTTTTCGATGAATAGAATTGAGCCACTGACATCTTCAAATTATTACATATGGGCGCTTAAAATATCATCAATTTTGAGAAGCAAAAAATTGTTCAAAAAAGTGATCGAATCGCCTAAGCCTAACCGTGGAATGGCAGATTCAAAGGAAGAAGAATTTTTCAAAGAATGGGAGGATAAAAATGATGAGGCGTTTGGAATAATAATAGTAAATTTGTCACCTGAGCAGGCTGGCATATTTATAGGAGAGACAAATGCTAAAACTGTGTGGGATGAACTGAATAGTATCCATACTGGAAATATCGAAGATAAAATAATCGACATTGGACTTGAATTGAAAAATATTCAAATAAGAAATAATGAAGGCATTGAAGCCTACATAACTAAGGACAGAAATATTGCATCCAGAAGTGTTAACTTGGGACAGCCTATTTCACCAAGGGAAATGGTGTATCATGTAGTGAGAGGTTTGTTGCCAAATTTTGAAAATATAGCAGCGGTTTTACGACCACAACGATCTGCGAGTCTCGAGGAAGTTTTCCAGGCACTTCAAGAGGAAGAAATGAGGCTAAACTCAATGGGATTTCCTAAAGAAGGTCAATATGAAAAAGCTTTTAAAACTCGAAATGACCGAGTGATACAAAGAACATGCAAATTTGAAGGTAAATGTCATACATGCGGAAAATTTGGGCACATGTCAAGAAACTGTTGGCATCGTCAAGATAAAGCGAATTTCAATAAACCAAAATGCAAATATCCACAAAATAATATGCAAACTAAGTCTTCATCATCTTGGAAAAATAACTCAAGGGAACATGCTAATGTAGCGAATGGTTCTGCTAACACTGAACATGCGTTTACTTCAGCGGAAATGATCTACTCTTCTTCACATCTACCTGAGGAGGATGCGCACATTTGGAACCTTGATTCAGGATACACTCCACACATGTCTCCTAGAGAAGATTGGCTTATCAACAAGATTCCTATTGAAAGTGAAATTAACCTTGCAGAAGAAGAAAGGTTCATAAAAGCTGAAGCACAAGGTGACGTGAAATTGTCTACATACACAAGTGAAGGTAAGCAAGATATTTGTATTAAGGATGTACTCTATGTGCCTAGACTTATTTCTGTCAGATGTCTGGTTAATAATGGAAATAAAGTATATTTTGAGAAAGGAATAGCTAAAATTTATAACTGCAAAGGAGATTTGATAGCTGAGGCTAATGAAGAAGATAGAATATTTATAATTAAAACTTTACCTAGAAATTTGTTAAGCACTAAAGATAATTGTTTAAAAGCAGAAGATAAATGTTCAGCCAAGACAATGTGGCATAGAAGACTAGGGCACTTGAACGAAGAATATTTGGATAAAATGATGAAGAATTATATGGTAAAAGGACTTAATTTTGATTGTCAACATCTCAAAAATGTGAACCATGTATCCTTGGTACACTAACCCAAAACCCTTTCAAAGCTATAGAGAATAATCATTCTGAAAGGCCATTAGAACTTATACACATGGATCTATGTGGTCCTATGCCAACCAAATCACTGGGTGGTGCAAACTATCTGTACGTTATTGTGGATTCGTATAGTAGACGTATCTTTGTATACTTCTTGAAATCAAAGGAGGATGCATTTGAATTTTTTGTAGAATTTAAAAATCATCGAGAAAATGAAACTAATGTTAAAATAAAAAATGTTAGATCGGACAACGGAACTGAATTTGCAAATAAAAAATTTCATGAGTTTTTCAGAAATGAAGGAATACACCATCAAAGAACAGTTCCATATTCACCACAAAGCAACGGAATTGCAGAACGAACCAATCGCACCCTTCTAGATTGGTCTAGAACTATGTTATTTGATGCTAAGTTACCAACTGAGTTTTGGGCGGAAGCCATTGCAACAGCCGCTTATTTGAAGAATTGCACACCGGCCAAGAATGATAACATGAAAACTCCCATAGAAAATGGACTGGACACAAACCATCAGTAGCACATTTAAAAATCTCTGGAAGTCTTGAATACTATTACATTCTTAAAAATCAAAGAAATGAATTTGACTCTAGAGCAAGAAAAGGAATATTCACCGGTTACTCCAGACAAAGAAAAGCTTATAGAATATATGATCCACAAGATGGAAAAATACACGAAGTTCAAACTGTCAAATTTGATGAAAATTCAAAAGGCTCTGATCTCTTGACCTCTAATGTTTTGACCAACATGTCCAAGATCATATTATCTATAGAAATGAACAACATGAATCAGATTTCTTTCAAATTACACATACCATGGGCTCTACTCCAGAAGAACTAAATGCTCCAGACAACCCTGAAACAATACCTGAATCATCAGGTTTACCCCGAAAACCCGGACGTATTGCAGGAAGAACTAATGAAGATATTCAGGCAAAGCATCTCATCAATCTACAAAAGCAGGAAGAGAGGCTGAGAGCAAGTGGTGTAAGACGATCTGAAAGAATAAAAGAAAGAAACGCAGCCAATGTAGCCGAACTATCTTCAACTTCCATGAACATACCTAAAACATATCGAGAAGCCATGAACACCCCATTTTAAGACCAATGGAAAGAAGCAATGGAAGAGGAATTCCATTCCCTAACTTCACATAATGTTTGGACCCTTGTACCCAAACCAGAAAATGAAAACCTGATAAAAGGAAAATGGATTTTTAATATCAAAATGAATCCAGATGGAAGCATTGACAAAAGAAAGGCTAGATTTGTTGCAATGGGGAATAATCAAAAACCTGGCGTTGACTATGAAGAATCTTTTGCTCCTGTGATGAAGTTGGACTCTTTAAGAACATTGATTGTCATTGCATCACAACAAAACATGAAAATTGAACAATATGATGTTAAAACTACCTATCTCAATGCGGAACTAAAAGATGATGTGTACCTGGAACAACCTGAAGGATTTGTTCAAGCAGGACAGGAAAATAAAGTGTAAACTAAGCAGAAGTTTAAATGGTTTACCACAATCCGGAAGATGCTGGAATGAAAAAATTAACCAAATTTTAATGATATTGGACTCGACGTTTAGAAAGTGAACCATGTGCATACCTTCTTCAAGAAGAGGAGAAAACACTAATAATTGGGATTTATGTAGATGATTTTCTCATTATTGGATCGGATAGTACCATAATTAACAGAATAGTTAAGCAATTGGATAAGCAAATTGTCATTGTTCGAAAAGAAAAGCCTAATTTTTTCTTGGAATCAAAATTGAGGAAAAAGAAAATTGTTTCGAACAATTGTTTTGAAGAAATTTAACCTTGAAGAATGTAATCCAGTAAAAACCCCTGGTGATCTTAATCAAGATCTGGATAATCACCCAGATTCTTCTCCTGTGGACCCTAAACTTTACCAAGAAATGATAGGTTCCTTGATGTATTTATCAGTGGGAACAAGGCCCGATATAACATTTTGTTAGTCAACTCTCCCAATACAGCAAGGATCCCAAAGTCATTCACCTTACTGCACTTAAAAGAATATATAGATACTTGAAGGGAACAAAAGCTACAAGTTATGCTTTGACAGAATAAGAGGGAAAATTGAAGTCTTTACAGATGCTAGTTGGTCCTCAACTAAAGACTCAAAATATTTTTCAGGATATTTAACTAAATTAGGATCTTCACTACTTAGTTGGAAATCTCAAAAACAACCACTGGTAGCCCTGTCAACATGCGAAGCGAAATTAATGGCTATCTGTGAGGGAACTAAAGAGTTAAAATGGTTTATGAACTTTCTTTCTGAAATAGGTCATCAATCATGTGTTGAAATACCACTTGTTCTGAAGACAGACAGTAAATCAGCAATAGACTGGATTAAAGGAACATCTCATCATTGTAGAACCAAGCACATTAACAGAAAATATTTCTTCGTGAAAGATGAAGTCTCAAAGGGAAATTTAAGGATCTCCTTCGTGAACTTAGAAGCTCAAGAAGCGGATCTTCTCACCAAGAGGCTGCCGGAAGACAGAATTCAGAGCCTGCTTGTAAATATGGGACTTCTTTTTGGACCTAAAATATGTTCCTTTTTGACTAAGTTTGTTTTGTTTATGTTGTAGTAATAGCTTAGAATATAAAAGCTCAACTTTTCTTCATTTGTTAAGTTAATTAGTTTGTTTAACCTCTCCTTGTATTTGAATAATAAATTTGTTTAAATTAATAAGCTGCAGTTATGCTAAATTAAAATTCAAAATACAACAAAAAAAACATAATCTTCTAATTCAACAAATTTATTTATTGATGTTTCCATGGTAAATGGCAATGTTATTTCAGAATATAAAGTTTCATTCTGTGGTAAAGACATAAATATATAATACTAACGTAAAATACGTTAAACATTTCTGAAATAATTTTCATTTGACAAATTTCTTGAAAAAAAAAAGAATAAATATATAAAAATAATTCCTGTATATTTAAAAATATATTTACTTCTGTGTGGGGATATCAGAATTTCCAAAAATTCTCTGTATTCAAAAATACAAATTATCCTGAATTCACTGATAATTATTATTCTGGTAATAAATACAGGTATTTCGAATCAAAATTTCAATATAAAATTCATTAATAAATTAACTGTTTCAATTTTGTATTTAATTATCAAATTATGTTTATATTTTAACCTAGACAATATTTATCAAATATTTATGATACTTGAAAGCAAACAATTAAACTTAATTACTGTAAATAATATGCAGTTTCATTCAATATATTTTTCAACAGAATTGTTAATTAATGGTATAATAATATTTGCCTATTATACCAAGTCTATTAAAATATCGCTGCTTGCTTTTCTTACATTTGCAGAATTTTTATTTATAACTTCATTTATTTTTGTTTTTTCTTTCTTACTTTTTAGATTCACTGTTATTTTAAAGCAAACGATTAATTTAATATTTGAACATGGCGCATGTAGTATTCTGTGTTTTAAAATATATTATAGATCATCATCATAAATAATAATAATACGATGAATAATGTAAACAACGTGTTAATGTAAAAATATAAATATAAAGTGTAATAAACAATTAGTAATAATAATTTCATCTGGTGAGTAATGTTTAATACAACAATAACTATACAACATAAATTGGCGACGAGAATTTGAAAATATAACTGTAGCCCTAAAAAAAAAACAAGTATGGCAGCCAACCTGACGCCACCTTTACCAATGAATATGAATGCAAGAAATTTATTTGCGGAATATAAGCAATGGATTGGAATCCTATGCCATTTTTGAAATAGCATCTGGAATTTCAAAAAAATCGGATGAAATTAAGAGAGCAACTCTATTGCATTGTTTAGGGCCAAATGTACAGCGTATATTTTTCAACTTGCCAGATGAAAAGGAAAATTATGAACAAACTAAAATGGCTTTAGATAAATATTTCACACCTCATAAAAATGTGGTCACTGAGAGATTTAAATTTAGACAAAGAGTCCAGAAAGATGATGAATCGATCGACAACTACCTAATTTCTTTAAGAGAGCTTTCTAAATCTTGTGAATTTGGGAATTAGAAGCTGATATGATAAGAGACCAAATAATTGAAAAATGTAACAACAAAAAACTTAAAGAAAAATTGTTGCAACAAGAAAATTTGACACTGTCAAAAACCATTGATATTGCTAGAATGTTAGAAATTTCTAGAAAAGAAATTAGACTTCTTGAACCTCAAAATGATCAAACACTAAATAGAGTTCAAAATAAACCTAAAAAGCACTATAATGCTAATAATTTCAACAAAGGTAGATTCACTAATCAAGGTACCCCATCATTTTCAGGTGCCTCAAAGCCCAAATGTTATCGCTGTGGATTAGATACACATTCAGCACAAGAATGTGGTGCTAAAAAAATGACTTGTTCATATTGCAATAAATTAGGACATCTTTTTAGAGCTTGCAGGAACCGCCCAAATCAAAATAATAATAGAAACCACAAAAGTTTCAATCAAACTAAAGTTAAGACCATACAAGAAGAAAATAAGACTGAAGTAGGTGAAAGTTCAGATGAATATACCTACTATACAGGTGCTGAAAATAAAGAAAAAGTGCAAATAGATGGTAGTGAAATAAATATGATAATTGATACAGGGAGTGATAGAACTTTCATAAGCTATAATAAGATGCTTGAATTATATGGCCATAAAATTATGCCAAAATTACATGACACCACCCGAACCTTTTTTGCCTATGGTCAAGATAGACCTCTTCCATGTTATGGTTATTTCAATGCTGTGATTTCTTGGAAAGAAAATTCAGTTTCAGAAGAAATTTATGTGATTGATAAAAAAGTTGAATCTTTGTTGGGAGGCAAGGCTAGTTTTGAACTAGGTATAATTAAAAGGGTAAATCATGTAAATGAATCAATGTCTACTAATATAGAAACCCTTGTTCAAGAACATGAACATCTTTTCCATGGACTTGGAACTATAAAAGGCTATAGTCATAAAGTGATATTGAAAGACAACTATAGGCCCATTGCTCAGAGATGCCGTCGTATACCTTATGCAATGGTAGAAGCAGTAAATCAAGAGCTTGATAAGATGCTAGAGAATGGAATCATTGAAGAAGTGCATCAAGGTTCTGAATGGGTTTCTAAC
Source organism: Cordylochernes scorpioides (assembly GCA_030710605.1). NCBI lineage: Eukaryota > Metazoa > Arthropoda > Arachnida > Pseudoscorpiones > Chernetidae > Cordylochernes > Cordylochernes scorpioides. The sequence goes on from CP092880.1 coordinate 55,222,754, forward strand.
ATAATGGTTGTTCCAAAAAGGGATAGTGAGGAAATTAGACTATGCATAGACCTTCGGGAAGTGAATAAAGCAATATTGAGAGAAAGACATCCAATTCCTACAATTGACAATATGTTACATGCCCTTAAAGGTGCTAAAGTATTTGCAAAGCTGGATGCAAAAAAAGGGTATTGGCAGGTTGACTTAGACCCTCAATCAAGACCCCTTACAACTTTCATCACGCACCGTGGTTGTTACAGATTTTGTAAAGTTCCTTTTGGTCTATTAAGTGCTCCAGAGGCATATCAGAAAGGAATGGATTCAATTTTGCTTGATTTGAAAGGTGTAATTTGTTACTTGGACGATGTCGTAGTTTACGCCAAAGATAGACAAGAACTAGAAGAAAGGCTTAGAAAAGTCTTACAAAGATTTGATAAAATAGGCATTAGGCTCAACAGGAATAAGTGCAAATTTGCCATGGAAGAATTGGATATTTTAGGTCACATTGTTAGTAGTGAAGGTATTAAACCTGATAATAGGAAAATAGAAGCAGTCTTAAATTTTCCAATACCAAAAAATATTGAGATGTTAAGGTCATTCTTAGGAACTTGTGGGTTTTTAAGAAAATTCATACCTAATTTTTCTAAATTGGCAGAACCTCTAAATAATTTGACTAGAAAAAATGTTAGGTGGAATTGGGATTTGAAAACAAATAAAGCATTTCAGGATCTTAAAGAGTCACTAACAAAAGAGCCATGCTTAGCATATTACAACTTGAACTCACCAACTGAATTAATCACAGATGCAAGCCCTATTGGTCTTGGAGCAGTATTAATACAAACACAACAAAATGGCATTAAAAGACCCATTGCATATGCCAGCAGATCCTTAACTGATACTGAAAAAAGATATTCACAAATAGAAAAAGAGACATTGGGATGTGTATGGGCAATTGAACATTTTAACACCTATATTTGGGAAAAGGAAATTTGTGTTAAAAACAGATCACAAACCTCTAATCTATATGCTGAATCCTAAAAATGGAGCTGTTTTGCCTCCAAGAATTCAAAGATTGAGTTGGAGATTACAACCATATGACTTTGAAATTGAATTCATTCAAGGAAAGCAAAATATTTCAGATATATTTTCAAGACAACCTCTTTCTAACACAAGTGATGAAAAATGGCTGGAGGACTATGTTCATAAAGTCTTATCCATCACTTCTAAAGAGCTTCAAGCACTGTCTTTGAAAGAGATAAAAGTTTGTACAGAGCAAGATCCATTGTTTCAAAAACTGAAAGATATGGTTCAAAAGGGAGTTTGGCCATATCCTTTGAATGAAGAATTCAAATGTTTTTATAAGTTTAAAGATGAACTCTCAATGTTTGATAATCTTATCTTAAAAGGAAGTAGAATTTTGCTACCTTCAAAACTAATAAAGAGAGTCTTGAGAATTGCACATGAAACACATCAAGGAATGACAAGAACCAAACAACTGTTAAGAGAAAAATATTTTTGGATAAACATGGATGATGTATATAGTTGTTCATTTGTTTTAAATAAATATTAAATTGATGTATATAGTTGTTCATTTGTTTTAAATAAATATTAAATTGATGTATATAGTTGTTCATTTGTTTTAAATAAATATTAAATTGATGTATATATTTGTTCAGTTGTTTTGCATATATTTTCATCTGTGAATTAATCTTATAATTTGGTCTATGAAAATAAAAATATTGGACCAGTGACCAAAACAAACTGTAAATAGATCGCTTAATGTTATATAGTTAGTATAGAGAGTTGTTAGGCAGGATATATATATTTAAATGTTATGCTTGTGTAATTATAATCTTAATTGAATAAAAATATTTAAATTATAAATGTGTTATAAATCTTAAAATCAACCATTAAATCAATGGACTTTGACATTGAAAATTTGATTAGAAACTGTCCAATTTGTGTAAGGAATCAACCATTGATAAATGATCAACCATTGCAAATAGTTCCGTTACCATCAAAACCTTGGATGAAACTTGGAATTGACATAGTTGGTCCAATTGGCCATCATTATGTTTTAACAGTGATCGACTACTTTTCTTCATATCCTGAAGCAATGATAATAGAAGACATTTCCAGCAAGACAATTATTGAAAAATTGATGGAGATTTTTGCAAGACATGGTTATCCACATGAAGTTGTAACAGATAATGGCTTACAGTTTGTAAGTACATCAATGGAAAGATTTTTGAAAGAATGTGGAATCAGGCACATCAAAGCCTCACCCTATTACCCAAAAAGTAATGGGAAGATAGAAAGATTCCATAGATTTCTAAAGAAACAATTCAATTCAAGTTCTGAAGAAGGGAAAGATTGGAAAGAAGATTTATCAAGAATTTTAATGTCTTACCGAACTACTCCAAACAGATCTACAGGAAAGACTCCAGCATTCCTATTATTTTCAAGAGAAATCAAAACTAAATTAAGCTCACTTGTTAATGATGCAGAAGAAGATGAATCCAACATCAAAGAATTCAATATGGTCTACAAAGAAAAAATGAAAACATATAATGATATAATTCAGAAAGCTAGTCCTCATAATTTTGAAATTGGAAATTTTGTTTATGTGGCAAATCCAAATAATGGAAAACTTGATTCAAATTTCAGATCAGAACATCATGTCATTCTTGAAAACACTTCAAAAAATTCTTTTAAATTAGTCAACACTAAAAATGGGAAAATAATTCATAGAAATGCTAAACATTTGAAACATGTTCCTACTCAAGAGACCAATCAAGACATTTCTGACTTGATTCCAGAAGAAAGCCAGAAAAATCTTAGTTCAGATTCAACAAGAATTGAACACCTCAACTCTTCTGATGTACAAATACCAGATGATAATTCCTCAAACCAAGACAAGGACACTTCTTTAAACCGACCAAGTTCAAGTAGAACAGGGTCTACATTTAACCCAGTTGTTTCAGATAGACTTGATGCCGAGGCTCTTCACCAGTTGCCACCAGAGGTTTCTCCACCCTTGCCGACTACCAAGGAACCCGTGATCACCAGGAGTGGAAGAGTCGTCAAGCCATCATCAAGATATAAAGACATGATTCCTTTCATCTAAAGGAAGGAGGGAATGTAGTATTCTGTGTTTTAAAATATATTATAGATCATCATCATAAATAATAATAATACGATGTATAATGTAAACAACGTGTTAATGTAAAAATATAAATATAAAGTGTAATAAACAATTAGTAATAATAATTTCATCTGGTGAGTAATGTTTAATACAACAATAACTATATAACAGCGCAAATTTAAACGAGATGATGCAGCACTTTCTGATTTAAGTAATTTGGCTGATTATATTCAATATGTATTTTCAATTCCAATTTTAATATCTATCTATATATATAAAAATGAATGTTTGTATGTTTGTCTGTTTGTTTGTTGGTTTGTATGTCCAGTATACAAATTCGCAGTAGTTCACTAATTCAAACCAAAATTTCCATACATAGGTGAAAAATACGGGGAAGACGATAGGCTATTTTAAAAAATATATAAATCAATTATTAAAACTATATATTTTTAGTCAGAAAATTATGATGACGATATTGCTGTATCATGTTTGATTATTAGATACATAATTATATCGGGAAAAATTCCAAAAAGCAGAGACCACGGGTGAAACCAGTTCATTATTTTGTACGCAGGAACAAAATTCTAACAGAAAACATTCATTCGAGCAGAAAACAAAAGCCAGATCATCTTTCTATAAAAATATCGCTTCTCAGACACAAAGTTTGGAGCGGGACGGTGCACAAAAGTGACATCCACGGTGCCAATTTATAATTGTAACGAATATTATTTGAATAAAAACATTTAATCGGGTAAAACCCGGGCGTTGCCCGGGTCATTCGGCTAGTATATTATATTTATTACCTGGATTAATTTAGGAATGATGATAAATAAAAGGTCGGAAGCTTATCAAAAAATCATAATCGTAATGATAATAAATTCAGTGCTAATCATCATAATTTGTTTTCAAGGCGAATCCATCAAAATAATTCAGTTATCTTTTTCAAGAGTATTCTTAAAAAGAATAATTTATCTCAAACGATATTAAATACTTTGCATTCTTAATAAATTCGTTAAATTCTCAGACGATCAACTTTTCTGCTGGTAATTTTATTCCACTCAACTTGTCGACGTTATGTAGTTTGGCAGGATTTGCACTTACCTATATTGTAATTATCATTATACAGTTTAATAATACAGTCGAACTTGGATAATTCGAACCCCAAGGGACCATAAAAAAATTCGAATTATCCAAAAATTCGAATTAAAGATGTTTTGAATAAAGGCTTAAGGCTTCTAGGGACCAAGAAAATATTCGAATTAAAGAGGTTTTCGAATTAAAGAAGTTCGAATTATCCAAGTTCTACTGTAATAATAATAAATTCTGAAATTATTTGAAATAATTTACCTCGTTTGTACGAACCTACACAAGAATAAAAAGAGGCTATTGAAGGTACAAAAATAATGAATTATTAAATAAATCTAAGTAAACATTACTAGTTAAATAATATCTCTCTAACAACCTTTCTATCTATCAATTCTCACCTCCCTCGGAGCTATCTTTATTTACGGGGCTGCTAACCAGAATGGATGATTTTTGAGCCCCGATGGACACATAAAGAGGAAACCTTCTGGGTGAAAGCCAGATATCCTAGCCACTTGACCACGTGGGAGAACCCTCAACTCTGTATCAGCTTAAATATAAACAATCCTAACACCACAGAATATTACATCACAGATTATCATTTATAAAGAATAAAAAAAAATAATATTTGAACAATAATCAAAAAAAAATAGATGGCGTCTCGTTTTGACGTCTATTTTGATGGGAAAATATAACCATCATTTTATATAGATCAATATTCGCCAGGTAAAAATTTCCATCTTTTGGTTTTTTTTGCTAATGTCTGCCAAAACCCTTAATTTTTAAAATGACAAAATATTTATCATAATGAGTTTCTTTTAATTTAAAATTGCTAACTTTCAAGCGATAATCGCTCTTCAAAGGGCTTAAAAAACATCGACTATATCTAACAAGAAATATTTACAAATACAAACGCGCGCAGCGTGGATATTTACAACTGAAATTTTAAAATTGATATGTAATTTATTATGTAAGAGAGAGAGATTGAATCTACTTTTATTACATCGTTCATAAAATGTTATAGTGATAAATGAAGACTAAAAAGAAATAAAAAATAATAAAAATAAGTAAATGTGACAATATCGTTGCGGAATTTCTTGTTGTTCGATGAGAATGGTGAGGCTTGATTGAAACGCAGTCGTTTGAGTGGAAGGTGAAGCATACAGTTAGGAATAATCAGGACACGTAATGGGGTTTGAAAATGAAAGGCAACTGGTTTGGAGGAAAGAAAGCTTGAGAAAATGGAGCGATTTTGACTTATTAAATTCGGATCACATGGTGATGATCGACTTGACTATGGGATGAGTTGAGAGAGAGATCTCTAGAGCAGAGGTTACCTTGGCGAGAGCAGGTCGAAGACTCGATCCGGACTCGGTGGGAGCGAAGCGACTACTATAGGTGTTGTACCTATGGGAGCGAAAGCGCTACTAACTATTCTTGTTTCTCGATTTAACACCAAGACTTATCTTCTTTCCCATTGGTCGAGAGATGTCACATGACCGTTTTTCTATTGGTTGACCTACTTAGGTGTCGTTTCCTAATTGGTAGGAAGATGTCACGCGGCCGTTTTTCTATTGGTTGACCTACTTAGGTATTGTTTCCTAATTGGGCCTTGCGGCTTTCTTTGGCGGAAGATACGGCCGGCCTCGCCCAGGAAATATTGGGCGTTAAACTTAGCTTTTAGGATTTCCGGGGTCAGAAGGTTAACTGTGACTTTAATAATAGTTTTCTTCTCTTTTAAGCCTACTTCCTAGGTTTTTCTCTAAGGCGTTCTATCCTCCAGTTACCTTTGTTCTTTTATTAAATCTTTTTAAAACATACATTGTACATACATAGTAGGTCGGAGGTGCATACAGTTATATACAAATTATGACAGATGCGCCCCCTACATGTGAAGAATTCAAGAAGGGGTTAGCCTGAGAGAATTCTGTAAAGGGAAAAATAATTTTGTGGGAAAATTAGTTGTGGGTATTGAGAGGTTATATACAAGCATTGGTGGTGATATAAGAGGTAAAATAGAATGGTGTTGATAATATAGGTTGAGTATAATTAATAGAAATCAAAAATTTTTTTAATTGTAAGAAATCAAAATGAATGCTATGGTACATAGTGGGTTAAAAAGAAAAGAAAATGCGCCTAAACAATATTCTACTCGAGATTTGAAATAAAATCGAGGGAGTTCTATTAGGGCTTTTGAGAAATCAAAAAATAAAAATAAAAAGTTGGAAGAAATCAAAGTAAATGCTTAGTTGCATGGTGAGAAAAAAAAATGCTTTGTTGCATGGTGAAAAAAAAAGAAAAGTGCTTGTTGCATGGTAAAAAAGAAATGCCTAATTATATTTTACTCGAAATTGGGAATGGAAATCGAGGGATTTTTATTAGGGCTTTTGAGAAATCAAAAATAATATAAAAGTTGGAAGAAATCAAAGTGAATGCTTGATGCATGGTGAAAAAAAAAAAGGAAAAATGCCTAACTAATTTTTGCTCGAAATTGGGAATGGAAATCGAGGGATTTTTATTAGGTCTTTTGAGAAATCAAAAAATAAAAATAAAAAGTTGGAAGAAATCAAAGTGAATGCTTGATGCATGGTGAGAAAAAAAAAGGAGAATGTTTTTGTAAATCAAAATAAAATATAATATCTAATTTTACAAGAAAACCAGTGAGTTTTCGTTGATTTGAAACTATGATAATATAAACTAAGTGGTAAATATAATGATAATTAATGATTAAAAGTGATTAATAAATTGAATAAATTGCTAAATTGATTAAATATTTAAATTTTAATTGAGAGAAAATAATGAAAATGATTAATATGAACAATAAGGTGTATTGGTTTGACCCCTTTTGTATCTACATGCCCTGATCGAAATGTTTTAATGGTGAAAAAAAAAAGGAAAGATGCCTAACTAATTTTTGCTCGAAATTGGGAATGGAAATCGAGGGATTTTTATTAGGTCTTTTGAGAAATCAAAAAATAAAAATAAAAAGTTGGAAGAAATCAAAGTGAATGCTTGATGCATGGTGAGAAAAAAAAAGGAGAATGTTTTTGTAAATCAAAATAAAATATAATATCTAATTTTACAAGAAGACCAGTGAGTTTCGTTGATTTGAAACTATGATAATATAAACTAAGTGGTAAATATAATGATAATTAATGATTAAAAGTGATTAATAAATTGAATAAATTGCTAAATTGATTAAATATTTAAATTTTAATTGAGAGAAAATAATGAAAATGATTAATATGAACAATAAGGTGTATTGGTTTGACCCCTTTTGTATCTACATGCCCTGATCGAAATGTTTTAATTGCTCAATTATGCCCTATAAATTTTTTGTCTCATCTGTAGCGACACTTCGGTGGAAACGTGATCCTAGCCCTCAAGTGCGCGTTTATGCTATGTGTACAGGAGACATGGAAATCTATATAACCTTTATGTATTTTTTTTTTGTCTTTGTGTGTATTGTTGTTTTGAGATCTCAGTGTAAGTGGAATATGTAACGTTTTTGGAAGTTTGTAAAGTAATTATGATCAATTATAATAGGAATGTGAACTCATTTATAAGTGTGTACGTGTAGTTTGTTTGGTTTTCGAGTGACAGTCGATTTGACTACATTTTGTAAAAGTCGATACGCAGGCTCGAATTGGAATCCAAAATCGGTGGCATGAAGAAGTGGGATGATATGGAGAAATTTGAGGCAGGGGAAAAGCGGTGTCCTATTTTTATGTGTTGGCCGGAAATGAGGGGTGGTAATTGGATCCGGGCTGGGGCGTGCCGAGGAAGTACGCTCCCTTTATTTGCATTAGCTGTCTTACTCAAATTTTATGACCTCGCGGGACTACGTCCTGTTTCCTATTCGACTGTGTGTGCGGCTCGGATCTTGTTACTTTCAGTTACTTCTATTTCCTCGGAATTTATTTAGATTTTCTGCAAAAATGTTTCCTAAAATTATGAGAAGTTTTATAAATGCTTGTCCACAATGAAAAACTGCCTCTTGTAGTTCGAAAATTCTATGAGGGGGCATGATATAAATGGACAAATAACTAAGGAATAAAATTGGGATACATTTGTATGGTAGAACTAACAAACAAAGGATAAAAATCAGATGAAAGATAGGGTATTGCCCCATGTTCTTCCATATTATTGTAAATGGGGACTCTGAAATATTTGTTCGAACCTTATTCATTGTTGGCCGTTCAATTTCGCACTGTTTGATATCTTTGGGGGGTGGTGTGAAATGATTGAAATGGTTGTCAGGTTTGCAGTTTTTAACATCGGGGAGGAGTGGTGCAAATCGCCTTGTTGCAAAAATGGCAGGGTCTAAATTTCTGAAAGGCTCGCTGCTGGTGGGTTTAAACCTAAATGACTCTGCTGGGAATAATTCGGGTGTTAAATGTTTGAAAGGGAACGTGTAATTGGGGTTGTGCTTTATATGACATATTCTAACGGCGGGCGGTGATATATAACGGACTGTTTCTGTATACAGCTTAAGCTTGTTGACGTGGATTGTGTCATTGTCTCTTTGAAGAGGTTGATTTGGTCGATCTATACGGACCACATTTGGTGAAATAATTTCTAATATTGTGTGGGGTCCTGTGAAATATGGCGCAAGTTTCCCTGTATTTGGGTGGTGATACAATTTTACTAACACTAGATCACCTACTTCAAAATGTGGTTGTTTGTGTCGTTGATCATAAATGTTTTTGTCTTGTAAATGCTTGTTTTGTGTGCGTGTGTGTGCAATTTTTCTAGCTTTGTCGATATCTGGGTAAGGTGTGCTATGGTCAGAGAGTTCGGGGGGTAATATACCAAACATTAAGTAGATGGGTGGAAAACCTGTGGTAGAGTGTGGGGTTTTGTTATATATAATTGTAACTCTTTTGACCAACTTGGTCCATGCGATCTTAGGATTTTCTAGATGTAATAGCCTAAGTTTTCCCGTGAGGGTGGCGTTCAGGCGTTCACATAGACCGTTGGCCTGTGGATTGTTGCTGGTTGTGAGTAACGGGTGAATATTTCTATTAAGTAGGAAACTACGAAATTTTGGCGAAGTGAAAGCAGGGGCTCTATCCGTAAGAAGGCGTTTCGGAGAGCCATCCTGTAATACTCGCTTAAGTACCTGTTGGTAGGTGATGATGCTGGTGGATTTAGATGGAAAAGTCCACGCGTATCGCGAAAAATGATCGACTACCACATGGAGGTATATTTTGGTGTTGCCATATTTGGCAAATCCTGCTATGGTGTCAAGGGATAATAGGTCAAAGGGTTCTTTGGCTTCCGGAGGTTGACTTAATTCTCCGTAAGTGGGTCCTACTGGACGTTTTGTTAATTGACAGGTGGGGCAGGTCTTAACCTTTTGTTTAATATCTTTGGACATTCCTTGCCAGTAATATTGCGTGGATATGAGTCGTGACATTTGTGAAATACCGGGGTGATTGTATTGTGTGTGTACTGTTTGTAAGAGTTGTTGCATGAGTGGTTTTGGAATTATAATCTTGGTTACACCTTTTCGGGAAACTGTATGTAATCCATTACGATCAATGGTCAAACTAGACTCTTTCGATGGAGGAGGTTGGTGTGTCTTGATAAGGGTGGCGTCCAAGAATCCACAAAACGGGTTACGGGACAAGAGATCTGCTTCATATTGTAGTTTTCCCTTTATGTAGCGGACCTCATATTCGTAACTCGATAGTCGTAAACTCCATCGAAACAATCTGCCGGACGGGTTTTTGATGGTTTTCAACCACTGTAATGCGTGATGGTCAGAAAATATAGTGAATTTTCTGCCCATAAGATAGATGCGAAACTTCTCCACACTCTCAACGATTGCTAAGCACTCAAGTTCAGAGATGGAGTAGTTTTTCTCGTGTGGGCGCAATGTTCGGCTGAAATATTGAACTGGATATACGTTCCCGTCAGGGTGAACTTGTTTGAGAATGCCTGCTATACCGAGGGTGGATGCATCGCAATACACTTGGCATGGCAGACCTTCTTTGTAAAGGTGTAAAATGGGGTGTTGTGTGAGGTTTCCTTTCAGGTCAGTGAACGCCTCTTGACAAACTTCATTCCAGTTCCACACGACATCCTTTTTGAGGAGGTTATTGAGTGGTGCTCGCAAGCGAGCGTATTCCGGAATGAATTTGTTATAGACGTTCACAGCGCCTAAAAAGGATTGTAGTGTTTTTCGGTTGTGTGGCTGTTTGATGGCGTGGATAATGTCGGTGTTGCGTGTGAGCGGTGTAATTGTACCAGCTGTAATGGTGTAACCTAGGAAATCTATGGACTGCTTAAAAAATTCGCATTTTACGAAGTTAAGTTGTAGCTTCTCTGCTTCGCAAAAGGCGAAAAATTGTCGCAGGTGGTTTTGATGCTCCTCCAATGTGTTGGAGTAAATGATGAAATCATCAAAGTAATGTGCCACACAGTCAAGTCCGTGTCTCTGTAGGACCTGACTTATGGCTCGTTCGTAAATCTGAGGGCTGGTTTTTAATCCGAAAGGTAATCGAGTGGGTTGGTATAACCCTTCGAGGGTGGCAAATGCTAACAGTGGTCGAGAATAGGGGTGTATTGGGACTTGCCAATACGCAGAGGATATGTCTGCCGTGGAGAAATATTTGGCCTGTGCGAGGCGGTCTAGGATATCCTCGATTCTCGGGAGGGGATGGACATCAGAGCTGATTAGTTCGTTCACCTTTCTGTAATCGATACAAAACCGTTTGGTCTTGTCGCGCTTAGTGACGAGGGTGACAGGGCTCGAGAAAGGTGAAAAAGATTGCTCTATGATGCCGTTCTCCAGCATTTGTTGGACTTGATTACGGATTTCTTGTTGGTCACATATCGGAACACGATATGGACGTATGGTAATTATTTTATCGGAATTCGTGGGTATTTTTACTGGTGGAATCCGTAAGCATGGTACGTTGAATTTGTTCTGTGTGAAAATGTGAGTGTATCTTTGTAGAAGTGTTGTGAACTGCGGTGTATAGCGAGTGTTAGATGTTGTGTTGTAGTATGCATGTGGCAAAGGATTTTGTTGTGTATCAATGGGAGTGTCGAGTTCGTTGTGTGGTTTTGTCATGTGGTAGTTGTGTGACGACGTGTGATCGCCTATGTGCTTGGTATGCGAGTTGTCCTGCTGTATTGACATGTTTTGGGCAGGTTTTTTACAAGTTAAAGCCGTGGTGGCTTTGTTATTTGATGGCATATAAAAAAGGCAATTGGCCTTAGTGAAAAAAGGGCATGTAGGTAAGGGGGTGTTTTTCAATGAATGCACGCAATGGTTGTCATAGGCGGAAGATTTGGCTGTATGGTGAGATCTTTGTGACATCGCCTGACACTGCCAGTACGTGCATACATTTGGTACATTGTTAAAATGGTATGATGGGGTAGACAATGGGGCGCCCAGCTGGAATATAGTGCATTTATTAAAATCTATTGTCAATTTGAATTTGTGGAGACTATTAATGCTAAGAATTCCAAATGGTAACGGTGCATTCACTACATGGAAATTCTCTCTTCGGGATATTTGTCCTATTGTCAGTGGGATAGACAGTTTACCCATGGTTTTTGCAAAGCCGTTTAGGGTTTGGAGGTTCAGTGAATGTCCCTCAAGGGTTAAATTAGGCAGGTGGTTTTTTAACATATGGTAAAGATTATATGGCACTATATTCAGGCTGGCGCCTGTATCAATTAAAAAGGGGCATGGTATATTAGGGGCTAGAAAAAGTTTTACAGTCAGTTGGGTTAGGGATCCTACCTCAGTCTCGAAAAGTCTGCTCGGCTGGGGTGTCTCTGGCTTGACTTGGTCGCTGTGGACTCGGGACTGGTGATTTTGGGACCGTTTGCACTGTCCGAACTTTTTCGTGGGTCGCCGGGACTGGTCGATGTCGGCATTCGCTGTGCCAGTGCCTCGCGCCGCAGAACTTGCAGTTGGACGGCGGAAGAGGTGCATTCCATGCACCTGGGCGTCGGGGTGTGCTGTGATACGGACCCGACATTGTGGGTGGTTGATCTTCTCTGGGTCGCGTTGTCGGTACACTGGGCCCGTGGATCCGCTGTACCAGTCGGAACCACTCTCCTAGGTTCTCGGGAGGCACTACGCGGACTAGGCGCTGGTCGTTGAATGGCAGCCCTTCTGTCAGCGTCTCGAGGATCACCTCCTGCGGAAGTCCTAGTTGCAATCCCATGGCGGTTTTCTCCCGGTAGTAGGTCTCTAAGTTGGTTTGCCCAGTGAGCTTCATGGCGAAATATTTCGCAAAGGATGCTTCGCTTGATTCAGGATAGAGATCTAGGAGGATTTGCCTCACCTGGAAATAGCTCCGGTCGGCCATCCGAAGTTTCCTGAAGAGCTCCAGGGGTTGTCGCACCAGATAGTTTGGCAGGCGGAGTAATTTTTCTTGTTCTCCCATGGAGGCGTCTTCCATTTTTCGATCGAACGCCTGGAAAAACTGGGTCGCGCTGTATGTGCCATCGAAAGGCGGGATTGTCGCCTCGGCTCCATCAGAAACCTTTGCTCGGGTCAAGAGCGTCGACAGCTGGGTGACGACGTCCGCTAGGGGCGCAGTTGTCTCGCCCGTCTCTCTTACTTCTTGCCTTTCTTCCGTTGTTTCCGTCGGGCCGTCCGACTTTACGCCTATGGGATCCTGATTAAGCTCCATAATATCTTTATCCTGTCGACTTAACCGTCCTGTGACAATATCGTTGCGGAATTTCTTGTTGTTCGATGAGAATGGTGAGGCTTGATTGAAACGCAGTCGTTTGAGTGGAAGGTGAAGCATACAGTTAGGAATAATCAGGACACGTAATGGGGTTTGAAAATGAAAGGCAACTGGTTTGGAGGAAAGAAAGCTTGAGAAAACGGAGCGATTTTGACTTATTAAATTCGGATCACATGGTGATGATCGACTTGACTATGGGATGAGTTGAGAGAGAGATCTCTAGAGCAGAGGTTACCTTGGCGAGAGCAGGTCGAAGACTCGATCCGGACTCGGTGGGAGCGAAGCGACTACTATAGGTGTTGTACCTATGGGAGCGAAAGCGCTACTAACTATTCTCGTTTCTCGATTTAACACCAAGACTTATCTTCTTTCCCATTGGTCGAGAGATGTCACATGACCGTTTTTCTATTGGTTGACCTACTTAGGTGTCGTTTCCTAATTGGTAGGAAGATGTCACGCGGCCGTTTTTCTATTGGTTGACCTACTTAGGTATTGTTTCCTAATTGGGCCTTGCGGCTTTCTTTGGCGGAAGATACGGCCGGCCTCGCCCAGGAAATATTGGGCGTTAAACTTAGCTTTTAGGATTTCCGGGGTCAGAAGGTTAACTGTGACTTTAATAATAGTTTTCTTCTCTTTTAAGCCTACTTCCTAGGTTTTTCTCTAAGGCGTTCTATCCTCCAGTTACCTTTGTTCTTTTATTAAATCTTTTTAAAACATACATTGTACATACATAGTAGGTCGGAGGTGCATACAGTTATATACAAATTATGACATAAATATGAAAATAATAATAATAATAAAGATGAATATACATAATGGAATCTATACAGACTTCATTGGTGTCCACCGCGGTAAAGACTCCGCCACCGATGGACTGCAAGAGTTCTTTCCCACAGAGTGTCGATGTGATGACTGGTGTTACCCAACTTAGGACCAAGATAGAGAGAGTAATTAATACAAAGCAATAACGCGCCATCTATACATATAAAATACGAGGGCCATCCAATAAATAAGTTTCCCTATTTTTTTTTTCTGCGAACGAAACGTTGTAAAAATTAGTTAGTATAGAAGAAATGGTCACTAGGATGCGTTGGAAGCTGGTGACCCTCAAAATTACGCTACTCGTACGCGCAAGTCCGTAGCGCTTCAGTTTCCATGGAGCTACCACTGGTGAACGTGTCCACTTGCGAACTCCGTTCTGTAATTCGTTTTTTCACTGCGAAAAATTAAACTGCGGTCAATATTCATCGCAATTTAGTGTCAGTGTATGGTGAAGAATGTATGAGCATCCAAATGGTTCGCCGATGGCGTTCATGGTTCTTAGAAGGACGGCAAAACGTGCATGATGACGAGCGAAGCGGCAGCCCCGTTACTGCTACGGACAATGCAGCCGTTGCTGCTGTTCGGAATGTGGTGGAAGCAGATCGCCGCGTCACCATTGACGAAATAATGATTCGACTGCCTCCTGGGATCGAAATTAGACGCTCTTCGATTGGAACAATCATGTCAGATGTTTTGAATTTTCGCAAAGTCTGCGCAAGATGGGTCCCGCGTTTGCTCTTGGAAAATCACAAGCAACAACGGATGGAGGCAGTCCGAGTTTTCCTGGAAATGCATCAAAGAGATGGAGATAAACTGTTTTCCCGTATTGTCACTGGAGATGAAAGCTGGGTGCATCATGCAACTCCAGAAACAAAACGACAAAGCATGGTGTGGAAGAAGCCTGAGGAAAGTGCACCAAAAAGGCGAAGGTCACAATCTCTGCAGGCAAAGTTATGGCTATGGAAAACTTCAAATGGGAAATTTTCACCCATCCACCTTATTCTCCGGGATTTGCCCCAAGCGACTTCCATCTTTATCCAGAAATCAAGTGGCACCTTGGAGGCAAGCACTTTGCGAATGATGACGAAGTGCAGGCGGAGGCGAACCACTGGCTACGAAGACAGGACACGGCTTGGTACAACAGTGGTATCTAAAAATTGCTACAACGGTACCAAAAATGTTTGAACAGAAATGGTAATTATTTAGAGAAGTAGTCTATGAGTTGTATAATGGAAATAAAATAACTGCATAATTGTAAATAATGTGGTTTATTTGTTAAAAAATAGGGAAACCTTTTTATTGGATGGCCCTCGTAAAAGGATTTAAAAGCGCGAATGTTTCTTTTATAATAAAAGAGAAGCGGTCTGGTGGATTAAATTGGCGAAACCGCTGGGAGGGTTCACCACTGATGAGCCAAGCCCTCCCAATATATTTTTTCATCGCAGTAAGGACAGTAGAAGTTTGTATTATTATAAAAGAAACATTCGTGCTTTTAAATCCTTTTATTTTATAAGAGAGAGTAATGTTATAAAACCCTTAATGCAGAGAGCAATGAATATAATAATAATAAATTACCTTGTGTAATTCAAAATTAAGATATTCAGTTCAAATTTGATTTTGTAAAAGAACACTTTATTTTATATACATTAAGGATAAAATGCCTTCAGTGAAATCTTGGGCATTGTCCAAATAATTCGTCCAGTGTTTGATAGAATAATTATTTTGATTGTTAATTCATCATGTATGACCAATACATATTGATTTTCATTCTAATAGCAAAAATAAACACGTGAAAAAATAGTACACATGTGATATTGTACTAGGATAAGGTTCATAAAGAAATTCCCGTGGGTAACACCCTCGATTCCCGACAGTCATGAACTGGGATTGAATCCCACGTTAACATTTTGTTTAATATGTGAATAACCTTCACATATATTATTCATTGTTGTAATTATCATAAACTAGGTTGCTCTTGTTGAGCGGACCTAATAAAGTGATTTGGGGGGGGGGGGTTCATAAATAAAAAATAATAAAAAAAGGCATCTCCTTATCGGGTAACTGAAAGTTGCTGATTTAATTTAAAAAATCAACGAATAGTTGATATTTATTCCGATAGATGGCGCAAACCATCAGCAACTTTCAGTTGCCTGATGAGGAGATGCCTTTTTTTAATAATAAACACGTTTATTCATTTATATAACTGTAAATGTATTTCAAAAGCCAAACATAACAACAACACAACATACACAACACAAAACGCATCACAATAACACACACAGCACACAATAGAACTTAATAACATCAAAGATAATGAAATAAATGGATATTTCTGATATATAAAAAAAGCAATTTCGAGGTAAACATCACGTGAATAATTGGAAAAACTTAATCTTATAATGTAACAAATATTTTTATTGATGTTTCCATGGTAAATGAAGAAACTCTGTTTAGAATATAACGTTTCATTCTGTGGTAAAGACATTAATAGTCAATATCTTAAACTGTTCAGAAATAAATTTTCATTTAATTGAAAAATGTTTAAAAATATAAAAATAATTCCACTTTATTTTAAAATTTATTTATTTATTTATGGAAATATAAGCTTTCATAAAAATACTATTTATTCCAAATTTAGAATTATCATTAATTCACTTATTATTATTATTCTGACAATAAATACAGGTATATTCAGTCAACAAAATTTAAATTTAGAATTCCTTAATAATTTGTCTATTCCAATTTTGTATATAATTATTAATTTATATTTATATTTTAACCTAGATAAAATTTATCAAATATTTATGTTACTTCAAAATGATCAATCGAGCTTAATTACTTTGAATAATTTTCTATTTAATTTGATTTTTTTTTCAACTGAATTTTTAATTAATGGTTCTGTTATTTATTTCAATTATACCAAGGTAATTGACATATCACTTTTTTCTTTTATTTTATTTGCAGAATTTTCATTGATACGTGCACCTGTTTTTGTTTTTTCTTTCTTACTTTTCAGATTTAATGTAATTTTAAAGCAAATGAATAATTTAATATTTGAACATGGCTCAAATCTTAATAAGATTATGCTGCAATTTTCTGATTTAAGCAATTTGGCTGATTACATTCAAAATGTATTTTCATTCCCAATTTTAATATATATTATATTTATTATCTGGATTGATATAGGAATTATGATAAATAAAAATTCTAAGGATTATCAAGAATTGATTATCATGATTGTAATAAATTCAGTTCTTTTAATCACAATTTGCTTTCAAGGCGAATCCATTAAAAATAATTCGGTTATCTTTTTCAAGAGTATTCTTAAAAAGAAAAAGAATAATTTTATACCAAACGATCTTAAATACTTTGCATTCTTAATGAATTCGTTAAGTTCTCAGACGATCAACTTTTCTGCTGGTAATTTTATTCCTCTCAACTTGTCGACGTTATGTAGCTTGGCAGGGTTTGCACTTACCTACATTATAATCATTATACAGTTTAATAATAATAATAAATAATAAAATTTATTCGCATAATTTCGCGTTTGCGATCTATGCAAGAAGAAACAAAAAGCTATTATATACAAAAATCCATATTCTTTAACATTTATAAATCATGATTAGTTCGAAAAACTCGGTGTACCTTCGTAATCAGGCTCCTTTAAAAATAATCAATCTAAAGCCATAGTTGTGGTTATACATTATCTTCTTTAATTAAAAAGGCATATATTGTACAAAATATCATTTATTTTGATTCAATATATGCCTTTTTAATTGAAGATTTAATTTTGTATATCACTATTTTCAAAACATTATCTTCTATAATCTTTAGTCTTATTTTTTCGGTTCAGTTTCTTCAAAGCATTCTTCAATCTTTATATTAGACTTACATATAGAAAACGTCCTGAAAAATTACTTTAAGTTTTCTTAGTATTCTATAAGACATCTATTTTTTTGATCGCTTGTGCTAAGACATCATCAACAATGATATAAGCAGTCAATTGTTTCTTTTAGCAAACATCTATAAGGCACAGCATTTAACAAAATCCTCCAGGAATATAAAGTTATTGGCTTACAGCATACATACAGCTTATCTTAAAAAATATTAATACCAAGGTGAAAAATAGTACAAAAGTGAATTTGTACTTGGATCAGGTGGATAAATTGAGGAAAAGGGCATTTCCTGATCGTGAAACAAAATGTTGCTGATGGCTTACGCCATCTATCGGAATAAATATCAGCTAATCATTTCTTAATTAATCAAGAAACGGTATTTAGTCAATTCTGGAATAATAAAAATCAACAATTAGTTGATATTTATTCCGTTAGTTGGCGCAAGCCACTTTTAGTTGCACGATCAGGAAATGCCCTTTTTCTCAATTAATAACAATGCATACTTTTTAGAATTTTGTTGGTAGACTTTTGTTTAGTATAACTTTAGTATTTTCAAAATATATTCAACAACAACAAAAACAAAACGGCTTCTATTAGGGCCCATTGCCCTGTATGGATTCGACATACAACAACAAAACATTACAGTATTTTTTTCTCTCTTTCCCTATGTGTACGTGAGCCTTTGTTTAAAAAGGGATTTATTTACACATCTGTTCTAAAACTTTCCTACTACCTATTTTGTGTATAAATCAATTTACAATTGATCTGTAGAAATTATAGAGTTCTATTACTACATTTTTCTTTTCTGAAATAGTTATCAGCGTCTTCAGTAGGTTGTCAAATCTCCAGAAGGTGTTTTTAAGAGTTTTTCTCTTTCTTCACCTAAATATTTGCATTCTATGATATAGTGGGAGATTTCATCAGATATCATATTTACACAAATACTGCAGTGAATGTTTTCCTTTTTATGATAAGAATATGACTTTCTCTATCTAGAGTTGACAAAATTTATTCATGATTTCACAAATAACCAATCTTCACCCAGATTCTTAGTTTTAACAAAAACATTATTTTATTTGCTAGACGAATAACTTGGCTTCGCACGAGTTCATCCCAACATATAAAAAAGCTTTCATACTCTCTGGTAAACATCTCTGCTTTCAAAATGTCCTACTTATTCATTATTAACAACTCCTTTTTTGATATCATTCCACCTTTGAAGATATCTGACCTAGTTGAGAGATACTGTATTGGCTTGAATGTTCCCTATAAGTTCATACTTAGCGCTAGGAAAATAATCGATAAAATACAAAATCGTTATGTAATCTCGAAAAATAAAACTCTCATTGCAGCCGCTTTGCATATGGCATCGAAAAAAGAGATGTCCCTTGATGTTCTTTCCAAACATTTTGATATTACTCCAATGACAATCACGAAAGCTATACAACAGATTATGTCTCAGTTCAATATGAATAAAAGGAAGATGAAATGTAGTTTTGATGATACTACGTTATGTTCTTGAGAGAATTTGACTCTATTAACTATGAATTTGCAAGTCTTATGAATAAATTCGGAAATACATATGTCTATATATATATATATATATTATATAATCTAAAATACAAATATTTTATTTTTTTAAAAAACATATATTTTATTTTTTCATTCATTAACTGTTCTGCATTTTTGACCATATATTCAAAAACGTACCATTTTTTTATTTTTTGTTTTAAATATGTATATTTAACCCTACCTATCTTTTATTCACGATTATAGAATTCATTATATAAATTCTATATTCCTGTGATATAAATAATTTTATGTATATTTTTACTTCAAGAGATTCAAAATAAAAATCTGCTTGAAAGGTAAATAATTATCTTTACTTTTCAACGACTGCACCTCTTTTCAACAATCAAACACACACAAAATTTCTAATCTATAATATTGTACCAAAGCCGACTTCATGTAAATATATCCATTGTCATTTGTTTATTGTAAAAATACAAAATATGTAAATTAGTAGAGATATAAAAAAAAACTATCTTTTGTTTGTTGCGTTGGTTAAACTTCTCTCTCTTATTAAATTGCTTTTGATTGCCAAACAACTTGCTAATTATTTCCCACACTACATCTGGTGGAGACGCCGGGACAATCCCTTCTAGTATTTTAACCTGGACGTCAAGTTGAGAAGAAGCCGACGTTTGCAAAGTTTGCCACCACTCTTGGTCGAAATGGTGAAAGAAGAAGAAAAGCCGCATGTGCAGCCGGCAGCTTTCACATATCTGCAACAACCAAGAAACCCCCCGAATTTCTCCGGAAAAGGTTCTGAACTCGCCCATCTCTGGTTGAAAGATTACAGCCGCGTTGCTGCCCACAATGGATGGGACGAATCAATGTGCTTGGCCAATGTAGTCTTCTTTCTGGAAGGAGCAGCGAGATGCTGGTTCGACAACGTGGAGGAAAGCATCACGACATGGAATACGTTTAAAGAAGAATTCACCAGAACGTTCGGTGATAAAGAAGACTACGCCAGAAGGATTGAATCATCCCTCAAGGTAAGAGCGCAAAAGCCAGACGAGTCGGTCGAACTCTACATCCAGGACGTGCTGAACCTCTGTCGACAACTGAACCCGAACATGTCGGAGGAGGACAGGGTGGGCCACCTCATGAAAGGAGTGGCTGAAAACATTTACCGGGCCCTTCTTGCAATTGAAGTGACAACGACCGGGGAATTCACTCAACACTGCCGGCGTATTGAAAAGCTAAATAAAAATAGAATCAGCAGTGTTAGATTTGAGAGAATCCCCACCGTTTCGGCGATTAATGAAAATGAGTACCACCCTTTAAAGGAAATGATCAGAGAGATCATCAGGGAGGAGCTTCGATCTGCTCCGAATGAACTAGATAATCTTCCTCCTCCGCAGGGATTAGAAGATAGAGTTTGGCAGAGAGTCGAACAAAATCTAGCACCCATTGACAAAGCACCAGTGTTCCACTCCAGAAGGGCGGTCAAGAATTTCCGAAGTGGACAACAAAATGCAGGGGAAGCGGTGAGAAGGAAAACGGACGAATTCCGCACCAGAGAAAACATTCCCATATGCTTTTATTGCAATAGACCGGGACATGTCGCAAAGCATTGTTGGGATCGACGCCGCGACCGTGATGAGAACGAACCAAGTAGGACCCAAAGCCGATTTTATTATGGCCGTAGAAGACCCGGATCCATCTATATGTCCGACTTCATGACGCCGCATATGGAACAATCTGATCGGAACAACTCTCCTCGACGCAATTTACCAAGAAGTTCTTCTCCCTATCCTGGACGCGGGAGACCGATGACAAGACGTCGCTACTCTAGATCGCCAGACCGGACTCCTAGCCGATCTCCTCATAGAGACGTGCAGGAAAACTAGGAAGCACGGCCTGTAAGGGAGGTAAGGTCGGACATTGTTTAAAGCCTCCACAGACGCGAGCCGACCTAGACGATAACTACATGTGGGTGAGTATCAATGGCCGTCATGTCGAAGCTCTCATTGACACAGGGGCGTCATATTCGGTCGTTTCCAGCAATTTTAGAAAGTCGATGAAAGCTATAATGTTTGAGAGCCCGAACGTAACTTTAAGGGTCGCAAACAATCGTTTTGTTGCTCCACTAGGAAAATGTCGCCTAAGAGTAGAAATAAATGGCCTTCAGCGGATCTTCGAATTTCTCGTTCTTCCAAATTGCAGCCACGACGCCATCTTGGGATGGGATTTTCTCGAGTCTTCAAAAGCAGTTATTGACTGTGGTCATTCTGAAATTTCGTTTTCAGAGACGTTAAATGAGGACCAATCCGCGGCACAACTTCACTTAGCATCGGACGACATCATTCCTCCAAAGTGTACCAAGAGGGTATTGACCCGAACGCCTAGCGTAACTGGGATTAAAAATTGCGCAGTTGAAGGTGCGCGGCAACTTTTCTTGGAGAAAGAACTATTTGTACCATCGTCCTACCTTACCATATGGCATGGCCAAGCGTATCTATGGGTGACCAATTTTAGCAAGCATCCGAAAACAATCCCTTCGGGCATGTGCCTAGCTCATTTATTCAGAGTCCAGCCGCAAGAAGTTTGCCCAATCATGGAAAATCATTCGAATAATAAGTCCAAAAGTGCCAAGTCACCCATCAGGATAACCAATTTCGAGTGTCGCGAAGAAAATTTTTTTAAAGTCGGGAGCTCCGAGCAGCTTATGAGAATGGAACAAATCTCGGCCTGCATTTCTCCTGAGCTTCCTTTGCTTCACAAGACCAAACTTCTGGAGCTTCTTGAAAATTTTTCGGAAGTGTTCGGTCCGATCGATAAAACTACTTCTAGGATAATTACTAAACACAGGATAAATACGAGCGACGCCAAACCATCAAAAAAGATGCCGTATCGGGTCTCACCTTCTGAAAGGAAGGTAATTCAAGAAGAAGTTGACAGAATGATGGAAATGGGAGTCGTTCAGCCCTCTGAGAGTCCTTGGGCCTCACCGGTCGTTCTAGTAAGAAAGAAAGACGGGTCTGTTCGCTTTTGTGTGGACTACAGAGGTTTGAATAAGATGACGAAAAAAGACGTCTATCCATTGCCGCGGGTTGATGACGCTCTTGATTGCTTGAAGGGGGCGAATATCTACTCCACAATTGATCTCAAAGCGGGCTACTGGCAAATTGGCATTGATGAAGCTGATCGGGAAAAGACTGCCTTTATTACACCGGACGGTCTTTTTGAGTTTAAGGTCATGCCTTTTGGGCTGTGTAACGCGCCCGCAACTTTCGAAAGGATGATGGATAATCTCCTGAAGGGCCTGCGATGGACGATATGTTTGTGTTACTTGGACGACGTCGTTATATTTGCGGATAATTTTCCAGATCATTTGAGACGACTAGAGGTGGTCCTGAATTGTTTCAAGAGAGCTGGGCTGAAGCTCAATCCCGGAAAGTGTTCTTTTGGCGCCAGCAACATCAAGATCCTTGGACACCAGGTGGATAAGGATGGAATCCGACCAGATGATGATAAGATTAAGGCGGTCAGTCAATTCCCGATCCCTAAGAACTTACAGCAGCTAAGAAGCTTCCTTGGCTTGTCATCTTATTATAGGCGGTTTATTAAGAACTACGCAGATATTGCGCGGCCCCTCAATTCGCTACTATCTAAAGGAACAAAGTTTCAATGGAACACAGACCAAGAGAGAGCATTTCAAAAACTGAAGAATGCCTTGACGTCAAAACCAGTATTGGGACATTTCGATGATGACGCTCCGACTGAACTACACACAGATGCCAGCGGATATGGAATAGGTGCCGTGCTTGCACAAAAGCAAGGGAACGGTGAAAAGGTCATCGCCTATGCTTCGCGTACCCTTTTAAAGTCCGAGAAAAACTATTCTACCACGGAGAGGGAATGTCTCGCCATAGTATGGGCAATTGGAAAATTTAGGCCCTATTTGTTTGGACGCCCCTTCAAAGTTATAACTGACCATCATTCTCTGTGCTGGTTGACCAATCTTAAAGATCCGGCAGGTAGATTAGCGAGGTGGGCGTTGAGACTTCAGGAGTACGACGTTTCCATTGTCTACAAGACAGGGCGAATGCACAAGGACGCCGACTGTCTGTCAAGAAATCCCATTGAAAATACGGAAAAGGTTTTCAATGACGACATCCCCACATTATTCCTTTTGAGCGACATCAGTAAAGAACAAGAGAAAGACCCTTACATTACAGGAATAATCAAGGAGATATCTCAGCCGTCACCCGCCAAGAAAGACAACAAGTTCGAGGTTGTCAATGGGATCCTCTATAGAAAGAATTATGACCCGACTTGCCTACCTTTACTGTTAGTGATCCCAAGACACCTTCGAATGGAGATCTTGGGGGACTTGCACGACGCACCTACTGCTGGACATTTGGGTTTTGCAAAAACCTACGATAGAATTAGGAGAAGGTTCTATTGGCCAGGAATGTACAGAAGCGTGAGAAGGTATGTTG
Source organism: Cordylochernes scorpioides (assembly GCA_030710605.1). NCBI lineage: Eukaryota > Metazoa > Arthropoda > Arachnida > Pseudoscorpiones > Chernetidae > Cordylochernes > Cordylochernes scorpioides. The sequence continues at coordinate 55,246,410 of CP092880.1, forward strand.
GCCATTGTCAGGACTGCCAGCGTCGCAAGAGTGTGCCACAACTTCCTCCTGGCTATCTGAGACCCATACCACCACCGGACCGACCATTCCAAAAAGTCGGTATAGATTTGCTGGGACGCTTCCCCATATCGCAAGGGAAGAAGAAGTGGATAGTTGTTTGCACCGATTATCTAACTAAATACGCCGTTACCCAAAGTCTAGGTTCGGGGGGAGCCCAAGAAATTGCAAAATTTCTTTTGGAGGAAGTTATTTTGAAGCATGGGGCTCCTCGAGAAATAGTGATGGATCGGGGTCGAAACTTCCAGTCGAGACTCATTCAGGAGCTAACCAAGAACTGTCACATCAAAAAGATGACAACGACGGCGTATCATCCCCAGACTAACGGCCTGACAGAAAGATTGAACAGGACAATTGCCGACATGTTATCAATGTATATGGACCTCGATCAGAAAAACTGGGATGAGATGCTACCATTCATCACATTTGCCTACAATACAGCGAGGCAAGAATCAACTGGCTTCACGCCATTCTTTCTGGTCCATGGGAGGGAAGCGGAGACGACCCTCGACACTATCTTTCCCTACAGTAGCGCGTCCGAGGGGGAAGAATTTATTCAATTGGTGGCGAGCAGAGCTGAAGAGGCGCGACAAATAGCCCGACATCACATCTTCAAGGCTCAAGAAACCAACAAATTGAATTACGACGCTCGGCATAAAGGAAAAGTCTACCAACCAGGAGATCTAGTGTGGATTTTTACACCTATCCGACGAGTTGGACTGTCTGAGAAACTTCTAAAAAGGTACTTTGGTCCCTACAAGGTCATTAAAAAGATATCGGATGTGACATACGAAGTGGAAGCATTCGGCAAGAGTGACAAAAGACGAAAAGGACGTGACACCGTCCATATCCTCAGGATGAAGCCGTACTATGACCCATCAAGACAGGAAGATTCGTCAAGTGAGGATAACTCTACGTCTGGAGAAGAGGAGGAACTGAGATAAAGCTGTGGAACAGCTTCTCATGGGAAAGGGAGTAGTGTACCAAAGCCGACTTCATGTAAATATATCCATTGTCATTTGTTTATTGTAAAAATACAAAATATGTAAATTAGTTAGAGATATAAAAAAAAACTATCTTTTGTTTGTTGCGTTGGTTAAACTTCTCTCGCTTATTAAATTGCTTTTGATTGCCAAACGACTTGCTAATTATTTCCCACACTACAATATATATATATATATGTGATATCTTGGGACCTCTGGGACCAGTGTTACCTGATGCTAGACGAACCTCGATGTCAACTCTACCGTGCAGTCGTGGTGGAAGGCGACACAGCTGGGCCAAAGGTGAAATAAACAAACAGAGATTCCACTAAGAAGCGTCTGACGTCAAGAAGGAATGGGATGAGGAGAGAGAGAGAGATCTTAAGAGCAAGTGTTACCGTTGGAATCCAAGCGAAGACTGACAATTCTAGGGCCTCGATTTAACACCACGACCTTGCTGCTTTTTAATTGGCTGACCTATTTAGGTGATTCTTTCCTAATTGGTGGGACTTTTTCACGTGGTAGTGGGCTATTGGTTGACCTACTTAGGTCTTGTCTTCTGATTGGGCCTGGCTTATCTCTTTGACGGAAGAATACGTCCGGTCTTGTTCCGGAAATTGGGCGTCTCTCAAACTTTTATAACTTCTGGTCACAAGATACGTCCTGTCTTGTCCGGAAATATTGGTTTAAACTTAGCTCGCAGGGTGTCCGGGGTCAGAAGGTTAACTGTGGCGTTATTAATAATTATGTTCTCTTCTAGGCCTACCTCTTAGGTTTGACTTCTACGATCCTCTAAGCCTGATTTGTTTTAACCTTAACTTTCTCCTGTCTCTCTCCATTCCTTCTATCTGTACAGTTGCAATACTTTATTAGATTCTTACGCGGTACAGATTGATGTTAGTTGAGGCTTTCTATGTGCAGTACATAAGAAGTTATATACAGTCATGGGGTGGAACATGTGGTAGTGGATATTTAGACTATTTACAACAATTCCATGGTCTTAAATCATCACAGATGGCCCCGGATGTGAGAGGGTTCATATGGAGGGATTTAAGAGAGCGGAATAGGAAGACTGTTATTAAGGAAGTAATTTTAAAAAAATTAATTAAAGTGAGTTGTTATATAACATGGGGTTAATTTCTGTATATCCATAAGAGATAATAAAGCATAAACAACTAATATTAAACATACAAGTAAAAATAAAAATATGAATAAAATATTTAATAGAGAACATATAATGATGATAGGTAAAAATAAAAACGATTGGATGGGAAAATCATGATCTCTTCGTGATGGGCGTTAGAAAGGGTTGAGTGGTTAGTTATTACTTGGTTGAGGCAATGTCACTTTGACTCAAGTCCCAAACCATTTAATGTGCACGGCGCGGAAAACCTAGGCCATGTTTCACATGTAAATTTAAGGACCTAATAAAGTTACAGTACCACAATCGAAAAGTAAGATAAGGGGATTGTTATGGGTTTTAGTAATTAGTCGTTAAGACGTACGCATGCAGGATAAAGAGGGTGAAGATCAGTGACCAGAAATCAAAGTTTTAATTAGAGTCGTCAGGGGCTTAGCGAGAAAAAGAGAAAAATAAAAAAAAAATGTGCCAGCGTGTGGCATGAGAGTGCCCTGGAATAAAAAAAAATACAATTTGCACGTATCCAAGCCAGAAGTTGGGAGAAGGTAAATCTGGGGGACGATGTGTCAAGATTGTTAATTACGAAATCAAAGGAGGTCAAGTCTAGCCTGCGAAGGAGTTAAAAGTTCCTGCGGAAAAGGAATGTTAGTAATTCTTAAGAAGTGACCTTTAAAGTGGTTGTTTAAGAGGTTATTGAAGATTGCCCTGTTTTTAGATCATGAGTTTTAGTTTGATTATAAAAGAATATATCATTGAGATATGAAATTGCGAAATTAAGGCTTTGCATATAGCGTTAAAGGATTTGAAAAATCGAAAATAGAATTGCGAAGTTAAATGCAAAGTAATCTTAAAAAAATAATAAAAATAGTGATGATATGATACAAAGATTTACACACTACAGCAGTATATAAGGGGTAATAGAAAGTGAAAATATTAAATGAAAAAAAAAATAATGAGCAATAATATACTCGATAGCATTGACATGGTAGCGGAAGGTGAAACAATGTAAATAATATCTAATTTATAAAGTGAGAAAAAATATAAAATGATAAATGCAAATTAGTGATATAAACATGAAATATAAACTTGAGATTATTAGATACGAAAGATTAAATATAAAGTTGATTATAGAATAGAGTCATAAAGCAAAAGTAAATAAGTTTTGGTAAAGAAAAATAAAATAAAATGACACTAATCTAAACTGATTGGTGAGGTAAATAAAATATAAGAGCTATATAATGATTATATACAAGATATTAAAATGAAAAAAAAATGTTCATCGAGAAAGAAGAGCAAGTAAGATTATAAATAGAAATTATATATTGGGAAAGAATGTAAAGTTGTAGGCCAAATGAATGTTCCTGTTTTTTTAGGATGGGTAGAAAGAGCTTTAAATTGTCCTCGATAGATATCTTTGGTCTTGTTGGCCTAAGTTTTTCTAACTTATCGAATTTGTTTTAAGTTTGGTGCGACTCGTGGATCACATTGTTTCTAACTGTGAAACTCACTGAGTCCTAATGTTGTCGTTTTTTTAAACTTATGTGGGTGTGTGTGATTTTTGTAGGTAAAGTGTTGTCTTTGGCACGCACTAATATTTAATTTAATAGGTGGCGAAAGTTCATTAGATAACACGGGGTGGCGACGGATGTAACAAGATGTCGGCTGTTTGTTTGCTCGGGGGGGCGAGGGGGAGCGAAGCTATTTTTAATGCGATTCCGGATGTAGGTCAGGGAGGCCTTTTGTGGGGCTGCTTGCTTCTTCCAACTTATTGGAAGATCTCTGCATTAAGGTGCAGAAAAGGCGCTGAGCAAGTCGGGGGTATAAGACGGGATTTCTGCGCGTCAAATATTGTGGGACATAAATGGCCGAATTCTATCAAGTGGACATCAGGTGTTACGCGAGGTGTTGGAATTAGAGGCTGGGGCGCGAGGAATAAGATATCTTCTGTATAGTATTTAAGTTTGTTCACATGAACTGTATCATCTTCTTTATTTAGGGGTCGATTGGGTCTGTTAATTCGGACTACGTTTGGGGATATTATTTCTATAATTGTAAACGGACCTGTGAAGTATGGTGCCAATTTTCCCGTATCGGGATGTTTATAATTTTTTACGAGGACTAGGTCACCAATCTCGAAATGCGGGGCTTGATGACCTTTATCATATCTTTGTTTGTCCCTTTCATGCTTAAGCTGTGTTCTGCTGGAGGCGAGTTGCCTAGCCTTCTGTACGTCGGGGAACAGGTTGTAATGATTTTTTTGTTCTGGTGGGATGCTATTAAACATCAAGAAGATCGGTGGGAAACCCGTGACGGTGTGCGGGGATTGGTTATAGATTTGGACAACTTGTTTAATTAGTTTGGTCCAAGATGTCTTCGGGTTTTCGAGATAAAGTAACCTTAGTTTTCCAGTGATGGTGGCGTTCAATCGTTCTATCAATCCGTTAGCTTGCGGATTGTTACTGGTGGTAAGCAGTGGTTGTATCCCGCGAGATAGCAGAAATTTGCGGAATTTTTCGGAGGTGAATGCGGGCGCTCTATCCGAAAGTAGACGTTTTGGAGACCCTTGTTGTAGTACCTTTTTTAGGGTTTGGATGTACGTTAAGGTACTTGTAGATTTCGATGGGAATGCCCAAGCGTATCTGGTCAAGTGATCCACTATAACATGGAGATACGTCTTGGAGTGTCCGTATTTCGAAAATCCGGCTATTGTATCTATTGATATTAAATCGAATGGCTGTTGTGGTGGGGGAATTTGTCCTAAGGTGCCATAAGGTTTACCTTTGGGTCTTTTGATGATTTGGCAGGTATGACAGGAATTTACAAATTTTTGTATGGACTTGGCCATACCTTTCCAGTAATACTGAGTAGAGATTAGGCGAGTCATTTGGGAGATACTGGGATGGTTGTATTCGCTGTGAACCTGGTTCATAAGTGAGTGTTGAAGAGCTTCGGGTATTATTATTCGATTTACACCTTTACGCCGTATGGTGTGTAGACCGTTGACGTCTACAGCGACACTGGTATCTGTGATATTCGGTTGGTGTTTCTTAATAGTACGGGCACTGATAAATCCACAAAATGGATTGCGAGAAAGCAAATCGGCCTCGTGTTGCTGGGTTCCCTTGAGGTACTGTATTTCATAGTCGTAAGTGGATAGTCTTAAACTCCACCTAAAAAGTCGTCCTGACGGGTTTTTAATAGTTTTAAGCCATTGTAGGGCTTGGTGGTCGGAGTAGACAGTGAATTTGGTACCGGATAGATAGATGCGGAATTTTTCGATGCTTTCTACGATCGCTAAGCATTCTAACTCTGAAATGGTATAGTTGCGTTCGTGAGGGCGTAATGCTCTACTGTAATACTGTGTGGGATGAACTTTTCCATCCGGATGTACTTGTTTGAGAATTCCTGCGATTCCCTGGGTGGAGGCGTCACAGTACAAGCGGCAGGGTAAGCCATCCTGATACAGATGTAATACGGGCTTACGTGTTAAGCTCTCCTTGAGAGCCGTGAATGCCTGTTGACATTTGTCGTCCCATTGCCATTTAGTGTCCTTTTTAAGTAAATTGTTGAGTGGGGTTCTGAGACGGGCATAATTTGGTATAAACTTGTTATATACGTTGACGACTCCTAAAAAGGACTGTAATGTTTTTTGGTTGAAGGGAGGTTTGATAGCGTTAATAATATCGAGGTTACGGGTCTGCGGTGTGTAAGTTCCGTTCTTAACAGTGTATCCTAGAAATTCTATTGATGTCTTCAAAAATTCGCATTTTTTATAGTTTAGTTTAATATTTTCCTGTTGGCAGATCTCCAGGAATTTTTCTACGTGTTGAATATGCTCTTCTAAGGTATCCGAAAAGATAATAAAATCATCGAAATAGTGGGCTATGAAGTTTAACTTATATTTTTGGAATATTTGGTTTATTGCACGTTCAAAAATCTGTGGTGAGTTGCGCATCCCAAAAGGAAGCCTACAAAATTCGTATTGCCCGTCTAATGTCACGAAAGCTAAAAGGTGACGGGAACTGGGATCTATTTCGACCTGCCAGTAGGCAGAAGATATGTCGGCTGAGGAGAAGTATTTGGCGCGTGAGAGTTTGTCGAGTATATTCTCTATCAAGGGGAGAGGATGGACGTCTGGTGCAATGATTTCATTAATCCTACGATAGTCAACACAAAAGCGTTTTGATTTGTCACGTTTGGTGACAAGCGTAATAGGACTGGCATAGGGAGATACTGAGGTTGTAATTATACCGTGTTCAAGCATGTGTTCGATTTGTGTTTGTATTTCAAGTTGGTCATTTAGGGGTACGCGATAAGGACGTAAGGCAATTACCTTGTCCGAAGTAGTATTGATTTTTACGGGAGGTATTTTAAGCTTAGGGACGTCGTATTTATTGGTGGCGAAAACGGGTGTAAATTGATGCAGTACCTTGTGTAAATTATAGGGACAGTGACCTAGGTTACTTGTGTCCAAAGATATGCAAGAGGAAGACATAGAGGCGTTGAAAATAGGATCAGGAACATTACATTGAGGCCAAATAAGAGTGTTGGAGTTCACCACGTGTGAGCAACCCGTTCCAGGAGGGGAAGATTTAGTAAATGGGACAGTTGTATTAACCTGTCCATGGGACACGTGTTGCTTGCACGAGGTGAATTTGTATAAGGTAGTTGGTAGAGGTACATTATCTTGATACAGGAGTAGCTGAGGACAGTTTATAATTAGTAGAAATCTTTTTATGGAGTTAAGGGATAATATGCCAAAAGGCAAGGGGGTATCTATAATATGGAATTTTAGGTTCTGCGTTATGTTACCTATTTTTACGTTTAAAAAGATATAACCTATGGTGAAAATATTGTTAGCTATGGCATTAATAGTTAAGTTAAATGGGTGAACAGGTATTTTCTTTTGCAAATTGGTTTCTATTATTTTAAAAGTATTCCGACTAATTATATCGATAGATGCTCCTGTATCAAGTAGTAGAGGAAGGTTTACATTATTGGGCAGTTCAGCTCGAACGAGCAATTGTTCAACGAAAGTTATGTGAGGAGGAACCTACTGTTGTGCTGTCTTGGGCGTCGGAACAGGCCTGTTTTGGTGCCGTGGTCGAGGTACCTATGGGACAGCTAGGGTTCACTGCTTGCGCTGGGCTCGTGGTGTAGAGAGGATCAGGGGAGCGGGTAACATGCGCTCGCGTGTTGTTAACTTGGAAGGGTGCGGGAGAGGACAACACAGTTCTGTCGTGCTGCGGATAAGTTGTGGCTCGGTACACAGGTCTTGGACGGCTCTGTGCAGGCCGTTTGGGGCACTGGGCGTGCCAGTGCATGGCGCCACAATACCTGCAGGATGAAGGGGGTGGATTGGCAGAGTAGTTGGGTCGCGCTGACCATGGTCGCGGAGCACTGTACCTCGGTGACGGTGCGAAGGAAGGGTTGGGCGTTGTTCTGGTCGTCTGTTGGCACACTTGCGACGCACTGTGGGTTCCTCTTACGCGCGATACTACACTATACCACGCTTGGAGGGTGTTCGGTTGCACGGCAGCGACAATGCGCTGATCAGCGACGGGTAACCCATCAGTCAGGGATTCTAAAAGGATTTTGTGGGGAAGGTTCAGCTGTAGGCCACACACCGTCTTTTTTTGATAATATTCCTCTAACGAGGAGCGATCTGTCAACTTAATGGCCAAGAATTGGGCAAATGACGCGTTTGTGGTTTCAGGAAAGAGGTCTATCAGGGCTTGCCTTGCGTCAACGTAATATAATTTGTCTAATTTTAGGCTGCGGAAGTAGTGCAGGGCCTTACCTTGTAGGAGGTTGGGAAGCCTTCTCAGTCGGTCGGTGTAGTGTAGTTGGGCCAGATCAGCTTGGGCGTCGTAGTTGTCGAAGAAGCTCTGCGCCTCGTACGAACCATCGTAACGCGGTAGCTCCACATCCCGCGATAGTCCTGTCGCCGAGGAGAGCTGATATATCGTCCTGGCTAAACTCCCCAGGACATCTGACACCAGCGGCGGGGGTGTGACGTCTTCCTGGCCGGGGGGAACTTCCTGCGTCCTACCGAGAGTGTTTTCTTTCTTCGGAAAAGTGGGGCTTCCGCCACTTTCGGAGTCGGGATCGGACTCCATTGGTTCCTTTGGATTCTCCTCTCTTCCCTGTTCCATCTTTCTGTACAGACAGTGGTCTATTTGCTTACTTGTACCTTGGCGTCCACTATCCTGTCGACTCTTCGTTACGGGAGAGTCTGTGATATCTTGGGACCTCTGGGACCAGTGTTACCTGATGCTAGACGAACCTCGATGTCAACTCTACCGTGCAGTCGTGGTGGAAGGCGACACAGCTGGGCCAAAGGTGAAATAAACAAACAGAGATTCCACTAAGAAGCGTCTGACGTCAAGAAGGAATGGGATGAGGAGAGAGAGAGAGATCTTAAGAGCAAGTGTTACCGTTGGAATCCAAGCGAAGACTGACAATTCTAGGGCCTCGATTTAACACCACGACCTTGCTGCTTTTTAATTGGCTGACCTATTTAGGTGATTCTTTCCTAATTGGTGGGACTTTTTCACGTGGTAGTGGGCTATTGGTTGACCTACTTAGGTCTTGTCTTCTGATTGGGCCTGGCTTATCTCTTTGACGGAAGAATACGTCCGGTCTTGTTCCGGAAATTGGGCGTCTCTCAAACTTTTATAACTTCTGGTCACAAGATACGTCCTGTCTTGTCCGGAAATATTGGTTTAAACTTAGCTCGCAGGGTGTCCGGGGTCAGAAGGTTAACTGTGGCGTTATTAATAATTATGTTCTCTTCTAGGCCTACCTCTTAGGTTTGACTTCTACGATCCTCTAAGCCTGATTTGTTTTAACCTTAACTTTCTCCTGTCTCTCTCCATTCCTTCTATCTGTACAGTTGCAATACTTTATTAGATTCTTACGCGGTACAGATTGATGTTAGTTGAGGCTTTCTATGTGCAGTACATAAGAAGTTATATACAGTCATGGGGTGGAACATGTGGTAGTGGATATTTAGACTATTTACAACAATTCCATGGTCTTAAATCATCACATATATATGAGAAAACAATAGAAAAAATAAAAGATAAGTGGGTCAGGTGTTGATATTAAAAATAAAGAAGGCATCTCTTGACCACGAAACATGTGCTTTTTAGATGGCAGAGCGCCATCTAGTGGAGCAAGAATAAACTAAACTTTTATTTAGCTTGCTCCGTGATATTTGGCCAACCCAATTTCTTGACAAATCACGAAAAGCCACCCACGAACGCATTTCGCGCTTTTGGCGCTCGTCAGCGTGGAGTAGGCTAAAACCACTGCAACCAAAAATATTTTTTGGTCCCAATGGCTTTTTGAGAAATCAGGAAATGGGTATTTAAGGCCAAATTTGCGTAAAGACGCTTAACACATGAGAAAACAATAGAAGAAATAAAAGATAAGTGGGTCAGGTGTTATTTTTAATAAGATAATTACGTTTCTTTATTAAGATAAAATGATAATGGCATCAATGATGAGCTAACGCTTGAAAGTTTGCCATTTTTTCTTAATAAACTTATTACAATTATATTGATTGATGGATATGTTTTTATACTTTTGCAATTTTATTTTTAAAAAGTTGAAAAATATATAATCATTTTGAAAATAGAGCAATCCATATTTAATTCATGAATTGAATATATAATTTAGATAAAACTATGTAAATTCACAACTAGGGTATGCGGTAAAAGAAACAAAGTTAAAAAATATATAAGAGATTTACAAATTTACATAATTTAGATAGAACAGCACTATGTAAATTCACTATGGTATGCGACGAGACAATACACCTGTAGATTGATGTTATGACAGAAAGCTAGAGATAAAATGCATTAGTGCGCCATCTGTTATCAAATATTTGAACTATTTATGACGTGTATAATTCTTTGAATGAAACATACATGCCAAAAATAGTTGAATTTTCTGAAAGCTCTAGATATTAAAAGATTTATATAAGAAAACTATATATCCCTTCTAATGAATTTTGCCAAATAACACAACAAAAGGGATTCTAATTTTCGAATATTTTTGTTTGTTTCTTTGATTATGGAAATAATTTTATGGAAATGTTGTATTGCTAAAAAATAATTCTCTTAAGCCAATATTAGAAGAGTTCTTGTTGTAAGATTTAGGTACTTACAGCTTGTAGGAAGGCATGAGGACGTTGAGGATTATATGATAATAATCTTTATTATCCATTTAGCAAGAAAAGACAAAGTTATGGTAGCGAACAGTTATTGTAATATAGAGAAGAAGGTAAACAAACTGTTGTGATGATGATAGGTCCAGTGTGGCGCTAGCTGTCGTAGCATTCAGTTATCCAACAAATCCCCGGCATGAATGTGGAGACATCACGAGGTTGTAGCGTAACTTCTCAAATGTCGGCCTTGGTAGCGGCTTGGTCAGAATGTCCGCCTTCATGTCGCCAGTTGGGCAGTAGACCATTTTTATCACTGTCTTCTTCTGAAGATCCTTCAGGTGATGAATCTTGGTTGCGATGTGCTTGGTTCTAGAAGACACTTTTTCGGATGAACATATCTTGAGACATGATTGATTGTCTTGGTGGAAGTAGATTGGAGCTTTCTGTCCCAGTTCGAGATCCTTTAGCAAGTCGAGAAGCCATAACAGTTCTTGTGAGGCTTCAGCTGCGGAGATTAGTTCCGCTTCGGTGGACGAGAGAGATACGCAACCTTGTTTCCCAGTCATCCATGAGATGGGGTTTGATCCCAGTAGGAACAAGTTTCCGCTTAGTGATTTTCTGTCGGTGTTGTCGCTTGCCCATGTGGCATCGCTGTATGCTTCCAGCGTGGGAGGTTTTTGGTTAGATATGCGTAGCTCGAGTTCTTTAGTAGTTTTTAGATATCTTACGATTCTTTTTGCTGCATTCCAGTCACAATTTCTAGGATTCTGGTTTCTGCTGCTAAGTATGCAGACTGGAGCTGCGATATCTGGTCTGGATACTACGCTTAGGTACAATAGTGAGCCTATCAGTTGTTGGTATTGGACGTTGTTTGGTAGAAGTTTTTCATCAGATATACCGGGGTATCCGCTTTCCATGGGAGTGAAAGTAGGTTTCGCTTCTTGGAGATTGTACCTTTCAACTAATTCTTGGATTTTATTCTTTTGGCTCAGAAGGAGTTCACCTTCTCTGTTCCTTGATATTTCTATACCAATGAATTGAGTGGGGTCTCCAAGGTTCTTTATTTCGAATTCTTTTTCGAGAGTTTTTACAGTGTTTTGGATGATTATTTCGGAATCGCTTGCAAGGAGCATGTCATCCACATATAGAATCAAGTAGATGGAATGGTTTTCTTCATTCTTGGTGAATAGGCATGGGTCTACAATGCTCTGTTTGAAGTTATTTTTAATTAGAGTGCTTGCAATTTTTGTGTTCCAAGATCTTCCAGCTTGTTTTAGACCGTAAATTGCCTTCTTTAGTTTGCAGACTTTGTTTGTTTGTTTTGTATGGAGTCCTTCTGGGAGTTCCATGTAGAGTTCTTTATCTAGGTCGCCGTGTAGGAACGCTGTCTTGACATCGAGGTGGATCACTTGCATCCCTTTGTAGACTGATGCAGCTAGGAAGGCTCTAATTGTAGAATGCTTCACAATTGGTGCAAAGGTTTCTTCGTAGTCTCGGCCAAATTTCTGATTGAACCCTTTTGCTACGAGTCTGGCTTTGTACCGCTCTATTTCTCCTTTGGAATTGAGTTTTTGTTTATAGGTCCATTTACATCCTATGATCTTTTTGTCCTTAGGTAGAGGCGTTAGTTCCCATACATTGTTCTTCTCAAGAGAATTTAGTTCTTCGTTCATTGCTTGTAGCCATTTTTCTCTTTCTATTTTTGGTAATTGTAGGACTTCCGAGTAGTTGGTAGGTGTCTGAATGTCTTGAGCTTCAGTTTTGTACAGCATGTAGTCATTTCTTATGGGAGGTATTCCCTTTGTTGGTCTCGTGGATCTTCTTTGTGTGACCACTTGTGTTCCTGTGCTTGTACCGGGTTGAAGGTAATCCTCGGTTTCTGAGTCCTCAAGGTTTTCGGATTGTGTTCCTGGTTCCTGACTTTCCTCTGCATTACCAATATGATTGGAGGAAGTTAGATCTGTACTTAGTACTTGTGGTGAAGTTGTTTTTGTGGAAGCGAGGTGAAACCCATTTTCTTTTTCTATAAATTTTACGGATCTGCTGATTGTGATGTTGTCTGTATCGTGCAGGATTCTGTATCCTTTGCTTTGATCATCGTATCCAAGAAAGATCCCTTCGATAACTTTGCTATCCAACTTGTTTCTTTTTATCTTGGGAATATAGGCGAAGGCTTTACATCCGAATCTTTTTAGATGCTTCAGACTGGGCTTCCTGTTGGTCCATAGTTCAAATGGAGTCTTGTCTGTAGCTTTCGAGGGTATTCGGTTGTGTAGGTAATTAGCTGTGGTAACCGCTTCCGCCCATAGAGACTGTGGGAGTCCTGAGTCAAACAGCATGCATCTTGTCATCTCCATTAGTGATCGATTTTTCCTTTCGGCTACTCCGTTCTGGGCTGGTGAGTAGGGGACTGTTAGCTGATGTTTGATTCCGCTTTGGTTCAGGAAATCTTCGACTTGTCGGTTTACGTACTCACGACCGTTGTCTGTCCGTATGGTTTGGATATTTTTTCCAAATTCCGTGTGTGCTGAGATGACGTAGTCTTTTATTTTTTCATAGGCTTCGTCTTTTCCTTTCAGGAGGTAGATCTTCGTGTATCTGCTGTAGTCATCAGTGAAGGTGATGAAGTATCTCTTACCGCTGAGAGAGTTAGTTGGTAATGGACCGCAGATATCACTGTGGACAAGTTGAAGCGTTTCAGTTGCTCTGTACTCTGTCTTCTTTGGAAATGGGGTTTCGGTGAGTTTTCCTTGAATGCACTGAACGCAGTCTGTGCTGTGCGAACAGTTATTTAGACTTAGTCCTCTTGCTAGGTTCTCATTTCGAATCTTCTTAATTGATTCTATATTTCTGTGTCCTAGTCTGTCGTGCCAGAGCATGAGGCAATTTTTGTTCTTGCAGTGGTTTTGTTTTGCAACATTTGCTTTGAATGTGCGAGTTTGGGGGTTGTCATCCAAGTGGAGTCGGTACATTCCATTGTCAAGTATACCGTTCGCGAGGGCTGTGTTGTCTCTTTCGATGGTACACCAATCTCTGTTGAACGTCACTTTACATCCGTTGGAGGTGGCCGCACTCACTGACAGAAGGTTGTCTGTTAGTTCCGGGATGTAGAGAACTTTTGTGAGAAGTAAGGTGTCAGTCTTTCCTTGGGGTGTGATGACTTTGATTTCTCCTTGTCCTATCCCTTTGACCTGCAGCTTATTGCCATTAGCAACCACAACATTTTGTGTTTGTTCTCTGTTAAGTTCAGTGAAGAAGCTTTCATCGTACGCCATATGAGATGTGGCTCCAGAGTCGATGAACCAGTTGTGTACACTTGCTTCTCGTTGAGTGCAATTGAGAGCTTTTGGGTTAGGTTCTTTTGTTGTTCTCTGATTTGTTGATTGTTCTTGGGTGACACTCGACTGATTTGTGTACTTTGGTATGTTTCCTCTTCTGAAGTTTTCATATTTGTACTCTTTGTTGCTGTTGTTTCGCTTTTGATAGTGCCAACATTCTTCTTTGGAGTGGTTTGGTTTGTGGCAGAAAGAACAGAATTTCTTCTCTTTTTCTCTTCTTTGGCTTGAAGCTCCGTGGAGGCTTTTTAAGGCTTTTGATGCGGTGCTTTCGTCTTTCGAGCTTTCTACTCTGCGTGTGTGTTCATCAAGGAGTTTGTTCTTGGTAAATTCAAGCGTTAGCTCGTCATCAGGCCTTGATTCCAACATCGTGATGAGATTGGAGTAGCTCTTTGGAAGCGAGCAAAGCAGTATAGCCGTGATGTGAGAGTCTTTTAGTGTTTCGCCAATGGTTCGCAGTTTGTCAACAAGTTCCATCATGGTAGTGATGTGCTGTTGCATGTCTTTGTCTTCTTCGAGTTTTAAGCTGTATAGCTTCCTTAGCAAATAAATTTTTCCTGAGAGTGTTTTTCTTTCATAGATATTTTTAAGAGTGTCCCAGGTAGCTTTGGCTGTTAGTAGGTTTTTGACATGCACTATTTGTGAGTCGGCGATGCTTAGATTAATGATAGCTCTAGCTTTTGAGTCTTTCTTTTTCCATTCGATTTTAGGTTCATCTGGAATATTTTCGGTGACAACTTCCCAAAGATCTTCCTTTTGCAAAAGCATTTCGATTTTGAAAGACCATAGTGAGTAGTTATAGCCGTCGAGCTTATCTAGGGTTACATCGTGGCTCGGGAGTGACGCCATTTTTGCTAAGCCTTTTTTCTTTGTCTTAACTCGTTAGTTGAATTTCATGCAATATTCAGTCTCATAATATAATTGTTGTAAGATTTAGGTACTTACAGCTTGTAGGAAGGCATGAGGACGTTGAGGATTATATGATAATAATCTTTATTATCCATTTAGCAAGAAAAGACAAAGTTATGGTAGCGAACAGTTATTGTAATATAGAGAAGAAGGTAAACAAACTGTTGTGATGATGATAGGTCCAGTGTGGCGCTAGCTGTCGTAGCATTCAGTTATCCAACAGTTCTCTTAGGTAATTGAAAAAAAAAAATCTTTGAAAAGTAGTTGACTTTTTTGTGTGCTTACTGTTTCCATGGCAACTGTGATATAAGATTTTAGATAAGAACCTTTTTGTCTTTGTGAGAAAGAACTCTTACGAGAAAATAACGAGAAAATATTTGAGTCAGTCTTCTATAATTTTTTCTGTGAAAAAAAAATGTTTGAATATTTTAAAACAATTCCTCTATATTTAAAAATTTACATAATATTTTGCGGAAATATTAGCCTTCAAGAAAATATGGCATATTCTAAAGTACGAATAATAATAAATTCATTGATTATTATAACCCTAAAATTAATTTTATTCAAATTTTGTTATTGTCCTATACTAACAATTTCATTTCAAATATTAATTACTATTATGTATTTGATTATAAATATTTATTTCTTCTTTAAAATCGACAAACTTTATCAAATATTCAAGATACTTGAAAACAAACAACTAAACATTATACCAGTGAGTAATATACAATTTAATTTGTTATTTTTTTCCGTTGAAATTTTATATATAGTAATAACGTTTTATTCAGAAGTACTAATGATATTTGAAAAGCCATTAATTCTTTACATTTCATTTTTAGAATTTTCTTTCACTGCTATCTATACGCTAATATATTCTTTTTTACTTTTTCGTTTTAATATCATTTTAAAGCAAACGAATAATATTATATTTGAACATGGCGCTAACATCGATAAAATACTGCAAGCTTTTAAGGATTTAAATATTTTTGCCGATTCAATTCAGGAAATATTTTCGTTTCCTATTTTAATTTATATTCTATATATTGTCATAAGTAATTTGGGAATAATAATGACTGTAAATAGTGTTGATTATCAATATCTTTTGAAAACATTCATTAAGATGTTTATTATTTCTTTATTACTGTGCGTAATTTGTTTTCAAGGAGAAACAATCAAAAATAACTCCGTGTTATTTTTAAAGAACATTTTCCATACGAATTTCATCCCAAACGATTTCAAATATTTTTCATTTTCAACCAATTCTCTTAATTCTCAAGCGATCAACTTTTATGCTGGGAATTTTATACCTCTCAATTTGTCAACTTTATGTAATTTGGGAGGATTTGCACTTACCTACACAATTATAATCATACAGTTCAAGATAGAAGATGCTAAAACGTAAATATAAAGAAATCACAGTAAAAACTCGCTAATCCTGTTAAACCACAATATGTTGCTTCACCTCTTGATGACTTTCTTCAATAAAAAAATAAGATGCACACATCAACATTCTTTATTTCCTGATTTACGCCACGATATATAAAAACAAAGGTAGCTTCTCTGTGACGTCAAAACTAGGCGCTATCTACCGACCGTCTTTGTACATTTACAGATTTGGGTCGGTGACAAAGTTGCAACCCCAGATTTGGTAAATTAAGAAGCGCCAATAATAAGAATAATAATACATGCATGCCTCTTCATTTCTTGTGTAAGAGTAGGTTCTGTCATGCCTACTTGCAACAGACAAAAACCTATGTTACTATAACAATAGGAAAATGTGGCAATAATATATTGAGTGTTCTAAAATGATGCCCCATCCACTGTATATAATGACCAACATATAATCCTGTAGAAGGGTTTGTGTAATCCAAATCTTGAAATGAATTTACAATAAATCTAGAAACTCATCCTCGGAAGCTGGTGCCAAGCCCTCCCAATATATTTTTTCATCGCAGTAAGGGCAGTAGAAATTTTGTATTATGTATAAAAGAAACATTCGTGCTTTTAAATATTTTCATTTTATAATTATTGATATGTATTGCAGAGGATTTTACTTTTCCGAAATATTGTTGCGTCGCACCCAGACGTTGTTTGTGTTCTTTGTCTACTCAGTATGCCACAAAGATACACACGTGAGTTCGAAGGAATTGCAGCTAAAGTTAGCGCTTTATTTTGTCTCACTTAACAAAAGGAATACAATGAGTGGAACTTGCCTTCAAATTCCCCGTCAGAAGAATCCTTGGCGCCGTGGATGTCACTCTTGGGAAACGTTCCCCTCCACACTATACACGTCCAGCCTGGACTACACCGGCTTGTAGGCCGCTCCGATGTCAGGCTCTCCTGGCACCGTCTTGCAGATCATCCACACGCCCAGAGGCAATTCGCCATGTCTTCTCCTTGCCGCAGATTTCACCAGACTCTGTCCTCCTCCACACATAGGAATGATGTTTTTGGCGCCTGCCACATGGCAGCTGGGGCAGCTGGAGTCCACCCCTCTTTCCCTAATTTTACTCTGGAATATTGTCATCCATTTTACATTATATTGAGTGTTCTAAAATGATACCCCATCCACAGTATATAATGACCAACATATATTCCTGTGGAAGGGTTTGTGTAATCCGAAAACTTGAGATGAATTTACAATAAATCTAGAAACTCACCCTCGGAAGCCGTTTTGATTATTATTGATATGTATTGCAGAGGATTTTACTTTCCCAAAGTATAATGAATTCTGGTAGGAACCCCCATAACCAAACATGGATAATAATGCACTTATTCAAAACGCAAATCAAATTTGGTCGTATAGCTAGTTTTTTTTTTAATAAATGTGATTAACTTTTTATTTTTTTCTTCATTTGCAGACTCCGTGGTAAATCCATGTATAAGAAATTTCTTTTCCTCCAAAAATTTACCTAAAGGAAGTCTTAAATAAGTTCCTGTATTTAAATTTCATACCATTAAATGTGATTAGCTTTAAAAAATAAAAACATTGCTTATTACTGGTATTATTACTGTTATTCCTGTATGTACCCTACATTTCTTCGCTTTGGATAATCTGTATAAGACTAAAAGGTCTTACTAAAGATTGTTATATATTTCTGTAGTCTTAATGCGAATATATGACATGTAACGACGCTGTATTGTGTGTAAAAAGACGCTTATTTATTGCCAAACGATCTTGAGAGGATAAATGCTCGAAAAGCAATTAAGTAAGTGTTGGCAAATATTTTGGTTTCTATAGCAACCACTACTAACAATCCTTCAATAAAAGAAATTTACTTCTAGGGAATAAAGCGCACAAGAGAAAATTTCTAATATATTGAAGAAAAATATTCTGGTAAAAAATTGTTTTTGCGAAAAAAAAAAAGCTATTTATTTTCTGAATTCAAAATGTTCAAGACGATGAAAATAATTCCTCAATATTTCAAAATATTTTTGATTTTATGTGGGAATATTAGCCTTGAAGAAAATACTCTATACGTCAAATTACGAATAATCATCAACTCATTGATTTTAATGATCCTAATGATAATTTTTCGGATCTTCGAATATGATTCTTGCAACAAACCCATTTGTATTTCTAACTTATTACTCATAGTTGTATATTTGATTATCCATTTGCATTTTTACTTTAATACGGAGAAACTATTTAAAATATTTAAAATAATTCAAATGAGGCAGCGAAATTATTCTTCTGTAAGTAATATCGAATTTCATACCATATTTATTTTAAACAATATTATAATTATATCTGTGACAATTTGGATGATTTTGACTATAGGAATGTATCCAGTAGGTTATGTGGCATTAGTAGCAACAATATTAATCAGAAGTTATGTATATACATTTTCCTTTTTGATCTCAAGATTCAATATAATTTTAAAACAGACGATATTATTAACAAAAGAACATGGCGCCAATTTGAAGAAATTAACGCAGCATTTTATCGATTTGAAAATTCTTGCCGAACGAATACAAAATGTATTTTCATTTCCTCTATTAATATATATTATCATGGTTTCATTTACAAATTTGATTCTGATAATGAATTTCAAAATTGATGATTTAAAATGTATGATAAAATATTCCTTCATAATTCTGTGCAACTCTCTTCAAATGATAACAATTTGTTTTCAAGGTGAAGCTATCATGAACAATTCCGCTTTGTTTTTCTGGAATATTCTTCAAGACAAAAATTTTATAGCAGACGATCTTAAATATTTTGCCATTTTGCAGAATTCTCTCAGTTCTCAGACGATAAGTTTTTCAGCTGGTAACTTCATTCACCTCAACTTGTCAACGCTGTTCAGTCTAGGGGGCGTTGGTCTAACCTACATTATCATTGTCATACAATTTAAATTAGGGTAATTATTCGCTTAAAGATTCCTCAAGTTTTCATTTCCTAATATTCAATTTACATCGCATATTTTTATATTTAACACATCCTTTAATAATTTTTAAATACTTTCATCTTTATAGAAACGATATATTTTAGAGGAATATAGACTTTCAATGACGCAGCATATTTTTAAATCTATCAATAAATGGTACTTTTAGTAAGACATTTAATTTTATATGCAGATTCTCTTTAGAAAGATACAGAAAAGGAGTGGGAAAAATGTAGAAAGAAATTCGAATTTACAAAGTCTAATGACAGATACGTACACATCAAGAGTTATAATTATTTTAATAAACTGCTATATTTATACAACAACAACAAAAGCATTTATTAAGACCTACTGACGGACACTCGCGCTAGAAGACACCTCTCTACAAAGGACAATTTTGATTTTCCAAATTTCCCAATTTTACAATTTAGCAACTCTCTGGTAAGAGGACACCTCTCCCTAAAGGACAATTTTGATTTTCCAAATTTCCCAATTTTACAATTTAGCAACTCTCTGGTAAGAGGACACCTCTCCATAAAGGACACTTTGGCTCTGCAATTAGGTGTTGTCCTTTACAGGGAGGTAGTTCTACTGTATTCCTCTATCCTCCTCTTTATAAACAGATTATTATAAATTATGGGAGAGGAAATAAAAAAGGGGGGGAATAAACATGTGGGAGTTTGTAAGTAGTGACGACAGAAACTACAGGCCCAGAGTAAATGGTTCTTGCATCGCCTAAGAATGTAAGATAGACGTTTAGACAGACAAAAATCCTGTGTAGATCTTATTCCCAGCTTCTGTTAAAGTAAAAATAAATACATATTTATATGCTTTAAATAAAAAGGCATATATTGGATCAAAATATCAATTTTTTACCAATATTTCAGTTGGCTGAATGCACCTTTATCAAGGTATTATAACATTTTAAGGTATGTCAACAACAAACTCAGCGTCACATAACGTCAATAAAATCAAGTTTTAAAATATTTTTGCTTATATTCAATGGGGGGAGAAAAAATGGCTATATAAATTCATATTAGGGACAAAATAAATTTTGTAAAATAAGGGTGTGAATATTTTGAATATTAACAATAACGCCTATTTTATATTTACAATTATTTGTACAATGTGTAAAAAGAATTTTTAAAATAAAATAAAAAAACAATTTATATATAAAAGAAATTCTGAACAAAATTTTTTTTATCGAAAACACAAAGTGCATAAAAGGTTTTCAAAGTTGGTTAAATAAAAATATTAATAATATATATATATTATATAATTTAAAAAATAAAACAACAATTATATAATATTATATAATAAGCCTATTTCGACTTTCGTTGGTTTATCAAGTGGTTGGGTAACTCTCCCCGCCCCTTCTGAAATATCTGAAATTTACATAGATTGATTTTTGTATTACATACATATAGAGGTAATACACACAGTTTTTTTATATCGTTCAGATTGAAATAAGAAATTCACAAGATATTAATATATATTTATTTATTAAAAGTATGTTTTTTTTTTCTCTATAAAAATAACCTTTTCTTGAAGTTTCAAAACACTACTGATTTCTCTAAATATTCCTTATTAAATAAATATATTGTATTTTATATAATATATATGCTGTGAATACTCTCAATTAAAATATATACAACTAGACGAATGGCCCGGGCAACGCCCGGGTTTTACCCGAGTGCGTATATATTTTAAAAACGTTTTAATTCAAATACTATTCGTTACAATTATAAATTGGCGCCATGGATGTCACTCTTGTGAAACCTCCCGTTCCAAACTGTGTGTTTTTAAAATGTTTTAATTAAAATACTATTCGTTACAATTATAAATTGGCGCCGTGGATGTCTCTCTTGTGAAACGTCCCGCCCCAAACTGTGTGTGTCTTGAAAATATAAAAATAAAAATGTGAATTTTCATAAAGATTTCATCATGTCGATTTTTTTTTTTTTTGCATTTCACCTACTAAATCGATAGAGATAATTAGATTTGCAACATGAACATTATACAAGCCGCATTATATTGTATTTTAAATTACTTTATATAATATTTACGAACGGAAAAATATGTCCAGGGTAGCCTAGTGGTCATGTCATCTGCCCGGTAAGCGGAAGGTCGTAGGTTCGATTCCCATCCCTTGACACTTTTTTTATTTTATCCATTCTGACCAAAATCTATCCGTGAACTTCACCCAGACAGAATAAGGCAATTATATAAGTAGATATATACAATATATATACTTGTATAATTATATTAGTCGTTTTTAGGGGGTATTTTGTGAATTAATTTGGAAAATCTGATTTGAAAAATGATTCTTCCTATTTTTGTGGATATATAAACGATTATAAATAATGAAAAAATTACAATAAATATTATGAATATAGTATAACACAGCAAATGTATTATATATTATTTTATTTTTCTCTCGTAAAAATATGTAAGTAAATATTTACATCATTGAGAAATGAGCTCTCTTGAATAAAAAGGAACTCTACCGTGCTTGATCTATTTTTCAATTGGCCAACTAGAAGATGACTTTTTTACGCGGACTGCCCTGATTCAACGACATTTCCCTATTGAATCTACCAAGAAACAAACCGACCACTTGGTGAACTGGTTCACTAAGGCTACCAAGACTGACTCCACAGGACAGCCCAGGTAGTTGGCAATCTATGGATACACTCCAGGAGCCTGGGCGTCGTCTTACCTAGTTGTTTCTACGCTCCTGGAATCCAGTATTATGTACAATTACTAGACGTGAATGTTGAGAAATATTCAAACTATCATATCCGAAAAATCATCAAAAAATTGAATTTTCTCTTTCTTACCATAATTTCTTGTAAAAATACTTTATATTGTAACTCTCTAAATAAAATCTTTGAAACAATTCCAGACTGATTGATTTGTTATCACACAAATAGCTAACGAAACCCCCAGTATTGTATTCCATTATAAAAATAGTGCAATTGTGTTACCCTGATATATTCGAATAAGGATCTTTAGAGTTTCTTTATTTTGAGATGTTGCAAGCTTTCATTCAAAATTTTCTCTTCAATGAGCAAATCCAAAAACAAATAAAGAGAGATGTTATCTGGATCACGGGTTATAGAAGAAAAATCAAGAGACCGGTGGTATAATCGGTCGATTCCCGACAGCCATGAACCAGGATCGAACATATTGGACACTTTTAGTTATATGTGAAGAACCTGTTCATATTATTTATTGTAAATAACGAGGGTCGGTGGAAGGATGGTCTAAACCAGTGGTTTTCGACCATTACGATCCAGGATCGTATCCCACATTGGTAACTTTTTTTCTAATAAAAAAAAAAATCCTTCAATGGATCCCGATTCTTGCAAAAGTCCAACTCCTCCAGCGAGTGCAAGTAAACAAACGGGGCTTTGGTACATTTGTAAGTGCAAAAGTCGAACTGCTTTTCACATGTGTAGGCATGTGGTGCACTTACAGTAAAAGCAATCGCTAATTTCTACCTACCATGATTATCATGGCCCGTACCACGTGTACTAGGGATAAAAAAAAGAGAAGTTAATGGGTATTCAGAGAAACTGGGGGAGATGGCTGATTATCTTTTCTATTGTTTTAAAGTTAGGAAAGGAGCGCAATGGATTCTAATTCGTTTAGTTAAAGTCTTAACTATGTTGATTTTATGAGTAAATGGACAAGGAGTTAAAATGAGTATAATATGGTTTTAGGTTTCTCCCATAATGGACTGTGGTGTAGTAAGCATTGAAGATCTGTATTATGAATCAATCTAAGAACGATATTGCATGTGTGTATTCTTTTTTAATGATGAAATATAAGTCAGAATGATAATTGTGTGTGTTTAAACTGGTTAGTATGTTTTCCTCATGTCATTTCCTACATATACAAAAAAATCGTCAATGTAACGACGCCATATCTATTGGGTTGGAAATAAGGTTAGAAATAATCGCTATTTCTCTTTTAAATAAATTTTGATTATTTCGTTGAAAAGAAACACATGCGGTATGGTTTTGGAAAGTCGTTTTACAATCACGGGCCGCATTATATTGTATTATATCTATTGGGTGTTATAGGTTAATCCAGGTGTCTAGGTGAGACATTACAATTTTTGCAAATACTGTTGAAAGTGGGCTGCCTATTGTGGAACTTCGGATTTGTCTATAATGTTAAGAACTGAAGGTAAATATATTCATGTTTGAACAGATTTCTGTAAGTGTGGCAATCCTATAAATAGTATCCGGGTTTATATTAAAGTTGGTTAAAAAATCATGTATCCTATCTTTTATAAGGGAATGGGGGTAAACTAAGGATGTAGCATCATATGAACTTATGGTGAAGCCTTGTTCTGGTTGAGGCTCAGATCTTACTAACGGAGAATAAAACTTGGCCAGGAATATAGCTGAAGGAGCTACGGGTGAAAGTTAGTACGTTATGATTGGACGTAAAAGGATAGAGGGTTTGTGTACCTTTGGTAATCCATATACAGTTAAACCTGTCTAAAGCGCCCCCTCTAAATAGCGCCTGATTTTAAACATTAAAATGTAAACATTTTACATTAAAAGTGACCTGTCTATAGCACCCCCTCTCTATAACACCATATTTTGGTGATTCACAAGAGGGGGCGCTATAGACAGGTTAAACTGTATAGATATATACAAGCATTGTATAAGCATTACCAGTTGCTCGTCCAACCTTTCAGCCCTCTATATGGCAGACATCAATCCAGAAGAGGACATTCATACGAACAAGACATCTCGGTTGGCCGGTATTGTGATCAGGGTGCATGGACCAATTTGATCTGCTCCAACGACAAGACTCCACCACCATAAGCCTTACCTGGCATATTTGAAGTGAAAACTTCATGATCATCCGGAGTGATATGGTCCGACCTCTTTAATCTATAGAGAGCTGTCTTGAATTCATTAAGTATTAGGGGACTTCTCTATGAAAATGAAAGTTATTCATCTTGCAAAATAGCATGCAATTATACAATACAACAAAGAATTTAATATTATTAGTTAACTTATATAACTCAGAATATATTATAACCCTAATTAAAATTTGAGAAAAATATAGCAAATTATTTTATTTAAATTCAGGTAAAATGCACTCAGTGAAAACTATTGCATTGTCTAGGTAACATATCTAGTGTAATTGTAAAATTAATCGATTTTTAAATCATGAAACAAGGGAAATATTGTTATGTAATTAAAGTAAGTAAGAAGGACGTAACCAATTTAACTTTACATATTATTTATTTAAAAAACGAAAGAAAAAAATAAAAGATAAAAAGATCAGGTGTTGAAATCAATATTAAAAATGGCATATCCTGACCAGGAGCACATGTGCTTTTCAGAAGGCAGAGCTGTTCCACCAGATGGCGCTCTGCCTTCTGAAAAGCACATGTGCTCCTGGTCAGGATATGCCATTTTTAATATATTATTTATTATTAATAGCAATTATACAAAACAAATCTTGTTATATATGTCTACATGAAAACAACAAAGACTATTTTTATTATATACATACGAGTTCCTTTTCAAACACGAGCTCATCTATAGCCATTGTTACTCTCTGTGTAATATTCCAACAAATATACTTTGTGCTTTCATTGTGTTCTTCAGTTGTAAATAGAACCCAGGTATATAGGATATCTAGTTTAATAGTAAAATTAATCAATTTTAATTCATCAAACAAGGCCAATACACTTTGTTTTCTTTTCTCCACAGTTTTAAATAAAAATGATTGCTGCATAGATATGCTAAAAACAAGAAAAAACTTTTATTTATTTACCTTACACTTTAAATCATTTTAAACACTACTAGGCGAATGACCCGGCTTCGCCCGAGAAATCCCTTGGGTGCAATTTCCTTCATACTAAAAGTATATCAATAATAAATATTAGAATAGCAATACAGAAGTAACACATAAACTACAGGAAAATAGTGTGTGTGATGGCAAAAATTGTATTATATTAGTGTTTAGGTATTTGATTTAATTAATATAGTTGATATAATAATATATATTTATATTATATATAATATAAATGAGTTTTAAAAATTGTAAAAAAAAAAAAATGCATCGGCCGGGATTCGAACCCGGCCCGCCCGCGTGGCAGGCGAGCATTTTACCACTGAACCACCGATGCTTTAAAAAAATGGCCATATTTAGGTATTTATTCCATTCCGGATTAGTCCGCGTAAAAAAAGTTCTTCAAATGAAAAAAAGAAATAACCAAAAATACTAATCAAAATGCAGCCGAAATTTTCCTCAGTTTTATAAAAAGCGACATGCAAAATTTGGTACCAATTGGTTCAGTAGTTTTTGAGTTTATCGCGAAACAGACAGACAGACATTGACTTTTATATATATAGAGACATTAGAACTTTGTAGTATCATAGATAATGAAATACATGGATATTTTCTGTTTTTATATACAGGGTGATCCAAAAGTCCCGCACAACTTCAAAAATTAATAACTCCGCGAATATTTGCGCTAGAGCAATGCGGTAAACACCATTGTGTTCAGGATGCAATGGGATTTTTTATGGCAAATAATGAAAAATTCGAAATTTATTTTAGTTACAACTTTATTCGCTAGATGGCGCTCTACCAGAATCAGAGATTCAGCGGCCAAATTGTTTGATAAATTGAAAAATATAACTGAACGACACGTATTTTTCCTTTTTGAATACCAGGAAAGAGCCCTAATAATATCAAATGATAAATTAATAAAACACCATTTCGCCAAAAGTTAGAAGAATTGGTTGACGATTTTTAAAT
Organism: Cordylochernes scorpioides; assembly: GCA_030710605.1. Taxonomy (NCBI): domain Eukaryota; kingdom Metazoa; phylum Arthropoda; class Arachnida; order Pseudoscorpiones; family Chernetidae; genus Cordylochernes; species Cordylochernes scorpioides. The sequence goes on from CP092880.1 coordinate 55,272,194, forward strand.
ACAATCTGAGATATGTAAAATAGGTATATGCAAATTAAAACATGTAGCAAAAAATTTTTATATTTTAGATGGAGTTTTGTGAAATAGATTGAATGTTTGAAAATAACTACTGATATCAATACACGATTTTTGAAATGTTAATATAGTACCAAAAATTATGATGGCACTACTAATAGGATTTCGTGCTATAAGGAATGTATAGTTTCTTGACTAATTGGCGACACTTTACTATAATATTTTTTCATCGCAGTAAGGACAGTAGAAGTTCGTTTTATGTATAAAAGAAACATTCACGCTTTTAAATCCTTTTATTTTATATGTATAGATGGCGCGTTATTGATTTGTGTTAATTTATTCCTAATGACTTTACTATTTAACTGGATATTTGTCATGATCCAAAAATGAAATATAGAGGGGAGTGACAAAATATATTTGTCGTACTTCATTCCAAATATCCTATGGGTTTTTCAAATGTCATCATTGTTTATTATACTGTACATAATTTTAAAGATGTATCCCCTAAAAAAAAATCATTTTAAATCGACCTTTTGCGTTGAAAAACGTGGTAGTAAAATCATTTTGAATTATTTTTTGCGCAAAATATCTAAAGTTGGGGGGGGGGGTACAGAGATTATACCTTATGCTATTTCTTCTAATGAGCGAAAAGCGATAAACTAAACATAAGGGGTAAAATTGTGTATACCAGTGTTATTCGAGAAGTTATAATACTTTGGCCTGCACGACATAATATAAAATGTGGACAAATGACAAACAAAAAATTACTGTTTACAGAAAAAAAAAGAGTAAATATGTGAGGACAGCATTTATTATTCCCATAACCCAAAACAAAGAGCTGCAAAATATAACACATGAGGTAACTGCCTTCTCTCTTGTATTAGGTCACAATCCTTGCTCAATGTGGCGCCCTTCATTCTCAAACACCGCCTGCAGACGATAGATGACAGAATGGTCACAATTAAATAGTTGAAATTTATAAAACGTGCCATCTGATAGAAGCCTTCAACATGGCCAATGTGGTAGGCCGTCATCGATAAAAACGCGACTTAATGTACCCCATAACCGAAATTGTAAGGCGTCAAGTCTGGTGATATTGGAGGCCACTGGTATATAAAGTGGCAACTTATCAACGAATTCCACCGAACGTATCCTTCAGCAATTGTTTGGCACCGCGGGAGATATGAGGAGGTCCTCCATCTTGCATGAATGTTATTTCGCTTAGTGCTTGTCTGTCCTGCAATATGGGAATAACCTTTTCTCTCAAAAATTGAACATAACGTACACCAATTACAAAAACGGGTTTAAAAGTTCTTCCATTGATTTTTTCAAAGAAAAATGGCCCAATAATAAAAGAAGAAGTGAACCCACACAAAACTGTAACTCTGTGCTGATGAAGTGGTATTTCTGTAAAAATCCTAGGGTTTTCTGTTGCCAAAATGAGGCAGTTTTGAATGTTAAATTCTCCCTTTAGATAAAAGTGAGCATCATCTGTTCTTAGAACAATTGACAGCCAGTTTTCATCAATATCAATTTGCCGGAAAACTCATGCAGCGAATTCTTGACGCTTCTCAAAATCGCTGACTTTCAACTCGTGAAAACTTTGAATTTTGTTAGGATATTTTTATAGAAAAATTCTAAATGTGTGTTCTCTCCAAACTGTTCCATACGAAATCCCCGTTTTTCGAGAAACTTGTCTAGCACTTACTTCTTCATACGTGGATAACGTTTCAATAGCTTCAGCATTCTGCAAAACCGTAACAGCCACAGACTTGCATGTCGATGGTCTTCCACTCCGAGGTTTTGCTTCCAGAGATCCAGTTTCCTCAAAACTTTTTATCAATCGCTTTAGAGAGTAGCAACTCATTGGTCCTTTACCGCTTCGAATATCTTTAAAGGAACGAAACGCTCGTAAAACTTAAGTGGCAGATTCTGATTCACAATTTAAAAAATTCACCAAGAGTGTTTTATCCTGTAGTGACGGCATTCCAGGGGGAAGGGGAGAAGTTCGACCACACCTCCTTGCGGTCCCCTCTGGACCCTTGGAATATTTGACCAAATTCTGGTTCGTTTCCCAAGATGACTAACGTTGCAACGGCACCCATTTTCAAATGAATAGCAAAACTGATATCTCCAGTAATGCTACCGCGTCCGGGGTAACCGCCGCGTCAGAAGCTGCAGCTCGAGCTCATGATGAGAAATCTACTACGAGGACACAATTCAATCTACTACAACTTAATATAAATGGTACCCAGAGGAAAATAAAGAGCTGACTTGTCTTCTCTGTGACAACAATGTACATATTACCTGTCCTCAGGAGACAAAATTGAATCCGAATCTGAGATTCAATATCAAAGATTATACAATACTACGAATGGACAGACGGGGAAAATTCGGAGGAGGACTTGCCGTTTTGATTAAAACTCTATAAATCAAATTTAAGGAAATCGCCTATAATCAGAGTAAGCCTAGAGAAAGCACGACATAAGCTCAGGCAATAGAAATCTATCTTACAGATAAAACAATTCCAATCATAAATGTTTATCACCACGATAATATTAGCATCAATACAGGCCTGATAGAGACATTAAGTGAAGCGTCTTCGGATATCGCAATCATACTTGGTGATTTTAACGCCGATAGACCAACTTGGGGATCACCTGTCCAGGATAACAGAGGTCAGCAGGTTGAGGACATGCTAACCGACCTCGACCTTACGCCGTTAAATAACGAAAAGAACACCTATCTATCCAAATCCACAGGCACAGAATCCGCAATAGACATCACAGCGATAAATTACAACATCGCACCCACAACACAATGGAAAATTCTGAAAAGTGCAATCAGTGACCACAGACCAATTTTAACAACCCTATAAATAAAAATTGAGAATTTCCAACAGAGAATAAAAGAACACTGGAAAAAATTTACAGAAAAGCTTGAAGAACTGTGCAACGAAGGATTAAATACAGAACGATTGACAAAAAAATTGGAAAAATTCTCTTTGAACATATCCAAAGCTGCAAAGGTATCGATACCTAGAGGTAGACGTAAAGACCTGTGAATACTTTACTGGAAGGACCACAATATCGAGGCAATGATTGCAGAGAGAGACAATAAAAATGAACTTCTTAAAACAAATAAAACAGAAGAAATCATAAAGGAACTCATTGAAATTAGTCACAAAATAGAACAAGAAATTTGGATATTCAAGCAAGAAAAATGGGCAGAATTCTGCGAAAAAAAAATGGATCCAAAAAAGGAAAGCCATCACTGGAATATAATTAGTGTTATAAAACAATCAAAACCAACACTAATCCTCCAATACTCTAACCGATATGAACAGCGAGAACGAACAAACAGATGGCTGACATAATTGCTGAATATCTTTCAAGCACTTCCAGACTCAGCTATACGAATGAAGGCAGGACTCTAAAAAATAATATAAACAAGTTAGTTGAGCAAGCAAGAAATTACCATCAACAAGATATTTACTCGAGAGACTTCAGACTGAATGAGCTAAATTCATCAATAGGAAAGCTAAATCCAAGATGTCACCTGGAGATGCTCTAATCTTTAGTCAAATGATTAAACACTTTGGAGACGAAGCTAAAAATCAACTCCTACGAATGCTGAAGATTTCATGGCAAACTGGTAAACTACCAAAGAATTGGAAGTTATCAATTATAGTGCCAATACTGAAACCAAACAAAGATGCCAAGGAATGCAAGAACTATCGGCCAATTGCTCTTACTAGCATACTTTGTAAAATAACAGAATGAATTATCCACTGTAGGCTCATAGTCTGGCTCACTAACAATAATAAAATAAACTTCTACCAAACTGCCTAAAGATCCAGACACTGTACAACTTATAAACTGTTCTACTTCTGTCAATCAATAATAGATTTCTAGGAAAAACCGCCAAAGAAGACAACGGCCGTATTTCTGGATATGACCTCAGCTTTTGATCGAGTGTGAAGGGAGAAATTTCTTGAAAGGCTGCACAATATCGGAGTAAGAGGAAAAGTCTTAATCTGTATTGCAGACTTCTTAAGGGGAAGAAAGATAAAGGTTCGGGTCAATGGAGCATTTTCCAAGGACCGAAGAACATGGGCTGGTGTACCTCAGGGATCTGTGCTCAGTCCTCTACTCTTCTCGCTATATATTAACCGTTGTTTATGTAAATAGATGAATATTATTTGTATTATTTAAAGCCTCATTATGTGAAAATATATGTATATATAAATTGAACATTTGTTGTTGGCCATGGTCAAGTTTGAGCTCTTGTACATCTAATTACGACACAACAAAAATGGCGACGAGGATGCGCGATCTACAGAGCCAGTAAAAAGCTGAGGAAAACGGTGTCTATGCAAGTATAACAACTACATCTTTTAAACAAATCTGACTCTCGGATTATGGAGAGGAAAAATAGGAAAATGGGTTAAGATTACATATTTTAAACTTTCTGGATCAAGAAAACAAAGGAGTAGAAAAGATCAGCATGACAAGTTCAAAGTTAATAGTAACTTTTAGATGCTATAGCCCAGTGGAGGACACTTCGATCTTTTTGTACAAAAATTTGAGGCTTCTTTTTGGCATCTGAAGGAGGAGATTAAAGTGCTGATTTTTACCTCGCTACCAGATTCTGAAACTTTGAAGCAGGTAAACGACATTTTCTTCCTGGTCTAATGAAAGATCAACCCTATGATACTATCATTCAAAGAATTAAGCTGCATTTGGATCCAAAGAAGAAAGTGATACCACAGCGATGCAGATTTTTAAAGAGAATTCAACAGGAAGGAGAATCAATTTCGGAATATCTTAGAGAATTGAAACATATGGCAATAAATTGTAATTTCGTCGATATGTTGGGAACCATGATGAGACCGTTTTGTGGCTGGAATCAAGTCGGAAATCCTGCAAAAGAAGCTACTACAAGAGGACGACGATGTCACCCTGGATAAAGTTTTTGCAGTGGCGATATCTTTCGAATTGGCGGAGATAAATACAAGAGAATTACAAGATAAATTAGTGGCCAAGATATCCCCTGTTAATTGAAAGGATAAAAAGGGTGAGTACAATAATAGTACGGCGCAGTATAGGCCTTTCAGGCAAAGTGGCAAAGGCAAAATAGTGTGTTATAGATGTGGTGAAAGACATTCACACGTGGCATCTGTTTTACCTCATAGAACAAAGACTTGTTTTAAAATGTAATAAACTGGGTCATTTAAGTAGGGTCTGCAAAGCTAGTAAAAGAATGTGGGGATGTAAATTTGTACAAGAGGACACTATATATTCTGTACAGGGCGAAACTAATGCCACAATAAATTTAACAGTAGATGATTATTCTTTGTGCTTTACAATAGATACAGGAAGTCCAGTTACGTTAATACCTAAAGATATTTATAAGAATTATTGGCAAGGTAAAAGATTATTTCCAACAAATTTAAGATTAAAATCCTTTTGTGGTAAATCAATAGAGATTATAGATCAAAGAAATGTTTTTGTAAAAGAAGCCAACCAATATTTATGATTAATAGTTGTAAATGAAAAAATCCAGGTAATTTTATTAGGAAGTGAATGGCTTAAACAGTTGAAACTTGATTATTCTATATTGTTTAGCATTAAAATTTTAAATACTGAATATAATAGAAATATATTTAAATATATAAAAACTTGATGGATAGGTATGCAGATTTGTTTAACAAAGATTTGGGCTGTCTAAAGGACGTTAGAATAAATTTTAATTTAAAAAAGGATGTGACTTCTGTGTTTTGTAAGGCCAGAAGTTTACCTTTCTCTCTTAAAAACAAAGTAGAGAATGAAATTGATCGTTTAGTGAATTCTTGCATTTTATAACCTATAGTTCATGCATATTGGACCGCTCCAATAGTACCGGCATCAAAAAAGGATGGTTGTGTAAGGATATGTGGTGATTTTAGATGTACAGCTAATAAAGCAATATAATTAGATAGGTATCCCATTCCATCGATCGATGAGTTCTTTTCAAAATTATCTACAAGCACCGTACTTTCGACTCTAGACCTATCACAGGCTTACTTACAAGTAATGTTAGCGGAAGAAGCCAAAGCTGTTGTTGATATAAACACAACAAAGAGGTTGTTTTCTTATAAAAGACTACCATATGACGTAGCGGTTGCACCAAATAAATTTAAGAGGATTATGGAAGGCCTATTTTCTGATTTGCCAGGTGTGGCCTGCTACATAGATGATATTTTGGTTGCAGTAAAAGACTTTGAAGATTATGAACAAAAGTTGGATCTAGTGTTTAGATGATTGCTAGAAAAAGGTTTAAAGTTAAACAGATATTTAGGGTTTAAAATGGATAAATATGGACTGCATTCCTTAGAAAATAAAATTAAAGCAGTGATAGAGGCGCCTGAACCTAAAGAATGTTTCGCAATTGAGATCTTTCATAGGACTCTTAATTTATTATTATAGATTCATAAAGAATATAGCAAACATTTTAGCGCTATTCTATCAACTTTTGAATAAAAATTGAATTTAATACCAAGATGGGAAATCCGCGAGAGGTATTTCATGAGGCCGTAAGAAGGCAGGAGCAGTTTATTACAGGTTGCGAGGTTTATTTCCGCAACTATGCAACTGGACCAAATTTTGGAATTATTGAGCTACCGTCACTACCTTATAAATTGCAAGGGCGTCGTGTATAAGAGGCACATCAATCAATTGCGACCTGTGAGAAAGAAACAAGTGGAGACAAAAATTTTTATACTTCCTCGAACATCAGGAGAGAAGCCTGTAGGTGGAAGTCAGAAATAAAGTGAAGAGGAGGTTCCAGAGGTTACATCAGGAAACAAGAAGGAGACTGCTCTTGTGCACGTACCCTCTTGCACTCCTATACCAGGGCCTGTTGCTGTGCACGTGCCCTCTTGCACTCCTAATCCGGAGGCTGCCGCTGTGCAAGTGCCCGTCCGCAGTCCTAGACCTCAGAGAGCCAGGAAACCCCTAGACCGACTGGAGTATTATTAAGGGGGGAGATGTGTTGTGTATGTAAATAGATGAAGATTATTTGCATTCTTTAAAGTCTCATTATGTAAGGATATATGTATATATAAATTGGACATTTTTTGTTGGCCAAACGAAAAGAATCTGAGGCTCTTTATTGGACACGACAAAAACAACAACGGCATTCCAGAGTAAAATAAATCATCAGAGATAGATAAATATTTTTCAAATGAATTAAAATAAATATAATCGATACTGAGAGAGAGTTGAATTTGAATAAATAGAAAATTATTATTTTCGAAATATAAATAGCTGAGAGGATTCCAGCAAACCGCATCTAAAATATCAGGTTTTTTTTTTGCTACATGTTTTAATTTGTATATATGTAATATAATCCAAAGTTATTACACTGCAATATTTGATGTATTACACTGTTGTAGAATTCTGTCGACTTAACCGTTCTGTGACAATATCGTTGCGGAATTTCTTGTTGTTCGATTTGAATGGTGAGGATTGGTTGAAACGCAGTCGTTGAGTGGCAAGTGAAGCACACAGTTAGGAATAATCAGGACACGTGATGGGGTTTGAAAATAAAAGGCAACTGGGTTGGAGGAAAGAAAGCTTGAGAAGGCGGAGCGAGTTTTGATTGTTAATTATCTGATCACATGGTGGTGATTGTACTTAGCTACGGGATGAGCAGAGGGAGAGAGGTCCAGAGCCGATGTCACCTTGTTGGAAGCCAAAACTCTACTGACAATTCTTGTCTTTCGATTTAACACCACGAGTTGTCTTCCTTCCCATTGGTCGAAGGATGGAACATGCCCGTTTTTCTATTGGTTGACCTATTTAGTTATTTCTTCCTAATTGGACCGGCGGCTTTCTTTGGTGAAAGATATGCCCGGCCTGATAGGAAGTGTCGGGTGTTAATTCGACTCTATTTACTTCCGCGTTATCAAATACGTCCGGTCTTGTTCCGGAAATTGGGCGTCTCTCAAACTTTTATAACTTCTGGTCACCAGATACGTCCGGGCTTTGCGAGGAAGTATTGACTGTACAAGTTATTTATACTTGTGCCCGCTTTTAGCCTGCTTCCTATGTCTTGTTGCCACTTCCTTTCCTCCAGTTACCTTATTCTTTATTAAATCTTTGAAAATCATACATTGTACATGCATAGTGGGTCGGGGTGCATACAATTATATACAAATTATGACATATACCTATTTTACATATCTCAGATTGTATTTAAAAATCGTTAACCATTTCTTCTAACTTTTGGAGAAATGGTGTTTTATTAATTTATCATTTGATATTATTAGGGTTCTTTCCTGGTATTCAAAAAGTAAAAATACGTGTCGTTCAGTTATATTTTTCAATTTATCAAACAATTTGGCCGCTGAATCGCTGATTCTGGTAGGGCGCCATCTAGCGAATAAAGTTGTAACTAAAATCAATTTCGAATTTTACATTATTTGCCATAAAAAATCCCATTGCATCCTGAACACAATGGTGTTTACCGCATTGCTCTAGCGCAAATATTCGCGGAGTTATTAATTTTTAAAGTTGTGCGGGACTTTTGGATCACCCTGTATATATATATATATATAAAGGTAATTTTGAAGTAAATATAATATCACTTGAACAATATTGAGAAACCATAATCTTCTAATGTGAGACAAATATTTTTATTGATGTTTCCATGGTAAATGGGGAAAAAACATATCAGAATATAAAGTGTCATTCTATAGTAAAGACACATTTTCAAGTTAATATTTTTAAACACTTTAAAAATAAAATCCTCATTTAATTAATTTCTTTTGGAAAATATTCAAAAGTGTAACAATAATGCCACTTTATTTCAAAATCTATTTAATTTTGTGTGGGAATATCAGCATTTATAAAAATTCTATGTATGCAAAAATACGAATTATCCTCAATTCACTGATAATTATTATTCTGACAATGAATACAGGTATATTGAATCAAACTCTTAATATTGAAAATATTATTAATTTATCTATTTTAATCTTTCATTTAATAATTAATCTAAATTTATATTTTAACCTAAACAATATTTATCAAATATTCGTATTGCTTCAAAACAAGCAATTAAACTTAATTACTGTGAATAATATACAATTTAATTTAATCTTTTTTTCAATTGAAATTTTAATTAATGGTATGTTAATATATGCCTATTATAGAAAGCCTTTTGAAATTTCAATGATGTTTTTCTTACATTGACTGAAACTGTATTGATAACTTCGTTTGTTTTTGTTTTTTCTTTCTTGCTTTTCAGATTCAATGTTATTTTAAAGCAAACGAATAATTTAATATTTGAACATGGCTCAAATTTCAAAGAAATGATGCAGCAATTTTCTGATTTAAACAATCTGGCGGATCATATTCAAAATGTATTTTCATTCCCAATTTTAATATATATTATATTTATTATCTCGATTGATTTAGGAATATTAATACATAAATATTCTTATTCCTACCAGCATTTGATTATCACAATTTTAATAAATTCAGTTCTACTTGCTACAATTTGTTTTCAAGGCGAATCCATCAAAAATAATTCAGTTCTGTTTTTCAAAAATATTCTTAAAAAGAATGATTTCATACCAAACGATCTCAAATACTTTGCATTCTTAATAAATCCGTTAAGTTCTCAGACGATCAACTTTTCTGCTGGTAATTTCATTCCTCTCAACTTGTCGATGTTATGTAGTTTGGCAGGATTTGCACTTACCTATATTGTAATCATTATACAGTTTGATAATAATAAGGTTGAACCTAATTTCGCGCTTAAAAATAGTGTAATAGTGTAGAAAATTAGGAAAGACAAACTTCAGGATGACACGGCAATTTATTTAATGTAAGCACAAATTAAAACTAATAAAATAGCAGAGAGGCAATGAGAAAACTTTGCAGTGTATCAAAATACAAATATAGAGAAATTAAAAATATTTTCATAGAATAATATATAATCTGCTGCAAATCTATATTCAATATTTTTATCAGGCTGACCAGGACGAAGCTTGGTATGCTTCTTCAATAAATCTCCTCCTAGATTCACACTATAGTTTTTACTATTTATTTAATTTTTTTTTTTCATTTTATTAATCAATCAGGCGCGATATTGAAATATTTTCGCCTATTACAGAGGAAACAAGTAAAACAACAAACAAATTAAACTTAGAATTAAATAAAAACATATTTACATGTATTATTCAACAGAGTTCATAAAATTTATATAGACAAAGTGGCTGATGTAAGAGAGTTAAATGATTTAGATCAGGAAACAAACGATGTCTCGTTGGAACAGTCATAGATAAGGGGAAGAGCAGTTTGTTCAGTTTCTCCGCAGGAACAATTTGGTGTTTCTGATAGACCTCTTTTATGTAAGTATTTCCGGCCGTGTGATTTGACAAATTGAGTGACTGTAAAATTAGGATGGAACTGTGTAGGAATTCCGTTTGGAAAAAGAGTGCGAATTGTGTAATTAGCATTATAAATAAATTGATACAAATGATTCATAATAATAGCTTTTTCTTCGCCAATTATGGTTTTAAAAATTTCTTTTGGTAATTTTTGTTTTCAGTTTGTATTTTATTGATTTATAGTTGAGATAGTCTTTTATGAAAGGTGTGACTCGCTTTGAAAATATAGAAAATTAAAAATAAGATACCAATAATATTGTAGCGTAGAAATCAAGTCTTTGTATATCTGGAGATGTGAAAGTATTTATTGATGACGTCACGGCGACTAGTGGACAAATATTAACACATCAACCTCAACTATCTACAGCTAGAGAATATCGAGCAAGCAAGCTAGGCAACTAAATAATGATTTTAAAAATGTAAAATATCAAATCTGTTTCGAAATATTTTCATTGAATAATTAAATTAAATAATAAATTATTTCTTCGCCACAATATATTTGAAATTATTTTAATAAAATAATTAATTGGTATATGCTAAGTTTAAAATCAAATTTTACAGATATTAATTTATTTTTTCAATCTAATAATATTGGAATGGATTAATCAAGATAGTGTATCTGAAATTATATTTAAGAGAGAAAGAGACAATTGTGCAAATTTGTAAATATTATTTAATATCACATCAATGATAAAATATATCATATTTTGTATGAAATAAAATAGAAAAACAACATTAAGTAAATATATAATATTTTACTTGGATAATTGCAAAACCTAATCTTTGAAAGTGCCAAATATTTTGAATGTGTTTCCATGACAATTGACACAAACATTTTATAATTTAATGACTTATTCTCGATACGATAAAGTGAAAAATATATTTTACGCTCATATTTCCAACAGTAATATAAAATATGTTATAATTTATAGCACATTTTAGTTTTTAAAAATGCTTCAAAATTTAAAGATAATTCCTCTATGTTTAAAAATGTATTTAATCTTATGTGGTAGTATTAGCCTTAACAAAAATACTCTTTATTCTAAACTACGAATTATTATTAATTCACTGATTATTATTATAATGATGATATTTATAAGTATTTTTGGTCAAATTTCAAATATATTAATCTTATCACATATATTCATTTTAATTTTATATTTAAGTATTCATTTTCATTCGTATTTTAACCTTGAAAGGATTTATAAAATACTCTTAATGCTACAAAACGAATCATTAAATATAATCACTGTAAATAATATGCAATTTAATTTAATATTTTTTACAAGTGAAATTTTAATTTGTTGTATGTTCATATATTCCTATTTTACTGTACCTTTTGAAAAAACACTCGCTGATATACTTTTTTTAGCTGAATATATATTGATTACTGTATATGCTTCTATTTTTTATTTTTTACTTTTCAGGTTCAATATAATTATAAAGCAGACGAGTAATTTAATATTTGAACATGGTGTAAATATTAATGATATGATGCAGCGATTTTCTGATTTAAACAATTTGGCTGATTATATTCAAGATTTATTTTCATTTCCAATTTTAATATATATTATATTTATTATCTCAACTGATTTGGGAATGTTGATAAATGGTTATTCAGAAAAGATTAAAGAATTAATTGTTTTAGTTTTAATAAATTCATTTCTACTTATCGTAATCTGTTTTCAAGGTGAAGCTATTAAAAATAATTCTGTTTTGTTTTTCAAGAACATTCTTAAAAAGAATAATTTTATCCCAAACGAACTCAAATACTTTGCATATCTACAGAATTCTCTGAGTTCTCAGACGATCAATTTTTCTGCTGGCAGTTTTATTCCTATCAACCTGTCGACGTTATGTAGTTTGGCAGGATTTGCACTTGCCTACATTGTAATCATCATACAGTTTAAAATTTGAATAATAAAACAGTCGAACTTGGATAATTCAAAGCCCAAGGGACCAAAACAAAAATCACTCTCTCGAATTTTCCAAAAATTCGAATTAAAAAAACGGAAATTCTCGTGACCAAGATAAATATTTTAATTAAAGACGTTTGAATTATTCAAGTTCTACTGTATTTAATAAACAAAAATATTTTGAATACAATTTTAATAATGTTTTTCTCACACATTGTTGCCTCTCCTTTTTATTAATTTTATAAATAACTATTAACGCAGTTTTACTTAATATCTTCCATATTATCCTTAATATACTCAAACCCCTAACTCCATAGCCATAAATATGTTGGATTATGGAGTCATTCATCAAATATACTAATTTTAATATCTCTGAAAGATATGGCGATTAAGAAAAAGATTAAGAAAAAAACATGGGGTAGGATACAACTTGTGGCTCAGTACAAAGAGAAATATCAGCTGAAGAGATGGTAACTTTGGATGAGAAGAACTACTTTCTCAAAAGGCACTACACAACAAAGAGATTGAAACTAGATTTAAAGGCATCATTGTTAATGTGACTAATAAATAGAAACAATAATAAACACTATTATCTATATAGATAATACCGTAACAGAGTTTTCCATTGTAAAGTCCTAAGCTATCTCCTCCGAAGATTCTGAACTACACATAACGATCTATATACCAAAATTTTCGTTATTTTTTCTTCGTATGTTAGTTCTGTTTTTATTTTCCTAATGTTAACAGTTATTTTTATTTTTTAATTTAATCTATTTTACAATCGTAGATTTTTTGCATTTATCATCATCAATTCCTTTGTTTTGAAAGCGCGTTCTTTTTATTCTAGCATTTATTTCTTTTATATTTCTTTATAATATAAATAGCCATCTATATACCAAAATTTCCGTTATTTTTTGCTTTACATGACCGTTTTATTTTTATTTTCCAAATATTAATAGATTTATTTATTTTCAATTTGTTTGATTTTGCAATCGTAGATCTTTTGCCTTCAAATGTTGTTTATCTTATATTATTTGTTATTTTTCATCATCGGATTGTTTATTTTTAAAACACGTTCTTTTTTATTATTACCTTTTACTAATTTCTAATATATATTTTGTATTTCTGATTCAATTAATTTGTAAGTACAGTCGAACTTGGATAATTCGAACCCCAAGGGACCATAAAAAAAATTCGAATTAAAAACGGAAATTATAATTATAGGAAATTCTGGGGACCAAGATAAATATTCGAATTAAAGAGGTTTTCGAATTAAAGAAGTTCGAATTATCCAAGTTCTACTGTACTTTGTTATAGTTTTTCATTTAAATTTAGCTCAATTTTTGTGTCTGGTTTTCTTTTTTGCAGTATCTTTCATAATGTCTTTGGCCTCTTTATTTTTCTCATAAATAGGCTGATATAATTTGTATAATCAATTGTTGATTACTTAATTTCTTATAGTTTTTCATTTGAAATCAGCTCCATTTTGGTGTCTGGTTTTCCTTTTGGCAGTATCTTTCCTAATGTCTTTGGCCTATTTTTTTTATGCTTATGCTGTATTTGTATAATCAATTTTTATTACTCAATTTGTTATATTTTTTCATTTGAATTTAGCTCCATTTTTGTGTCTGATTCTCTTTTTTGCAGTATCTTTCCTAATGTCTTTTGCATCTTTTTTTTCTCATTAAGAGGCTAATGATTTATTTGTATAATCAATTGTTGATTACTTAATTTGTTATATGATAAGGCACAATTTGAATTATAGATTATACAAGAAAATAAGACCTAATCCAAATAATTTAATAGTGTGTGACGTTTCGGCAACAGCATCAGACAAAAGAATAAATGAACTAAAGAATAAAATCTCATTTATTCTTTTGTCTGATGATGGTGACATTGCTGCTGCCAAAACATCACACACTATTAAAATATTTGGATTAGGTCTTATTTTCTTGTATTAATTTGTTATAGTTTTTCATTTAATTTAGCTCCATTTTTGTGTCTGATTTTCTTTTTTTTTTTTTTTGCAGTATCTTTCCTAATGCCTGATTTGATTACTTGATTTGTTATAGTTTTTCATTTGAATTTAGCTCCATTTTTGTGTCTGTCATTTTTCTTCTTCTCATAAATAGGCTGATGCTGTATTTGTGTAGTCAATTGTTGTATTTTGTGTCTGGTTTCTGTTTTGCAGTATTTTATTGGAATCCTTTTTTTTCAATCAATTGTTTCCTCACATGATTGGAATTTCCTTTTTATGCCTGTCCTGGCATTTAGTTTTATAGTTTTCCTCTGCTTGGTTCTTATTTTAATTTTTTTTTCAGCTTCTGTCATGCCTCGAAAAGGCCTTGGAAGACTCACTCCCCAAACCGTTAGTCGTGCTTATATGACTCGCCGCAGGAACAACACCCCGATTTCTATTTCTCCTGTTCCCACTGCAGATATTATTGAGGGCCTGGGAATAGTCTGCCCTAACTGCTCAGCTCTGCATTTCCCTTGGAAACTGTTGGTAGCACATTAGAAATTAATGATAAAGTACTGAATTGCTTACCAAACAGGTAGGTTTATTACAACCTTGTAAGTTTAACCCACATATATATAAAATTAGAAATGTAGTTTATAATGAGATCTTTTAAATTAAATTATTCCTTTAATATATTGTCATATCTTCAATATAGTTTTGTTGTTTGCAATTTTATTTTTTTTCCTTTCAAATATATGTGTCCACTCTGAAATATAGTTTGTAAATTTATATTCCAATTTATTTTCTTATATATATATGGTAATTTAAACCAACAACCCCATACTGTGTATATAACTTATAATAAGATTGCCATGTTGTATATAGAAACACATCTATAAATAATTATGCGCATGATTAATCTGTGTCATTGCATCCCCATATGTAATGTAATTTGTACAAAGTGGATAAATAAATAAAATCTGTAATAGATTTAAGAGTTGAGCTAAAGCAGAGATCGAGCATAGTATTGCCAAAACAACAAAGTCTAAAGATGGAAGTCATAAATCAGGTCGATTTACAATTCCCACAAACAAGGCCACCCACACTGTCACATGTGGTGGAATGCAGAGACCCCTCTCACACCTGGACATGCCAAGGCCCCCCTTTTTCTCAGAAACGCCCCTGTCACATAAGGTCGCCCCGTCCTTAACCTATAAATACATCACCTTACAGTGGCTTGACAGTTCAGTTCAGTTTAGTTTAGTTCACCCTTAGTGCAAGCCGCGTCGGTCGTATGTTATGTCGATCTCATCCAACATGTAGTTAGGAAGAACTCGTCTATCTCCATCTTTTCGCTCCTTAGCTCAACTTTTATCTGTAACGGGACTTTCTTAGTGCAACTGTGTCTTCGTTTTTGTGTGGATATCCCCAGCTTTCCACTCTGCCTCGACCACGACTGCCTGTATTTTGTGAGAACTTTTAAAGGTCTTCCAAGGTGCAGAGAGGTACTGGAAAACTCTACATCCTGACTGTTCCTCTTGGTCAACACAGTACAACAAGAGCTACCAGGACATCAACTTTTATTTCAGTAGTCGACAGGATACTACAAGTCGACAACAACCAAACATTCAACAAAATATTTCATATATATATATTTTTTTTTATTTCCAAAATATTTATTTATACTTTCACCAATGCCTTTAGGATCTTTGCGATGGAACACGTATGGTGTTTCAGCGCATGTGCTCTCATGTCCTTGAAGCACATATACTGACAGTGCCCAAAGTTGAACACACTGTATAGTGTCTGAAATATCTTTGGCCCCTTCGGATACCAACCTTCGCTTCATTCTAGAGAGGCGTTAGTTTTCACTAAGGTTGGCTTTTGCTATGACTATAAATAAGGCTCAAGGCCAAACCTTGGCTACAAGAGCCTGTGTTTACGCACGGACAACTTTAAGTGGCTTTTTCAAGTGTGCGAACATTGGATAGCATACATGTAAAGATGACCCATATCTTTTGCTCCTTCAGATTTCAGACTTCCATTCATTCTGAAGAGGCATCAGTTTTCACTAAAGTTGGCTTTTGCTATGACTATAAATAATATTTGGGTTCTTCCTACAAGAGCCTGTGTTTATGCATGGACAGCTCTATGCGGCTTTTTCATGTGTTTGAACTTTGTACAAAATACATATAAAGTTGAACCCATCTATGAATAAAAATATAAATTTATTTTTAATGAGTCCTTTAGATTAATTCCTTTTATAAGTAGTCTCCACTGCAATATAGTTGGCATCTCTTTTTTCTGATTTATTTTCTTATATTATTTTTTAATTTTAAATATATTTATATATAAACTTTTCACTAATGTCTATAGTTTCTCAACTCAAAGGAATTTATTGTATTAGTATTTTGTTAATACACTATTATCAATTATTTTGATTTTGGACTTCTCTTTATTTACTAATTTTTCCCATTTCTCTATACATAAATTTCGTGCATTTTCAGTGGCTGCCTTCGCCTCTGTAATACCTTTTTACCGGTAAAGTTGTATTTAAACAACAATCAACCTTGTAAATTTGATTTTTAAAATGGTCGAATTATCGAAAGTGTCGAATTATCGATAGTGTCGAATTACAGTTTGTTTATTTATTTTTTAATAAGGTCCTCTTATCTTATCTGCAATATAGTTGTATTGTTCGAAATTTTATTTTCTAATTTGTTAATTTTTTCTTTTTTTTTTCACTCTAATAATATTTATTTAATGCAATTTAATTAATAATTTATTTAATCCAATGTCTATAGTTTCTTCCCTGAAATTGCTTACCAAACATGAGTCAGTGTTTCCTCAGTGTTAACAGTTGGAGTGTTAGAATGCGGAGAAGCAAAATAACTCCCTACTGAATTTCTCAATAGTCTTACTCCCAGAGGAATGCATCCACACCAGTTAAACTCTAGGTTGGTGCTATTGTTATGCTTCTGAGAAGTTTCAATCCTAAGCAGGGTCTTTGAAAATGGTACACGTGTGGTGATACAGTGCATGTGCTCTCATGTCCTTAAAGTAGTGTAGTTCTGTTGTTTGCAATATTTCATTTTCTGATTTGTTAAAATTTTTCTTCTATTGTTTCTCACCTGCGGGTCCTTCGGGTAAACCTGGGTCGTTGCCCGGGTCACTCGGCTAGTTTATAATATATAGATAAATATTGAAAATATAATATATCAGTATATTAATATAATTAACCCAGGTATGATATAAGTTTATTTTGCCATGATTTGATAGTGGGGCTTTATAGAAGAATATATATTTAGTTTCATTAATGTTACATAAAGAATAATAAAAATAACATATTAGCCTTTTATAATACTGATCTAAGTAATAAAAGAGCAGAAGTACAGGATTTTGGCGTTTGTTTATAATATTCTTGAGTGTTCATTAATAGCAGTCAATTTTTTCTTTATCTACATATACATATCCACATATATAAAAGTAAAATTGTTTCTTTTTGGTTGCTTATGTGAAATGTGAAATGCTCTTAATGCAGATAACAAAGATTATAATAATTATATAAAAACACTTAAACAAATATCCCTGATTGAAATTTGAAAAAGAAAATTATATATAATGATATCTTTTATTAAAATAAAAAAGCCATATCCTGACAAAGAGCACATGTGCTTTTCAGAAGGCAGAGCGCCATCTGGTGGAACAGAAATCAACTAAACATTGATTTAGCCTGTTCCCTGATATTTGGCCAAACCAATTTCTTGATAAATCAATTTTTATTTTTTATTTTTCTCTATTGTTTTTACAATATATTTCATATACATTTAGGTAAGATATACTCAGTGAAATCTTAGTTCAGGTAATTCGTTCATTCTACTAGCAAAATTATTGAATTTTAAATAATAATTAAAGGGCAATAAATATTGTTCTCACTTTTTCTTTAGCTGCAATAAAAGAAAAAGGTTAATTGTTGCAGAGACATGCTAACGACAATAACGAACCGTTTGATTCATTTAATAGTTAATAACATCAATGATAATAAATTTCGGGAAATTTTTGATAAAAAAAAAGCAATTTTGAGGTAAATATTACTTGAATAATTGAAAAACGTAATCATTTGATGCAACAAAATTATTTTATTGATGTTGTTTCCATGGTAAATGGCAATGTTATTTCAGAATATAAAGTTTCATTCTGTAGTAAAGACATAAATTTATAATACTAACGTAAAATACGTTAAACATTTTTGAAATAATTTTTATTTGACTAATTTCTTGAAAAAAAATGAATAAATATATAAAGATAATTCCTCTATATTTAAAAATATATTTACTTTGTGTGGGAATATCAGCATTTCCAAATATTCTCTGTATTCAAAAATACGAATTATCATGAATTCACTGATTATTATTATTCTGGTAATAAATACAGGTATTTTGAATCAAAATTTAAATATAAAATTCATTAATAAATTAACTGTTTTAATTTTTTATTTAATTATGAATATATGTTTATATTTTAACCTAGACAATATTTATCAAATTTCATGATACAACAACAACAATAGCCTTTATTGGGCACACGTGCCATACAGGATTCTCCCGGTTGGACAAAATAAATAGCAAATTAGCATCATAGTTATATACAACCTAGCCGAATGACCCGGGCAACGCCCGTGTTTTACCCGAATGAATGTTTTTATTCAAATACTATTTGTTAAAATTATAAATTGGCGCATTATATAAATGCATATATTAGTTAATAACTATAGCCTATGTGCTTTATCTGTCTATGTACTGTTGGCTTCCGTAGGCGTCTCTTACTGGGAAAAAGAAAGAGAGGATTTCATTTAGTTTTAACTAATATATGCATTTATTTAAGGTGCGACCCGCTCCAACACAATAGTTACAAAAACCAAAAAGCGAGTGGGGGGGGGGGGCATGATGGGGAGGGGGGGCAAAGGTGGCGTGATCGTATCCAACCAATAGGAGAGCGCCATTCCAAAAAAAAAAAAAAAAAAAGCAAACGGTGACAGAGATGAAGAATTATTAAGAACGCATGACGCTCGTAACTGTATATAGAATATTGGGTATTAACCTCGACCAATTATCGAGTTGGATCCGGTATCTGTGCTAAACATTTTGATTGGGCTGATTTCCAGTATTTATAAAAACGAATACAAAGGGTCTAGATTTTACGACTTTTGCCATTAAAACATAAGGCGAATTGCTATTATAGCCGGTCTCTTGACGAAGAATTTCTCTTTCTTCTTCCATTGCCGTACAGTAGAACATGTAGTGTAGAAAATCGAGACTAAATTCACCGTTGCATAAGGTGCATTTTATGGTCTTAGTTTTCAATAGTGAAACATGATTAATTCTCTGTACTACAAAAATATTTCTTACTTGTGCAATGATTCTCTTTAAGGTTAGGGGGATATTGTCATTCTGATAGCGTTCCATTGTAGGTGATGAATGAAAGTATTTATAGTAAGAGTAGAGTACTGATTTTCTTATTCTTAGATAATCCAGCTGCAAGGACTGATCAGTTGCCGTTCTAATAATTAGGGGGATGTATCTTTGTAGAATATTGAAGTCTGTACATCCAACAAGCCATGAGAAGCCGGTGTCATTAAGTAGCTCTGTTATACTTTTTACCAGTCCGATATTCCGTTTTGAAGAAATTGAAATGTCCCACAAATGTGCCAAACAAATTGAAGGTAGCCTGCTGCCGTCCATTTTCAGAATTCTAGTCCAGAATTTTAAAGTTAGTTTTTCACTGTGATATCAAGAGAGTTTCTTCCTGTTTCGGCCCTCAAAATGTAGCCCGGAGTATAGCTTGGAAGGCACAGAAAACGTCTGAGAAAGGTATCCTGGATTTTATCTAAGATTAAGGCTCGATCATGTGCCCAGATTGGAGCCGCATAGAGTAGGACTGTCAAGATCATAGAATCCAACAATCTCATACTTGCATGGAAGGATTTGAGCTTGGACTTCAGAATAATCTCCCCCACAGCACCCATCTCGGCCATGGTCCTGCCTCTATAATTTAAGGCAACTTGAGTGAAAGAAATCGAAGGGGTGAGCGGGTAGCCCAGGTATGTATATTTTGATGTAACATTTTGACTAGTTTTGTTCATAGCAATGCGTGAGGAACCGTGTCAAAATCTTTTTTTAAGTCTACAAAGAAGGAGTAACATTTACCTATTTTCTTCCTTAGGGCAAGTTGGATTACAGATGTCAATATGAAAATATGATCTTGACATGAGTGAGCAGATCTAAAGCCCGCTTGATTCTCTGGGATAATATCATTAGTTTCAATCCATTTGACTAGGCGGGACCTAAGTATTGCTATAAATAGTTTCGCGAAATTGCTCAGCAGTGAGATTCCGCGGTAGTTGGATGGATTATCAGAATCGCCATTTTTAAAAATCGGATGAATAATAGACTTCGAGAAGGAGGATGGGAATACAGCTGATCTTAGTATTCTGTTGTATAGATCCTTGAGTAACAGCAAGTAACTGTGGGGAAGGAGCTTAATTGCTTCGTTCGGTACCTCGTCGATTCCAGCTGCTTTACAGTTCTTTAAACGCGAGATTTCTTCTGTTATCTCCTTCATTGTAATTTCCGCCAATAAGCCTGTATCCACTGAAAGCGTGTTTAATATAGGAAGGATATATTCTGTTGATGTTTCAGATGAGAGTAGTTTGTCATAAAATTGGTGTCATTCGTAAAGCGATATGTTTCCTTGAATAAAACTTATTTTTTTATAAATGCTTATTGTTTTCCAAAAGTTTTTAGAGTCATGAGTATTGCTTGATAAATTTACATGCAAAAAATGGTAGTATTTTTTCTTTTTATCTCTAACTAGACGAATGACCCGGCTTCGCCCGGGAATTCCCCCGAGTGCAATTTCCTTCATACTGAAAGAACATTACTAATAAATAGTATTAGAGCCATAGAATAGCAACACCGAAGTAATACATAGTTCAAATAGTTGGCAGATTTTCCACCCAACCTCCGAGGTATCCGCCCCAGCGTGTAACTCATATATAGTGGTGCATCCTCTGTAGGTCTATTACACTCTTTGGGTAAAAAGGGATAAGGATTGAAATTGCTTGAGAAGAGCGACCGTGATTGACCAAGCCTAGCCAGCACCCTGTAATCTAATGTTTTCAGACCCCAGTCAAACATTCGTAGATGTTTTTCTGAAAAATAATTTAAAAAAAAACTAATATTAATATAAATCATAATAATCTGCAACTGTCCTTGAATATTCTAATTCTAGAGATTTTACCTTTCAAATATATACAAATATATACGTATATAGAAAGAATTATGAAAATAATATACCACTCAAACAAAAAAAAAAGACTAAAATAGCATAAAAAAAATTGTTCGTGACAACACAGAAGAATACACAAAATTTGAAGTCTTATTTTCTGGAGCCAAAACATAAAGATTTCTTCCTGAGCCAACTCTAGAGCAGTCAACATACAATTGCTCATGCAAGAAACAGGGTTGCTCCAAGTCAATGCCAGCAATTTTGAGGGACTGACCTTGAGCCTTGTTAATCGACATGGCAAAAGAAACTCGAATGGGTAACTGCAATCTTTTAAAATGCAAAGGAGAATGTTTATCATCATGAATCAGAGGAATCCGGGGAATAAAAACCTCTTCATTTTGAAAACAACCAGTCAAAATGGTTGCCTCTACCACATGTGAGGCCACAATCTTTTAACACAGAGACGGGTACCATTGCAAAGGCGGGGTGCATCAATATTTTGTCATCAAATATATACGTATATAGAAAGAATTATGAAAATAATATACCACTCAAACAACAACAACAAAAAAAGACTAAAATAGCATTTTAAAAAAAATTATTCATGACAACACAGAAGAATACACAAAATTTGAAGTCTTATTTTCTGGAGCCAAAACATAAAGATTTCTTCCTGAGCCAACTCTAGAGCAGGCAACATACAATTGCCCATGCGAGAAACAGGGTTGCTCCAAGTCAATGCCAGCAATTTTGAGGGACTGACCTTGGAGGCGGGCTTGAGACTGTTGGGGATTCTCCAATGTGCGGCTACTTTGGCCTCTAGCAGCTCGGGCAGCCATGCGTCGAGCTGCAGGAGTTCTTACTCCAATTGCAGATCTTTTGCGAGGCATAACAAATGGGATGATTCAATTTGAAAATATGTCCTAAAAAAAAAACAGAAATAGCACAAACAGTACCAAAAATATTTTTGTATATATATAAAAAAAGAAGCTTTTAAGGAAAACAGTGCAGACCCAAACAAATCCAAAGTATCAGAATAAGTTACAGAACAAAACTGATTATCTAGTAGAAATTTTTAAGTTTGTAAATATCAAAACTACATTGTTCACTAACCATAACTTGGTAACTAAAACAAATTTCTCTCTCAACATTTCAGCAGAAAAAAATAAGGCTAAAAAAACTAATGGCAAAACATGTCAAACAGGTCAATCTTTAGAATGCTCAACTATTTTTTCCCCTAGCCTAATATCTGCGTAGACAAAAAGAAAGCAGCATAATAGAACTACCACAAACAAAATATACAGAAATGGCAAGCGAATAAAATAAATGACAACAACAGACCAAATTTTAAACTATCAATGAAACATATGATTTTTTTAAAAGAATAGCAAAACAAAGGCCATTACAACAATTAAAAAACATAAGCCCATTGTTTATATACAGTAATAAAAGTTTTTAAATATTGTCAAATCTGCATTGTTTACTAACCGTAACTTTGTAAAATGTAGTGCTCTATCAACATGTTAGAAAAAAATAATAATGCTAAAAAAAACTAATGCCAAAATAGCCATGTTAATATTTTAGGCAGATAAAAACCAAAGGGTATATGGATTATAGACAAACACATGTTTTGGCTGTTAAATGAGCCAGTAATTCATATTAAATTTTCACTACTGTATTTTTTGCATATTGACTATTGTTTGTTTAATTTTAAGAATTATCATATTGACTGTAAAAAAAAAAAACAAAGGCCAGAACAAAAATTAATAAAAAATAAGAAAGCCATTGTTTACATACAGTAACGCTAATTTTGTAAAGTTTTTTTTAAATTGCATTGTGTGAACGTACCTTAACTTAGCAATATAAATTTTAGACAAACACACGTTTTGGCTGTTAAATGAGACAGTAATTCATATTAAATTTTCACTACTGTATTTTTTGCATATTGACTATTGTTTAATTTTAAGAATTATCATATTGACTGTAAAAAAAAAACCACAAAGGCCAGAACAAAAATTAATAAAATATAAGAAAGCCATTGTTTACATACAGTAACGCTAATTTTGTAAAGTTTTTTTTTTTTTAATTGTGTGAAATTTCGCATTGTTTGAACTTACCTTAACTTTATTTAATTAGAAAACTATTTTAGAGGCGTAATATTCTTTTTAAAATAAAACAATTTCTACTGTCCTTACTGCGATGGAAAAATTAAAGGGAGGGCCTGGCTCATCAGTGGTGAACCCTCCCAGCGGTTTCGCCAGTTTAATCTACCATACCGCTGTTATATTGCATTTTTGGAACTTCCTTTTATAGGTGACTGTTGTAAGACTCTTGGAATGGGTATTTCAGAAGAACTATGGACATAAGCTTTTAGGACAGCAGAATTAAATATAATTATAAATATATAATATGCTTCGAGCAATCGCTCTTCCGCAAATATCAAATTGTGTCTTTTATTAGAACAAGAATGTTACGATGTACTAGAGCGCCATCTGTTATCAAATTAGAAAACTATTTTAGAGGCGTAATATTCTTTTTAAAATAAAACAATTTCTACTGTCCTTACTGCGATGGAAAAATTAAAGGGAGGGCCTGGCTCATCAGTGGTGAACCCTCCCAGCGGTTTCGCCAGTTTAATCTACCATACCGCTGTTATATTGCATTTTTGGAACTTCCTTTTATAGGTGACTGTTGTAAGACTCTTGGAATGGGTATTTTAGAAGAACTATGGACATAAGATTTTAGGACAGCAGAATTAAATATAATTATAAATATATAATATGCTTCGAGCAATCGCTCTTCCGCAAATATCAAATTGTGTCTTTTATTAGAACAAGAATGTTACGATGTACTAGAGCGCCATCTGTTATCAAATTAGAAAACTATTTTAGAGGCGTAATATTCTTTTTAAAAGTCCCTTTAATTTTTCCATCGCAGTAAGGACAGTAGAAATTGTTTTATTTTAAAAAGAATATTACGCCTCTAAAATAGTTTTCTAATTTGATAACAGATGGCGCTCTAGTACATCGTAACATTCTTGTTCTAATAAAAGACACAATTTGATATTTGCGGAAGAGCGATTGCTCGAAGCATATTATATATTTATAATTATATTTAATTCTGCTGTCCTAAAAGCTTAAGTCCATAGTTCTTCTAAAATACCCATTCCAAGAGTCTTACAACAGTCACCTATAAAAGGAAGTTCCAAAAATGCAATATAACAGCGGTATGGTAGATTAAACTGGCGAAACCGCTGGGAGGGTTCACCACTGATGAGCCAGGCCCTCCCTTTAATTTTTCCACGGCAGTAAGGACAGTAGAAATTGTTTTATTTTAAAAAGAATATTACGCCTCTAAAATAGTTTTCTAATTTGATAACAGATGGCGCTCTAGTACATCGTAACATTCTTACCTTAACTTAGTAATATAAATTTCTCTCTCAATACTTTTGTAAAAAAAGTGACACTCGTATAAAAAGATATTTAAAAAAAAAGTACGCAAGCAACTTGAAAAGAAATGCAGAACGCTCATTGGTCGCTTAATTGGCCTCGTGTTGTTACTTTCCCTCGTATTTACTCCGCGTAAAAAAAAGTTCTTCAAATGAAAAAAAGAAATAGCCAAAAATACTAAGCAAAATGTAGCCGAAAATTTTCCTCAGGTTTATAAAAAGCGACATGCAAAATTTGGTACCAATTGGTTCAGTAGTTTTTGAGTTTATCGCGAAACAGACAGACAGAAATTGACTTTTATATACAGGGTGATCCAAAAGTCCCGCACAACTTTAAAAATTAATAACTCCGCGAATATTTGCGCTAGAGCAATGCGGTAAACACCATTGTGTTCAGGATGCAATGGGATTTTTTATGGCAAATAATGAAAAATTCGAAATTGATTTTAGTTACAACTTTATTCGCTAGATGGCGCTCTACCAGAATCAGAGATTCAGCGGCCAAATTATTTGATAAATTGAAAAATATAACTGAACGACACGTATTTTTCCTTTTTGAATACCAGGAAAGAACCCTAATAATATCAAATGATAAATTAATAAAACACCATTTCGCCAAAAGTTAGAAGAATTGGCTGACGATTTTTGAATACAATCTGAGATATGTAAAATAGGTATATGCAAATTAAAACATGTATCAAAAATATTTATATTTTAGATGGAGTTTTGTGAAATAAATTGAATGTTTGAAAATAACTACTGATATCAATACACGATTTTTGAAATGTTAATATAGTACCAAAAATTATTATGGCACTACTAATAGGATTTCGCGCTATAAGGAATGTATAGTTTCTTGACTAATTGGCGACATTTGACTATTTAACTGGATATTTGTCATGATCCAAAAATGAAATATAGAGGGGAGAAACAAAATATATTTGTCGTACTTTATTCCAAATATCCTATGGGTTTGTCAAATGTTATCATTGTTTATTATACTGTACATAATTTTGAAAATGTATCCCCTCAAAAAAAATCATTTTTAAATCGACCCTTGGCGTTGAAAAACGTGGTAGTAAAATCATTTTGTATTATTTTTTGCGCAAAATATCTAAAGTTGGGGGGGGGATAGAGAGATTATTCCTTATGCTATCTCTTCTAATGAGCGAAAAGCGATAAACTAAACATAAGTGGTAAAATTGTGTATACCAGTGTTATTCGAGAAGTTATAACACTTCGGCCTGCACGACATAATATAAAATGTGGGCAAATGACAAACAAAAAAATTACTGTTTACAGAAAAAAAAGAGTCAAGATGTGAGGACAGCATTTATTATTCCCATAACCCAAAACAAAAAGCTGCAAAATATAACATATGAGGTAACTGCCTTCTCTCTTGTATTAGGACACAATCCTTGCTCAATGTGGCGCCCTTCATTCTCAAACACCGCCTGCAGACGATAGATGACAGAATGGTCACAATTAAATAGTTGAAATTTATAAGACGTGCCATCTGATAGAAGCCTTCAACATGGCCAATGTGGTAGGCCGGCATCGATAAAAACGCGACTTAATGTACCCCCAAAACCGAAATTGTTAGGCGTCAAGTCTGGTGATATTGGAGGCCACTGGTATATAAAGTGGCGACTTATCAACGAATTCCACCGAACGTATCCTTCAGCAATTGTTTGGCACCGCGGGAGATATGAGGAGGTCCTCCATCTTGCATGAATGTTATTTCGTTTAGTGCTTGTCTGTCCTGCAATATGGGAATAACCTTTTCTCTCAAAAGTTGAACATAACGTTCACCAGTTACGAAAACGGGTTTAAAAGTTCTTCCATTGATTTTTCAATGAAAAATGGCCCAATAATAAAAGAAGAAGTGAACCCACACAAAACTGTAACTCTGTGCTGATGAAGTGGTATTTCTGTAAAAATCCTAGGGTTTTCTGTTGCAAAAATGAGGCAGTTTTGAATGTTAAATTCTCCCTTTAGATAAAAGTGAGCATCATCTGTTCTTAGAACATTTGACAGCCAGTTTTCATCAATATCAATTTGCCGGAAAACCCATGCAGCGAATTCTTGACGCCTCTCAAAATAGCTGACTTTCAACTCGTGAAAACTTTGAATTTTGTTAGGATATTTTTATGGTAAAATTCTAAATGTGTGTTCTCTCCAAACTGTTCCATACGAAATCCCCGTTTGTCGAGAAACTTGTCTAGCACTTACTTCTCCATACGGGGATAGCGTTTCAATAGATTCAGCATTCTTCAAAACCGTAACAGCCACTGACTTGCATGTCGATGGTCTTCCACTCCGAGGTTTTGCTTCCAGAGATCCAGTTTCCTCAAAACTTTTAATCAATCGCTTTAGAGAGTAGCAACTCATTGGTCCTTTACCGCTTCGAATATCTTTAAAGGAACGAAACGCTCGTAAAGCTTCAGTGGCAGATCCTGAATCACAATTTAAAAAATTCACCAAGAGTGCTTTATCCTGTAGTGACGGCATTCCAAGTGGAAGGGGAGAAGTTCGACCACACCTCCTTGCAGTCCCCCCTGGACCCTTGGAATATTTGACCAAATTCTGGTTCGTTTCCCAAGATGACTAACGTTGCAACGGCACCCATTTTCACATGAAGAGCAAAACTGATATCTCCAGTAATGCTATCGCGTCCGGGGTAACCGCCGCGTCAAGAGCTGCAGCTCGAGCTCATGATGAGAAATCTACTACGAGGACACAATTCAATCTACTACAACTCAATATATATGGTACCCAGAGGAAAATAAAGAGCTGACTTGTCTTCTCTGTGACAACAATGTACATATTAATTGTCCTCAGGAGACAAAATTGAATCAGAATCTGAGATTCAATATCAAAGATTATACAACACTACGAATGGACAGACCTGGAAAATTCGGAGGAGGACTTGCCGCTTTGATTAAAACTCTAGAATTCAAATTTAAGGAAATCGCCTATAATCAGAGTGAGCCTAGAGAAGGCACGACAGAAGCTCAGGCAATAGAGATCTATCTTACAGATAAAACAATTCCAATCATAAATGTTTATCACCACGATAATATTAGCATCAATACAGGCCTGATAAAACATTAAGTGAAGCGTCTTCGGATATCGCAATCATACTTGGTGATTTTAACGCCGAAAGACCAACTTGGGGATCACCTGTCCAGGATAACAAAGGTCAGCAGGTTGAGGACATGCTAACCGACCTCGACCTTACACCGTTAAATAATGGAAAGAACACCTATCTATCCAAGTCCACAGGCACAGAATCCGCAATAGACATCACAGCGATAAATTACAACATCGCACCCACAACACAATGGAAAATTCTGAAAAGTGCAATCAGTGACCCCAGACCAATTTTAACAACCCTAAAATTAAAAATTGAGAATTTCCAACAGAATAGAAGAACACTGGGAAAAATTTACAGAAAAGCTTGAAGAACTGTGCAACGAAGAATTAAATCACATAACGATTGACAAAAAAATTGGAAAAATTCCCTTTGAACATATCCAAAGCTGCAAAAGTATCGATATCTAGAGGTAGGCGTAAAGACCTGTGAATACTTTACTGGAAGGACAACAATACCGAGGCAATGATTGCAGAGAGAGACAATAAAAATGAACTTCTTAAAACAAATAAAACAGAAGAAATCATAAAGGAACTCATTGAAATTAGTCACAAAATAGAACAAGAAATTTGGATATTCAAACAAGAAAAATGGGCAGATTTCTGCGAAAGAAATGGATCCAAAAAAGGAAAGCCATCACTGGAATATATTTAGTGTTATAAAACAATCAAAACCAACACTAATCCTCCAATACTCTAACCGATATGAACAGCGAGAACGAACAAACAGATGGCTGATATAATTGCTGAATATCTTTCAAGCACTTCCAGACTCAGCTATACGAATGAAGGCAGGACTCTAAAAAATAATATAAACAAGTTAGTTAAACAAGCAATAAATTACCATAAACAAGATATTTACTCGAGAGACTTCACACTGAATGAGCTAAATTCATCAATAGGAAAGTTAAATCCAAGATGTCACCTGGAGATGCTCTAATCTTTGGTCAAATGATTAAACACTTTGGAGACGAAGCTAAAAATCAACTCCTACGAATACTGAACATTTCATGGCAAACTGGTAAACTACCAAAGAATTGGAATAATCAATTATAGTGCCAATACTGAAACCAAACAAAGATGCTAAGGAATGAAAGAACTATCGGCCAATTGCTCTTACCAGCATACTTTGTAAAATAACAGAATGAATTACCCACTCTTGGCTCATAGTCTGGCTCACTAACAATAATAAAATAAACTTCTACCAAACTGCCTAAAGATCCAGACACTGTACAACTAATAAACTGTTCTACTTCTGTCAATCAATAATAGATTTCTAGGAAAAACCGCCAAAGAAGACAACGACCGTATTCCTGGATATGACCTCAGCTTTTGATCGAGTGTAGAAATTATTTGAAAGGCTGCACAACATCGCAGTGAGAGGAAAAACCTTAATCTGGATTGCAGACTTCTTAAGGGGAAGAAGAATGAAGGTTCGGGTCAATGGAACATTTTCCAAGGACCGAAGAACATGGGCTGGTGTACCTCAGGGATCTGTGCTCAGTCCTCTACTCTTCTCGCTATATATTAACCGTTGTTTATGTAAATAGATGAATAATATTTGTATTATTTAAAGCCTCATTATGTAAAAATATATGTATATATAAATTGGACATTTGTTGTTGGCCATGGTCAAGTTTGAGCTCTTGTACGTCTAATTACGACACAACAAAAGTGGCGACGAGGATGCGTGATCTACAGAGCCAGTAAAAAGCTGAGTAAAACGGCGTCTAGGCGAGTATAACAACTACATTTTTTAAACAAATCTGACTCTCGGATTATGGAGAGGAAAAATGGGTTAAGATTAAATCTTTTAAACTATCTGGATCAAGAAAACAAAGGAGTAGAAAAGATCAGCATGACAAGTCCAAAGTTAATAGTACCTTTTAGATGCTATAGCCCAGTGGAGGACACTTCGATCTTTTTGTACAAAAATTTGAGGCTTTCTTTTTGGCATCTGAAGGAGGAGATTAAAGTGCTGATTTTTACCTCGCTACCAGATTCTGAAACTTTGAAGCAGGGAAACGACATTTTCTTCCTGGTCTAATGAAATATCAAACCTATTGTTATGATTGATCCGGCAACACTGCAGACTTGACTTGTAAACATTCTTAGATATATAACCATGTTATAAAAAGATAAGTTAATAAATAAATACTTAGTTCAGTTGCATTCTGCATGATCAAATAGGCACAAAGAACAACATAAACAACATGGTGGCAGCGGAAAAGTGAGTACTTTTTCAAATAAATATATTATTGACAAATATTAGTGAAAAAAAGAAAACATGGACTTTGTTAGGCCTAGTGAACTCGCCTTGCACGGAAATGTAGCGGAAAATTGGCGAAGGTTCAAACAGCGATTAATGCTTTATCTTGAAGCAACAGAAAAAGCCACAAAGCCTGATAAACTGAAAGTTGCCATTTTATTAAATTTTATTGGCGAAGAAGCCTTGGAAGTTTTCAACACATTTCATTTAAAAGAAGATGAAGCAGAAAATTTCGATCTTGTAATAAACAAATTCGATGATTTTTGCGAGCCTAAAAAGAACGTCATTTTTGAAAGATTCAAATTTTTTTCAGCGACCCAGAAGGATGGTGAATCCATCGATAGTTTTATAACAGAACTAAAAGGATTATCCACATCATGTGAATTTGAATCACAAAAGGATAGTTTAATAAGGGATCGCATTGTGTATGGAATACAAGACAAGGCTTTGCAGGAACGCCTCTTAAGAGAGCCCAATTTAACTCTTCTCAAAGCCATTGAAATGTGCAAAACAGATGAAATAAGCAAGCAACAGATCAAGATCATGCAGAACAACCAGAAGATCTGTCAAATAAGAAAATATGAAAAGAAACACAGTCCAAAACAAAATCAAGAATCTGAAAAAGAATTCAAATGCCAAAGGTGTGGGAAGTCTCACAGAGCAAAAAATTATCCTGCATGGGGTAAAAGATGCTCCAAATGCAAAAAGATGAATCATTTTGCAGCTTTCTGTAAAAGTTCAGCTATCAGAAGTCTGAATGATGAAACAGAAGAAACTGTATGGTCTATACATGAAGCAAAAGTAGTCCATACTTTGGAATGGAAAAAATCCATCATAGTGAATGGAAAGGAAATATGTTTCAAGTTGGACTCTGGAGCAGAAGTAAATGTTTTGCCATACACATTCACTAGACAAATGAAAGGTTTGGAAATATTTCAGACTAATCGAAAGCTAACATCATATACAGGACATGAAATCAAGATAAAAGGAATTGCCACACTAAATTGCAAAACTAAAAATAAGACAGAAAGTCTAGAATTTTTCATTGCTGATGGATACTCTCAACCAATTTTAGGAATAGAAGCTATTGAAAAGCTTTCACTAATTAAGAAATGTGATGCTGTCCAAATACAGCAAAACAATTCAGCAAAAGAAATTTTGAACAGGCACAAAAATATATTTGAAGGCATAGGAAGACTGCCAATTGAACACAAGATTAGACTAAATGAAAATACAATTCCAGTTATTGCTCCAAGCAGAAAAATGCCTTTTTCCATTAGAGAAAAAGTTAGAGCAGAATTGGAACGGATGGAAAAACTTGACATTATTGAAAAAGTTGAAGAACCAAGCGAATGGACACACCCTATTGTAGTGGTACAAAAACCTTCTGGAGATGTCAGAATTTGCATGGACTCCAGGGAACTGAACAAGTATATTCAGAGAGAGCGCTATATTCTGCCAACAGCTGAAACAATATTTTCTGAACTGAAAGGTGCTACAGTTTTATCTGTATTTGATGCATCATCAGCTTTCTGGCAAATCCCATTAGACAAAGAAAGCACCAACCTGTGCACCATTGCGACTCCCTTTGGAAGATTCCGGTTCAAGCGACTTCCCTATGGATTGAACAGTGCATCGGAGGTATTCCAGCGATGCATAAACAATATTCTTTCAGGTCT
Organism: Cordylochernes scorpioides; assembly: GCA_030710605.1. NCBI lineage: Eukaryota > Metazoa > Arthropoda > Arachnida > Pseudoscorpiones > Chernetidae > Cordylochernes > Cordylochernes scorpioides. Next base: position 55,304,359 of record CP092880.1, read on the forward strand.
CCAGGGAACTGCTTGCTATATGGATGACATCTTGATCTATGGAAGCACAATGGAAGAGCACAACCGAAAACTTGAAACAGTTCTTCGAAGGTTGGAAGAAAATAATATCAAGCTCAATGCTAAGAAGCAGCAAATAGCTGTCGACAAAGTAAATTTCTTAGGCCATATAATCAGTCGAGATGGAATAGCCATTCAAGCTTCAAGAGCAGAGGCAATACAAAAGTTGAAAAGACCTGAGAACAAGACTGAAGTCCAAAGATTCTTAGGTATGGTAACGTACCTCGGCAAATTCATTCCTAATCTTTCTGACAAGACTGCACCTCTAAGGAAATTGATAAGCAACAAGAGTGAATGGAAATTTGGAGGCGAAGAAATTGATTGTTTTGAAAAACTCAAGGATATGGTTTCGAATGCTCCAATATTGACATTTTTTGACCCAACCAAGCCAATCACCATTTCATCTGATGCAAGCCAATATGGTATTGGTACAGTGCTCATGCAAGGGGGACAAGCAATTGAGTATGCGTCCTTCAGCCTGAATGCAACTCAAAGAAAATACGCACAGATAGAGAAAGAACTTTTGGCTATAGTCTTTGGATGTGAACGCTTCCAGTACTATATTTGGGGAAATGATGTTATTGTGGAAACTGACCACAAACCTCTCCTGAGTATTGTTAAGAAACCTTTAGAAAAGCTTTCCCCAAGACTGCAAAGAATGGTCTTACGTCTCATGAGATTTCAAATATCTTTGAAGTTTACACCAGGGAAAAACATGTTTGTAGCTGACCATCTGTCTAGAGATCCATTAAAAGATGAGGTGGACACAAGCTATTTAGAAGGTCAAACTGAATCAGTGCACATGTTGCTGGTTACCACAGATTAAAAATAAAGAGACTACAAAAGGAAACTCATGGGGATCACACCTTGATACAACTAATAGAGTATGCGAAGAATGGATGGCCGAAATATAAAACTAAGGTCTGTGATGAAGCAAAACCCTACTGGCAATTTCAAGATGAAATTCATGTGAGTGACGGAATTGTTTACAAAGGAAATTGCATCATGGTGCCATCGACTCTTCGAAAAGAAATCCTGCAGGTTGTTCATTCATCACACCAGGGCATAGCAGCTTTCAAAGAAAAAGTAAGATCAGCATTTTACTGGCCAGGCATGATAACACAAGTAGAAAATGAAGTGGAAAAGTGCAGAACATGTCAGGAATATTCAAGAAAGAATCCTGAGGAGTCAAGAATAGCTCATGAAATCCCTGAATTTCCATGGGAAAAAATTGCTGTAGATTTCATGGAGGTGAGTGGAACCAGTTCCATCTTGGTTGTCGATTACCACTCAAAGTTTGTTGAAATCCGGAAATTATCAAGCAAAAGAGAAACCGAAACCATCATGCAGTTGAAAACCATTTTCAGGACTAATGGAATTCCAAGAACTCTAGTTTCGGATAATGGACCCCCTTTTAACTCTACTGGATTCAAAAATTTTGCTCAGAAATATGAATTCAAACACCAAACCTCCAGTCCCAAATATCCAAGATCTAATAGACAAGTTGAGAGGACAATTCAAACCATCAAAGGACTGATAATTAAAGCTGTGAAGTCAGGAAGAGATCCCAATCTGGCTTTGATGGAGTTCAACAACACACCTAAGTATGACTTGCCATCTCCGACCCAAATGCTTATGGGAAGATCTGTGAGAACTCTTTCGACATACACCCGACAACAGTTGAAACCACTGTTTGACACAACAAAGAATTATAATAATGAATATATTCATAAAGGATGAGTTTCTTTATTTATAATCATGTAATTACGGGTTTCGGAATCATAAGCTTCTGTATTCATTTTTATAAAGTAGAAATTAACTTTTTGATTTAAGACGAATAATCCTTTCAATAATTATATACTTATAATTATATAATTAGAAACTCATCCTTTATGAATATATTCATTATTATAATTATTGAAAGGATTATTCGTCTTACAACAAAGAATTATCAAAAATTGAGAGACCATCAACAAAAGTATGCAGAAACTCCAAAGAGAATTTTGAGACCTTTGGAAGTAGGAGACAACATCATGTTGCAGGAAAGGCATAGAAAATGGGTTCCGGCAACAGTGACCGCAAAGCATGAAACTCCACGCTCATATATGGTGAAAACACCAAGTGGGTCTGAATACCGCAGGAACAGGTCTCACCTTAGACCGAGAAAGTTCAGTGTAGAAGATTCTGCCCCAACAATTCAAAGTCCAAGCATTACTGGATCTCAAGCAGGGACAGCCATGGATGACAACATACAAGATCATGGAAGACCCACTTCCGAAACAGAAGAGCATATGATCCAAGGGAGGACGTTGCCAAGAAAGGTGAAGAATCATCTACTTCTCCTAGTGTGCGAACCCGCAGTGGTAGAACAGTGAGAAAACATTTGCGTTATAGAGACTAGGAGAACTGCAATCCTTTTTTATTTTTGTTTAAAGGAAACATGTTATGATTGATCCGGCAACACTGCAGACTTGACTTGTAAACATTCTTAGATATATAACCATGTTATAAAAAGATAAGTTAATAAATAAATACTTAGTTCAGTTGCATTCTGCATGATCAAATAGGCACAAAGAACAACATAAACAACACCTATGATACTATCATTCAAATAATTAAGCTGCATTTGGATCCAAAGAAGAAAGTGATACCACAGCGATTCAGATTTTTAAAGGGAATTCAACAGGAAGGAGAATCAATTTCGGAATATCTTAGAGAATTGAAACATTTGGAAATAAATTGTAATTTCGTCGATATGTTGGGAACCATGATGCGAGACCGTTTTGTGGCTGGAATCAAGTCGGAAATCCTGCAAAAGAAGCTACTACAAGAGGACGACGATGTCACCCTGGATAAAGTTTTTGCAGTGGCGATCTTGTTCGAATTGGCGGAGATAAATACAAGAGAATTACAAGATAAATTAGTGGCCAAGATATCCCCTGTGAATTGAAAGGATAAAAAGGGTGAGTACAATAATAATACGGCGCAGTATAGGCCTTTCAGGCAAAGTGGCAAAGGCAAAATAGTGTGTTATAGATGTGGTGAAAGACATTCACACGTGGCATCTGTTTTACCTCATAGAACAAACACTTGTTTTAAAATGTAATAAACTGGGTCATTTAAGTAAGGTCTGCAAAGCTAGTAAAAGAATGTGGGGATGTAAATTTGTACAAGAGGACTCTATATATTCTGTACAGGGCGAAACTGATGCCACAATAAATTTAACAGTAGATGATTATTCTTTGTGCTTTACAATAGATACAGGAAGTCCAGTTATGTTAATACCTAAAGATATTTATAAGAATTATTGGCAAGGTAAAAGATTATTTCCAACAAATTTAAGATTAAAATCCTTTTGTGGTAAATCAATAGAGACTATAGATCAAAGAAATGTGGATGTAAAAGAAGCCAACCAATATTTACGATAAATAGTTGTAAATGAAAAAATCCAGGTAATTTTATTAGGAAGAGAATGGCTTAAACAGTTGAAACTTGATTATTCTATATTGTTTAGCATTAAAATTTTAAATAATGAATATAATAGAAATATATTTAAATATATAAAAAATTTGATGGATAGGTATGCAGATTTGTTTAACAAAGATTTGGGCTGTCTAAAGGACGTTAGAATGAATTTTAATTTAAAAAAGGATGTGACTCCTGTGTTTTGTAAAGCCAGAAGTTTACCTTTCTCTCTAAAAAACAAAGTAGAGAATGAAATTGATCGTTTAGTGAATTCTTGCATTTTATAACCTATAGTTCATGCATATTGGACCGCTCCAATAGTACAGGCATCAAAAAAGGATGGTAGTGTAAGGATATGTGGTGATTTTAGATGTACAGCTAATAAAGCAATAGAATTAGATAGGTATCCCATTCCATCGATCGATGAGATCTTTTCAAAATTATCTACAAGCACCGTACTTTCGGCTCTAGACCTATCACAGGCTTACTTACAAGTAATGTTAGCGGAAGAAGCCAAAGCTGTTGTTGATATAAACACAACAAAGAGGTTGTTTTCTTATAAAAGACTACCATATGACGTAGCGGTTGCACCAAATAACGTCACGTCTTCCTTTAGAATAGAGTGTCAGGGAGTCTCCTGATGAAGACCAGGTACTTCTTCTTAGGAAGTCGAATGAGGTACCGTTCTCTTTTATGGAGGTGGCTAATGAGACGCCCCAAGATAAAATACTGTCTATAGTCTTAAGGAATGTAAGAGAAGGCAACTGGAAATTCACAAGGGTACCGAGAGAAAACCCACTAGCTCCTCATTATAAGATCAATGAGGAATTAAGTTTGGAGTTTGGTTGTCTTCAATGGCGTGAAAGAGTGGTAATTCGCCAAAAATTAAGATCTTTAATTTTAAATGACTTGTATGAAATACACATGGGGATTGTTAAAAAGAAGATGATTGCCAGACGGTATTTTCTGGTGGCCAGGCATAGACAGTAACATCGAGGAGTTAACTAGAGAATGTAGAGTATGCCAAGAATCGGCAAGCATGCCCCCGGCTACCATCTCGGAATGGACTTGGCCCGAAAAACCGTGGCATCGACTTCATCTTGATCTAGCGGTTCCGTTAATGGGAAGAATGTTTTTGGTTCTCGTGGACGCATACTCAAAGTGGATAGAAATTTTTATCATCAAAGATATTACCAGAAAAACGATTATAAGTCATCTTAGAGAAATTCTCGACAGAATTGGATTGCCCTAATAGTTTGTTACAGATAACGGAAGACAGTTTGTCTCCGGTGAATTCGAGCAATTTACCAAAATGAATGGTATACGGCACACTAAGACCAGTCCGTATAATCCTAGTACAAATGGTTAAGCTGAGAGATATGTAAGAGAGTTTAAAAACCTTTTGAGAAAGAATAATGGGAAGGATGATTTAGAGACGAATCTACAAAGTTTCCTATTTGCTCATAGAGCATTCCCCCAAACTGTAATAAAGGAATTCCCCGGCGGAACTGCTAATGAAGAGAAGTTTAAGATCAAGATTCTCGAATTTAATACCAAGATGGGAAATCCGCGAGAGGTATTTCATGAGGCCGTAAGAAGGCAGGAGCAGTTTACTACAGGTTGCGAGGTTTATTTCCGCAACTATGCAACTGGACCTAAACGGTAAAAAGGTACCATTTTGGAATTATTGAGCTACCGTCACTACCTTATAAGTTGCGAGGGCGTCGTGTATAAGAGGCATATCAATCAATTGCGACCTGTGAGAAAGAAACAAGTGGAGACAAGAAATTTGAAACTTCCGCGAACATCAGGAGAGAAGCCTGTAGGTGAAAGTCAGAAATAAAGTGAAGAGGAGGTTCCAGAGGTTACATCAGGAAACAAGGAGGAGACTGCTTCTGTGCACGTACCCTCTTTCACTCCTATACCAGGGCCTGTTGCTGTGCACGTGCCCTCTTGCACTCCTAAACCGGAGGCTGCCGCTGTGCAAGTGCCCGTCCGCAGTTCTAGACCTCAGAGAGCCAGGAAACCCCTAGACCGACTGGAGTATTATTAAGGGGGGAGATGTGTTGTGTATGTAAATAGATGAAGATTATTTGCATTCTTTAAAGTCACATTATTTAAGAATATATGTGTATATAAATCGGACATTTTTTGTTAGCCAAACGAAAAGAATCTGAGGCTCTTTATTGGACACGACAAAAACAAAAACGGCATTCCAGAGTAAAATAAATCATCAGAGATAGATAAATATTTTTCAAATGAATTAAAATAAATATAATCGATACTGAGAGAGAGTTGAATTTTAAAAAATAGAAAATTATTATTTTCGAAATATAAATAGCTGAGAGGATTCCAGCAAACCGGATCTAAAATATCAGTTTTTTTTTGCTACATGTTTTAATTTGCATATACCTATTTTACATATCTCAGATTGTATTTAAAAATCGTTAACCATTTCGTCTAACTTTTGGCGAAATGGTGTTTTATTAATTTATCATTTTATATTATAAGGGTTCTTTTCTGGTATTCAAAAAGGAAAAATACGTGTCGTTCAGTTATATTTTTCAATTTATCAAACAATTTGGCCGCTGAATCGCTGATTCTGGTAGAGCGCCATCTAGAGAATAAAGTTGTAACTAAAATCAATTTCGAATTTTTCATTATTTGCCATAAAAATCCCATTGTATCCTGAACACAATGGTGTTTACCGCATTGCTCTAGCGCAAATATTCGCGGAGTTATTAATTTTTAAAATAGTGCGGGACTTTTGGATCACCCTGTATATAGAGATTAATGCAGCATAGAATTTCTTTTTTGAAATATAGTTAACACAGCCTGTTTCTTTTTTTGATTTCATGTAGAATTTAAGATGGGATTTAGTATTCTTTTTTGTTAGATAACATTCTCGATCAAACCAGGGCTTTGAATTTGGGTTCAATGTTTTAGATCTTCTCTGCATCCCCGTTTTGCCCATAGTATCGATGATTTTATCAGTTAAAAGCCTCATTATGCTATTATTCATGATACTTGAAAGCAAACAATTAAACTTAATTACTGTAAATAATATGCAATTTCATTTAATATTTTTTTTCAACAGAATTGTTAATCAATGGTATAATAATATTTGCCTATTATACCAAGTCTATTAAAATATCACTGCTTGCTTTTCTTACATTTGCAGAATTTTTATTGATAACTTCATTTATTTTTGTTTTTTCTTTCTTACTTTTTAGATTCAATATTACTTTAAAGCAAACGAATAATTTAATATTCGAACATGGCGCAAATTTAAACGAGATAATACAGCACTTTTCTGATTTGTTTAATCTGGCTGATTACATTCAAAATGTATTTTCAATTCCAATTTTAATATATATTATATTTATTACCTGAATTGATTTATGAATGATGATAAATAAAAGGTCGGAAGCTTATCAAAAAATCATAATCGTAATGATAATAAATTCAGTGCTAATCATCATAATTTGTTTTCAAGGTGAATCCATTAAAAATAATTCAGGTCTAATTTTGAAGAGTATTCTTAAAAAGAATAATTTTATCTCAAATGATATTAAATACTTTACATTCTTAATAAATTCATTAAGTTCTCAGACGATCCACTTTTCTGCTGGTAATTTCATTCCTCTCAACTTGTCGACGTTATGTAGTTTGGCAGGATTTGCACTTACCTATATTGTAATTATTATACAGTTTAATAATAATAATAAATGCTGAAATTATTTAAAATAAATTATCTCGTTTTTGCGAACCTATACAAGAATAAAAAGAGGCTATTATATACAAAGCAATATTCATTGTTCTTCAAATTAAAGATACTTCGGCCAGTAAATCTTTTTATAAAAAGATTTACTGGCCGAAGTATTCATCAATTTTAAGACTTATGAATGCCGGCCAGGCAGCCTCTATCTTTATAATATTCATTATTGTTCTTTATCCTTTCTCAGTTCGTAAACTGGTGAGCCTTCCTAATCAGGCTTTCTTCAAAATAATCAATTCATAGCCATAGTTTACAACTGATAGTTAGACGTTGTCTTGGTTTATCTCTCTCTCTCTCTTTCTCTCTCTCTATATATATGTCATAATTTGTATATACCAAGATGTAACCCACCACAATATATGCAATGTATGATCCAAACGGTTTTAATAAAAGCTAGGCCTAGCGAACTGGGGAGAAATCATTACCAGGTTTTCATTATCCAGGAAGTAAAGGTTATTACCCAGGAACTAATAAAAACTAAGTTCAAAGACCTTCTTCTTCCTGGTCCATGATAATGATAAGAAAGACAATGGAAGCACCAATATCCAATGAGAGTCCAGTATGAATAGCTAACATCCAATCCACAGTCGCCACGAGACAATTTCAACCAATGAGAGCAATAGAGAGTTAACGAGGTAAATCTCGGACTCAAGTTAGTCAGTTGGGAGCTCGACACCACAGCAAGCAGTACGCTTAAGCCCTTCTCATCACCAAAGGTGACCTATATGTTCAACATGTGAGTAGTCAAGTACTCCATTAGTCAAAAACCCTTCTCTCCCTAAGTCGCCTGGTCCTATTTTCAGTCCCATTCTGTGTCCCTCTCGTTATTTCCCCTGTGAGAAAACCTGCCATTTCAGCCAAAACGACTGCGTCACCAATCACACCAAGTTAACCCCCTCAAGTAACTCAACAGGGTCTTACAACAACCAATCCAAGCAACCAATCCAACCAATCCGAACGGGTAATATTATAGTGAAGTCGACAGGATATTTAGAATGGAAGACGAGCAGAACCCAGAAGCGAAAAATAGCGGCAACGTGACCAGAGAGGAAGGCCCCGGCGTCGGCGAAGCAAGCCCCCTAGGGGAGATTTTACTCCAGTTGGCCACCGTGCTCTCACAAGTAAGGTCGACCGAGCGGGCGGAGACGGATCTGCCACCCTTCGATGGGACCTACGGCGCCCGCCAATTCTTCCAGTCCTACGACCGGAAGATGGACGACGCCCACGTGGACGCCCCCGATAAGCTGCTGCTCCGGTTGCCGGGCTACCTGACACGCCAATCCCTGGAACTCTTCAGGAAACTCCAGTTGGCCACCCAGAGCTACTTCCAGGTGAGGCAAACCCTCACGGATCTCTACTCAGAATCCAGCGAAGCATCCTTCGCCAAATACTTCGCCATGAAGCTTGCTGGTCAGGCAGACCTGGAGAAGTATTACCGGGAGAAAACCGCTATGGGAATACAACTGGGACTCCCACAGGAGGTAATACTCGAGACGCAGACGGAGGGGTTGCCGCTTTCCGACCAGCGCCTGGTCCGCGTGGTACCTCCTGAGAGCCTGGGAGAGTCGTTCCGACTGGTGCAGCGGATCCACGGGCCCAGCATACCAACTGCACGTCACCGCGAGGAACAACCGGCCACCATGTCGGGCCCATACACCAGCACACCCAGAAGAACAGGTGCGTGGACTGCGCCTGCTCCGCCGTCGAACTGTAAGTTCTGCGGCGCCCATCATTGGCACAGCGAATGCCGGTATAAACCCGTTCAACACGCGAGCGCGCGGGCAGTGCAAACAGCCCCACCTCCACAGCACGCCCAAGACGCCCCAGCCTTTCGCCAACCAGGTAGGAAGGCACCACCCCCTTTTCGTCAGCCAACTGACAATGAAACTGTCCATAACACCTGAACTTTCACCCCCTTTTCTCATTGACACAGGCGCAAGCTTGAACATAGCGCCCTATAACCTCTATAAAATTTTAAAAAATAACCTCCCTCAACTAAAACTTAAAAAACAGTCCATAGACCTACAAGCCATAAACGGTCTTGTACCGACCATAGGTAAAATAACCCTCCCCCTGACAATAGGTAAATTAACCAAAAAAGAGAATTTCCATGTGATGGAAGCACCTCTACCATTTGGAATTCTCGGTATAAATACCCTCCGAAATTTTAAAATAACAATAAATTTTTAACCAAGGCACTATGTTCCAACTTGCCGCTCCATTGTCCCCCACCAACTATCACTTTGCCCACCTTCCCAATGTATGCGCCTATTGGAAATGCCAAGCGGAGTCACAAAGGACTCACAATGCACACAAACCTTCCGCACATGGCATCCAATGCGCGCACCCATTGGTCAAAAACCAATTGCCAACATGCCAATCTAGTCACGCGCACGCCCAACACAATTTTTTCACTAGGGCAAATTGTCCTTATTATATGTCCTCAATGCACAAGGCCACAACGGCCCAAACCCATCACAAAGATGCACAAAATGTGTCCATCCAACAGGACAACTCTCACACAAAGCACACACGTGACCACACGTCACCACACAACCGTCACACACGTGTACATCGCAACAAGCGTGACACTCACACTAAAACACAGCAAAATCATTCCCCATACACATGCGACAGTACGACACAAAGTCCTCATTATCCACCAGCCCTCAGATTTACGAAAGAGCCATGAGTCAAATCCTACAGAGGCACGGACTTGACTGTGTGGCACATTATTTCGACGACTTCATCATTTTCTCCAACACACTGGAGGAACATCAAAACCATCTGCGACAATTTTTCGCCTTTTGCGAGGTAGAAAAGTTACAACTTAACTTCGCAAAATGCGAATTTTTCAAACAGTCCATAAATTTCCTAGGATACACCATCACTGCTGGTACTACCACACCACTCACACGCAACACCAATATCATCCACGCCATCCAACAACCACACAACCACAAAACATTACAATCCTTCTTAGGCGCTGTGAACGTTTATAATAAATTCATTCCGGTTTATGCCCGCTTGCGGACGACACTTAACAACCTTCTCAAAAAGGATGTCACGTGGGTCTGGGATGAGAAATGCCAAAAGGCGTTCACTAGCCTGAAGGAAAGCCTCACAACACACCCCATTTTACACCTTTACCGAGAAGGTCTGCCATGCCAGGTGTACTGTGATGCCTCAACACTCGGCATCGCAGGCATCCTCAAACAGGTCCACCCTGATGGGAAGATCTACCCAGTCCAGTATTTCAGCCGCTCCCTGCGTTCACACGAACGGAACTATTCCATCTCTGAATTAGAATGCCTAGCAATCGTTGAGAGTGTGGATAAATTCCGCCTCTATTTGATGGGCAGAAAATTTACCATATTTTCTGACCATCACGCATTGCAGTGGCTTTTTTCCGCGCAACTCTAATAGTAAAACAAATACAGTCGAATTTAGATAATTCGAAGCCCAAGAGACCAAAAAATTTTCTAATTATCCAAAAATTCGAATTAAAAACGGAAATTCTATTTATAATAAATTCTAGGGACCAAGATAAATATTCCAATTAAAGACGTTCTACTCCATATATATAAGTATAAAATAATATAGTTTTTATTTCATTTAAATAATCTCTTATCACGAATAATGGAAATATCTTTAAATTCCCAATATTTTATATAGTTCTGTATACTATGGTTTCGGCCTATGTCCTTCATCGGTACAGGGACGGCTTGACAATCTACCAAAGAAGTGCTCAAAGTGGCTAGGCCAAATCTATAGCTAAAATTGTTGGTGGATCACAATAATTACTTCTCTTTCTAAAATATAAATCTTCTTTATTGATGGTACAAAAATAATGAACATAAATTACTAAATATATCTAAGTCTTCTTCTTTCTTATCTCCATTCAATCATATTTGGGTATCAGGCTTGTAAAACTTGAGACTTGACAACCATCATGACTGGGTGAAGTAGAATGCGTCTGCCTTTGTCATTAAGACTGGGAGCACTACTCAGTGGCAGGCCGACTTAGTTCCAAAAGAAATGGCCGCCTCTGATATGAGGAACAGACGCCATGTGCAGCTGCTCCTAACATGAAGTACAAACGCTGCTCATCCTGTATCCCTGGGTTAGGAGCCCTATCAGCCGGACCAGCTGAGCCATGGGATAGCCTTGCTTTAACATAGAGTTTCCCAAGAATTTTTACTTGACTGGATGACCAAGTATTTAGAAGTATCTCAGATTTTTTAAGTTGCGTCAATTTCCAATATTCAAGAAAGGTTTCTTTATTTAATAATGAGTATGCACTTCCCGAGTCAATTAACATGTGTACATCGTGGTTATCCAAATTTGCTGTTATATAATAAGGATTGTTTATCTCTTCCCTTCTCAGGTAACATAAAGTTGGATTACTATTAGCCCTATATAGGTTTCCAGATTCACCAACATTTGTTAAGCAATCCCTTTGTACATGACCAATCTTGCCACATTTAAAACATTTAGCATTTCGGAATTTACAAACATTTGGCATATGATTTCCTTTAGAACGTATGCAAATTATTTTATTATTCATTTTCTTGAATTCCTTAACATGAACTTTGCCGGATTTAAATTTAGGTGGTTCAGTTTTGCTAGCTTTTTTCATCATATTTACTTCTGTAATCCTTTCTTGCAAAACACTGGCGTCTGTGCACTAGCCGATTCATCACATATAGCAATGTTTAAGGCCTTTTTAAAAGTTAAATTACTTTCAGATAATAATATTTTCACTATTGATTCTTTTCTCAATCCACACACCAGTCTATCTCTCAATCGATCTTCTAAATCAACAAATTCACAATTTTCACTCAACTTTCTTAGCTCGGCAACATAAGCACTAACTGATTCATCACCCTGATTTCTTTTATTGAACAAGAATCTTTGGACAATTATATTTGGCTTAGGACAAAAATGATCCGTCAATAATTTAATTAAGTAATCATATTCCACGAAAGATAATTCTTTTGGCGAGGCCAACGATCTTGCTATTGCATAAGTCTCAGCGCCTATTAGCGTAAGAAATATAGCCTTTCGTCTTTCAGCCTTTACAATATCATTAGCCAGGAAGAAAAAAATCATTCTTTCCAAATTCACTATCCATTTCTCTGGATTTTTAGGATCAAAAGATTCTATACTTCCAAAATTTGCCATTTTAAAAATAAAATTCAACTTACCTAAGCTTTAACTTAGTAACAATAAAAGATTTACTTCAGCTTTAACTTAATAAAAGATTTACCTTCGTCGCCAATTATTATGTATCTAGTTTAAAATATTATGACGCAACGCTAGCTATTTTTGCATACCACTCATTTTAATTAAAAACAAAGTATTTGTACAGCAAAAATGATTATGATAAATAATCTCTATGAAAATACATATGAATACATAACACCAGGTTTTTTAGCGAGCTTGTTACTGCTCCCCCTCCTCATTTTTCATCCGGGCTTGGGACCGGCAAAGGCGGAGTTTTATATCAAAGTAAACATTACTAGTAAAACAACATCTCTCTAAATAACCTCTATATCTATCAACTCTCTCCTCCCTCAACTCTATATCTGCTTAAATATAAACATTCCTAACACCACAGATTATTAAGTCACAGATATTTATTTATAAAGAATAAAAAAAAATAATATTTGAACAATAATCCAACAAAAATAGATAGCGTCTCGTTTTGACGTCTATTTTGATGGGAAAATATAACCATCATTTATATAGATCAATATTCGCCAGGTAAAAATTTCCATCTTTTGGTTTATTGCTAATATGTCTGCCAATACCCTTAATGCAGATAAGCAATTATTTTTGCCACGTGGAAAATTAGGGAAGACAAAAACTTCAGGATGAGACAGCAATTTATTCAAGGCAAGGACAAACTATGAATGATAAACAAAATATAAGGAATATGAGGGAAGTTTACAGAATAGTAATATATAAACATTAAAAAATTATACTCTTTTAATACTAGGGTAAAATAATAAATGCTTGTAAAATAATAAATACTTAGCTATAAAATAATAATAAATTGCCTTGTGTAATTCAAAATTCAGATATTTAGTTTAAATTTTATTTTGAAAAAGAACACTTTATTTTATAAGCATTCAGGATAAAATGCCTTCAGTGAAATCTTGGGCATTGTCCAGACAATTCGTCTGGTGCTTTATAGAATAATTATTTTGATTGCTAATTCATCATGCATTTCCATATAATACACATTGTTTTACTTTTCTTTAGCTATAAATAAAAAGTAATCATAGTTGCACAGTGATTCTAATAACAATAATAAACACGTGAAAAATAGTATAAATGTGATATTGTACTGGGATAAGGTCAATAAATTTTAAAAAGGAAACGCCATCTCCTTATCGGGCAACTGAAAGTTGCTGATGTAATTAAAAATCAATGAATAGTTGATATTTATTCCGATAGATGGCGCAATCCATCAGAAACTTTCAGTTTCCTGATAAATAGATGCCTTTTTTCTTTTTTTTTAAATAAAAAGCACGTTTATTCATCTATATAACTGTAAATTTATTTCCAAATCCACACATAATAACAACACAACACAAAACGCAACACAACACACAATAGAACTTAATGACATCAAAGATAATGAAATAAATGGATATTTCTGATATATAAAAAAAGCAATTTCGAGGTAAACATCACGTGAATAATTGGAAAAACTTAATCTTATAATGTAACAAATATTTTTATTGATGTTTCCATGGTAAATGAAGAAACTCCGTTTAGAATATAACGTTTAATTCTGTGGTAAAGACATTAATAGTCAATATCTTAAACTGTTCAGAAATAAATTTTCATTTACTTGAAAAATGTTTAAAAATATAAAAATAATTCCACTTTATTTTAAAATTTATTTATTTATTTATGGAAATATAAGCTTTCATAAAAATACTATTTATTCCAAATTTAGAATTATCATTAATTCACTGATTATTATTATTCTGACAATAAATACAGGTATATTCAGTCAACAAAATTTAAATTTAGAATTCCTTAATAATTTGTCTATTCCAATTTTGTATATAATTATTAATTTATATTTATATTTTAACCTAGATAAAATTTATCAAATATTTATGTTACTTCAAAATGATCAATCGAGCTTAATTACTTTGAATAATTTTCTATTTAATTTGATATTTTTTTCAACTGAATTTTTAATTAATGGTTCTGTTATTTATTTCAATTATACCAAGGTAATTGACATATCACTTTTTTCTTTTATTTTATTTGCAGAATTTTCATTGATACGTGCACCTGTTTTTGTTTTTTCTTTCTTACTTTTCAGATTTAATGTAATTTTAAAGCGAATGAATAATTTAATATTTGAACATGGCTCAAATCTTAATAAGATTATGCTGCAATTTTCTGATTTAAGCAATTTGGCTGATTACATTCAAAATGTATTTTCATTCCCAATTTTAATATATATTATATTTATTATCTGGATTGATATAGGAATTATGATAAATAAAAATTCTAAGGATTATCAAGAATTAATTATCATGATTATAATAAATTCAGTGCTTTTAATCACAATTTGTTTTCAAGGCGAATCCATTAAAAATAATTCAGTTCTCTTTTTCAAGAGTATTCTTAAAAAGAAAAAGAATAATTTTATACCAAACGATCTTAAATACTTTGCATTCTTAATGAATTCGTTAAGTTCTCAGACGATCAACTTTTCTGCTGGTAATTTTATTCCTCTCAACTTGTCGACGTTATGTAGTTTGGCAGGATTTGCACTTACCTACATTATAATCATTATACAGTTTAATAATAATAAATAATAAAATTTATTCGCATAATTTCGCGTTTGCGATCTATGCAAGAAGAAAAAAAAAGCTATTATATACAACAATTCATATTCTTTAATATTTAATTTTCATGATCAGTTCGAAAACTTGGTGTACCTTCGTAATCAGGCTCCTTTAAAAAGAATCAATCTAAAGCCATAGTTGTTGTTATAAATTATCTTCTATAATCTTTAATCTTGTTTTTTTTTTTGTACAGTTTCTTCAAAGCATTCTTCAATGTTCATATTAGACTTACATATAGCAAACGGCCTATAAAAATTGGTTCCATTTTCTTAATATTCTATAAGACATCTAGTTTTTTGATCGCTTGTGCTAAGACATCATCAACAATAATATAAGCAGTCAGTTGTTTTTTTTCAGCAAACATCAATAGGGCACAGCATTTAACAAAATCCTCCAGAAATATAAAGTTCTTTGCTCACAGCATACATACAGCTTATCTTTAAAACATTACTAACTGCAACATCTTCGTACACATTTATTTTTAGCAAATCTTTATTGTCTTAGTAAAGTCTGATACAGCCTTTTATTGTTTATTTTCGGAACGCCAAAAAGTGACAAAAACAAATCAAAAAGGGATGATGATAACCTGCGTCTTGCAGATTAACATTTCCATAGAAACATATATATATACATATTTATTGCTAGCTATATATCACCATCTTCTCTCTTCAAACACGAAATCTCACAGGCGGTCTCCTCGCTCGAGGTGGGTTCCGCCTCAGGACAGGACCCTCCTCTTTCAAGGCCTCGGGGTCCAGCGAGCGAAGAGGCTCCAATGACTTTCCATCGTCTGTATCACTCTGAACCTCTGAATCTTGATCCGACCGCTGGCTAGTTAGTCCTGGCGACAGCGACTCCATATAACCTCTGTCTCGTACAACCTCCGAGATTATGGCACTGGGACCTGCTCCTCTTGAGTGCTCGGGTTGATGCTCTCCATCTCCACTCTCATCTTCCTCACCATTCCTCCACCTTTTTCTAATTTGATCCCTGTGATAGGCCTTTACCTGTCCGTGGATCAAAATGGTGTAGACTCTAGTTCCCTTCTTGCCCACAATTTTTCCTGGGATCCATTTATCACCACCTCTAAAGTTTTTACACCACACCAAATCATCTATCTGGAATTCTTCCAAATGGGTTCGCCGATCATACTTCATTTGCCTGGCTTGCTGGTCCCTAACTCTAGATGCCAAGCTGGGATGTATCAACGATACTCTGGTTCGAAGCGCACGCCCAATAAAGAGCTCTGATGGAGTCTTTCCCGTTGTCACATGCGGGGTGCTTCGATATGCCAGAAGAACTTTTGATAAGGTGTCTTGAATGGTATCCCCAATTTTCCTTTTATTTTTATCCAGGGCAGTCTTAATTGTTCTAACCGCTCTTTCAGCCAAGCCATTACTTTGCGGGTGGTACGCCGGGATCAATGTTTGTTTAATTCCATTTCCTTCCAGAAAACCTTTCATTTCACTACCAGTAAACTGAGGTCCATTATCAGATACAAGTTCCTCCGGTAGACCATAGGAAGAAAAAAATCGCCGTAGTTGCTCAATGGTTTTGCGTGTGGTGGTCTCTCTCATTGGGATGGCTTCGATCCACTTTGAATGACTATCTACTACTATTAATAAATTAATGTTTTCCTTATTTGCAAAATCAATGTGAATTCTTTGCCAAGGTCTGGTTGACCATTTCCAGGGTTGCCATTTTCCTTTATTTGGCCCATCCTGGGATTGCTGACAGCTTCTGCACTTATTTACCAAAAACTCGATTTGGGTATCTAGATTTGGCCACCAAAAATGTGATCTTGCTACAGCCTTCATTTTGTTCATACCGGAATGAGTCTCATGAAGACAGTTCAACATTTTTATTCTGAGAGATGGTGGAATGACAACTCTCATTCCCCAAACCAAACACTCCCCATCTACAGTTAGCTCAAGTTTCCTTTGAAAATAAGGTCTGAGGTGATCAGCCACCTTTTCAGGCCAGCCTTGCTGAGTATAAAATTTGGCCAATGAGAGCACTTCGTCTTTTTCAGTTTCCGTGGCAATTTCCTCTGCCGTGATCGGCAATTCTTCCACATAGGATAAAGCATAGACATTATTTAATCTTGGAATTTCTTCACAGCCCACAGGAAAACGTGACATCAACCCGAGCACTCAAGAGGAGCAGGTCCCAGTGCCATAATCTCGGAGGTTGTACGAGACAGAGGTTATATGGAGTCGCTGTCGCCAGGACTAACTAGCCAGCGGTCGGATCAAGATTCAGAGGTTCAGAGTGATACAGACGATGGAAAGTCATTGGAGCCTCTTCGCTCGCTGGACCCCGAGGCCTTGAAAGAGGAGGGTCCTGTCCTGAGGCGGAACCCACCTCGAGCGAGGAGACCGCCTGTGAGATTTCGTGTTTGAAGAGAGAAGATGGTGATATATAGCTAGCAATAAATATGTATATATATATGTTTCTATGAAAATGTTAATCTGCAAGACGCAGGTTATCATCATCCCTTTATGAGTATTTATCGTTAGTAACGGTCGGGTGCCTGGGTCCACCTCTAATTGCAGATAAGCGTTCCTCAAGTCCAATTTAGAAAAGTATTTTCCCTTGGCCAATGTGGAGAATAAATCTTGCTGTGTGGGAAGGGGATAGGCCGCAGTGTCCAAATATTTATTTAGAGTTACCTTGAATTCGCAGCAAATTCTGATCTCTTTATTTTTCTTCGGCACTACAACCACTGGAGTGGCCCATTTACTGCTCGCCACCTCACATAGATAACCCTTAGCCACCATTTTGTCTAATGCTTCAGTAACTGCTGGCCTAATGGCGAAAGGCACCGGACGAGCCTTATGGAAAATTGGATTCACATCACACATGTTTACTGAAAATGTGAAACCTTTTATTGGTTCAGTTGTCTCCACAAATAGGGCTTGATTTTCCTTCAAAATTTCCTCAATGGTAATTTCCACAGGCATATGTTTTACCGCGAAACAGCCCAATTTCAATCTATTTATCCATTCTCTTCCCATCAAAGCCCTCTTTTCTCCTTTCACCACCAACGCTCTAAGTTTGTAAGTAATATCTTGACACTCCACTTTGACATTGATTTTACCTAGAATGGGTACCACGGTACCATCATAAGTTCTTACAATAATACTCGCTTTTTCCAATTTCAAGTGTTGAAGACTATTTTTAAAATCCTTTTCTGATATCAGTGTTAGACCACTACCCGTATCCATTTCAAATTTAATAAAGTTTCCTTCTACTTTTAACTCCGTCAGATAGGGAGGGTCACTTGAGGCAAAATTAATTTTATACTCAGGTATCGTCACGCTTATAATTTTCTGGACATACTCTTCCTCCTCTTCTTGGTCTCCTATCTGATGTATATTTCCCGGCTGATTCTGATGTTGCCTTAGATTTCTTCTACTGCTCCAACATATTGAGGCAATGTGTCCTTTTTTATTACACTTAAAGCATATCGCCTCCTTAAATCTACATAGTTCTTTATGCTGTTTACCACAATGTTTACATTTGCCATTCTGGAAATTTGATTCAACCTTGCGTTCCATCCTCAACTTATCTACACAATCTTCACCCTGCTCCAAGTGAAATGATTTTGTATTTTTCTCGGCCGCTTCCATAGATAATGCTATCTCAATTACTTTAGCTAAAGAAATGTCGCCCTCCGACAAAATTCTATTTTGTATTTTGGCATTATATAATCCACAAACCATTTTATCACGTAAAGAATCCTCCAGAAAATTTCCAAAGTTGCATGAGGAAGCCAAACGCTTAATTTCCACCAAGTAATCCGAGATGCTTTCTTCCTTTAATTGCATTCTTTTAAAAAAAATGAACCTCTCTACTACAATTGAGCGCTTTGGAGAGAAGTGCCTTTTCAAGATATCTATTAGGTTATCAAAAGTTTTATCTTTAGGTAGAATAGGACTGCACAAATTCTTCAAAACACTATATGTTTTACTTCCCATGAAGGTTAGGAGATAAGCCTTTTTCTTCTCATCCCCTGCCTCCTCCAATATGAGAAACTGTTCCAATCGTTCATAAAACGTTTCAAAAGTTTCAGTTTCCTCATTATATTCCTTAAATTGGTAACTAGCCATTTTTTTTTACACTCTTTCTTAAATTTGCATCCTAAAACTTTGCAATTTGTGCCTTTAAAATTTACTTTCAATTATATGCAAAATCAAAGATATTTTCTAAAAATATTTACTTCAAAATTCGAGGGTACTTACTCTTATATCCTCGTCGCCAAATGCAACATCTTCGTACACATTTATTTTTAGCAAATCTTTATTGTCTTAGTAAAGTCTGATACAGCCTTTTATTGTTTATTTTCGGAACGCCAAAAAGTGACAAAAACAAATCAAAAAGGGATGATGATAACCTGCGTCTTGCAGATTAACATTTTCATAGAAACATATATATATACATATTTATTGCTAGCTATATATCACTAACAATGTGAAAAATAGTACAAAAGTGAATTTGTACTTGGATCATGTTCATAAATTGAGAAAAAGGTCAATTCCTGATCGGGAAACATGGCATGTATCGTGATGATGGCTTGCGCCATCTATCTGAATAAATATCAGCTAATATTTTCTTAATTAATCAAGAAACGGTATTTGGCCAATTCTGGAATAATTAAAATTCAACGATTAGTTGATATTTATTCCGATAGATGGTGCAAGCCATCAGTAACTTTTAGTTGCACAATCAGAAAATGCCCTTTTTCTCAATTAATAACAATGCATACTTTTTAGAATTTTGTTGATAGATTTTTGTTTAGTATAACTTTAGTATCTTCAAAATTTTTCAACAACAACAAAAAGGTTTTTATTAGGGCCCATTACCCTGTATGGATTCGCCATACAACAACAAAACAATACAGTATTTTTTATCTCCCTTTTCTTCATTTGCACGTGAGTCTTTGTTTGAAATTTGCACATCTGTTCTAAAACCTTTTTAACTACCTCTTTTATGAATGAATCTATTTACAATTGATCTGTAGAAATTATAGAGTTCTATTGCTATATTTTTCTTTTCTGAAATAGTTCTCAGCGTCTGCAGTGGGTTGCTAGATCTCCAGAAGGTGTTTTTAAGAGTTTTTTTCCTCTTTCTTCACCTAAATATTTGCATTCTATGATATAGTGTGAGATTTCATCAGATATCATATTTCCACAAATCCTGCAGTGAATGTTTTCCTTTTTGATGATAAGAATATGAGTTTCTCTATCTAGAGTTGACAAAATTTATTCATGATTTCACGAATAACCAATCTTTACCCAAATTCTTAGTTTACACAAAAACATTATTTTATTTGCTAGACGAAAAATTTGGCTTCGCACGAGTTCATCCCATCATATAAAAAAGCTTTCATAGTCTAAGGTAAACATCTCTGGCTTCAAAGCGTCCTACTTATTCATTATTAACAACTCCCTTTAGGTGTCAATTGATAGCGTCTGTTCTCCATAGGAGCGGCTACAAAGGGCGTCTGCCCATCTTTTTAGGAGACCAAAAGAATCAAAGTCACACTGAGTGGTACTTCCAGGTCTTCAGACCAACAGCACCCCTCTTTCTTTCTCCATGATGTCTACAAAGCTGAAACAATTGAACCTAATGGAAATCGTTTAAACGACTTGAGGAATAAACAACAACACAACTCCCTTTTGGATAAATTCGTCTATTAATGTGCATACAAAATTGCTTCTGTTTCCTTTTTAAAAAACAGACGAAGGGATACATCAAATACTTTCCACTCTTTCAAAAGTGTTTTTCCACGAGTGTAGTTAGAAAAATTGAAATAAATCTATGTAACAAATATTACCTTCAATGTAAGAATATATTTTTAGTTTAGATATGAAGGATATATATATGTGTAAATATTTGTTCAAATGTACGATTTAGTTAGCTTTCTGCATTCCAGGAAGCTGTGGTACCTGTATCTTCTGGTATACAGAACAAGAATGAGAGAGCATTCATGCTAGCAGACAATTCTCTAATAAGGACAGTTTTTATTGCCAAAATTACCATTTTTTACAAATTTGAAACTCTCCAGTAAGAGAACATTTATCTTTATCTTTAAAGGAAACTTTGGTTCTACAAGCTTTTTCCTCATTGCAAAGAGGTTATGAAAATTCGAAACTATTTTAGACGCGTAAGATTGTTTAATTTCAAAAAGAATCTTACGCGTCTAAAATAGTTTCGAATTTCCATAACAGATGGCGCGCTAGTGCATCATAATACAAAGAGGTCATACTATATATATCTCTGGTCACACAAATATAAATTAAAATATAAATTTAGCTGATTTTTCAGCTACAGATTTTAATCAAATAATATATAATCATGTTTGATCAGAACATATTTTGATTATTTTCTTAGAGATTTTGCATATAAAAACATTTTTTTTTATTTAAAAATATATCTCTCTTTATACCTAAATATGGAAAAATTTACATTCTAATTTATTTAAAGTAATAGATCAATTTTTAAATCAGATTTATTTGAAAAATAATTTGCATCATATTATATATTTTCATTCTTATTCATTCTCTTATCCTATATTCCTTGCGACAGAGAAAAACTTGAGTGCATTAAGCATCAAATAGAGATCAAAATAAATATCAATATTTAATATTTTAAACTATAGCAAGAGATTGTATAGAACAAATTCAACTCAGCTAAACTCAGTCAATATGGAAGAAGTATTTTTCATCAAGCCTGAGCCTGTAGTATGTCCCAACCACACTGATGCTCAAGTTGTTGAATGCAACGATGGTATCGTCTGCACAGAATGTGGTACAGTACTGGAAGATATGGTGATCGACGATTCTCCAGAATGGCGGAACTTTGAGGATGGTCCAGACAATAGCAGAGTGACATTTGAAGACACCTATACACCATTTGCATATTCCCTCGATATCGATTCATCCCAAAAGGAAAAGATCTTAAAGAAATGCCTAAAGAAGATTGACTACTTTACATATAACCTACAAACCTCTTCTATTGTCACCATGAAAGCTAAATATCTATTTACAGATGCATATGTCAAACATACCAAAAAACTATCAGTTCACAAACTCCTATATGCTTCTATATGGGCTGCCAGTTTAATTCATCACGAACCATTCATTTCGTCCCAGTTTGAAAGAATCACTCAGGCTAAAAAAGGGATAATAGAAAAATATGCTGATGAAATATACGGTGATATCATTCCACCTTTGAAGATATCTGACCTAGTTGAGAGATACTGTATTGGCTTGAAAGTTCCCTATAAGTTCATACTTAGCGCTAGGAAAATAATCGATAAAATACAAAATCGTTATGTAATCTCGAAAAATAAAACTCTCATTGCAGCTGCTTTGCATATGGCATCGAAAAAAGAGATGTCCCTTGATGTTCTGGCCAAACATTTTGATATTACTCCAATGACAATCATGAAATATATACAACAGATTATGTCTCAGTTCAATATGAATAAAAGGAAGATGAAATGAGTTTTGATGATACTACGTCAAGTTCTTAAAAGAATTTTACTATCTACTAACTATGAATTTGAAAGTCTTATGAATAAATTCGGAAATACATGTGTCTATATATGGTGTGTGAACAAATAAAAATATTAAAAAGTTTTTTGTGCAATTTTTATTTTTTTTTTCCGCACAACACTTAATATACCCATCGTTTATTTTAGTAATTTGTTTTTCATTGTCGTATATGCAATTATACCTATATAATTACGTGTATTAAATATTTATATGTATGTGTTATTTAAAGTAAAGGAAATTTGTATAAATATAGCAACAGAACCAATAAGTCTATACACAATGTATTCAATGACATAAGTTATTGAGATATATTAAAGGGAAGATGTACATATCTAATCTATATATATAAAATTGAATGTATGTTTATACTCTATAGATTCAAAACCCATACATCCAATCGCCGTGAAATTTTGGGATATTATTAGGTATATCCCCGGGAAGGTTTTTGAAAAATAATTTCTTGAATATCTTGAATATCCTTAGAGTTATTTGCAGATTTGTAGATTTAACTCGCAAGCAGCGCCCCCATTGCGACAGAGATAGGCTTAGGCAGGAAGTCTGCTCCACGCCTGACGACCTTGGGTCTTTCAGGGCTAATATATTAAGTAAAACTAATTCAAATATTAGTGCTTTATAATGGTTATCTCCTTGAGGTTACCGATTTAAAAGTTTATTTTCTAATTTTAGATTGTATAAGAAACATATTTTATTTTAAGTATATTGTACTTTTTATTTTAAAAAGTTTAAATAATTGTGCAAGACGATATATATTGATATATAAAAATCAAAATAAATAATGAGTATCGTTTAAATATAAAATTCGAATAAATATAAATGCGATACTAAAAATTAAATAACTTATATAGAAGCTTTTGCATAGTTTCGTCCTGTAAGCATACCAACTTGATAAAAGTTTCCTGTTTTCCCTTTGATTTTGCTTGATACGAACCTCTTATCATTTTTGAATTAGTAGAAATCAGACGATAACCATAGGTCATAGCCATTCAAAAGTTGATTTAGGTCGTCAATCCTTTGCGAACAATTGGAAATATCCACGCTGGCGCTCTCTCCGCAGATTTTTAAAATAATATCCCGTGTAGTTTTTTTTTTTATTATTATTATTATTATTTGAGTGCCACCCCTCGCTTGAAGCAAATCCTTTAATCCCAAGAGACTGCGCGAAAGACTTCAACATGAAACCGCCGACGGAACGTTTTGTCCTCTACACTGACGAAACCACTTAACCAAGCTCTGATCTCCGCCCGTAGAGCGTGGGAATTTTGATCTCTTACTTTAGTTTGTTCGCGGGCTGGTCTGGCTTGAGAAAGTCGCCGGCAACATTTTCCCTCATATCTTAATTTTCAGATAGCAGCTCACATATTAATAAAATCAAGTAAAGAAGAGCTTCATTACGAAATTAGTGATTTATTATTTTAAATACAGTTATTCACAAATGTTCGTTTGTGGCAAGATACTATTCCTTTAACTTCCAATTACCGAGGGAACTAATTAATATTGATTTTATTCAACTTATCGAGTATTTTTCAAGGGACCGGGAAAAAATGTTCAATTTATCGAGAGATTCAAATTTACGAGTTTCAAATTATCAAAATATATCTATTATTTTTTACATATATTATATTCAAATGACATTTATGTTGGGATAATTTTATTGTTAATTTTCATTTTGATGTATTGTATACATTTGATCATTAATAAATTATTATTTAGGTAATAAAACTGCCTTTTTGTTCAAAGACAGCAACGTTTGAACGGGTACAGCTAGGTGGAGCAGATAATCAAACATAAAGTTATCTTGCCAAGTATAGATTCAGTAGGGATTGGATGTTTTCTAGAATTGTTTTAACAAATGTTCGTTAGACAAACCTTTACTCGGGTAAAAACCGGGCGAAGCCGGGTACATCCGCTAGTTAAACATATAATTTAAAATATTTTAATATACAAACAAGGATCTTGATCTACTCTCTGGTAATTAGCATTTTGAGCTCCGAAACCCCAGGTTTTATCTATTTATCGTTAATTTTGGAAAAATTAATTAATGGAAAATTTAAAAAAAATTAAAGCTAAAAAAGAATTCAACTTCCGAAATGAAAGTAAGAAAATTATCTTCAGGAGTTTATGTCAATAAAGTAGATGCATGTGGGCTTTCTTATTTTCATTTTGCATGTATGGAAGATAATATAACTCTTGTTGAAGACTTGATAAAAGCAGGAGCATTTATTAATATTAAGGATCCCAAGGGTTTAACGCCTTTACATTTGGCTTCAAATTCTAGTAATTCTCAAATCATAACCGCACTAATAAATACGGGTGTTAATGTCAATACAAGAGCAAAAAAATATGCTAACTCTTCTTGAACAAGCTATTAGGTGCGACAAGATGTTGACTTTGCTTAGAATATTTTTAATGAAACTGATTCCAAAATTATTAATTAAACATTATATTTATTGATTTACAAGAGAGAGAGAACAAAATATAAAAGGGAAACTAATATTAAAACAAAGGAACTTTTTTTCTTTCGGTTAGCGCCTATTTACCTGTGAGCTTACACACACTCTGTGGTAACAATTAATTAATATATATACAACATAAGAAAATTAATGCATTAAAACTTTTTGAAGCTGGAGCTAATATAGATGAAGTAGGTTCCAAAAAATCTCCATTAATGATTGCAATCGAAAAAAAACTCAGTTTATTTAATTGATCTCCTTCTTAAATCAGGAGCGAATATAGAACAACTTAATAGGAATAGACATACACCGTTATTATATGCTACTTTTATTAACAGAAATGATAAAACGGTGAGCTTTTTAGATAAGGCTGGTTCAAATATTAATGTGAAGAAATGACTGGTAATCGTTTCACAAAACACTGATTCGAGTTCGGTAGAAGAATTCGCAGTGATGATTCTTTTGTGGGCTGTTGCAAGGATTTAAATCAGATCACTAAATAGCAGAAAGGAGAGGGTAAAAGTCTCCTTCAAACTAATTTGGATCTCCATTATTCCACAATTAATGTAATAGACAATATAGGTTTAAATCCTTTGTACTACACCATTTTACACAATAACAAGGAATCATTCAAAGTTCTTATAGAAGCAGGAGCAAATTTAAATATATTAGATGTAACGTCCTCGTGTTTGTTGGTTGACGTTAATCAGCAAGAAGTATTTGGAAGTTTAAAAAGAAAAGTCTATTTCTTTTAAGCTAACATCAGACATAATATATATTATATCAGACATAAGTTTACATGTGATATATATTACAATAAGTCAACTCCACAGAGTACCATCAGTGATGTGCTCACTGATAATTCACTATATAAGCATGCCAGCTGCCGTTACATTAGATAACAATGAAGATACACTTTCAAAAAGTTTTCTTAGGAATCCTATTGAGATTAGATCAGCAAATTATTTATTGGAATTGAGGGGCAAGATAAATTTAGCTAAATTCTTGTTCAACAATAGTAAAAGTACATATATAATGAAATCATTAGTAATTAAACATTATTTATTGTCCAATCCTGAATCCACTATACCTGAATCTATCCGAGATAAAAGTAGATTTGTAATACTTTGGAATGATTGCCAAAGTCAAGTGAAAAAAAATGCAATGTCATCAGTTGGATCCTAGTGATGTGACATTGCAGAATTTCTTGTTTCAGCCTAACCCTAACATACTGGCAGGCTATATGGCCAATTACCCTTCACATATACAACTGGAAGCTGAAATGAAAGGCTACAAGGAACTGTTCCCCATGTATACTGATCTTATAGAAAATCGATATCAGCAGATCTGCAAAAGAAAAAGATTACTGTTTAATGCAAACCAAAAAGCAGCACATGTATTTACAGCCATTTCTACATTTATTAGAATCAAAATATTTGAAGAGTTAAATAACAGTAATTTAGAAATATATAATCTCAATAAATAAACACATTGCCAATCACAAACGATTCAATGGAGATTTAAAAAAAAAAACAAATGTAGATATATCTATATATTTTATATATGTACATTAGTGTTGTGGGTCGGTGATGCAAAAGAACAGCCAAATAAGTGATTTTATAAATATAGTATTATTATTAAATATAAGGATATATATGATGACACAAGAATAGCAACCGCACACAGCAGTAAAAACAAAGGCAGATGACAATTATTCCGCCTTCTACATGCTATCAGGTTAGCATTCTAAGGCACAAATCAACGTTGGGGGTCACCGTGAGCCCGCCGCACTGGAGGGCCAAGGAGAGGGCTGGAGAGACGCCGGCGGAGCCGTGGGCGCCCCGGGAGAGAAGAGGGCGAGAGCGCGGATAGTGAGGGAACCAAGGCGACACCAAGCACTGCGCCAGGCTCCGAGCAAGTGGTCTACGCCCAAGAGCGCCAGGGACGCAACCTCCACGGCACTGGAGGTTAAGATTAAACTATATTATCTATTAAATATTAATTTTTTTTTTTTCCAAGCAAACAAAATTACAAATGGGAGGTACAAACAAAGACAAGGGCAAGAGCAGCGGGGGAAAGGGTTATGTACAGAAGGAACAAGCGAGGCAAACAAACAAAAAGAGAGGTCCAAAAAGAAAGAGGGCAAGAGAAGGTAAGGTGTGGGTGTGGGCAGAAGAGATAGGGGAGATAGGGTATGTACAGGGGGAGGTGAGAGCGTGGACCAAAGAGTAAAAAAGAAAAACAAAAGCTATGTACAAAAAGTGGCGACAGTCCACAGTTCAGGGAGGCGTATTGGTTGTGTTGGCAACAGTCCAAGAGGTTGAGGGGTGAGATGTAAGGGGGGGGGTGAGGGCGAGTGAGGGGTGTGAGGGAGGGTTGTGTTAAGTGTCTGAGTCGGAACTGGGTTGAGGGATGTTGGATGGGGTGAATCTGTTTGAGTGGGTGGCGAAGTCTAAGGTGTGGGCCCAGGCTTTACCAGAGGAGAAGAGCTGAGGGAGAGAAGTGGGGATGTGACCGAGGTCGGACAAGCATTTTTTGAAAAAGGTGGCACGGAGGGGGTCAAGGTTTGGGCAATCAAAAAAGACGTGATCAATGGTTTCAGGGGCAAGGTTACAGTGGGGACAGGTGGGGTCGAAGGGGGGAGGGGTTTTCTTGTGGGGGAAAGCGGCTATGAAAGTATGGCCAGTGAGAAGACCGGTGGCGATGGCGGAACTAGGGAGAAGGAAGCTGTGGGAGGAGGAGAGTGAGCTAGGGGAAAGGCCAAGTTTGAGAAAGAAGGTGGGCTTGGCGGAGATGAATTCCTCATCCCAAAGGGACCAAAAGTGGCGGGAGAGGAATTTGTGGTGGGCAGTTTTAGGGGCGAGGGTATATTGTGGTGGGAGAGAAGGGGCAGCGGTGGCGCATTTGGCGAGGGTGTCGGCTTGGCAGTTGCCAAGATTGCCGGAGTGGCCTTTGACCCAGTGGAGGGTGAGGTTGCGGGAGGGGAGGAGGGAGTAGAGGAGGGTTTGGCATTGGGCTACGAGGGGGTGAGGGGAGTGGGGGGAAAAGAGAGCGGAGAGGAGGGAGAGACAGTCGGAGGAGATGGCGGCGGAGAGGGAAGGGGGAGGTTGCAGAGGTCAGAGAGAGCGGACCGAAAGGCAAAGCATTCGGCCTGGAAAACTGAGCAGTGGGAGGCCAAGGGAATGGAGAGGCAGAGGGGAGGAAAGCAAGAGGAGAGGGGAGAAGAGGAGAATCTGGCAACGCCAGCCCCAACGCCGCTCCGCGACTTGGAGCCGTCTGTGTAGTAGTCGAGGTCGGGAGCGGAGGGGGGGAGAAGTGAGAAGGAGAGGTCGGGGAGGAGTGGGGGAGAGGGGAAAAGGAAAGGGGAAGGGGGGGATTCGGGGGTGAAGGGAAGAGGGTCGGGGGGGCGAAGGAGGGAGGAGAGGAGAAGGACCTTGAGGTCGAGGGGAAGGACGCGAAGGAGGGCGATGGCTGTGAGGGTAGGGACCGTGCGAAAACCCCGAATGGCGTGGACGCAGAACTTGCGCTGGAGAGAGCGAAGGCTGGCCTTGCCGATGCGGTATTTGACTGCCTCGCACCAGATGGGGGCGGCGTAGGTGATGGCGGGCTCGACGACGCTGCAGTAGAAACGTCTCCTGGCGACGTAGCCGAGCCCGGAGATGGTGTTGGAGCACCTGGAGAGCCTACCGAGGAAGGAGGAGGCCTTATCGCAGACGCGATGAAGGTGAGGGGTGAAGGAAAGACGCTCATCGAAGGTGACGCCGAGGATGGTCAGAGTATCAGGACAGGTGAGGGGGGTGTTATCGATGGTAAGATGGGGAGGGTTACAAAATATGGGAAGGACCAGGGATTTATGGGGGGAGAGGGAGAGTTTGTTGTCCAGACACCAGGAGTGAATGAGGTCAAGCGAGGATTGGGCGAGGGAAGGGAGACTAGAGGGAGGACCTGAGATGAGGAGTTGCAGATCGTCGGCGAAGGCCTGGACGTGGACGCCAGGGGGGAAGGAAAGGGAGAGAAGGGGGTTAAAGAAAATGTTCCAGAGGAGGGGACCACTGACGGAACCTTGGGCGCAACCCCGTGAAGGGGAGGTGGAGCGAGAAAACCCTCGGTAGGAGAGGTGGATGGTGCGGTTGGAGAGGAAAGAGCGGTATAGTTGGAGGAGAGAGGGGGGGGCAGGAGGCGGCAACAAGTCGGCCAAAGAGAGCGGGGTGCCACAAGTGGTCGAAGGCCGACTTGATGTCGAGGCTGATGAGGAGACAGCACTGGTGCCTGGACACGGCCCGCTTAATTTTGTTGTGAAGAAGGGAGAGGGCGTCAATGGTAGAGCGCCTCCGGCGGAAGCCGAATTGAAGAGGGTGTAACAAGTTGTTGCTCTCGAAGTGATGCGTGAGTCGGAAAGCCATGAGGCTTTCGAGGAGCTTGCCGAGGATGGGGAGGAGGATAATGGGGCGGCTTTTCTGGATAAGGTCTGTGGATGTGGAGCGTTTGGGGAGGAGGATGAGACGGCCTGTTTTCCAAAGGGAGGGGAAGTGTCCAGCGGAGAAACAAGAGTTGAAGAAGCCTAGGAAAAAGTTGGGGAAGGAATGGACGAGCCATTTGGAGAAAGGGCCGGGAAGGGAGTCAAGACCGCAAGACTTCTTGAGGCGGAGGTTGCGGAGGGCGATGGAGAGCTCGACCGCCGTGAAAGGGAGGTCAGGGGGAGGTTAGGGGGGGGTGAGAAGGGAGGGGGGAAAAGTGAAAGGGGCGGGAGTCTGGGGGGGGAGGGTTAAAGAAGGAGTCGAGGGTGGAGCGGAGGCAGTCGTTGATGGAACAGTGGAGGAGGGATTTCTGGAAGGAGTCTGAAGAAAGAGGGAGGGAGCGGGAGGAGCCACGGGTGATGTATCTGTGGATGGGCCCCCAGGGGCTACGGTTGAAGGAGGAACAGAGCTTCCTGAAGTGATCCCTTTTGGCCTTGAAAAGGGCGCGGGTGTAATTCTTTTTGGCCTGGAGAGCCTGGCTTTGAAGGGTGGAGCGATTGGGGGGAGAGCTGTTTTGAGCGGAGCGGCGAAGCTTACGTGAAAGCGACTTAAGTGCTTGTAAGTGGGGAGACCACCAGGGGACGGGGGGGGGGGAAGTTGGAGGAGGGAGGGCGGGGACGGAGGTGGCGGGAGCATTTGATAAAGAGGGTAGAGTAGAATGATTGAAGAAGAGTGTCAAGAGAGTCGGGTGAATTGCAGTGGTCGAGAGCGTGGTGAAGAGAGCCTGAGTTGGTGAGGGACTTGGCAAGTGAGTTAAAAAGGGGCAGGGGAGGCTGAGATGGTAGGCTAATGGAAGAGAAGCCGGGGAAGGGGGAAGGAGGCGGAGGAGGAGAGGAGGGAATGGTGTCGGGGGGGAGGGAAAGGGAGAAGCGGATCTCGAAGTGATCGGAGAGATCAGTGGGGCAGGAGGTCCAACCGGAGATGGAGGAGAGGAGAGAGGAAGAGACGCTGGAGATGTCAATGGAGGAGGAGCGGGAGCCCTGGGAGCGGGTGATAGCTCCCCAGGTGTTGCAGACCTTGAGGTCGAGGGTGTCGAGAAGGATGTTAATGAAAGAACCTTTGGAGTTCTGTTTTTTAGAGCTCCAACGGGAGGAAACAGCATTGACATCTCCAGCGAAGAGGAGGCGGGGAGGGGGTGGGGAGCCAAAGAGGGAGATAAAGGAGTCGACTATGGGGGAAAAAGATTTATTATGGGGGAAGTAAACGGAGCATATGGTAAGGTGAAAGCCGGGGATGTCAAGGATAGCAAGGGTGCGGTTAGTGGTGGAGAGTCGTGGGAGGAAGATGACGGGAAGGCTTTGATTTAGGACCACAATGCAAGTGTTGCAGCGATTATTAGAGATAGGAGCATGGAGGAGGGAGGAGGAGAGGGTGGGAAAAGGGGAGGGAAGGGCGTTGTTGCGGACAGGGAGTTCTTGAAGGAGGAGGATATCGATGTGGGAAGACTGGGCAAACTGAAGCAAGGAGAGGTAGCAAGGGAGGGATCGGAAACAGTTAAGCTGTAGAAACTTGATCATTTAAAGCAGGTGGTGGGTATTAAGGAAAGCGGTTTCTGCGGCCTTGATGACCGGGCAGGAGAGGGAGTCTGCCCGGTGCTGGCCGTTGCCGTTGCAGCGGAAGCATTTAGGGGGGAGGCCGGTGGCGGGGCAATTGTTGGTGATGTGGCCTTCGCCGCAATGGAGGCATTTGGGGGGTTTATTGCAAATATCGTTGCGGTGACGGATGTCACCGCAATTACGGCAGGGGTGTGTTGACCTGGTTCTGTCAAAACGGATAGAATTGTACCCCAGGAAAAGGCGGGGGCGAGATTGTATTTGGGTGGCGGTGTCGTTGTCGGTTTCGATGACCGCGTGTGTAGAATTGTTGCGGCCGGTGAAAGTTCTTACGAGCTTGCAAGTAGAACCGACTGATTGGGTGAGGAGGGAGGGCAGATCGCTGAGTGGGATAGTGTTGGGCAGGTTGAAGAGGGTAAAGCGGGGTTTAAAGGTGGGGGGGAGGTTGACACTGATGTTAGTGCCGTTAGTTGCGTTTTTAAGTTTGGCATACATGGAGTCCATACTGTTTTTAGAGTTGGTGTGTAAGGTTATCTTGTTGCGGGCGCGGAAAATGTTGGTGATTTGGGTGGAGGGAGTATTAAGGGAGGAGAAGGAAATTTTAGAGCCAAGGTTGTTGTCGATGGGGGTGCAAGCAGAGGGGTCCTGGGTGATGACTATGTGGAAGGGGTTGCCGCGGTTGGAGCGGGGAGGGGGGCGGCGGGGCGGGTTGGGGTTTGAGTGTCGTGGGGGGGGTTGGTAGGTTGGGGGGTTAGCGGGAGGTGGTCGGGAGGCGACACCGGCAAAAGAGTTGGGAGTGGGCAGGAGTGGAGTGGAAGGGGGTGAGGAGCTGGGTACAGGGGTGGGGGAGGAGGAAGATGGGGAGGCGGGTGGAAGCTGGGGGGGAGGAGGAACGTAAGGGGAGGGGTGAGGAGGGGGGGTGGAGGAGGCAGGGGGAGGGACAGGTGGGCAAGGAGAGGATGTGAGCAAATTTTGTTTGAGGAGGTGGGTGAGGACGTTTGTGGCGCTGTTGGCCTCGAGGAGGCGTTGCTGGTATGTGTTAGACATATGTGCAAAGGTTTTTTTAAGATCATTACGAAAGCAAACAGCAAGGGTAGGTTCAAGGGAATCAGCGTAAGGGGCAAGGATATGGTAAGCCCAGGTAAGATGTAGTAGGTGTGAGGGGTTGTTTGTGGGGAATAGGTTGCATGTGGGTGGAGGTGAGTCGGGGGTGTAGTGTTGTGGTGGTGGTTGGTGTAGGTGGAGTGGCGTGTGGACATATGTAGCAGGGGTAGGGTGAAGAGGGGTGGAGGAGCTCACCCCAGGTCGACTGCCAAGGTCCAGGTCACCGCCAAAGGTAGGGTCGAACTGGGAGTTGAACATGCTTGGATGGTCGTCAAGGCGGGAGGAGTCAGTGTCAGGAGAGGAGGTGGAGGAATCTTGGGAGAGGGGCAGGGAGCCCCCTGGAGTAGAAGAGGTGTCAGAGGTGGGGTGGCCCCCAGGGAGGGCGGGGTGCCCACTGGAGCTGGAGAGGTGGGGGTGGCCCCCGGGGGGGGCGGAGTGCCCCCTGGAGCTGAAGAGGTGGGGGTGGCCCCCATGGGGGGCGCTGGGAAGAGGGCGCAGGCAGGAGCGGACCCGCCGCTGGCGGAGCGGCGGTGAGAGGGCCCGCCGGTGGGCGCGCGGTGGCGGGCGGGCGAACCACCGGATGCGCGGCGGCGGGCGGCGCGGCCACCGCTCGCAGGGGAGGGCGGTGAAGCCAGCGCGGCGGAGGTTGGGAGCTCACCACGCAGTGGAGGGAGGTCGAGTGGCGGCGTGCGGCCGCTCAGGAGGTCAAGCGCTCCGATTGGACGCCCGCGGGAAATAAATCAGGGCGATGGACGGTGGTAGGCGGCCGCCCGGGAGGACCGAGGAATTAAAATGAGCAATCGCTCGGCAACTGAATTTGGCCAAGAAGTTCCGAGGGCAGGACAGGGTGGAGGTGGTCCCACGGCAGGGGAGCCCGCGGGGAGAAGGCAGCGGACACCGCGGAGGGGCGGAGGCAGGAGCGCAGAAGGAGGAACCGCGCGGCCGGAGTCCGCGGCGACTATCCGTAAAAACAAAGGCAGGCTTAAGGTATATACAAGATGACGGCGCCAGAAGGGGGGGGCCGTTCCCATTGGTCAGTTATCTTCATGCAGCGCCGCCAAGCGGCCGCGTCCACGCTTCTCTCATCATTCCCCCACTGAAGCGCTGGATTGGAGAACAGTTCATGAAGTCACAGGCGTTCTTGTGAGCCACTTTGCTCAGGGTCTTGGTGAAGACGTCGGCCAGGTTCTCCTTTGTAGGGATGTAGACAATCTTGATATCTCCGCTAATTATTCTTTCTCTGACGTGATGGTATCTTATGTCAATGTGTTTGGATCTGTTGTTCTCCACATTATTTTTGGAAAAGTCTATAGCGGATCTATTATCGCAATGAATTATCAAGGGAAAGGCAAAATTCGATAAGAACTTTAATTCTTTCAAGATGGTAGCGATCCAAACTGCTTCCTTAGTGGTCTGGGATAGCGCTAAATATTCTGCCTCCATTGTGGAAAGTGAGACACACTTCTGTTTGCTAGTCTTCCATATGACTAAGGAATGTCCTATAGTGATAGCGGTCCCACTATTGGACCGTCTGTCATCGATGTCGCTAGCCCAATCTGCATCACTGTATGCACAAACATCATTGGAATCAGTCCGGCGATAAACGAGAGATAGATTTATGCTGCCGTGTAAATATCTTAAGACGTGTTTGGCAGCTTGCCAATGTCGACGTCCAGGGTTGCTGGCGAATTGAGCTAATCTCGTAACAGAAAACATTAAGTCTGGCCTAGTACAATTCGCAAGATAAAGGAGCGACCCGATTAGTTCCCTATATGGAATAGCTTTCATCCTCTCTTTCTCTTCTTCATCTGTGGGGCAATCTCCTTTTGAGATTGGAAAACTAATGTCTAACGGTGTGGATACCGGTCGACATTCAATCATGTTGAATTTTTGTAAGATTAATTTAACATACGTACTTTGAGATAGTACTACAGTCTCCTCATCTGGATAGTCAATCTGAACTCCAAAGAAATTCCTGATCGCTCCCAAATTTTGAACTCGGAACCTTTCATTAATTTTCTGTTCTATATTCCGCAAAATCTCTTCACTCTCACCAAATAAACGAAATATC
The DNA here is from genome assembly GCA_030710605.1 of Cordylochernes scorpioides. Taxonomy (NCBI): domain Eukaryota; kingdom Metazoa; phylum Arthropoda; class Arachnida; order Pseudoscorpiones; family Chernetidae; genus Cordylochernes; species Cordylochernes scorpioides. The sequence continues at coordinate 55,338,817 of CP092880.1, forward strand.
TAGAATTTTGAAAAAATGTAAATATAATATTTGGTACAGTACTGGGACAAAAAGGGAATTTTTAACTAGAAATAACATAATGAAGGATAAAATAAGCACATCAAAACCAAATAACGTAATTTATGGGATTAAATGCACAGAATGTGACAAAATTTATGTAGGAGAAACCGGCCGAAATTTAGGGACCAGAATTAAGGAACACCAACAGGGTTTATTGGGGAGAAGGGCGTTAAGCAAAATTGGGGAACATGCATTATTTTCAGGACATAGGCCAGATTGGAATGATATTGAGATATTTCACAGGAATATAAAATTTAAAAAGGAAAGATTATTTTTAGAGGGATGGGTATCACGAGAATTTGGGAAAAGAACTATAAATACTTTTGAAGATATTCCGCAACACAATATGCTTCATTTTTAAATTTAAAAAGTAGTTAATAAGCTAGATAAAAATGGACATAATAGTTAGAAATCTTTATATTAATCTTTGTGATTATTATTATTATATTACTTTATTTATTTATTTTTACTTAATTTATTATAATTTTATTATTATATATTTTTATTTCCAAGATCATAGTCTTTGACGAGTTTAATATTTGTTTTTGACTCGCGCTTTAGATGTTGTACTAAATTCGAAAAATCACGTGAGAACGCCCTTGCAAACCTCAGAACAATTTTTAACGCCTTGCCAAATGTTCATTTTTATTTACTTCTCCTGACGAAGACAAAAGATATTTGTCGAAACGTTGAGAAAATAAAAAACTCCAACTGGCCGAAGTGTCTATTTTTCATACAAATAAAGCCAAGTCATCTACATAAACGGCAATAATTGCCTTATCTAGATAAGTATAAATACAATTACAGGATTCTAGTCGTGTAAATCCCATTTCTTGTAAAGCATGATCAGTGTTAAATTCCAATTCCGCCCTGATTGTCGCAGGCCGTAAATAGGTCGAAGTGTTGGGTTCCCGTTACGCACTATCGACATGTGTCCCTACATCATCACAAGGCCTCTCCCACATGTAGAACATATAGTATTGCCAAAACAACAAAGTCTAAAGAGGGAAACAGCCACGGTACTAGTGTACAATTTCATCAGACAACTCATGAAATCATTATTAAATTAGACAATCTATAAAAGACTCCTTCTGGAGATTCAGCAACCCACTGAAGACGCTGGGAACTATTTCAGAGAGGGAAATTATAGCAATAGATCTCTATAATTTCTACAGATCAATTGTAGATAGATTCATACACAAAAGATATAGTGAGGAAAGTTTAGGACAGATATATAAAGAGATTCCTCATTAAACTAAGGCTCACGTGTACTTGGGAAAAGGGAGGGAAATGTTGAATTATTCTCGTTCCTACATTAAATTAAATAATCTATAAAATAATGGTCGGCTCTCCCATCAAATTAGACGCTGGAATTGATCGCCGTCTATTGGCCGTCTCTACAGACTAACGGACTCGGGTCAGTGACAAGCCCATATAGTTTCAAATACTCTGAGATCATCCAGCAACTTTAAGGGATCTCAGATAAAGAGAAGCATGTTATTATTAGAAACTATAAACCTGAATATAAGACCAAATTAACATTTTTTTATAGAAATATAAGGCGTTGAAAATATTATTTCAAATTTAAATATCAAGGAAGTACCAGGTCCAGATTTTACCAGTAATAATATGATCAAACGTGTAGGTACACCTTTAATTCCGATTTTATAGCAAAGATTCAACAAATGTGTTGAATTAGGTCACTATCTGGATGTATGGAAAGACTCTATTTATAAAGATTATACCAAAACCTAACAAAATAAGCAATGAGAACAAGCAAAAGCTATAAACCTTACTATTAACATTAACATTTCTAATATATTTGAAACAAAGGGGTTTCAATAAATATCACGAAGAGAACAATCTAATGAGTATAAGGCAGCATGGATCTTACTAAAATAAATCAACGAATAGTATAATGGTAGATATGATGGAAAAACATACTGAATCACAGACAGGAGAACTGGCTTCTTTGGCGGGCACGTTCGACAATGTATGTTGGCCAGCAATTATTAGAAGACTTGATTATTAGTAACATTCCCTCCAAATAGGTAAGAATCATACAATATTTCATTTAAACAGTGGAAGAAGGGCAAATTCCTCATATGAAAATACAAATATTACTAAAACCTGACAAAGAGATACCCTCAAGGCGGGTAAAATCGTATTTACCGCTGTTTCTGTATTAAAGTATCACAATAAGGTACAATACACAACTCCATTCCATTAGAGCCGGTAGTTCTATATTTCAGTACAATTTGTAATAATAAGATGTGGCGGGGGGTAGCACCATAAAACAAAAGAATGAAATATGTATGAGAGGAAACAAAAAAAAATTCTCCATATAAGTTATATACTAGACATTTATTTAAAAAAACAAATAAAGTTAGGGAACATTTCTATACTGGCGAGATATGCTATTTACATAGTGATCTAGATAGAGATGACTTGAAGTTACAAATTTGCCTTTATAAAGGGGAAAGCCTAGATCTCCATCTATTCTGGCGAAAAAATATAAGAACCCTATCATTCCTTTTAAGTTACTTAAAGCCCTTTAGGGCCCATGCGAAATCTAAGTTAGTTTCTACTCAAAAAAAGGGGGGGTGCTAAGCCATAATGGCAAAAAAAAAGGCTTACCTTTTCTCGAAAGCGCCGGCAAAGGTCTGGTCTCCTCCTTACTGCGTCTCAAGCCCGACTGAAGACTGTCCTCTCACTGAGCGACTCAGATTGAATCTTCTTTTGGCAAAGAAACCCTCTTTTATCCTTGCCTCTCTCTATTTTCATTCGCTGCTCGCGCCAAAGTTTCTATTGGTTGGCATTTTCATTCGTCGAAAGAAAACACCAATGAAAATGGCCAACGGCTCCAGTATACAATTTCACAGACGATCCAAGCCCCCTCCACCTGAACTGTAATACAACACTCCCCTTTCTCGGGAAAGATATATATAAAGCCCCCCCCCCCCCCCCCCCCGTCTTTAGCTAAAATCGACCCAGGCCCCTTTCACTTGGGCTGTAATGCGATGCTTCCCTTTCTCGGGAAAGATATTTAACCCCCCCCCCCCCCCCCCGTCTTAGCTAAAAATCGACCCAGGCCCCTTCCACTTGGGCTGTAATGCAATGCTTCCCTTTCTCGGGAAAGATATTTATAAGCCCCCCCGTCTTTTAGAAATCTTCCTTCTCCATCTCTTCTGGTCACCTCTACCTAAATTTTAAATGAGGGGCATATATGTACATATGGTACAACAGCTTCCAGCGCGGATGTCTCTGGATGTCATTGGTGTCTTCTTCTCCACCAGGCATCAGCTTTCGGCATGGAAGTCTGGTGTCATCAAGTGTCTAGGTTTCTGGGCAAAAGGTGGTCTATAAGTCTATGTGGGAGGGAAGCCATGTATCCATTTGATGTTGATCATACATACATCTTCTGTTGGGGTATGGTTACAAAAACGTGCCCCAACAGAAGCAGTTTGTAAACCTCGTTATCTTTCTTCTCGACCCCTTCTGGCAAAAGCATGTATATTTCTTCTTCTAAGTCGCCATATAGATAAGCGTTATCTACGTCGAGATGTCTATTGTACCATTTCATGTTCAAACTTAACGTTATCAAAACTCTGATTACAGCTAAGTTAATAACAGGTGCATAAGTTTCCTGAAAATCGATTCCTTGTTTCTGTGAGAAACCTCTAGCTACTAAACGTGCTTTGAAACGCTCTACATTTCCGCTCTCATTTGTCTTCACCTTATACACCCATCTGCTGCTAATCGGTTTCTTTCCCGGCGGTAATGTTGATAACTCCCAAGTGCCTCGTTCCTGAAGCACTCTAAGCTCATCTTCCATTGCTTTTCTCCAATACATGGCTTCGGGAGATTGGACTGCCTCTTCAAAATTTTGCGGCTCGGTAACATCTAAAAAATTTAACTCTACTCTTGGTTTACCTTTTCTCCCATATGGATTTCGAACAATGTTTTTGGAGGTGGAGGGTTGTGGTAGAGTGTCCTCTACCCCCACTGAATCCAAATTACTCGGTAATTCATTCTCTAGGTCGTTATCATGATTAGTCTCAGGTTCTAGCCAAACGTGGTTGAACCTTTCTGGTTCTGTCTCTTCGACTATTTTGGTCCACTCTAGTCCAATTTTAGACTCATCGAATCTAACATGTTTTGTTTCAATCACCTTTTGTGATTCTGGGCACCAGAGACGGTACCCACGTGTTTGAGTGGAGTATCCTACCAGAATACATCTACATGCCCGATGGTCTAATTTTCGCCTTCTTTCTCTTGGTATATGGCTATATGCCAAACATCCAAATGCTTTTAGGTGTCTTACACTAGGATTTCTTTCTAACCAAAGTCTATCAGGTACTTTGTCTTTTAGAGCAGTATTATAACATTTGTTTTTAATATAAGCAGCTGTGTTTACCGCCTCTGCCCAAAATCTTTGGGGGAGATTAGCGCTATGTAAACAAGCGCGGGCCATATCTAAAAGTGTTCGATTTACACGTTCTGCCACACCGTTCATTTGTGGAGAATACACGTTTGTGCGTTCATGCTTTATCCCTAGTTTTTGTAATTTGTCTTGAAAATCTCTATTGCAAAACTCAAGTCCATTATCCGATCGTAACCTTTTAATTTTATTACCAGTTTGTCTCTCTACAGTGGCTCTATAGGTATCGAAATGTTTTAATACCTCATCTTTGTTTTTCAGAAGATACACAGTAATCCTTCTTGAGAAATCATCAACAAAAGATAGAAAGTATCTATTGCCTCCGGTTGATTTTACCGGCATTGGACCGCAAATATCTGTGTGGATAAGCTCCAAGGTCTGTTTTGATCTAATATTGCCTAGGTTTTTATGTGACGCTTTAGTGGATTTAGCGATACAACAATCGTCGCATAGGCCTTTGTCTCTAGAGGAAATTTCTAAGCCTATTACCAGCTCCTCCCGCGCCATCTTTTCAATGGCGTTACTGTCAATATGGCATAACCTTTGATGCCACGTTCTCAAGGAATTGTTCTGAAAATGGTCCCTTTCACTATTAAATGCTGTTTTACTGGAGTTTAAGGTCTTACCTTTCACAATGTAGAGGCCATTTACATTTGTCGCTTCCGCTATAATCCTGTTTTCTGGGTTGAAAACGCGAGCTACCATATTACGGAAGGTCACACGGTTGCCGTTTTCTTCTATCTTGGAGACTGACAGCAGATTCCTTCGCACATTCGGGACGTATACCACATTGTTTAGCTTGATTTCGATGCTTTCATTATGGATAAACGTTTGGAGAAATATGTGTCCATATCCTTTGGCCTCAGTTGTCCCACTCGCAGTCATAATAGGATCAGATGACACCTCCCGAAGGTCAACGAACCAGTCTTTGTTTCTGCATACATGGTTGGTTGCTCCGCTGTCCAGCAGCCACGAATCCTCGTCGCTCGTTAGGTTGAGTGCAGCCAGGAAGTTATCTGATTTGTTTACCTTCCTCTGATAATGCTGATTATCGCGGTTCCAAGTAGTTGTTTGCTTCATTCCTCGGCAGTTGGTGGCGATGTGGCCGATCTTCCCGCATCGGTAGCATTTTCTTCGACTGTCGGTGCTGCTGTTATTTTGATGCTTGTTTACCTGTAGCACCTCCTTGGATGAATCCTCTTTTCTGGTTGTTCTTCTCTCGTGTTCCGTTAGCAGGACCTGCCTTACCTTGGATGACGTGAACTCATCATCCGTCATGTTGCCAAACTGCATTATAATCCCATCATAGGAGTCTGGTAGTCCAGCTAGCATAGAGTATGCCAGATCTTCATCCTTTACTTCACATCCCGCCTCTCTGAGATGATCACTGCAGGTCTTTAATCTTGATAGGTAATTTATCATATTTTCTTCTTCGATGAACTTGATGTTCACGAATTGTTTCTTGAGTTGAAGAATTCGCGCCCTTGATTTCGGTTCAAATATTTGTTCCAGGGTCGTCCAGGCTTCACTTGCAGTCTTACAGTCGATAACGTGTATTTGTTGCTCTGTAAAAATTGATAGAGCAATCGTTTGCCAGTGCCTTTTCTTGTTTAATTTTTGTCTTCTCATATTTTCTTTGATCCTCATCAGCGTCGATCGTTTCTTCGTTAATTACACATTCCCATAATCCTCTTTCGATCAGAAGTATCTTCATGTTAAATTTCCATGATCGATAATTGCTGCCGGTGAGCTTCTCGACGTTCAGGGCAAGCGCTTGGGAAGACGACGCCATCTTGGTTTTCACTTACTTTTCGTTCTTTTTATGAAGCTAACCACGCTCTGCTACCATGTTGTGGGTCGGTGATGCAAAAGAACAGCCAAATAAGTGATTATATAAATATAGTATTATTATTAAATATAAGGATATATATGATGACACAAGAATAGCAACCGCACACAGCAGTAAAAACAAAGGCAGGCTTAAGGTATATACAAGATGACGGCGGCAGAAGGGGGGGGGGGCCGTTCCCATTGGTCAGTTATCTTCATGCAGCGCCGCCAAGCGGCCGCGTCCACGCTTCTCTCATCATTATGTATATATGTGCTCCTGGTCAGGATATGCCATTTTTATTTTTGATTTCAACACCTGACCTTTTTATTTTTATTTTTCTCATTTCTTTTTTTCATGTGTTTTACACACATTACAACATTGTATTTACGCAAGTTTGGCCTTAAATACCCATTTCTTGTTTTTTCAAGAAGCCACTGGGACCAAAAAATATTTTTGGTCGCAGTGATACAGCCTACTCCACGCTGACGAGCGCCAAAGCGCGAAACGCGTTCGTGGATGGCTTTTCTTGATTTATCAAGAAATTGAGTTGGCCAAATATCAGGGAACAGGCTAAATCAATGTTTAGTTGATTTCTGTTCCACCAGATGGCGCTCTGCCTTCTGTAAAGCACATGTGCTCCTGGTCAAGATATGCCATATTTATTTTTGATTTCAACACCTGACCTTTGTACTTTTATTTTTTCTTTATTTATTCATATGTATATATAAAAAAATAATCTAAAAAAAACTAGAAAAAATATTGGATGTTGATATTTAAAAAATGGCGCTCTGCCATTTAAAATGTTCTTGTGAGCTGTTAGGATAGTCTTTTTTGTTTTTAATATGTAAATATGTTTCTTGTTACATAGACTACATTATCCTTGGCTCAATTGAAATATATCACTTTTTCAAAATAAATACTTTTTAACCCAGTCATTTTTTGTTCTTATTCTGACTCCCTTTCTGTACATATTCTTGTTCCAAAATCACTTTATTAGATACCGCTCAAAAAGAGAGAGCAACCTAGTTTATGATATTTCCAACAATGAATAATATGTGAAGGTTATTCACATATTTAAAAAAAATGTTAACGCGGGATTCAATCCCGGTTCATGACTGTAAGGAATCGAGGGTGTTACCCACTCATCCACCAACTATATATTATGTTTTTCTGTATATATATTTTTCCTTTGTTAAATTCGGGAGGTTTTATAGGTTTTTTGTATAATAGAAAAAGAAAATTATAAACATAATTCCAGCCCCGCTTTGGGCGCCATTGTTAAAATCGTGATGATTTTATATATTTTTACTTTGTTGTTATCTTTAAATAACTATTTCCAGATCTCTATATGTCCAAATATTCGGGCGCCAGTGGCTGCAGAAAAGCAGACCACAAATTTATTCATCTATGACACATGTAGAGACCTAAAGCTGTGCCGGCTAGCAATTAATGTTGATGGGGAAATTAACCAATCATTTTTGGCTAAACAAATTTTTATTTAGACCAATAAAATAATATTTCAATGTACAACAAATATTAGTTAAAAAATAAAGAAATAATACTTAAATAGGATCACGCACATATATAAGATGTATATAAAAAAGGATTTAAAAAACTATATATATAAGGCTGAAAGGGAGGAGTTTAAAAGTATATATAAACTTTATACAAAAGGCCTATTATGCCAAAATTCCAAGTTATCCCCACCTACCTCGACATCCAGCCACCAAAGTCCAGGATTCGAAAAAAAAGGGCGGCTAAGGCCGCAGCCAGCGGCTCGAGCCCTCAGCTTCCCAGGAAGAAAATCTAACTCTTTTTTACTAAAAAAAATGTAAATATCCCGCTTCCTTGCCCCAGTGTTGCTGGACTCACCCCCCAAGGCTATCATCACCCTTCTTTCTGTGAAAATAAAAATAAAAAAGGTATCTTTAAAAAATTGTTGGAATAGGCGATCCAAAGATTGGCGTGGAGCCAATGGCGTGGGGGATCCACCAATCAACGGCCGCGGCGGCGCTGCGGTCGACGTCAACACATATCTACTTACTTGCCTTTAAAATGTTGCTACTTTAACATCTTGTTTTAAGTTACTTTGTTTAATAAATAATCCTTTTATTCCTTGATTCAATCTCAAACTTCAACAGGTTATGGGCCCAGCACGCTTCCACTGCGCCTAAAAGGATTTACCGCCAGCAGTGAGTAAGCCTTTGTTTTGCTCGAAGTTTAGGCGTCAACCGCCAACCATAACCCTAGTTTCTTTTTGTCGTTGGCCGATTCCAAGACAAAGAAGATGAGCGAAGATTGTCTTTCAAGGATTAAAGTTTTTAATGGTGAAAACTTTTCACTATGGAAATTCCAATTCAGGCTTCTTTTGGAACAACAAAAATTACTAGAATTATTGGAAGGCTTAGAAATAAAGCCGAATGTTGTTTCCTCCAACAGTAACTCTGAAAGTTCACTACAGAATTGGAAATCAAAGGACGTTAAGGCAAGGATGTTATTATCACAGGCAATCGAATTAAGGTTTCTTCAGCCCCTGATGAACTGTACTTCCGCTTCACAAATGTGGCAGAAATTACTTGCTATTCATGAACAAAAATCCGAATTTACTATTGGCCTACTTTGGCAAGAATTCTTCGATGCACGATTGACATCGGAAACAATAAGTGATTACATAGCAAAAATTGAAAATATTTCTGCACAAATTTCACAAATGGGCGGAACCATAACGGAAGATCAAAAGGTAGCAAAAATTTTAAATACTTTGCCTTCGAGTATGCGCTACTTTGTTGCGGCGTGGGAATCGTTAGATCCGAAAGCTCAAACTCTTAACAATTTAACTGCAAGACTTTTGATTGAAGAAACAAGGAATCAACAAAGCGGTTCCTCTAAACAAGATGAGGCCTTATTACACAGGCAAGCACGAACTAAGCCTAAAGATACACAACGTTCTTTTCAAGATGCCAAGAAGAACACTAAATGCCACTATTGTCACAAAATTGGACATTGGAGCCGCGAATGTAGAAAAAGATTAGCTAATGAGAAAAATAAATCCAAAAATCTTCATGATTCAAAAGGAAGTTCAAGTGATTATGGACTTATTTTGTGCGATAATCAAGTAGAGCCCAATGATATTTGGTATGCTGACAGCGGTGCAAGCTGCAGCATGACATTTCGACGAGAGTGGTTCAAGACCTACACGCCGTTCACCAGTGATCATCCAATCTACTTGGGAGACAACTCGACACTACTTGCAGAAGGCATGGGAGACATCGAGATTCAAGCCTACGTCGACGGTGGATGGTACAATACGTACATAAGAAATGTGCTCTACTCGCCGCAACTAAAGAAAAATTTGTATAGCCTTTCTACGTCCACAAGAAGAGGATTCAACGTCATTATCAAACATGACAAGCTACAGATCTTCATGGATAATGACCTAAAAGCCGTAGGAGTGCGTCATGACGACCTCTACAGGATGCTCTTCAAGGTTACGTCATCATCACAAGGATACATCACCAGCGAGAACAAGCTTCAGTTGTGGCACGAGAGACTTGCGCATCTTCCAGTTGCTACACTTCGAGAGATGACGACCAAAGGATTGGTGGATGGTCTGCAGCCTCAAGATTTAGAGGGAGAATTTTTCTTCTGTGAAGGATGCCAACTTGGAAAAGCCCATAGAAAGTCGTGCTATCCCTCAGATGGCAAAAACTACCAGCTAGGTGAGTTTATTTATGCTGATATTTGTGGCCCAATGCAGACTCAATCATTAAGTAAATATCTGTATTTCTGCTTATTTAAAGATTACTTTAGTGGTTATCGCCATATTTATTTTATTAAAAACAAATCAGATGTGCTAGATATATTCAAAGAATATGCTACTCTAATCTATACTCAAACTGGAAATAAGATAAAAGTTCTTAGGACTGATAATGCGCTAGAATTCAAAAGCGATAATTTTGCAGATTTATGTAAAAGATTTGGGATAATTCACGAGTTCACTGCACCTTATGTGCACGAACAGATAGGACGTATAGAAAGAGACAATCGTACGATTGTGGAAGCAGCCAGGTCCATGCTAAATTCACGAAATCTTCCAGGATTTTTTTGGGCTGAGGCATGTAACACAGCCACTAATATTCTAAATAGAAGTGCGACTAAGCAAACCCCTGGAACGACACCTTATGAACTTTTCTTTGGCACAAAGCCTAATGTAGCTAACTATAAAATATTTGGCTGTAATGCTTATATGCATATTCCCAAAGAAAACCGTAAAAAGTGGGATAATAAATCGATAAAACTTATGTTTTTAGGTTATGAGAATACAAGCAAAAATTTTAGATTATGGGATTGGAAAACTAGAAAAATAAGAATTTCTAAAGATGTCACATTCGATGAGAAAGCTACTGCACATTCAGATAGAGAATCTACCAAACCGAAGGAAATATTTTTTCAGATTGGCGGCGGTCCGGATGAATCACCAGTTGCGACAGCAAACATTCCAGTGCAGGAAATGCCGCCAGTATCCGATATCAGTTCGCATCCCATGATAACTCGCTCTAAGGTTTCGAATAGCAAATGTAACTTTGCGCTCGCTGATGAGCCCAGTAGCTATGTGGATGCAATGGCGAGTTCAGATTCAGAAAGATGGAAATTAGCCATGGATGAAGAGATTGATGCATTAAATAAAAATAAAACATGGACTTTAGAACGTTTGGCAGATGGTCATAAACCTATCGGTTGTAAATGGGTTTATAAAATTAAAACGGAGTCCGATGGTACAATTCAACGGTTCAAAGCCAGATTAGTTGCAAAAGGCTATTCTCAAATCAAAAATGTTGACTATTTCGATACATTTAGCCCAGTAGTCAGATATGATTCGTTACGCATTCTTTTATCACACGCTGCTTCTGAAAGGATGTTTCTTAAGCAATTCGATGTAAAGACAGCTTTTCTCAATGGCGAATTAGAGGAACTTGTTTATCTTGAACAACCAGAAGGCTACAAGAGAGATGATAATAGCTGCTATAGATTACATAAAAGTCTGTATGGTCTTAAACAATCTTCTAGAAATTGGAATAAGAAATTTACCAATTTTTTGTGTAGCCATAATTTCAAAACATCAGACGCCGACCCGTGCATTTTCATTGGAACACACAATGATTCAAATGTTATCTTAGCTCTCTATGTTGATGATGGAATTATTCTATCTAAAGATAAAGAGGCAATAGCTATTATAATGGATGAGTTAGAACACGCATTTGAAATTACATCTGGAAGTGTTAACTTTTTTGTTGGGCTACAAATAGAGCAGTCAGAAGATAGGGCAAGTATTTTCATTCACCAGTCATCATATATTGACAAAATTTTGAGTAAATTTAATATGGCTGACTGTATTCCTGCTTCGGTGCCTATGGATCCTTCTGTCATCTTAACAAAGCAGGACTGTCCTACTCCAGAACAAAAGGAAAAGATGCCTAAATTCCCTTTTCGAGAAGCTGTTGGATCCCTTATGTTTGCATCATGTGTTTCACGTCCAGATATCACTTATGCAGTTTCACAAGTGAGTAAATTCCTAGAATATCCAGGACCTGCACATTGTACAACAGTGAAGAATATTTTCCGTTATCTGAAAGGCACTCCACACATGGGAATTCTCTTCACTGGACAAGACCAACTTGTTGGCCACTCTGACAGTGATTTTGCTCGTGATGTTGACTCCAGAAAAAGTACGACTGGTTATGCCTTCATGATGAACGGAGGAACTGTTTCTTGGGCAAGCCAACGACAACCAATTATCGCACTTTCAACCACCGAAAGTGAATACATAGCTGCCTGCAGTGCTGCTAAGGAATTGATTTGGATCAGAAGACTTCTACAGGGCATCGGCTGTGGTATTACTAAAGAAACTGAACTTTATATCGACAACCAAGCAGCAATAAAACTTGTTGAAAATCCAGTATTCCACAAACGAACGAAACATATTGATGTTCGCTACCACTTCATTAGATCCAAACATGAAGAAGGTGAACTTAAAGTGCATCATGTTTGCAGCTCAGAACAGCTAGCTGATATAATGACTAAACCTCTTCCACGAAACAAATTCCACTACTTAAGAGGTCTACTGAACATTTTGGATCGAGAGGGAGTGTTGGAATAAGCGATCCAAAGATTGGCGTGGAGCCAATGGCGTGGGGGATCCACCAATCAACGGCCGCGGCGGCGCTGCGGTCGACGTCAACACATATATACTTACTTGCCTTTAAAATGTTGCTACTTTAACATCTTGTTTTAAGTTACTTTGTTTAATAAATAATCCTTTTATTCCTTGATTCAATCTCAAACTTCAACAAAAATAATATAAATAAATTGAATATAAAAATTATTAAAGAAAAATTCACAAAAAATAAATAAAAAATACGAAAATATTGAATTAAAAATATATATTTTTAAAAATATAATTACTATTGTTGATTCTGGGCATCTTGGGGTCAGCTTGGGAAAGGTTCAGGGCTCGTGGTGGAGTTGGTGTTCTGCATGAAGATGGTGATTATAACACCCACCATGGGCTTGTGGCTTGCCCATAGGCATGCTGGTGTCTGGCTTGATACTGGTTGAGTCAGGTCAAGCACCATAGGTCGGTGGCTTGACTACAGGGAAGGGGCGTCTAAGTCCATCTTGGACTCTGGCTTGTGGTCAAGTCGGCCACCATCGGACATGTGGCTCGACCACCAGGAAGGGGTGTCTGAGTCCATCTCAGACTAGCTTGGTAGGGCCAGGTCATCCACCACAGGTCAGGTGGCTTGACCACAGGAAGGGGATCTCAGTCTCTGGCCCCGTGCTGCCAAGGCTAAAGGTGGCTTCAGGCTCCATCTCGACACCTCGCAATCACCAGAGGTTTGTGGCTTAGATGGACAAAGGTGGGATATGGTTAGGTTAGGTGGGGTTCTGGTTTATTTTGTCATATTATGGTCACGAGGTGTCCTAACACCTTAATAGGTATTGTGGTTGATAGTTATTTTAAAATATGGTTATCACATAAAAACACTATTTGAAACCATATTTTTTTTTTTTTGCTTATCCCTAGTACACGTGGTACAGGCCATGATAATCATGGTGGGTAGTTAGCGACTGCTTTTTACTGTAAGCGCACCACATGTCTACACATGTGAAAGCACCAGAAACCATATAAATTTAGCAAACCTCTCTCTAAAAGATTCCAAGTTTCAGAACCAAAGTATCCTTTAGAGAGAGCAACTAAATAGTAAAAAAATGGTAATTTTGGTGATGAAAACTGTGTAGAGAGATCTCCTCTATCGAGAGTTTCCTCTGATGAAGGTTCTACTGTATATGAATGAGATAAATTAATTGATAAGATTTTAAAAATATTTTATGCAAATTGTGTGTGATTAAAAAATACCAATAATTCAATTTTGTGTGTGCAACTTATATACAGAATAAAGTTATCTGAAATTCAATTTGGTAAAAAAAAGTTCTAAATAAATGTATTAGGTGATAAATAGAGTAACGTAAAGATAGAGGCTGCCTGGCCGGCATTCATATTTCTTCAAATTAAAGATACTTCGGCAAGTAAATCTTTGTTATACTCTTTTTCAAATTTTTGTTCGCTCCTGACGAGGACAAAAGATTTTTGTCGAAATGTTGAGACAATAAAAAAGATTTATTGGCCGAAGTGTCTTTAATTTGAAGAACTATAAATTGAGTAGCCCAGATAATAAGTTTTACAATTAAATTTTATAAGCATGAGTTCAAATCACATTTACAAAATACTTGTATTAATAATATTTTTGTTTTTATCTAGAATCTTCTCTGTGTCCTCTCCCATAGGAATTATTGTCTTTAGTTCTGGCAATTTTTTTTCTGGGCTGTTTAATTTTAAGTGTGCATTTCTTTTCTTCGTTTTCAAATACAGTTAAACCTGTCTATAGCGCCCTCTCTAAATAGCGCCTTCCTCCCTATAGCGCCCGATTTTAAATGTGTAGTACAATGCGATTTACATTAAAAGTGACCTGTCTATAGCACCCCCTCTCTATAACATCCTATTTTGATGAATCCCAAGAGGGGGGCGCTATAGACAGGTTTAACTGTATTTTTGGTTAAGTTGATGGAGTATCTGTTGAAGCAACATCACCAGGGCAAGGTCCAGGATTGTAAACGGAGTCCAGCGTGGCTATAACCGCGACCAACTGGTTGCTTAGAAACGTTTCCTTTTTCTCCCTTGTTTACTTTTCTCTTCAAAATCCAAAACTTGTCCAAATTTTGGCCAACTCACTCTTATCTATCCCCACACACTTCCTACTATTAGTAAAAAATATTTTTTCAAATTATACAAATATTTAAAAAATATATTTGGAAAATAATGTTTTGATGCTTTACAGGGTGTCCTAAAATAACGAGTTAAACATTTTTAGTCATAATTTTATTTAGAAAAATTGAAGAAATTGATAATGCATAACAATAGTAAGTGTGATAATTAACGATTTATTTAGCCAGTTTGAAAGTGACCTCTTGGCGGAAATACACAGGTCCAAACGTTCGGCAATGGGCCGCAGGTCCTCGATAATCGGTCCCATTCTCGGCGTAGAGATCGCTTCAGCGACTTCAAACTTTAGTGGCGTGTAGCACAGGCCCTGGCCTGCAAAATTGACCACACGCTGTTTCTGTCGTGAGTCAATTTCGCCTTGTGAGCTGGCGCTAAGTTCTGGAATGTCCAATCCTCATCGCGGAAATGTTGTTGAGCCCATGGTCTTGAGAATGTCGCGCCGATACACTTTTTAGTTGATTTTGACCTCCTGGCCCACTAAAACGAGGGGTTTTGCAACTGGCGCAAATCCTGGCGGATGCCATAACCAATGCGGATTTTGGCTGTGTTCGACCATGGCCAATGTGCCGGAACCTCAGCGGACCAGCTCTTGTCATTTTGGTGGTTGTGCTTCTGCTCGAAGGTAAGCAGCTTCTCGCCTGTGAAGAGGGTGCGCTCCCATCGCTGACCAGTGGCCCGATGCTTGAGTTGGTGATATCTCTCTAGCCATACGCGCTTGGTCTCATCCATGAGGAGCTGAACTTTTTGGAGCTTGTACGCCTTGAGGTTGAGTTCCTTTTTCGCTATTCAATGTACCAATGTACCAACGACGGATTTCGTTGAAGTCACTCTTTGATTATCTTATGGTTGCGGAAGTGTTGGCGGTTTGCTTTCTTCCTCTTCCGCCTGGTCGCCTTCATGGTCAAGCTCATTGAAGCGATGGATGGTCTTGAACAGAGTTTGTTGAGGCACTTTGAGCAGCCTAACAATTTCACATTGACATTTTCCTTGATTAAACGGATCAATAATAAAATTATGTTTACATTTGACATCCTAAAATCAAGACAAAATAAGTAAGCACAAAGTCGAAACTAACATAACGTACATAAAAACATGGAAAATCCACCAAAACATAAATTAATTTATTATGGTTCAATACTTTCGAGTTATGTTACATTAAACATTAACTCCATTATTTTGGTACACCTTGCAAAAAAAGATAAAATAAAGGAGATATAGTGGAACCTGAGAATCTTGGGCTTGGGTAAGGTCCAGAGCTCATGGTGGAACTGGCGTTCCTCCAGAAAAGGGTCTGTGGCTCTCTCATAATGAAGAGGAATTTAGGTATAATCCATTTTGGACTCTGGCTTGGGGATGGTGAGATCAAGGCTGAAGGCTACAAGCTCCTTCTGCACCTCATAGTCTCCATAGCTTTAGCAGCTCTAGGAGGGTTTTGAGTAATTGATCCAATTCGTGGCATCTACACATGTATACATGTACACAAGTATATGTGATATCTTGGGATCTCTCGGACCAGTGTTACCTGATACTAGATGAGCCTCGATGTCACCGCGCAGTCGTGGGAAAGGCGCACAGCTTGACCAAAGGTGAAATAAGCAAACAGAGATTCCACAGAAGAAGCGGCTGTCATCAAGAAGGAATAGAAGAGGAGGATTCAGGCAGGGAAGGATTACCTGGCGATCGATGTGACGTGGACCAAAGCTCTGGCTGACGGAAGAAAATGTACTAACTACTTAGGTTTTGGAGCTTCCTTTTATAGCTTCCGCGGGTCCAGGCAGGTCACTGCCCTTTCTGATGTAATCAGGGGGGGGGTTACATCAGCCAAGACTGCCATGACCTCGTAAAACTTGGACTGGGTTTCTGAAGCCTCTTTTCCTAATTGTATTAGGCCTGATTAGTTTCAGACTTAAGTTTCTCCTGTAATTCTCCATTCCATCTATCTGCACAGTTGCTATACTTTATTAAAGTCTTAAGTGGTATAGATTGTATTTGATGTTTCATAGTTGCAGTAAATAGCAAGTTATGTATATTCACGTGGTGACACTTATGATATTACATATTTGGATATATAGAAGCAATTGGCGCTTCTCCCGTCAAAATAAACGTCAGAATCTGACGCCATCTATTGACCGTCGCCGCAACTAGCGGCCTCGGTTCGGTGACAAAGCCACAACACCAACTTTGGCAAACTGATAAGCGTCCACCTAGAGACCATGATTTCGGGCTAATGGCCCTCGTCAGTCTAGGGCGGACTTTATTCCATGAGATCCACACGGGATCTAATGGAATCCTCACAATCTACCAAAGAGGTGTTTTGCTGGCAATATGGCTGGGCCAATTGTGAGGATTCCATTAGATCATGTGTGGATCTCATGGAATAAAGTCCACCCTAGACTGACGAGGGCCATTAGCCCGAAACCATGGTCTCTAGGTGGACGCTTATCAGTTTACCAAAGTTAGTATTGTGGCTTTGTCACCGACCCGAGGCCGCTAGTTGCGGCGACGGTCAATAGATGGCGTCAGATTCTGACGTTTATTTTGATGGGAGAAGCGCCCATTGCTTCTATGGATTAATTTCCTCCCAGCAAATTTTCCATCTATATTTGGATATATTACAATAATTCCATGGTCTTAAATCATCACATATATATATTCACACTGAATCATGAGATGTCCTTACAGTATCGCGAAACATTGGGGGTAATGCATGATCTTAAATGTATATATTTTGAACATTCTCAAAAATGAATTAATTTTAATTCCCTGAACTCTCGGTTTTTTAAAATGGCTAAGTGCAAAACTATCTGGAGATAATTTAATCTTCGACTTCAAATTTATTCCAGAATATTGGCCATTCAATTTTCTTGATAAGTCAGGAAAAGCCAACGCATATGCCTTTTGTTTGATATAAAAATACTCTCTAAACTTATCTAAAAAGGGCTCTCAAAAACAACTCCATTGCGATATGATATTGCTCATTTTTATATTGAATGTTGAGATTTTTAATTTTCATTTAAACAAAGGCATTCATATTACACATGAAAATAAAAATCAAACTTTTGTATGCACAAGTATAAATGAATACTTTGACATTTATATAAAAAAAATAATTGTTTGTTTGTTCAGATTTATGAAGAAGATGTGTTCAGCAGTTATTTAATAAATTTTTGTAAGAGAGAGAGAGAGAGAGAGAGAGAGCTCACATCATCCATAAAGTATATACAATAGTATGTCAGTGTATATACATATTAATTGTAATTCACTATGAATTCTATGTTCTAGAATGCGACAATTGGTAGTATAACTTGCCATAACTTGTGAATCTACTAGAATTACAGAAATTACAAATAATGCAATAAAATTTCGTAAATAAAATATACTTTTAATAATGATGATGAAACATAAGTGGTTAATTTTTAAATCGCACCCAAACCAAGATGGAGCGCTTATTGAAATAGGAGCTAAGCTGTTAAACCAATAACTTTAATGTTTACCATGTAATATTTATTATCTGCTTTTAATTTAATGAAAATTGGCATTATTATTTTTGTATTACCTCTAAACAGTATATCAAATTGATGTAAAAACGTACTGGAATATATTCCACCTGTAAATAGCCAATAAATATGAATTCATTGCTAAAAGATAAATAAAGGTGAGATTTAAACTTACTTATAAACATTTGTCGTACATGTTTTTCGTTTTTCCTATACTCAAAACTGTCGGTTTTTATGCTTACTTGCTAATTGTATAAGTATATATAAAGACCTATCAATATTAATCATTTATAATTAACTAATTCATTTTCAAATAACTATACACCAATTATATCCAATTAGAAAAATCTAATCTGAAAATTGGTCATGATGTTAAATTGGCAGCATCGAACGAATAATTTCTTTTCATTATAAGATAAGCAAAACACATCCACACCCATTATTTATAACTAAGGAAAAACTATTTAAATATTTAAAAATTTAAATTCATTTTCTAGTCATTTTTAAGAATCATCATTATATTTTAATTCAAAAGTCCAAATGATTTCAATCCTATTTTTTAAAAAGTTTGCTATCTTCATGTCATAGTTTAAAAATTAATTTGAAGCCTTAATTATTTTGATAGTTTAAGGAAGAAATTTATAATAATTATAAAATAAAAGCCTAAGAAAACTATATAATAATTTTTTATGTAATTTTTTTTTTTTTTTAATTATCATTTATCATTTTTAATAGGGCATACAATTTGTTGGATTATAAATTATAAATACAAAGTAATAAGACCAAGGTAATAATACACACTATTTATTTATTTGGATTTATTACCTTGTGTTCATATATTAGTTATTTGTATTCCCAACTATTTAATTTATAAGAGAATTTTGTGATAAGGCACAATTTGAATTATAGATTATAAACACAAGGTACTAAGACCAAATAAATAAATAGTGTGTTAAGACAGTGTTAAATGTCAAGTGTTAGACACACTATTTATTTGGATTTGGTCTTATTACCTTGTGTAAGAGAATTTTGTCTAAATTTTTTATTTAAAAAAGAAAAGGAACTTTTAAAAAAAGGAGACCTTTACAACTACCCAGCATTCCAACTACAGTGATTACAAACGCCTACATTCCTTTGACTGCCCTCATTCAATAACACTGCCCTATTGAATCTACCAAGAAACAAACCAGCCACATGGTGAACTGATTCACTAAGGCTACCAAGACCTAAACAATAAAACAGCCCAGGTAATCTATAGATACACTTCAGAAGCCTGGGTTACCTTTATGTTAATAAATAATTAATAACTTCTAAAGATAAAATCATCTGAAATGTTAATAAAAAAAAAAACTGCCTCCAAGTATAAATTTCTTGCTTTATTTTTATATTCTCTCAAGCTTTTGTGTATTATAAACCTTTTCTGGTTCCCCTTAAGTCTTATCCTCGGAAGCCTTTTATTTATTTATTTTTTTATTATTATTATATAATTAGTATGATAAGGAACAATTTGGATTATCTATATTAATAAAATGGAAATTTCATAAGTGGACATCACCAAAAACTTTCGTTACAATGCATCAATTTCAACCAAATTTTCAACATTTATGTTAAACGAGATGGAGCAGGTTTTGCTTAACATCAAAATATATTTCCTAACATTAACATGCGTAACTTCGCTGTTATCGATTAAATAAAAAAAAAAAATCAACAGAGTTAATTTTTTTACATACTAGCTAATAATCTCAATCCAAAAAATATTCAAAACAAGCAATTTTAAGATAACACCATATGTAAAACAGTCGGCCAAGAAAACAACGATATTACATCTTTCTCACATATTCACACACAATCTTGATTAATAATTAAAACTAATCTTTAACATTGTTTATTATACTTCAAATTTTATTTCTACATTTGTTTTTAAATACCCAATTGTTTTATCATGTTTCTAATTTCGCCTAACAAATATACAAATTTATAGTGACCAACATATGCAAATTTTATCTTTGTTTTTATTTAACTTGATATCGTAAACATAACATCCATTGTAAGCATTTTTCTGTTCACCTTCCGTGGTTTCTCTTTTCGCTGATAGTTTTTAGGTGTAGTATATTTTCTTATTACTAGACTACAAACATTCCCTCGAGAAAAACCTGGGCGAAGCCGGGTACATCCGCTAGTAGATTATAAAAATGATTATAAACATGGATTTGGTCTTATTACCTTGTGTTTATGTGTTTTTATTGTGGATATTGTTTGTGTTTATGTTATACAGTTAAACCTGTCTATAGCGTCCCCTCTTGGGACTCACCAAAATAGGGTGCTATAGACAGGTCACTTTTAATGTAAATCACATCGTACTACATATTTAAAATCGGGCGCTATAGAGAGGAAGGCGCTATTTAGAGGGGGCGTTATAAACAGGTCTAACTGTATATACAATTTGTGATGATCTAATATTTATGAAGGGTCGATATGTTATAATAATATTTTGTTAAGAGGGAAACTACGCTCAAGTAAAACTATCTTTTGTGAGAATATCTTCATATCATTTTAGAAACTGCTATCATTTGATATATTCTTTTGGAGACCTGATATTTCAACCTTAATATTGATAAAAATGATGAGGGGGCGCTATAGACAGGTTTAACTGTATAGTTAATTAAACTTAAAATACAATTCTAACAAATAGATAAAAAAATAACTGTTTTAAAAAATTATTTTAATCATTAGGGAAGCCCTCCCCCCCTTCTATCTATCTATCCCTGTCATTGTAAAAAATCCTTTACTCTGATTGGCTAATTGTCAGAATGACATCATGGCAAATAATCTTCCCAACACAGAATATATACAGTGAAATCCACTATAACAGCAACATAGCATCATAAAATGTCAAGTTTCATTTCTGAATTGTTTCTAAGTATGGTGTTATAACAACAAACCTATATCGGGATTGAAACAATAACTCTGAAAGATATTACAGTGACCTTTATTGAAGACACACGAGATAACCAAATACACTCATGGACAAAACTTAAGGAAGTTGTACCTTTTAGCATGTATATCAGGATTCAGACAATAACTCTGAAAGGTATTACAGTGACCTTTATTGAAGACACACAAAATAACCAAGTGGGAACAAAATTGTCTCTGGCTCCTTAAAAAAAAAAAAAAAGACTAGTGACATCGAAGACTTTCCACTACCTTAAGTTTTGTCCATAAGTGTACAAAAGTACTGAATGAGAGAAAAAATATGAATGTTTTTAAATAACATTGATACAGTTTATGCTGCGATATTTTTTCTCATTCAGTACTTTTGTCTGATGATAGTCTTCTTCTTATTCTTTCTTATCTTCACTCAATCATATCAGGGCATCAAGCTTGTAGAGCTTGAGACTTTTGACAACCATCATAACTGGGTCAAGTAGAATGCGTCTGCCTTTGTCATTAAGACTGGGAGCACTACTCAGTGGCAGGCCGACTTAGCTCCAAAAAAAATACTCGCCTCTGACATGAGGAACAGACGCCATGTGCAGCCGCTCCTAACATGGAGTACAGACTCATCCTGTATCCCTGGATTAGGAGTCCTTACAGGGTACTATCAGTTGGGCCAGCTGAACCCAGGTTTTTTACCGTGCTTGTTACTCCTCCCCCCCCCCCCCCCTCCTTTTTCATCCAGGCTTGAGACCGGCAAAGGTGGAGTTTCTGATGATAGTAAAAATGTTGATATTAAACGTTCACACACCAATTTTTTTATTTTTTTATTTGAAATTATTACCTTGTGTTTCTAATCCATAATCCAAATTGTGCCTCATCAACAAATAAGTGGGCACCACATGTCTATACATGTTGAAAGTAGTGTGAATTTAGAAATTACACACAATATGCAAATATATACAATCACTCATGTATATTGCTGCACAAGACTGGTACAGAGCAGGAGCACCGGTTCTGTCCTCCCAAGAAAAACAACAGTCTTTAATTTCCAGACTTAAGTCTGGTCATCTACGGACAATGACTTTCCAGAATGATTGCAAGGTTTTCCCACTATGTACTAAGTGTCAACCTGCAACCCCAAAACACATTATTGACTGTATTGACTCATCCATTGATGAGCTCTACTCTTCCCCGGCAGACACCATAAAAAATCTCAAGCTTTACAAGCTTGATACCCTAATAAGATTGAGTGGAGATAAAATAGAAGACTTATGTATATTCAAAAGTAATAAAGCACAGCAGCTGCACATGGCATCTGTTCCTCATGTCAAAGGCTGCCATTTCTTATGGAGCTAAGTCGGCCTGCCACTAAGTAGTGCTCCCAGTCTTAATGACAGACACATTCTACTTCAACAGTGATGATGGGTGTCAAGCTCTACAAGCTTGATACCCTAATATGATTGAGTGGAGATAAGAAAGAAAGAATATTTACATTTATATATGTCATATATAAAAAAAAAGAGATTTCTGTTGATTTTTGATTATTTTGAGGATTATGCTATGGTAATGCAGTCGTGGTTAAAATCATGAAAGTATAATAATAAAAATAGTTTTGATCAGTAATTGCTTTAATTGAACTAAAAGAATATATTTAAAAAACATAATTTGATAAAAGTACTGCCTGGCTTAAGGCGTAATAATCTAAAAATGAAAATATTATTTACATAATGTACAAAAGATTTGAGCCGGCCATCGGGAAACATTAACAATGAGTTTTTATAGGGGAAACGTGACCTCTGGCGGTCGATTTAACAGAATATTTGAATCTATGAAATATAATTTTAAATAAAATATTTTTTTTAATATATATATATAACATATATACAAATTATTTTACACATATCAAAAGACACCAATGTTGATCTCAAATATGATCCTGAAAAATCTGGTGAGGCCAAATTTGGATTACTTACCCCACCTGCCCCTGTTGTGGGTAGTGATGATTCATAGCTGCTTGAATTACCCAATGGGAGGGAAGGTAGAAGCTGTTCTAGTTTCCCTTTGGTTTTATTATTATCTGATGTGATAAGGCACTATTTGGATCATAGATTATAACTACACAAGGTAATAAGACCTCTTTTTTTGCTTTCCTAGTACACGTGGTACAAGTCATGATAATCATGGTGGGTAGAGGTAAGCGACTGCTTTTACTGTAAGTGCACCACATGTCTGTGTCATGTGTGTAGACACGCAAGTGAAAAGCAATTCGACTTTGCACTTACAAATGTTCCAGAGCCCCGTTTGGTTACTTGCACTCGCTGGTGGGGTTGGACTTTTGCAAGAATTGAGAGTCATTGGAGCATTTTTTTTTTTTAATCAGAAAAAAGTGCCCAATGCGGGAATCGAACCTGGGTCGTAGCGGTCGAAAACCAACAGTTTAGACCATCCTTCCACCGACCCCGCGGTAATAAGACCTAATCCAAATTAACAGTGTGGTGACGTTTAAGGCAACTGTATTGTTATCATCATCAGACAAAAGAATAAAAATTCCATTTATTCTTTTGTCTGATGATGATATCAAGGCTGTTACAGAAATGTTACATACTATTAATTTATTTGGATTTGGTCTTGTTACCTTGTTGTTATGTCTGATGTTGTTAGATATACCCCTGTATCACTGTCAGACTTTGGTGTGGAAACAAAAAGGTAAATCTGACATTTCAGCATTGAGACAGACAATTCAAAATATTTTATTGATACTCTTAGTCCATTGTTGCAAAAATTAATGAGAAATTGAACAAAGATCAGTGATAAGACACAATTTGGATTATCTATCTATATATATAAAAATGTATGTGTCTCTGTCCTTTATGCCTGACC
Source organism: Cordylochernes scorpioides (assembly GCA_030710605.1). Lineage (NCBI taxonomy): Eukaryota > Metazoa > Arthropoda > Arachnida > Pseudoscorpiones > Chernetidae > Cordylochernes > Cordylochernes scorpioides. The sequence continues at coordinate 55,362,804 of CP092880.1, forward strand.
AAACCACTCATTTGAACTCCATGAAACTTTGGGAAGTTATTTAGTATAGTACTGGGAAGGTTTCTGAAAAATAATTTCTTGAATATCTTGAATATCCTTAGAGTTATTTGCAGATTTGTAGATTTAACTCGCAAGCAGCGCCACCATTGCGACGATGATAACAAGTTTTTTTTATCTATAAGTTTTATTATCACTAAGTTTATTATCTTAAAGATTATTTATCAAAAGTAAGATTTTCTACCTATTAATTGCGCACAAGTCAAAGTTAGTTATAGAGTATTTTTCAAGGGACCGGGAAAAAATGTTCACTAGATAAAACGATGATTTTGTAATGTAGAAAATTAGGAAAGACAAAATTCAGGATGACACGGCACACATGACCGGGAAAAATGATCACTTTATCGAGAGATTCAAATTTACGAGTTTCAAATTATCAAAATATATCTATTATTTTTTTTAAAATAAGTTTATAGAGAATTGTTTTAACAAATGTTCGTTAGACAAACCTTTACTCGGGTAAAACCGGGTACCTCCCTAGAACCTCCCTGTAAAGGACAACACCTAATTACAGAGCCAAAGTATCCTTTAGGGAGAGGTGTCCTCTTACCGGAGAGTTGCTAAATTGTAAAAATGGTAATTTTGCAAATGAAAACTGTCCTTTGTAGAGAGGTGTCCTCTAGCGAGGGTGTCTGCAAAAGGGAGGTTCTACTGTATTTACAATTTGATGATAAAAAGCTGTTCTCTGGAAGGGAAGCTTGATCTCTCAGCATTGATTGATAAAGTACAATTTAGATTATAAATTAGAACTACAAGGTAGTAAGATAAACAATTGACAATAATTTTATTGGCATCTTGTCAGTGCTCTTGTAATAAGACTACTGATGTAATAAGATAGAAGGTATTCATTTATTTGGTCTTGATAAGACACAATTTGGATTATAGATTATAAACATAAGGTAATAAGACCAAATCAATAAATAGTGTGTGACGTCTCAGTAACAGAGTTATTACCGAAACATCACACACTATTTATTTGGATTTGGTCTTATTACCTTGTAGTTCACAGCATTGATTATTTATATCCCCTATCTCAGCTTTGTTGATCTTAGTGGATTAGTAGCTGGCTTTTAGTGCACCACATGTCTACATATGTAAAAAACAGTTTGACTTTTGCACTTACAAGTTTGTTAGAGTTATATTTGGTTAATCACACTCACTGGTGGGGTTGAACTTTTGAAAGAATCAGGGGCCATTGGAGGAATTCTTTTTTTTTTTTTTCAGAAAAAAGTGTCCAATGTTGGATTTGATTGAGTAGTGGCTGTTGAAAACAATGGTTATCCACCAACACCACATATTGAAATATGGTACACCAACTATGTACAAGAAATAAAACTTGAGAGAATACTTAATATTGTTTCTTATCCCCTTGTGTAAAGATTACACGAATTCCATGAGTTCATGATCTCATGGAATGGGGTATAGGGGTGCAGCTTTCGTTGATCATGGCACCATGATCCAGGCACACTTTGGTGAAAGTCTGAATTTGCCTGTAGTTTGAGGCTGTTCCTAACATGGAAGTCTTTGCTGCCGACTCTAACATGAGTACAGACATAGCTCCTCTCTTCTTCTTCTTCTTTCTTATCTTCACTTAATCATATCAAGGTATCAAGCTTGTAAAGCATGACAACCATCATGATTGGGTGAAGTAGAATTCGTCTGCCTTTGTCATCAAGACTGGGAGCACTACTCAGTGGCAGGCAGACTTAGCTCCAAAAGAAATGGCCGCCTCTGACATGAGGAACAGACGCCATGTGCAGCTGCTCCTAACATGGAGTACAAACGCTGCTCATCCTGTATCCCTGGATTAGGAGCCCTTACAGGGTACTATCAGCCGGGCCAGCTGAGCCCAGGTTTTATAGCGAGCTTGTTACTGCTCCCCCTCCTCCTTTTTCATCCGGGCTTGGGACCGGCAAAGGCGGATACAGCTCCTCTGTATCCCTGGAATGGGACCATTGCTGAGGACTATCAATCGGGTCAGTTGAACTTGGGATTTTTAAGAATATTTAATAAAATAAGAAACTTATTCTCTTGGAGACTGCGTGTTTATTGTAATTGATTCCTATTGCCACGTGGAAAATTAGGGAAGACAAACTTCAGGAAGACACAGCAATTTTATTTGAGGCAAGAACAAACTATGAATGATAAACAAAGGATAAGTAATGAAGGAAGTTTACGGAGTAGCAATATATAAACATTAAAAAATGATACTCTGTTAATAAAATATTAAGTACTTTGCTACATAGCTCCTTCCCTATGGGAGCTGTGACCCACAGCTAGCAATTATTGTAGTTACTGACATGGATCTGACGTGCTTCTGCCAAGGATTTCATCGAAGTCTTGGAACTTTGTCCCTAGTACTTTTGGGTTCTTTTTCTTGTGGCGTGAAGAGCGGCTTTGTTGTCGTATCGTCTATAGAGACATCGTCATCTTGGAGGGAAGTCTTGGCTTTAGCACGGCAGTGGAATCCTGGAGACAGTCTCTGAAAATGTAGATCACAGCATCCATGGCTTCAAATTATTCTCGGTGATCTTCAGTTTGTCTTCCCTAACTTACCCAGCATCTCCACCAAAATGCCATGTGGAAAATTAAGAAAGACAAACTTCAGGATGAAACATCAATTTTATTTAGGTAAGAACAAACTCTGAATGATGAGGGAAGTTTACAGAGTAGCAAAATATAAACATTAAAAAATGATGTTAATAAAATAATAAACACTTTGCTACAATGTATGTACAAATCAATAAGCTTGAGGGATAAGTCTCTTTCAAAGAGACTTATCCCTCAAGCTTATTGATTTGTACATAATATTATGGGATTGCCTATCAACTTTGCTACAATATTGTAATTTATATCTATGTGGCCATTCAAGAAAATCTCATGTATCAACGGAGTAAAGATGGCAGGAAACCAAAGGTGGTGGTAGCCTTGGAGTCCATTGATAATTGGGCCCGGTACAGATTCATCACTGCCTGACCTGTCATCCTCAACCTTGTATTTTATTTCCCCACCCCTGAGGTACCTGAGAGTAACAGAAGCTGGTGTGGTCCAGGAAGGATAATGATGATGATGACCACTACAGGACCTGGAGTCCGCGGGGGTCCGGCCTCTGCTAGGACTGCACCCACTGCAGACACCCGTAAGCCCCCCCCCCACACACAGCTAAACTTGAATTCCTCCTCTTCTAATTTCTCTGATAGGTTTGGTCCGAACATCGTTGAATACCACATCACACCCTGTTCTGAATAATTCTCTTCATATCTTATTATCTTTTTTTTTTTTTATTATTATTTTAACCCTAGTACAACATGGTACACAGGCCATGAATGGCTTACGTCAGTGATCGACAACCTTTTGAGTTGGAAGAGTAAAAAATGACAATTTTTACAAAATTTCATAGTTTTTAAAGAGCCATAAATTTATTTCTTGCCAACAATAATTAGTAGAGTAGAAACTCCATTGAGAGGATACTTGCGTTAGAGGACACCTCTCTATAAAAGACAGTTTTAATTTGCATAATTATCATTTTTACTCGAACTGCTTTTCACATGTGTAGACATGTGGTGCACTTACAGTAAAAGCAGTCGATAACTACCCACCATTATTATCATGGCCTGTACCACGTGTACTAGGGATAATAAAAAAATCATTTTTACCTTTTAGCAACTCTCAGGTAAGAGGACACCTCTCCCTAAAGGACACTTTGGCTTTGCAATTAGGTGTCATTTACAGGGAGGGTAGTTCTAATGTACTAGCATAAATAATATTAACGTATGGAACTATATAAAGAGTTTCACATCCAAAGAGCCGCATGTGACTAGTGAGCCGACCCCTGGTATACATGGCATACTTCCATTTCTCCCCTTTACATTACTTCATTTATAAAGTGGCTACACTCTCTATCAAACCTTCTCCAAACTTCTCTGGTTTTAAAGAAAGAAATACATTTATAGTTTTTATAAACCCTTTTTTTCACAATTTTATCCATCTTGGATTATATGAATAAAGGAAAAAAAGAGCATCTCCTGATTGTGCAACTCAAAGTTGATGATGGCTTGCACCATCTATCTGATTATCAACTAATCGCTAATTTGTAAAGTGGCAACAAAATTTTATTTATCTCCTTAAAAAAAAAAAAAGAAGACAACCGGTGACATCAAAATATGAAACTTCCTTTGTCCATGAGTGTAATAATAAATATTTTCCAACAACATTATGTAATAAAATGAAAGCTCTCTCTTTATTTCTAAAAAATATATTTTTTTATAGATTTATTAGAATGATTTATTCAATTTTATATTTTTGAAGGAAAAATTCCTTCTAATTAAGCTACTGCAGTAAAATCTTCTATCAGATACTGTTTAAAAACACAGGTACTCCTGTCAATAATGAACAAAACAGCTGATGAGTTTTGTTTCATCTTATATTCATCTCAAGCTTTGGGTATCACAAACCCCCCCTACAGGAGTATATGAGCTTGAGATGAATGTACAATTAACAAGAAATTCATCATCAGAGACAGTTTTGATTATTATTGTGATATGTATTGCAGAGGATTTTATTTTACAGAACAGGATACCTCTTGGTCTCTGCTGGAGGTGGTCTCTTATTGGAGGTAACGTTAGTTTAGTTCAAGTCATTCTCAATAAAAGTGGTCCCTCGTGTGTTATTGCTATAATGGGAAATTCTTTAATTTCAAGCCTCCATCTAATATATTCAATATGGCCCATTTATTCCAGGAATTATAGATACCTTTCTCAAATCAAGAATGAATGTTCTGAAAAACGAAGCAAATAATACTTTCTTAAGCTTTTTTCCCCAAGAAATCCCTAAATACTTTCGTCCAAATTTTTATAATACTCAATTTGTTACAAACCACGGAAATTTCAAAAGTTTTTTAAATAGAATAAAGGCAGTGAAGGATTCAAGTTGCTTTTGTGGTATGGAGGATCAAACCTCAAGACATCTACTGATCGATTGCCCAGCATTTCAAGATTATAGAATGAAGAATGAACTAGTTGTTTGTGAACTTAACAATTTGATTTCCGATAAAAAATCATATTTAAAGTTCAATTCATTTTGTAAATACATTCTAAACTTTCTACAAAATCTGGATCTCTAATGTTTTCAGGCGTTGAATAATGTAAATAACTTATGTAAATAAACTTTTCTCCTTGTTTGGCGCAAGTGTCCCTTGCAGGATATAGCGCTTTGGAAATAAAATAATTGTAATTGTAATCTAATATATACCAACACTTACTCTAATTATAAGTTTTCCCCCCCCTAATTATATCCCAGCCATTTCCATATTTTATTTTGAATTATAGCCAACTATCGTTTAACTTAAGAAAAAAGGTATCTCCTGATTTTGCAACTAAAAGTTGCTAATGTTTTTTTTTTAAATTATTAATTTATATATTATTTTCTACTATTTTTTTCCATATAATTTCAACTACCAACTTTAGATAATTTTGTTAACCAAAAAAAAAATATTCTAGAAAAATGTTCATTACAAGCTGTGAATGTTACGATGAATTAATAAGTTTTGGAAACAATAAATCATCTGAACACAACTGACTGTTTTTCAATAATGGAAAGGTACAATTTGGATTATAGATTTGAAATGCAAGGTAATAAGACCAAATCCAAATAATAAAAAAAAATCTCCTTTGGGGTGTGTGTGTGTTGGATTGCATAAGTTTGATTCTTTTATATATTACTACTACTAATAAAAAAGGTTCAAAAAGTTCACTTGTTCTAATGTGGGGGAGTAAAGGGGAAATGTTTTTTAAAGTTCTTATCTCTTCATTTTTTTGTGTTATGTATGAGTGGTGTTTTTATCACAAGTGGGAATGGATGCCTTCCTAGTTTAGCCTTGTCCTAAGCTGGATGGTGTAACTGCCCTTTTCTTCCTATTCTGGTCATGGTAGCAATGTGCTGCTAATATTGGAATATGCTCTTTCATTAGTATTTTTGGCTTATTCCTAGTACACGTACAGGCCATGATAATCATTGGTGGGTAGAAGTAGGCGACTGCTCTTACTGTAAGTGCACCACATGTCTCTTCTTCTTCTTTCTTATCTCCACTCAATCATTCATGACTGGGTGAAGTAGAATGCGTCTGCTTTTGTCATTAAGACTGGAAGCACTACTCAGTGGCAGGTCGACTTAGCTCCAAAAGAAATGGCCACCTCTGACATGAGGAACAGACGCCATGTGCAGCCACTCCTAACATGGAGTACAAATGCTGCTCATCCTGTATCCCTGGAGCCCTTACAGGGTACTATCAGCCGGGCCAGCTGAACCCAGGTTTTTTAGTGAGCTTGTTACTGCTCCCCTCCTCCTTTTTCATCCGGGTTTGGGACCGGCAAAGGCAGAGTTACCACATTTCTACACATGTGAAAAGCAGTTCAACTTTGCACTTAAAATGTGTCAGAGCACCGCTTGATTACTTGCACTTATTATTACACTAGAAACTCCTTGAGAGGACACTCCCATTAGATGTCACCACTCTAACAGTTTTATCACCACAATTTTACTAATTAGTAGCTCTCTAGTAAGAGGATACCTCTCTTTAAAGGATACTTTTTCTCTGCAACTGGGTGTCCTTTACAAAGAGGTAGTTCTACTCTATATTTTAGTGTTTCATTTTTTTCCAATACATAAGTTCACCATGTCATAAACACAAGGTTATAAGACCAAATAAATAAATAGTGTGTGATGTTTCAGTAAAAGCGTTATTACTGAAACGTCATACACTATTTATTTATTTATTTGGATTTGGTCTTATTACATTGTGTTTAAAACATAATCCAAATTGTGCCTTATCATTCACCATGTCATTTCATCCCCTCAAGTATAGACAACTTTCCCCATGACATGAGTTTGATACTGTATAAAGGGAATTCTATAATTAAATAAAAGTTTAACACCCAAGTTTTCTTCTTCCTAGTGAGTTGCTGCTCATTTTATGGTTATGAAGGAGGAGTCCCCATTCGCCCTTGGTTTGAAATCTTTTTTCTTCTCCTAAGCAGTCTTGTCAATTTTGGTTAAGAATCCCTAATCTGTCTTTTGTTTGAAATCACTTTTCCTTCTTCTAAGTGGTCTTGTCAATTTTGGTTAAGAATCCCTAATCTGTCTTTTGTTTGAAATCACTTTTCCTTCTTCTAAGTGGTCTTGTCAATTTTGCTTAAGAATTCCTAATCTGTCTTTTGTTTGAAATCACTTTTCCTTCTTCTAAGTGGTCTTGTCAATTTTGGTTAAAAATTCCTAATCTGTCTTTTGTTTGAAATCACTTTTCCTTCTTCTAAGTGGTCTTGTCAATTTTGGCTAAGAATCCCTATTCTGCCCTTAGTTTGAAACCAGAGTTCTCAATAACCCACCAATTTTGAAAAAGGAGCTCCATCAGCCAATGGTTTGATATCAAGAGCCTCTAGTTTTCCCTGCTTTAAAACACTTTCACTGCCGGACTACTAGCGCATGTGGTTATTCAGTGTCGCTACCATAAGAGTAGACTTGACCCAGGGGCCAACATTCTTTCTAAACACATCCACTAAATAAAAGACTTGTATATTCAAAAAAGGGTCAAAACTATAGTCCTTTGCAGCAAGATAACTTTTACCACCCTTGAGAAATAGCATTAAATACAGCTAAGATGCAATGTCTATTGTGAACCTGTTGTGGGGCTAAGGTTAATTGCATATTCCAAAAAAAATCGCAAATTCCAAATTAATTGCATATTCCAAAACAATGGTCTTTTCTAGAATAATTGCATATTCCAAAATAATTGCACATTCCAAAATAATTGCATATTCCAAATTAATTGCATTTACCAAAATAAGTGCATGTTTCAAATTAATTGCATTTACCAAAATAATTACATGTTCCGAAATAATTGCATATTCAAAAATAATTGCACCTTCAAAATAATTACACCTTCCAAATTAATTGCATATTCCAAATTAATTGCATATTCCAAAATAATTGCATATCCCAAAATAAGTGCACGTTTCAAATTAATTGCATATTCTAAAATAATTGCATATTCTAAAATAATTGCATATTCCAAAATAATTGCATATTCAGAAATACAGTGAACCCTCGGTTTACGAGCACCTTGGAGTACGAGCTTTTCGCAGTACGAGCAAAATTTTTTGAAAAATTTTACCTCGGATTACGAGTGAAATTTCGCATTACGAGCAACTCGTGATGGTTGCCCGTAATCGTGATGGATGAAAATTCACTGGGATCCCTCCCTTCAGATCAGATTCGGGAAATATGTAAAATGTGGGAAACTGTGCAATTGTTCGTAGCAAGAAGAATTGCCCGAGTTTCAATTATTAAAAATAAGAAATTAGTTTCGCACTACGAGCGTTTTGGAGTACGAGCATGGCTCTGGAACGGATTATGCTCGCAAACCGAGGGTCCACTGTAATTGCATGTTCCAAATTAATTGCATATTCAAAAATAATTGCACGTTCCAAATTAATTGCATATTCAAAAATAATTGCACGTTCCAAATTAATTGCATATCCCAAAATAATTGCATATCCCAAAATAATTGCATATTCCAAAATAATTGCATATCCCAAAATAATTGCATATCCCAAAATAATTGCATGTTCCAAAATAATTGCATATGTCAACATAATTGCATATTCCAAAACATGCCTATCCTAGACACTATAAAATTTACTCTCCTTCCAAACCAATCTCTTATATCACACTAAAGTTTCATCCAGATAGGTAATTGTAGGAAATTCAATTGGAAATTGTATGTGGTACAATCAGAAACAGACCAACAATTAAGAAACAAAAAAAAAAAGCAGCTCCTCATTGTGCATGTTGTTGCTTATAGCATGCACCTATATATTGTAATATTTTCTCTCTGGTCATCTATGGACAATGACTTTCCAGAATGGTTCCATGGTTTTCCCACTATGTACTAAGTGTCAACCTACAACCCCAAAACACATTATTGACTGATTTAACTCATTCATTGATGAGCTCTACTCATCCCCGGCAGACACCACCAAAATTCTCAAGCTTTACAAGCTATGATTGAGTGGAGATAAGAAAGAAGAGAAGAATATTTTCTCAACTAATCATTGATTTTAAGAAAATATATAATTTCAATACAGTTAAACCTGTCTATAGCACCCCCTCTTGGGACTCACCAAAAAAGGGTCTAATAGAGAGGAGGTGCTATAGACAGGTCACTTTTAATGTAAATCGCATCGTACTATGTATTGAAAATCGGGCATTATAGAGAGGAAGGCGCTATTTAGAGGGGGTGTTATAGACAGGTCACTTTTAATGTAAATCGCATTGTACTACGTATTTAAAATTGGGCGCTATAGAGAGGAAGGCACTATTTATAGGGGCGCTATAGACAGGTCACTTTTTATGTAAATCGCATCATACTACGTATTTAAAATTGGGTGCTATAGAGAGGAAGGCACTATTTAGAGGGGGTGCTATAGACAGGTCACTTTTAATGTAAATCGCATCGTACTACGTATTTAAAATTGGGCGCTATAGAGAGGAAGGCACTATTTAGAGGGGGCGCTATAGACAGGTCACTTTTAATGTAAATCGCATTGTACTACGTATTTAAAATTGGGCGCTATAGAGAGGAAGGCACTATTTATAGGGGCGCTATAGACAGGTCACTTTTTATGTAAATCGCATCATACTACGTATTTAAAATTGGGTGCTATAGAGAGGAAGGCACTATTTAAAGGGGGTGCTATAGACAGGTCACTTTTAATGTAAATCGCATCGTACTACGTATTTAAAATTGGGCGCTATAGAGAGGAAGGCACTATTTAGAGGGGGCGCTATAGACAGGTCACTTTTAATGTAAATTGCATCGTACTACGTATTTAAAATTGGGCGCTATAGAGAGGAAGGCACTATTTAGAGGGGGTGCTATAGACAGGTCACTTTTAATGTAAATTGCATCGTACTACGTATTTAAAATTGGGCGCTATAGAGAGGAAGGCACTATTTAGAGGGGGCGCTATAGACAGGTTTAACTGTATATTGATGGCCAAACACCTTTCTTAATGAACCAAAGCCAACCCACATAACAGGCTGTTGGCCATTGTCATTGTGCTGCTAGCCGTACCTCAACAGCAAAAAACATTTGGCTTCTAAAATCAGCCTGCGAGCAACAGGTGTCTAAGTGTGTGTGGGAACACTAAACTATTTGGAAAGAAAAGGTAATAAGACCAAATCCAAATAAATAAATAGTGTGTGACATTTCAGTAACAGCGTTGTTACCATCTTCAGACAAAAGTACTGAATGAGAAATTTTACCACAGCATGTTTTAAATAGTTACTGTTAACAAGTGTGTAAACAAGATAAGAAGAAGATAGTTTTCTGAGAAACACAGAATTTGGATTTGGTATTATAACCTTGTGTTTATAATCTATAATCCAAATTGTGCCTTATTATTTGGAAATAACGCTAGAAAAATGATGAAATAAACTAAAGAATAAAAGATTTTTTTGGTTTGAACAAATTGTTTATCCATTGAATACAGGAATGGTAATGTACTTAGATCTATTGTGAAAAAAAGGAAAAAAAAAATTGAAATATTTTGAGCGATTGCTCCTTCTTTCTTACTTTATTAATTAATTTTTTTTAAAATGGGCAAAAATATTTTTTTGACGTGACAACGTCTTAAATTAGGTTGCGGCTGGGAGTCACTTATGAAAAAGTGTAACGCCCGGTAACGTTACGATGAGTCATCGAACGAGAGTGCTGCGCGTGCAGCTGCGCGCGCAGCGCTAGAGAATTAGGCGCATTGAATCGGCGCATGCTTGTCTCTGTCTTTGTCTTTCTCGAACGTTCTTGGCATTGGAAAAACAAGAAAGCGTCATAATACAAGTTCACACATGTGGTTAAAGTATCGTCAGCTGTGTCTGTAGTGAAAATGTGGAGTGCTTAGATTCGTCATTTACAACAACTACAACAATAAAGGTAAATAATTGTACACTGATATTTCATTATCGTAAACTATGATTGATTGATTAATTGTTAGATTGACACAAAAGTTGAGAAACTGAGTTTATAGGTTATGTCATACTATTGATAAATGTTGATAGTGTTAAGTAAATTATTAGTTTAAAATTAATTAATTAATTAATTATTATTTTACAAATTTTAAATAGTTTCAAATTTATTTAGCAAAAATTTGAACCTTCGATCTGAATAAATGTTTTGATTTTCGAATTGATTCTTTAAAATTACAAATATTAAGAAAAAGTGGCAGATATAAGAAACCTTTATTTAAACTGTGTTGAGCAAGAATTTTAACATCTAATTTAAGTAAATGTTTTAATTTTCAACTTCATCATTTACAATTACAAATTTTATTTAATTTCAAATTTATTTAGCAAAAATTTGAACCTTCGATCTGAATAAGTGTTTTGATTTTCAAATACCAACGCGGCTGGTGGAGTGGCGATCTATCGTAAATTATCATCGACATCTACGGCGGAAGTGTTCCAAGTTGCGATTACAGACGTAACTCGTGTCATTAAAACCAAGGGTGACATGTGCATGACTGAAGTTACTTGCTTCGCCGCTAATACTAGCTTCAAGTTTATACTCGGTGCTGTATATATTCATCCAGGAGCTAGTATGCAGGATATTGGAATGTTACTATGGCAAGGACTCGGTCCGTACATTCACAACAGCCAGTACGTGCCACTGTTCGTGCAAGTTGATTCTAGTATACCGATTCTTCTGTGTGGTGATTTTAACAAAAATGTAAAGCCTGACAACTCGTTTCTTAAATTCATGAAAAATACGTATAACCTTGATTGCGTATCAAACGTTTCTAAGTCAACTACGTTAAAAGGAACAACTATCGACTTGACTTTCGCAAGACACATTACAGCAGAAACACTTCCTTTCATTTCATATTTCTCCTATCATCGTCCTATCCTCAACAAAATCACTCAAATAGGAATTAGTTAAGTTTTAGTTTACATGTGCAATGTTTTAGTAAACAAAATATATTTCTATAGTTAAAATTTGTGCAATTCTTATTTTCATTCAATTCCTTGTTCCTATTGTGCAATTTAATTATATTCATATCAATAAATATTCTACCGTTGTCACGTAAAATCTTCGCCCGTAAAACCGACTTTACAGGCAACCATTGTTTTTTTTTATAATGATATCTTGTGTATTCAATAAAGGTCACTGTAATATCTTTCAGAGTTATTGTCTGAATCCCAATATACACGCTAACAGGTACAACTTCCTTAAGTCTTGTCCATGAGTATATTTGGTTATCTCGTGTGTCTTCAATAAAGGTCACTGTAATATCTTTCAGAGTTATTGTCTCAATCCTGATATACATGGTAAAAGGTACAACTTCCTTACGTCTTGTCCATGAGTATATTTGGTTATCTCGTGTGTCTTCAATAAAGGTCACTGTAATATCTTTCAGAGTTATTGTCTGAATCCCGATATACATGCTAAAAAGTACAACTTCCTTAAGTTTTGTCCATGAGTGTATTTGGTTATCTCGTGTGTCTTCAATAAAGGTCACTGTAATATCTTTCAGAGTTATTGTCTGAATCCCGATATACATGCTAAAAGGTACAACTTCCTTAAGTTTTGTCCATGAGTGTATTTGGTTATCTCGTGTGTCTTCAATAAAGGTCACTGTAATATCTTTCAGAGTTATTGTCTGAATCCCGATATACATGCTAAAAGGTACAACTTCCTTAAGTTTTGTCCATGAGTGTATTTTAACTTTCTTTACAATCCTACAAAAAGATAGAATTTGGATTATAGATTAGAAACATAGGGTAAAACAAGACCAAATTCAATAAATTGTATGCATTGTCTCAGTAACAAGACTTGTTGCCAACTTTAGACAAAAAATACTGAATCATCGGTAACAAATGTGTTACACCAAAATGTCATTCAAAATTTATTGATTTGGATTTGGTCTTGTTACTTTATGTTTTTACTATTATATTTTTATATGTATAAATAGATACAGTAGAACCTCCCTGTAAAGGACACCTAGTTGAAGAGCTTAAGTGTCCTTTAAGGAGAAGTGTCCTCTTACCAGATAGTTGCTAAATAGTAAAAATGGTAATTTTGGGAATGAAAACTGTTCTTTGTAGAGAGGTGTCCTCTTACCGAAGAGTTTCTAAATAGTAAAAATGGTAATTTTGGGAATGAAAACTGTTCTTTGTAAAGAGGTGTCCTCTTACCGAAGAGTTTCTAAATAGTAAAAATGGTAATTTTGGGAATGAAAACTGTTCTTTGTATAGGGATGTCCTCTTATCAAAGAGTTTCTAAATAGTAAAAATGGTAATTTTGGGAATGAAAACTGTTCTTTGTAGAGAGGTGTCCTCTTACTGAAGAGTTGCTAAATAGTAAAAATGGTAATTTTGGGAATGAAAACTGTTCTTTGTAGAGAGGTGTTCTCTTACTGAAGATTTGCTAAATAGTAAAAATGGTAATTTTGGGAATGAAAACTGTCCTTTTTAGAGAGGTGTCCTCTTACCGAAGAGTTGCTAAATAGTAAAAATGGTAATTTTGGGAATGAAAACTGCCCTTTGTAGAGAGGTGTCCTCTTACTGAAGATTTGCTAAATAGTAAAAATGGTAATTTTGGGAATGAAAACTGTTCTTTGTAGAGAGGTGTCCTCTAGCGCGAGTGTCCTCTCATGGAGTATGTCTACTGTATATAAAATCCCCAATTGTACACACCAAACCAGGAGTTGGCAGAGCAGACTGAAGAGCCTGCTGGAAGTTTTCCCTCTGTTATGACATCAGCACCTGGCTGGATGATGATGCCAAAATGGCTGGTTCCATTGGTTTATCCTCCTTTCTACATCTCTCTGTGGTTGGATAGGTCAGTATAAACCTTGGTTAGCCTTCATGGAATTCTCTTTCAGCTTGTTTTCTCTGAACAATTCACCTCTTCCTAGCTTCTAATTCCAGACCATCATGGGATTCTCTTTCATCTTGTTTTCTCTGAGTAACCTCTTCTCCCCTTCTCTGCTTCAATTCCAGACTATCAAGGAATGCCATTTCATCCTGTTTTCTCTGAGCAATTCTCTTCATATTTTTTTTCTTTCTAATTCCAGACCATTCTATTAGATTATATCAAACCAATCCTTCCTTGGTCTACCTCATCCTTCATTCTTCAATCCCTCCAGTATGGTCAATAGACAGTCTCACCTCTCTTCCTATTATTAGAATCTATTAGATAATCAAACCAATCCTTCCTTGGGCTACCTCTCCCTTCATTCTTCAAGATGTATATCCCTCAGTATGGTCAATAGAAGATCACATCTTTCTATCTTCTTATTCCAGATCATTCTATCAGATTATCAATCCTTCCTTGGTCTACCCCTCCCTTCGTAATTCAAGCTGTATCCCTCCAATAGAAGATCATCTCTTCCTATCTTCTAATTAGACCATTCTATCAGATTATCAAGCCAATCCTTCTTTGGTCTACTTATCCCTTCATTCTTCAATCCCTCCTGTATGGTCAATCTCCTTATGATCCCCAGAATACATGTCATCTTGCAAACTTCCATTTCCTTTTGATTAATTAATTTAGAAGCTGGCTCTACCCTCCTTTAAATCTTCTCCAATTTTCTTTGTTTTGTTACCTTTTTCTATCCATTTGGTTTTGGAGATTCCTTTTAGCATACCTGATATTAAATGAGTTGAATTTAAAACCATATTTTCTTTTTAAAAGTAATATATTTTAACTTTAATTCTCTCTTTCAAATTTTATTCAGTACAGTAGAACTACCTCTCTGTAAAGGACAAGTTACAGAGCTAAAGTGTCCTTTATGGAGAGGTGTCCTCTTACCGAAGAATTGCTATTTAGTAAAAATGCTAATTTTGGCGATGAAAACTGTCGTTTATAGAGAGGTGTCCTCTCTTGGAGGTTATTTTACTGTAAGTAACCCATCTATATAATAAATCTATATATAAAATGAAAAAGAAACACCTTTTCTCTTTTAAAAATAAAGCAAATTCCTACTCTGTCCCCATAGCTTCTTTTGACTCCTTAGTTAAGGATTCCCCAACACAGAGACAATATAAGAAGCGGAATTACAGCCCAATACAATTTTGACCAGTATGGTGGATTAAAGTGGCACTGAAATAGAGAGGTGTCCTCTCTTGGAGGTTGTTTTACTGTAAGTAACCCATCTATATAAATCTATATAGGAAAATGAAAAAGAAACACCATTTCTCTTTTAAAAATAAAGCAAATTCCTACTCTGTCCCCATAGCTTCTTTTGACTCCTTAGTTAAGAATTCCTCTAGAGTACATCAGCAGCAGAATTACAGCCCAATACAATATTAAAGCAGTATGGTGGATTAAAGTGGCACTGAAAGGATTCACCAACTGTGATAAGCCAAGTCCACACAATACATCGCTATAAAGACAGTAGGAAGTGGTTGTTTCCTTTAAAAAAAGAGAAGGTGTTCATAAGTTTCCTTTTAAATACGTTGAGTCTGATGTTGACTGCTGCTGTCCAGGTGGGATGGGTAGTGGGGATACCTTCTCCTCCATCCATTCCATGAGTTCCCACCATCGGCAGACCAGCGGCCACGCCCTTCGCAGGAAAATCCAGGTAGCCATTTTTGTTGTATCTTTATTGAAAATTTGGCATAAATTGCTGAGAAGGCATTATTTTTGGATCATAGATTAGAAACAAGATAACAAAACTCAAATTAGTGAAATGTTTGTGATGTTAACACCGTTGTGTTACCACCATCAGATAAAAGTACTGAATGAGTAGACTAAAAAAGTCATTCAGTACTTGGGTCTGATGATGATAACAAAGCTGTTACTGAAGCCTCACACACAATTTAAACATTTGAATGTAGTTTTGTTATCTTATGTTTCTCTATCTATAATCTAAATTGTGTGTCTTGTATAATTTCTGCACATATTTGTAACATAAACAATGATGATAAGTAATGCCCCCTAAACACAAGGTAATAAGACCTAATAAATAGTGTGAGACGTTTCAGTAACAGCATTCTTACCAAAATGTTACACAACAAGAACGGGAGGATCCCACCTAAACACAGTTGGTACAGTGGAGAGAACCCAGGAGGAGCTCTGAACCTCAGACAGCATCAAACAACAAGATTTAGAACAGGCCATCTCAAGCCATTGAAGATAGAAAATAACAACAAAATTACCCTATTTGCCCAAAATGTAGCTCGGTACCTGCAGTTCCAGAACACATTTTGGCTTGGATTAGATGTACTAAACAGGACCTTTGGGAGAGGACGCTGCGTGTCATAAAACAACTCAAGCATGAACTCATGGAATTTGTCTAATCTTTACACAAGGGGATAAGAAACAACAACAAAATGTTACACACAATTCATTTAGATTTGGTCTTATTGCCTTGAGTTTATAATCTACTAGCCGAATGACCCGGGCAACGCCCGTGTTTTAATTTAGACACGTGGACCTGTTGGATCATTAACGCCCGTGTTTTACCCGATTGAATGTTTTGATTCAAATACTATTTGTTACAATTATAAATTGGCGCCTTATATAAATGCATATATTAGTTAATAACTATAGCCTATGTGCTTTATCTGTCTATGTACTGTTGGCTTCCGTAGGCGTCTCTTACTGGGAAAAAGAAAGAGAGGATTCCATTTAGTTATTAACTAATATATGCATTTATTTAAGGAGCGACCCGCTCCAACACAATAGTTACAAAACCAAAAAGCGAGTGGGGGGGGGGCAAAGTCAAAAACAAAGTGTCTCGCGTAGTGGCGGCGCCATCGTAGCCAACCAATAGGAGAGCGCCATTCCAAAAAAAAAGCAAACGGTGACAGAGATGAAAAATTATTAAGAACACATGACGCTCGTAACTGTATAATCTAAATATCGTGCCTCATATCATAATCCCACCTAAATAAGGTTAATTTATGACAGGAAACTTCTGTTCTCCAGCTAGATCAGAAATTTAACTATTGATACCGGCATCTTTTCATACTAACACCAGGTTTTAGTTAGCTGAAGAAGGGCTTGTCCGAAATCTTCTTTAATTAAGATGATACGGCACAATTTGGATTATTCTATATACAGTTACGAGCGTCATCATCTCTGTCACTGTTTGCTTTTTTTTTTTTTTGGAATGGCGCTCTCCTATTGGTTGGCTACGATGGCGCCGCCACTACGCGAGACACTTTGTTTTTGACTTTGCCCCCCCCCCCCACTCGCTTTTTGGTTTTTGTAACTATTGTGTTGGAGCGGGTCGCTCCTTAAATAAATGCATATATTAGTTAATAACTAAATGGAATCCTCTCTTTCTTTTTCCGAGTAAGAGACGCCTACGGAAGCCAACAGTACATAGACAGATAAAGCACATAGGCTATAGTTATTAACTAATATATGCATTGATAATACTTATAAATGACTGCAGCGTATAATTATAAAGCTATACAACCAGTTTAACCGCATAAGTTTATTTTTATTTATGAAAAATCATTTTAATTTCAAAGAGAAATAATTTAATATTTCTAACTTTTGGATGACGTATGAAAAGGTTGAATATATGAAGAGTGATGGTCTATATATGAATGGATGACGTATGGAGGGTGAAAAATATGAAGAGTAATGACGAACGGAAAAATAAATTCCCGCTCCTGGACACTTTTATTTTTCCGTTCGCCATTACTCTTCATATTTTTCACCCTCCATACGTCATCCATTCATATATAGACCATCACTCTTCATATATTCAACCTTTTTCATACGTCATCCAAAAGTTAGAAATATTAAATTATTTCTCTTTGAAATTAAAATGATTTTTCATAAATAAAAATAAACTTATGCGGTTAAACTGGTGGTATAGCTTTATAATATATGCATTTATTTAAGGCGCCAATTTATAATTGTAACAAATAGTATTTGAATCAAAACATTCAATTGGGTAAAACACGGGCGTTGCCCGGGTCATTCGGCTAGTAGATTATAAACGCAAGGTAATAAGACTAAATCCAAATAAATAGTGTGTGACGTTTCAGTAACAGCGTTGTTACTGAAATGTCACACACTATTTATTTATTTGAATTTGGTCTTATTACCTTGACTTCTTTAATTAACACAAATTTTTAAAAAAAGTTGCTGCATCTAGCAGGTGAGAAATTTGACTATTGGCATCTTGTCATACTAACACCGGCGTGTGTGTGCCGTAGGTTTCCTACGTCCTCCGAGACCAGGTGGAGAGGTACCATCGCTCGGGCATCAATTCTCTCCAGTTGGATCCGGTGCTCAACCGGCTCTACTCCGCTGGGAGGGATTCTATCATCCGGACCTGGAACACCAACAAGCTGGTTCCCGGCACCACACCTCAGGTAGGTGCGATTCCTCACCGCAGCACCACCATTTTGTACTTTTCTTCCTTCCTTGTTGGATTCTTTTCTTTCAAATCAACAACTTATAATAAGAAGGGGAAGTATTTATAAATATCTTCTCTCCTTTTGTTGTTGTCATTTATTCTGTGTCCTTGGCAATGTGATCACTTTCTAAGAATTCAGTATATAACCTCTTTGATTTATATAAAATGAAAGGATTTAAAAGTACGAAAGTTTCTTTTATACACAATACAAACTTCTACTGTCCTTACAGCGATGAAAAAAATATATTAGGAGGGCTTGGTTCATCAGTGGTGAACCCTCCCAGCGTATTTGCCAATTTAATCCACCAGACCGCTTCTCTAATACTGTATTGGATGATTCTGCTTATATACGCAGCACTGAAGGGTAGAATATCAGAAATGGTTATCAATCAAGAAAACTATGGACATATAGGACAGTAGAATTACATTCAAATCTTTGATTTATCTCTAAAAATAAAGGTCACCTCTCCTGTCAAAATTAGACAGTATCTATTGACCATCGCAGCAAACTAGTGGCCTCCGGTCGGCGACAAAGCCACAAAGCCAGCATTGGCAAACTGAAAAGCGTCCACCTAGAGACCATGGTTTTGGGCTAATGGCACTCGTCAGCTTAGGGCAGACTTTATTTCATGAGATCATCCACAAGCTTCCCAGTTTCCCAAACTGGTGTTGTAGCTTTGTCACCGACCCGAGGCTGCTAGTTTGCTGAGACAGTGTTAAGAAGGAATTGTTTGCTTGTTGGTCCTATATTAAAGATTTTATTCTTTTCGTATCAATCTGCATAGTCTTTTCAAACTCTCCTATTTACATATTAATGATGATATGATGAATATTATAATCACTGGTGACTCTGCATATTTACATAATTAAATTCAGAATATTTATATTAACTTTATGAATACACTAGCCGAATGACCCGGGCAACGCCCGGGTTTTACCTGATTAAATGCTTTTATTCAAATACTATTGGTTACAATTATAAATTGGCGCCGTGGATGTCATTCTTGTATAATATATAAATGAGTTTTAAACATTGTAAAAAAAAAATGCATCGGCCGGGAATCGAACCCGGGCCGCCCACGTGGCAGGCGAGCATTCTACCACTGAACCACCGATGGTTATGAGAAATGGCCATATTTGGGTGTTTATTCCATTCACAAAGCAAACGGTGACAGAATTGATTAAGAATTGTTGCTTGATTATGACGCTGATAACTGTATGAATACATAACAGACAGTCAATAGATGGTATCTAGTTTTGACGTCTATTTTGACAGGAGAGGTATCCTTTATCTTTATAGATGAATATCCTCCCAGCAAAATTTCCATCTCTTTAATTCAACCAACTAGAATTCAACACTTTGATTGTTTTTCATGTACCCCAAATCACTCTCTATTTTACTTCTTCTTTCTTATCTCCCAGGATATAAGGTACAATTTGGATTATAGATTAGAATCAAAAGGTAAGATGTTTGTGAGGCTTCAGTAACAGCATTGCTACCATCATCAGATAAAGTACTAAATGAGTACTTTATTTATTACTCGAGGTAATAACACCAAATCCAAATAAATAGTGTGTGATGTTTCGGTAACAGTGTTGTTACCATCTTCAGACAAAAGTACTGAATCAAGTAACTGTATGGTAATGGTTCAGTACTTTTGTCTGAAGATGGTAACAACGCTGTTACCGAAACATCACACACTATTTATTTATTTGGATTTGGTCTTATTACCTTGTGTATATAATCTATAATCCAAATTGTGCCTTATCATTTATTTATTACTGTTGTCTGATGATGGTAAAAATTCTGTTACCGAAACCATCACAAACATTTCAATAATTTGGATTTGGCCTTATCATCTTTTTGTTTCCTAACTCTTCCTTGTAGCAAACTATTCATTAGTTTTTGAATATAGATTATCAATTTTTGACATTTATATTTTGCTACTCTGTAAACTTCCCTCATTGCCTCTCTGGTATTTTATAAATTTTAATTTGTTTCTGCATTAAATTGTCTCACATTCTGAAGTTTGTCTTTCCTAAATTCCTACGTCTCTTCTTCTTCTTTCTTATCTCCACTCAATCATTAGGGTATCAAGTTGTGACCCTTGATGGTATTTGACAACCATCATGACTTGGTGAAGAAGAATGTGTCTGCCTTTGTCATTAAGACTGGGAGCACTACTCAGTGGCAGGCCGACTTAGCTCCAAAAGAAATGGCCGCCTCTGACATGAGGAACAGACGCCATGTGCAGCCGCTCCTAACATGGAGTACAAACGCTGCTCATCCTGTATTCCTAGATTAGGAGCCCTTACAGGGTACTATCAGCCGGGCCAGCTGAACCCAAGTTTTTTAGTGAGCTTGTTACTGCTCCCCCTCCTCCTTTTTCATCCGGGCTTGGGACCGGCAAGGGCGGAGTTAAAAAAATTCCTACATGGCAATATTAAGGTATCAAGGCAGTGGAACTTGAGATTTTTGATTGAGTAGAGCTTATCAATGGATGAGCTAATACAGTAGAACCTCCCTTTAGCGGACACCTCTCCACAAAGGACAGTTTTCATTTGCAAAATTTACCATTTTTTACAATTTAACAACTCTCCAGTAAGAGGATACCTCTCCCTAAAGAACACTTTGGTTCTGCAATTAGGTGTTGTCCTTTACAGGGAGGTAGTTCTACTGTATATTAAATGATGTGGTTTAGGGTTACAGGTTGAGAATTGCACTTAGTTGGACAACCTCGCAACCATTCTGGAAAGTCATTGTTTGTAGCTGGCCAGATTTAAGTTTGGAAATCTGCTGTTTCCTTAGAACAGAATTGATACTTGCCTATTTACTTAAATTTGATGCCGGCTATAATTCAACACAGATTCAATGTTGTTTCAATGATGTGGTTAGGGGGTGGTAGGTGCACTTGATACACTAGAACCTCCCTTTAGAGGACACCTCTCTATAAAGGTCAGTTTTCACATCTGCAAAATTTACCATTTTTTTTACAATTTAGCAACTCTCGGCAAAAAGGACACCTCTCCCTAAAGGACAC
Source organism: Cordylochernes scorpioides (assembly GCA_030710605.1). Taxonomy (NCBI): domain Eukaryota; kingdom Metazoa; phylum Arthropoda; class Arachnida; order Pseudoscorpiones; family Chernetidae; genus Cordylochernes; species Cordylochernes scorpioides. Next base: position 55,384,336 of record CP092880.1, read on the forward strand.
TTTGGATTTGCAATTAGGTTTTGTCCTTTACAGGGAAGTAGTTCTACTGTATATAGAATGTGCCTTATTGCTTTGTATTAGAAATACATTCCTACAGTGTCCCCTAGAGAAGCATCATGTTCATAGTTTGTTCTAAAAACCAATTTACTGTATTCAATAGCAAGTTTTTTTCTTCTTTTTTTTGGCTTATCCCTAGTACACGTGGTACAGGCCATGATAATCATGGTGGGTAGTTAGCGACTGCTTTTACTGTAAGCGCACCACATGTCTACGCATGTGAAAAGCAGTTCGACTTTGCACTTACAAATGTGCCAGAGCCCCGTTTGGTTACTTGCACTCGCTGGTGGGGTTGGACTTTTGCAAGAATCGGGGGCCATTGGAGCATTTTTTTTTTTTAACAGAAAAAAGTGTCCAATGAGGGAATTGAACCCGGGTCCTAGTGGTCGAAAACCAAATGGTTTACCCAGCCTTCCACCGACCCCCCTTGAATATATGTAAATTTAATTAATGTAAGAAAAGGTTTTGCATACATTTTTTTTTTTTTTTTTGCTTATCCCTAGGTCACGTGGTTGCATACTTTGATATGTGTATGTAGTTTTTTTAGTTATTTAGAAACATTAATTTTTCTTTGGTAAATATTTTGTGAAATAAAAAGTCTTCTTGAACTTATATAAAAAAACAGGTGAATATATTCTCATTACAACATGATCTAAATGATACAATTTAGATTAGAGATTATAAACACAAGGTAATAAGACCAAATCCAAATAAATAAATAGTGTGTGACGTTTCGGTAACAGTGTTTTGTCCCCATCTTCAGACAAAAGTGCTGAATCGATAAAAAGGTTCAGCACTTGAAGATGGTAACAATGCTGTTACCGAAATGTCACACACTATTTGGATTTGGTCTTATTACCTTGTGTTTATAAACTCTGCCTTTGCCGGTCCCAAGCCCGGATGAAAAAGGAGGAGGGGGAGCAGTAACAAGCTCACTAAAAAACCTGGGCTCAGCTGTAAAGTCTCAAGGTTTACAAGCTTGACACCCTAATATGATTGAGTAGAGATAAGAAAGAAGAAGAAGAGACCTTGTGTTTATGATCTAAATGGTTGTATTTGTTATATCTTACGATGGCCCGTGTTAAAAGAGGGAAGTGACATGGGATGTTGTCGTAGGATGTCTACGTCCAGTCCATGGAACACCACACAGACTGGGTGAATGACATTGTGCTCTGCTGCGGAGGAAAAAACCGTAAGTCACTTTGACCATGTCACCATCACCAAGTCTGTCACTGTCACTGTGTGTAGTTATCTCCGCCTCCAGTGACACAACTGTCAAGGTGTGGAACGCCCACAAAGGGTTCTGCATGTCCACGTTACGGACGCACAAGGTAACTCTTTATTTATCAACACAGTGTATAACCTCTCTATTATTATTTTTTATTTTTGACTTTGATTATATTAACCATGCTTTCTTGTCATTGTTTTTAATAGCATAGTGTTTATTAAATTTCATTGCAATAAATGCCTTTGGTGTTTAACCTCTTTAATTTTCAACCAATTATAATAATTTTTTTTTTGCTTATCCATTGTACATGTGGTACAGACCATGATAATCATGGTGGGTAGAAGTAGGCGACTGCTTTTATTGTAAGTGCACCACATGTCTACACATGTGAAAAGCAGTTCAACTTTGCACTTACAAATGTGCCAGAGCCCTGTTTGGTTACTTGCACTCGCTGGTGGGGTTGGACTTTTGCAAGAATCGGGGGCCATTGGAGCATTTTTTTTTATCAGAAAAAAGTGCTCAATGCGGGAATTGAACCCGGGTCGTTGCGGTCGAAAACCAACGGTTTAGACCAGCCTTCCATCGACCCCCCCCATTTCTGACCTTGATTGTTTTACCAAGCTTTCTAACTCCGCCTTTGCCGGTCCCAAGCCCGGATGAAAAAGGAGGAGCTGTAACAAGCTCGCTAAAAAACCTGGGCTCAGCTGGCCCGGCTGATAGTACCCTGTAAAGGCTCCTAATCCAGGGATACAGGATGCCTGTACTCCATGTTAGGAGCAGCTGCACATGGTGTCTGTTTCTCATGTCAGAGGCGGCCATTTCTTTTGGAGCTAAGTCGGCCTGCCACTGAGTAGTGCTTCCAGTCTTAATGACAAAGGCAGACTCATTCTACTTCACCCAGTCATGATGAAGATAAGATAGAAGAAGACCAAGCTTTCTTGACTTGCCATTGTTTTCTAATAGCATAGGATTTATTAAATTTCATTGACATAAACGCCTTTGGTGTTTAACCTCTTTAAATTTCAACTAATTACAGTCAAACTTGGATAATTTGAAGCCCAAGGGACCAAACAAATTTCGAATTATCCAAAAATTTGAATTAAAAACAGGAATTCTTGTTTAGGAAATTCTAGGGAACAAGATAAATATTAGAAAAAAAAAGACATTTTTGAATTAAAGACGTTCCAATTATTCAAGTTGTGTTTTGTATAATAATTCAACATTTTAATTCAAACATTTTTTTTTTCTTAATCCCAAACAAGCGTTTTGATTTAATTTAACCGACTATAAATCAACACCAGCTTTGATTGAAGCTGAAACTTCTGATCCATTGGGGTGTTGTGTGAATTAAAGACTGTAATTTTATTTCGCCTTTATATCAAAATTTGTAAAGAAAATGATAAGGCATAATTTGGATTATAGATTAGAACTACAAGGTAATAAGATCAAATCTAAATAAATTGATAGTGCGTGATGTTACGTTAATACAGGGTGTACCAGGTAAATTGGGAATTTCAACAATGGTATTTTAACTGAAATTTTTTGCAAGTAAAAAATAAAATATCCGAATGAAATTTGACACAGTAGTAGATAAAAGGATATAGTTTTTATTTATTCAATGTAGTTTCCATTATTAGCTACCACAGTCTCGAGGCGAGTGCGGAATGAAGCACAGGCCTTGGCGACGATGACCTTGTCCATTTGGGTCATCACCGTGTGAACTGCTTTCTTGACAGACTGGATGGTGGTATGAGGAGCTTTGTTGACATCTCTCTCAACAACGCCCCATACATAGTAGTCGAGGGGATTGCAATCTGGAGAATTAGGGGGCCAAATATCAGGACCCCAGTGACTAGGGACGTTAAGTGTCAGCCACGATTGTGTCTTTTTTGCCTTATGGGCTGGAGCTGAGTCCTGTTGGAAGACATACTTCCTTCCTGCGGCCACCATGTCCATCCAAGGCTTCACAACTGTCTCCAGAACATTGATGTAGGTGTCAGCGTTCATCCTAAGGCCCTTCTCAAAGAAATGGGGAGGCATGACATCACCTTCACTGCTGATAACGCCAAGGACCATTACGGAGGCAGGAAATTTCGTGTGCATCACGACAGGTATCTCTGAGGGGTCTTTACAGATCCAGCGATCATTCCTGGGATTTACCTTTTGGTCCACGTCAAAGTTCTTTTCGTCAGAGAAGAACCTTAGCATGCCAAAAGAGTCGTGTTTCAGGTTGTTGAGGAGGGCAGCAGCCTTTCCTTTTCTGTTATTCTTCATATTCTCAGTCAGCAACTGACCTTTCCGAAGGGCATAAGACTTGAGACCAAGTTCCTCATGGATAGTTCTGACAATTGTCATAGAGCCAACGTCCATTTCCTTGGCTATGGCCCTCATGCTCTTCCCAGGGTTTCCATCAATCTTCTCCTTGACATTTTTGACAAATTCTTCGCCTCTTACCCTGTCCGATCGACGCGAGTGCTTTTTCCTTGTAGCTATCCCCTCTTTGTTACTGTCGGCCTCATCAAACTGCTTCTTGACACGATAAATAGTGGTTTTGGGCAACTTAAGAAAATCCACTATCTCTTTGGGGCTCCTTCCGGCGCGCAGAGCAACGATGATGGCAGCTCGATTTTCAAATTCTCGGTTACTCTTCATCACTACACTGCGCACACATGTACTGTTGTACTTTACATGAATATGGCTACGTAATGAAAAAAAAAACAAGTTTTTAATCTCAAGTAGTTTTTGTTTTATGGACTGTCAAAGTTAGTCCCAATTTACCTGGTACACCCTGTAGTTTGATGGTAATGATAGTAACAATGCTGTTACCGAAACATCACATACTCTTAATTTATTTGGATTTGGTCTTTGTACCTTAAACACAAGGTAATAAGACCAAATAAATAATTAGTGTGTAGTTGGATTTAGTCTTATTACCTTGTGTTTATAATCTATAATCCAAATTGTTCCTTATCATCTTTGTACCTTGTTGTTAAAAAAACTTTTTTTTTTCTTTGAAAGACTGGAAAACCTCTAATTTCAAAATCTTTTTGGGAGCAATTTTTTTAACTTCCATCAAAATGAATACTATCTTGCTTGTAAAGTCCTCGCAGCCTACTGTAGCCTGAATGGTACCATTCAACAGACTACCTTGGTGTAACAGTGGTAAAACAACAAGGCCTTAATTTACATAAATGATGGTAACAGCGCTGTTACCTAAACTGTCAAACCCTATTTATCTATTTGGTCTTTATTACCTTGTGTTTCTAATCTTTAATCCAAATTGTACCTTATCATTACTTATCATAAGTACACGTACCCATGATAATCATAGTGCCTAGTTAGTGACTGATTTTACTGCATCACATTCTATATACAGTTACGAGCGTCATCATCTCTATCACCGTTTGCTTTTTTTTTTGGAATGGCGCTCTCCTATTGGTTGGCTACGATCACGTGGCTACGATGGCGCCGCCACTACGCGAGACACTTTGTTTTTGACTTTGCCCCCCCCCACTCGCTTTTTGGTTTTTGTAACTATTGTGTTGGAGCGGGTCGCTCCTTAAATAAATGCATATATTAGTTAATAACTAAATGGAATCCTCTCTTTCTTTTTCCCAGTAAGAGACGCCTACGGAAGCCAACAGTACATAGACAGATAAAGCACATAGGCTATAGTTATTAACTAATATATGCATTTATTTAAGGCGCCAATTTATAATTGTAACAAATAGTATTTGAATCAAAACATTCAATCGGGTAAAACACGGGCGTTGTCCGGGTCATTCGGCTAGTATCTACATACATAAGAAGCATGATTCTTTTAAAAATAATTTTATACCGCCCATACTGCAATGATTATATTATTGGGAGAGCCTGGCTCATCAGTGGTGAATGCTCCCAGCACCAGTTTAATCTACCATTAGGGTTCATTGCAGTAAGGGCAGTAGAAAATTATATCATTTTTAAACAAATTATATGGGGGTCGGTGGAAGGATGGTCTAAAACCGTTGGTTTACGACTGCTACGACCCGGGTTCGATTCCCGCATTGGGCACTGCTTTTCACATGTGTAGACATGTGGTGCACTTACAGTAAATGCAGTCGCCTACTTCTACCCACCATTATTATCATGGCCTGTACCACATGTACTAGGGATAAGCAAAAAAAAAAACTAATTATATTAGTCAAAAAGTTTGAATTTCTTATAGCAGATGGCACACTGATGCACCATGACATAAAAAGTAGTTTGACATTTGTTGTTGCAGCTTATCTAGTGAGCTTCCAATAGCTTTCTTCATCCCTTCCAGCCAGCTCATTGCAGTTGTTTTCTCTCTTCTTAGGGGAGTTTAGGGAACCTATGTATTTGGACATAGGGGTGTAGAGATGCATGCAGGGGGTCGGTGGAAGGATGGTCTAAACCCTTGGTTTCAAACGCTACCACCCTGGGATCGAATCCTGCATTGGGTACTTTTTCATATTTAAAAAAAAAAAATGCTCCAATGGTCTGATTCTTGCAAAAGTCCAACTCTACCAGCGAGTGCAAGTAACCAAAACAGGGCTCTGGTACATTTGTAAATGCAAAAATCGAACTGCTTTTCACATGTGTAGACATGTGGTGCACTTACAGTAAAAGCAGTTGCCTACTACCCACCATGATTATCATGGCCTGTACATGTACTATAGATAATAATAATAATTTTTAAAAAAAGGTGCATGCCTATAATTACAAGGATATATATGTTGTAAAGATAAGGAGTATGACATCTCTTCAGCCTGTTGAAAAATGACATCCTTGAAAGTTAGCATTACTTTGAAAAAATAATATAAAGATCTGCCCCACCACCACCAATTGTTCTTATTTGTTGGAAATGTCTGGAGATTTGTACAAGAGATATATGAGGGGTGTGCCATAAGTCCGTGGCCCGACATATAAAGAAAATGTCTAATAAAATGATTATGATTTATTTTTCAACATAATCCCCTTTAAGGTCTATACACTTTTTCCAGCGATGTTTTAATGCTTTTATGCCCTCCAAAAAGAACGATGTTTCAAGTGACCCAAAAAAATGAGGTTGCAGCATCAATGACCTCTTCATCTGACCTAAAATCAATGCCAGAAAGTGATTTTTTCAAATGAGGAAATAGATGGAAGTCAGACGGAGCTAGATCTGGTGAATAGGGTGCATGTGGTAAAAGTTCAAAGCCAGAATCATAAATAGCAGCCATGGCTTGCAGCGACCGATGACTCGGAGCATTGTCTTGATGGTAAACAATCTTCCTGGAAAACTTTCCTCTTTTCTTTAATAGCTTCTCATAGTTGCTTCACAAGATTTGCATAATAATTGCCAGTGATGGTTTGACCCTTATTCAGAAAGTCTAGAAGTATACCCTTGGAATCCCAAAAGACAGACACCATAACCTTCCCTGCTGATGGAACTGTCTTGGCTTTCTTGTGGGGAGGGGAACCGGAGTGTCTCCATTGCATGGATTGTAGCTTGGACTCTGGTGTAAAGTGATGGGCCCAAGTCTCATCCATGGTAACAAATCTACTAACAAATTCCTCTGGATTGGCTTCAAATAACGCAAGATTGTCCGAAGATAACTTTCTCCTTACAGCCTTTTGATCTGGTGTCAAAAGTTTGGGAACCCAACGAGCAGAAAGCTTCCTGAGGCCCAAGTGTTCTCTCATAATCCAATCCCCTGTTGTTTTTGGAATACCCAAGGTCTCTTCTATCTGACGAACTGTCATTCTTCTGTCCAACACAACCAAATCATGTATCTTGTCGATGTTTTCTTGAGTAACTGACTCAACAGGTCTTCCTGGTCGACGTTCGTCTTCGGTGCTGATCCTCCATAATTTAAACGCAGCTACCCATTTTTTTACTGTGCTATAGGAAGGAGAATCTTCCCTTAATGTATCCACCATACCCTCATAGATTTCCTTCGGCAACATTCCTTTCTTACAAAGATATTTTATTACAGCATGAATCTCGTTTGTCTCCATTTTAGATCATTCCTGTTTCTTGTCCTCTTTGAGAACCTATAACAAAAAAAATGGTTAGTTGTAGAAACTTAAAAATTTACATATCTTTATACAAGGCTTTAAGGTATATATGGTAATATTTATCAGTTTCTAATATTTTGTTCTCATGGTTGGGCCACGGACTTATGGGACAGCCTTCTTTGGTTTTCAAAATAGAAGGTAATAAGACAAAATCTAAATAGAGTTCTGTAACAGTGTTGTTACCATCATCAGACAAAAGTATTGAATGAGAAAAATATATTACAGCCTGTTTTAAATAGTTTGTGTACTGTTTTCTGTTGGGTAAAACAAGATAGCTGATAAGAAGAAAATAATATTCTGAGAACCCTAAAATACTTAGAATTAGAAGTGGAGAAAAACTTTTTTTTTTTTTTATATACGATTTATAGCTACAAGAAAATAAGACCTAATTCAAATAAATTAATAGTGGGTGATGTTTCGGTAACAGCATTGTTACTCAAATGTCACACACTATCAATTTATTTGGATTTGGTCTTTTTACCTTATAGCTATAATCTAGAATAATAATTTTAAAAAAATTGTGCTTTATCATATAAAAGATTTAAATATAAAAGCATATACAGTAGAACTACCTCCCTGTAAAGGATGACACCTAGTTGCAGAGCAATAGTGTCCTTAATGAAGAGGTGTCCTCTTACCAGAGAGTTGTTAAATAGTAAAAATGGTAATTTTGACAAAAAAAAACTGTCATTTATAGAGAGGTGTTCTCTAGCCAGAGTGTTCTCACATGGAGGTTCTACTGTATATATATAATATATATATATATTTTTTTGCTTATCCCTAGTACACGTGGTACAGGCCTTGATAATCATGGTGGGTAGTTGGCGACTGCTTTTACTGTAAGTGCACCACATGTCTATTCATGTGAAAAGCAGTTCGACTTTGCACTTAAAAATATGTCAGAGCCCCGTTTTGTTACTTGCACTCGTTGGTGGGGTTGGACTTTTGCAAGAATCAGGGCCATTGGAGCATTTTTTTTTTTTTTTAACATTAAAAAAAGTGCCCAATGCGGGAATCGAACCCTGGTCGTAGCGGTCGAAAACCAACGGTTTATACCATCCTTCCACCGACCCCCCATAATATATATATATCTGTAATTGTAAATTAAATACTTCCTTTTTCTTCTATTCAGTTAAATATAGAACAATACTTTTGGATATTATAGTTTCTTATCCCCTTGTGCAAAGATTACACAAATTCCATGAGGCCACGCTCCTCAATCAATCTGCTGGAATGAGATGTAGAGGTGCAGCTTTCATTGATCATGGCACCATTTTGAATGAATTACACTGAAATGTCATGCACTATTCATCATTACCATGTGTTCTATAATCCAAATGTTTGCAGGACTATGTCAAAGCCCTGGCCTATGCCAAAGACAGAGAGCAGGTGGCCTCAGCCGGCCTGGACAGAGTCATATTCCTATGGGACGTCAACACCCTCAATGCCCTCACAGCTTCCAACAACACAGTCACCAGTAGGTGCCTCCACACTGATGTCTTTTGTTTACTCATTCCAATATCTATTCACTTATTCTCCTAAATGCCTGTATTTTCTGTTTTCTATGGATTGGATGTTTTGCTACAGTTATACCACCACTAGACTGCTGTCTTTCATCATTATCTATTCACTTATTCTCCTAAATGCCTGTATTTTCTGTTTTCTATGGATTGGATGTTTTGCTACAGTTATACCACCACTAGACTGCTGTCTTTCATCATTATCTTTTCACTTATTCTCCTAAATGCCTGTATTTTCTGTTCTCTATGGATTGGATGTTTTGCTACAGTTATACCACCACTAGACTGCTGTCTTTCATCATTATCTATTCATTTATTCTCCTAAATGCCTGTATTTTCTGTTCTCTATGGATTGGATTTATGCCACAGTTATACCACCACTAGACTGCTGTCTTTCATCATTATCTATTCACTTATTCTCCTAAATGCCTGTATTTTCTGTTCTCTATGGATTGGATGTTTTGCTACAGTTATACCACCACTAGACTGCTGTCTTTCATCATTATCTATTCACTTATTCTCCTAAATGCCTGTATTTTCTGTTCTCTATGGATTGGATAATGCCACAGTTATACCACCACTAGACTGCTGTCTTTCATCATTATCTTTCACTTATTCTCCTAAATGCCTGTATTTTCTGTTCTCTATGGATTGGATATATGCCACAGTTATACCACCACTAGACTGCTGTCTTTCATCATATCTTAATCATTATATTTTCACTTATTCTCCTAAATGCCTGTGTTTTCTGTTTTCTATGGATTGGATATATGCCACAGTTATACCACCACTAGTCTTTCATCATATCTTAATCATTATCTATTCACTTATTCTCCTAAATGCCTGTATTTTCTGTTCTCTATGGATTGGCTATATGCCACAGTTATACCAACACCAGACTGCTGTCTTTCATCATATCTTAATCATTATCTTTTCACTTATTCACTAAGCAGCCTGTATTTTCTGTTCTCTATGGATTGGATAATGCCACAGTTATATCACCACCAGACTGCTGTCTTTTATCATATCTTAATCATTATCTTTTCACTTATTCACTTAGCAGCCTGTATTTTCTGTTCTCTATGGATTGGATGTTTTGCCACAGTTATACCACCACTAGACTGCTGTCTTTCATCATATCTTAATCATTATCTTTTCACTTATTCACTTAGCAGCCTGTATTTTCTGTTCTCTATGGATTGGATGTTTTGCCACAGTTATACCACCACTAGACTGCTGTCTTTCATCATATCTTAATCATTATCTTTTCACTTATTCACTTAGCAGCCTGTATTTTCTCTTTTCTATGGATTGGATGTTTTGCTACAGTTATACCAACACCAGACTGCTTGTCTTTTTATTTCATCATTCCAATATCTTTTCACTTGTTTGATTTGATAAGGCACAATTCGGATTATAGATTATAAACACAAGGGGTAATAAGGCCAAATAAAATAGTGTGTAAATTAAATTTTATTGCCATCTATCGTTAAAATTTTACACAAATAAATTTACTGGCAATGTGTTTCTTTTTAAATATCATCAAATATTATCTCTACAGACCTTACTGCAATGATATGAGTTGTTGAATGAGAGGGCTTGGCTCATCAGTAGTGAACCCTCTCAGCGGTTTCGCCAAATTCACTACTGATGAGCCAAGCCCTCTCATTCAACAACTCATATCATTGCAGTAAGGTCTGTAGAGATAATATTTGATGATATTTAAAAAGAAACACATTGCCAGTAAATTTATTTGTGTAAAATTTTAAAAATAGTGTGTGTTTATACATTTTGGTCTCTCTCTCTTATTACCTTTTGTTTATTTTTCACTTGTTCTCTTATTAGCCTGTATTTTCTGTTTTCTATTGATTGGTTGTATTACCACAGTTAAACCAACACCAACAAGCTGCTGGCATTCCAATATATTTTATATCCTTTTTTCACCTATTCTCATATTAACGTGTATTTTCTGTTTTCTATTGATTTTTTTTTTACCTATGCTTTATTTTTTTCCCCTATTCCCCCCTCACTGAATTACAGTAAGAAAACCTCTTATGAGCAGACATCTAATAATTGAACAGTATTATACTCCGCCCTTGCCGGTCCCAAGCCCGGATGAAAAAGGAGGAGGGGGAGCAGTAACAAGCTCACTAAAAAACCTGGGTTCAGCTGGCCCGGCTGATAGTACCCTGTAAGGGCTCCTAATCCAGGGATACAGGATGAGCAGCGATTGTACTCCATGTTAGGAGTGGCTGCACATGGCGTCTGTTCCTCATGTCAGAGGCGGCCATTTCTTTTGGAGCTAAGTCAGTGGCCTGCCACTAAGTAGTGCCCCCAGTCTTAATGACAAAGGCAGACGCTTCCTACTTCATCCAGTGTGGAGATAAGAAAGAAGAAGAACAGTTTTCATGACAAAAATTTACCAAATAGCTGCTGCTCTCTGGTATCAGCAGGACATATCTCACTCTATAGCACACTTTGGCTCTGCAACTAGGTGTTGTCCTTTACAAAACAGTAGTTCTACTGTAATATATTGTCACGGATGTAAAATAAGTACTAGCAATCACGTGAACGGTAGTTTTCTATTGAAAGTTTATTCTACTCACATGTCAAGCTTCTTTTATAAACACAAAGTAATAAGACCAAATCCAAATAAATAAATAGTGTGTGACGTTTCGATAACAGCGTTGTTACCATCTTCAGACAAAAGTACTGAATGAGAAAATTTTACCACAGCATGGTTTAAATAGTTATTGTTATCAAGTGTGTAAACAAGATAACAGATAAGAAGATATTTATCTGATAAACAGATGAGATAAACACATGATGAATATTATTCTTAGAATTAAAAGTTTTTTCAAATATAATTAAAAGCATATCTATAAATATCATTTATGTGCAATTGCGCGCCATCTGTTATCAAATTACAAAACTATTTTAGAGGCGTAATATTCTTTTTAAAATAAAACAATTTCTACTGTCCTTACTGCAATGGAAAAATTAAAGGGAGGGCCAGGCCCTCCCTTTAATTTTTCCATTGCAGTAAGGACAGTAGAAATTGTTTTATTTTAAAAAGAATATTACGCCTCTAAAATAGTTTTGTAATTATATATCATTTATATTTCCTCTTTCTTCCATTCTACAATCCAAATTGTGCCTTATCAATTTTATTGACTTCAAGCTTCTTTTATATAGACAATTTTGGCTACTATTTACATACTAATTATTATATAAAAATTTACATGATGAATTGAAATATATATGCAAATATTATACAGTGACAATATTGTAACATAGTATTTATTAATTTCATTATTTTTTATTTAACAGAGTGGTGTGGTCATTTTTATGTTTTATATCTTGCGACTCTGTAAATTTCCCTCGTGGCTTATCTTTTGTTTACCTTTGATAGTTTGTCCTTCCCTGAAATAAATTTTGTTTCCTCCTGAAGTTTTTGTCTTCCCTAATTTTCCACGTGGCATTTTGGTGGAAATGCTGGGTAAGTTAGGGAAGACAAACTGAAGATGGCCGAGAAGAATTTGAAGCCATGGGTGCTGTGATCTACATTTTTAGAGACTGGCTCCAGGATTCCACCGCCGTGTCAAAGCCAAGACTTCCTTCCAAGATGACGATGTCCCTATAGACGACGATACGACGACAAAGCCGCTCTTCACGCCGCAAGAAAATGGACGCAAAGGTACTAGGGACAAAGTTCCAAGACTTCGATGGAATCCTTGGCAGAAGCACGTCAAATCCACATCAGTATCTACAATAATTGCTAGCTGTGGGTCACAGCTCCCATAGGGAAGAAGCTATGTAACATAGTATTTATTAATTTTATTATTTTTTATTTAACAGAGTGGTCATTTTTATGTTTTATATCTTGCGACTCTGTAAATTTCCCTCGTGGCTTATCTTTTGTTTACCTTTGATAGTTTGTCCTTCCCTGAAATAAATTTTGTTTCCTCCTGAAGTTTTTGTCTTCCCTAATTTTCCACGTGGCAATATGTTTAATTTATTTCTGTTGCTACAGTGGAATCTTGTTACAATAACAGCTTTCTTTATAACAGCAACTTGGTTGTGTAATAACATCTTATTTCTAATGTTCCAGTGTTCCACTTGTTTCAACTCTTTGGTTATAATTATAACCTGGTTATATCCCAATATTGGTTATTCTAAAGTCCCACCAAGTTTTAAGTCCCAGTTGTTTTAACTGTGGCTATAACAGTAACATAGGTCTTCTTCTTCTTTCTTATCTCCACACTGGGTGAAGTAGAATTCGTCTGCCTTTGTCATTAAGACTGGGAGCACTACTCAGTGGCAGGCCGACTTAGCTCCAAAGTAAATGGCCGCCTCTGACATGAGGAACAGACGCCATTTGCAGCCGCTCCTAACATGGAGTACAAACGCTGCTCATCCTGTATCCCTGGATCAGGAGACCTTACAGGGTACTATCAGCCGGGCCAGCTGAGCCCAGGTTTTTTAGCAAGCTTGTTACTGCTCTCCCTCCTCCTTTTTCATCCGGGCTTGGGACCAGCAAGGGCGGAGTTGTAGCATAGGTTATATACAGTAGAACTACCTCTCTGTAAAGGACCTTGTTGTAGATCTATAGTGTCCTTTAGGTAGAGGTGTCCTCTTACTGGAGAGTTACTAATTAGTAAAAATGTTTTTTTTTTTCAATAAAAATTGTTCTTTTAGAGAGGTGTTCTCTCATGGAGGTTCTACTGTATTTTAGAAGATGACAAAAATTTGCAACACTATAATTTACAAGTAATATGAACCGCGAGGAATGTTTTTTCTGCATATAATAATTTGTACCAATGGAGGCACCTCTCCCTTTAAATATTCCCTTAAAATAATTCATTATATTTATCACCCTAGAAACTCCGCCTTTGCTGGTCCCAAGCCCTGATGAAAAAGGAGGAGGGGGAGCAGTAACAAGCTCACTAAAAAACCTGGGTTCAGTTGGCCTGGCTGATAGTACCCTGTAAGGGCTCCTAATCCAGGGATACAGGATGAGCATTGTTTGTACTCCATGTTAGGAGAGGCTGCACATGGCATCTGTTCCTCATGTCAGAAGTGGCCATTTCTTTTGGAGCTAAGTCAGCCTGCCACTGAGTAGTGCTCCCAGTCTTAATGACAAAGGTAGACACATTCTACTTCACCCAGTCATGATGGTTGTCAAACAAGCTTGATACCCTAATATGATTGAGTGGAGATAAGAAAGAAGAAGATCACCCAAGTAAAAAAATATGAGGCTGCGTTATATAAAGAATGAACTCCAATGCAACTTATGACAAATTCAGACAATGGTATATAGGTTTGTCTGAATTTGCCAAAACTGGTGTTTTGACTCATTCTTTATTAACACTCTCAAGTTTGTTTACTGGGATTATAAATATAATGTTGTTGATGAGGTACAATTTTGGATTATAGAATAGAGAAGTATAAGGTATCATTCAGTACTTTTGTCTGACGATGGTAACAATGCTGTTCTTTACACGCTATTTATTTATTTGGATTTGGTCTCTTGTTACCTTATGTTTATAATGCATTATTTTAATGCATATTTAAAGGGTAGTATGCCTTTTTTGGTACATGGGATGTTAAAAAAAAAAATGCTTAATTAACTATACACACCTCTCAATATTTGCTTGTCAGTAATTACTAAACTTAAGATGTAGGAAATATGATAATTGGTGGTTGTTCTTTTGTCACATATTCTTTTAATGCATTGGTTTTGGTACATGGTATGTTTAAAGACAAAAAAAAAAACACTTTACCTATACACCCCCCAATATTTGCTTGTTAGTAATAAATCAACTTGAAATGTAGGAAATATGGTTGTTCTTTTGTCACATATTCTTTTAATGCATTGGTTTTGGTACATGGTATGTTTGAAGACAAAAAAACTACTTACCCTATACACCCCCCAATATTTGCTTGTTAGTAATAAATCAACTTGAAATGTAGGAAATATGGTTGTTCTTTTGTCACATATTCTTTTAATGCATATTTAAAGGAAGCCTCTTTTAGTGGTGGTGTCTTATCCAAAAAAAAATCCCTAGCTGGGAATAGAACCCTGGCTACCTGGGTGAGAGCCAGGTATCCTAGCCACTAGACTACGTGGGAGAGACTCTTTAGGTACATGGGATAGTAAATAAATAAACTTCTTTACCTCTACATCCCCCAATTTTGTTTGTCGGTAGTTAATTAACTTGTAACTAATGGTTGTTCTTTTGGAACACATTCATTTAATGCATATTGATAAGGCACAATTTGGATTATAGATTATAAAAACAAGGTAATATGACCAAATCCAAATAAATAAATAGTGTGTGATGTTTCGGTAACAACGCTGTTACCGAAATGTCACACACTATTTATTTATTTATTTGTATTTGGTTTTATTACCTTGTTTAATACATATTGTATGCATATACAGTTAAACCTGTCTATAGCGCCCCCTCTTGGTACTCACCAAAATAGGGTGCTATAGAGAAGGGGAGCTATAGACAGGTTACTTTAAATGTTAAATGTTTACATTTTAATGTTTAAAATCGGGCGCTATAGAGTGGAAGGCGCTATTTAGAGGGGGAGCTATAGACAGGTTTCTTCTTCTTCTTTCTTATCTCAAAGCCATGATAATCATGGTGGGTAGTTAGCGACTGCTTTTACTGTAAGCGCACCACGTGTCTACACATGTGAAAAGCAGTTCGACTTTGCACTTACAAATGTGCCAGAGCCCCGTTTGGTTACTTGCACTCGCTGGTGGGGTTGGACTTTTGCAAGAATCGGGGGCCATTGGAGCATTATTTTTTTAAACTGAAAAAAGTGTCCAATGCGGGAATCGAACCCGGGTTGTAGTGGTCGAAAACCAAACGGTTTAACCAGCCTTCCACCGACCCCCCATAGACAGGTTTAACTGTATGTAGTTGTTGTAATGTAGTTAATTAACTTGTGGAAACTATAATGGTTGTCCTTTTGTCAGCATCCAGTTTGACGGGCAATAAGGACAGCATCTACAGCCTAGTGATGAACCCACCAGGCACCGTCATTGTCTCCGGGTCTACGGAGAAACTCCTCAGGGTCTGGGACCCCCGGACTTGTCAGAAGTTGATGAAGCTCCGGGGCCATACGGACAATGTCAAGTCCCTCCTTATCAACCGGGAGGGCACTCAGGTAGGCCTACTCTATAGTAATCATGGAATTCATGTAATCTTTATACAGGGGGATATGAAACAACAACTCTAGTAATCCAATACCTACCTATTTAAATTAAGTCGACTTAAATACATATCTTCTTCTTCTTTCTTATCTCCACTCAATCACACTAAGGTATCAAGCTTGTAAAGCTTGAGATTTTTGATGGTGTCTGCCGGGGAAGAGTAGAGTTCATCAATGGATGAGTCAATACAGTCAATAATATGTCTTGGGGTTGCACGCTGAGAATTGCACTTAGTACATAGTGAGAAAACCTTGCATTAAATGCATATTATTGACTGTATTGACTCATCCATTGATGTGCTCTACTCATCCCCAGTACAGACACCATCTTTTTTTTTTTTGTGTGCTTATCCCTAGTACACATGGTACAGGCCCATGATAACATGGGTGGGTAGGAGTAGGTGACTGTCTCTACTCTAAGTGTCTAATGATATAAATATCTCAATAAATATAAATTAAGAAAAAGACACCATCTCCTCCAACTTAAAGTTACTAATGGCTTTTGCTATCTGTTAGAATAAATATCAACAATTCATTGATTTTTTATTTATTCCAGAATTGGGCCACAGATCCTTGATTAATCAAGAATAAGTATTTGATCAATTTTGGAATAAGTTGATATATTTATTCCTGCAGATGACACAAGACATCAGAAACTTTTAGTTGCACAATCAGGAGATGCCTTTTTTCTTAATTTATCTACCTCTGATCACAGTACAATTTCACTTTTGTTGAGTAAAAATATAGGTTTTTCTCCTGTAGAAGGGCGTTCATGCCCGAAAGTGTTGTGTGTTTTGAAAAGATACTTTTCCCTGGAGATATATTTTACACAATACAAGGGATTATTTTATTGAATTTTCACTTTTGTACTTGTTCTATCCTTGAAGGTGGGAGGTAGCCAAGTGTGAGGTGTCGAGGCTGAGGCAAAGACGGACTCCCGTAATCTCTTTTATTACATAAATTGACTTGACTGCCTGCTAACAACTTGTAGCGCTATTTATTACATGAAGTCAGAAATGAGTATGCAAAGAGGATATTTGCATATCAGCAAATATCCCAAGTATGCAAATACACAATAGTACTATTTTTTTCACAATGCTAAATATTTCTCTACAATATAATGTTTACGCAGGATTGTCGGTATATCTACTGTATATGTAACCAAGATGGTGGTGGCAGGTAATATCCGGTAGTTCAGATGGTACCATCAGGTTGTGGTCCCTGGGCCAGCAGCGGTACGTCGCCAACATCAGGGTTCATGAGGAAGGGGTGTGGGCTCTACAGGTAAGTTACCTCTGTCCCGCGCAGGCTCTCTCCACGTCATTGTTGTTGTTCAGGCCAATGAAGCCTTCACCACAGTTTACTCAGGAGGCAGGGACAAACGCATCTACATGACGGATCTCCGCAATCCCGACAACAGGGTTCTAGTCTGCGAGGAGGAGGCTCCCATTCTCAAGGTGAGGATAAGGAATCTTGTTTTCCCTTCTTTCTATCTGCTCTTGTCTCATACACTAGAACTTCCCTTTGGCCGACACCTCTCCATAAAGGACAGTTTTCAAAATGACCATTTTTACAATTTAGAAACTCTCTGGTAAGACGACACCTCTCTTTAAAGGACACTTTGGTTCTGCAATTAGGTGTTGTCCTTTACAGGGAGGTTCTACTGTATCTTCTTCTTCTACTGATGAATCTGAGGAGGGTGTAAGCAGAAATATGGTGTGCACCCCTTCTGTGCCTTTATTTTTTAAACATTCAAACAGACAAAGTACAGGTAGGTTGAGAGTGGAAGTATTCGACACTGTTTCCTTTAATATAGAACATAAGAGGACACCTCTATCTACTTTGGTTCTGAAAATTAAGTTTTGTTTTTTAGAGAGAGAGGTAGTTCTACTCTATTTGGATTGAACTCATTACCTTGTTATTGCATTTTTTTTTCTGACTTATCTCCCCTAGTACACATGGTACGGGCCATAATAATCCTGGTGGGTAGAAAAGTAGGCGACTGCTTTTTACTGTAAGTGCACCACATGTCTACACATGTGAAAAGCAGTTCGACTTTACACATACAAATGTGCCAGAGCTTCTTTTGGTTACTTGTACTCGCTGGTGGGGTTGGACTTTAGCAAGAATCGAAAGGCCATTGGAGAATTTTTTTTTTTTTTTTTAATAAAAAAAGTGCTCAATGCGGAAATCGAACTCGGGTTGTTTTAGACCATTCTTCCACCTACCCCTATTGCATAATCTAAATCTTGTGTGTCTTTGGTGACCCATGTGTGTCTGTGTTGGCAGATGATTCTATCCCCAGATCAGTCCTCCCTCTGGGTAGCAACCACAGAGTCCAGCATCAAAAACTGGGTAAGTACTGCTGCTATTGACCGTTGACTGCATTACAGATCTGACATTACCCACTGCCTGCTTGCAGCCCATCAACAACAAGAGCTCCCAAATGGATGACTACAATACAGAAACCATGCCTCCGCTCAACAAGGCTCCAGAGTACGTCGTCAAAGGTAACTGTCGTCTACTTACATGTCTTGTTCCACCTCTCACCATTATAACCAATTTGACTCTTATCTAACTGTGCCTTTGATAATTCTGGTATACACTCATAGACAAAACTTAAGGAAGTTGTACCTTTTACCATGTATATTGGAATAATAACTCTGAAAAATATTACAGTGGCCTCTCTTGAAGACACACAAGATAACCATGCGTGAATAAAATTGTTTCTGTTTTCTTGAAAAAAAAAAAAAAAATGACTGGCGGCATCAAAGACTTTCCACTTCCTTAAATTTTAGCCATGAGTGTATTTGCAGAACCAAAGTGCCCTTTAGGGAGAGGTATCCTCTTACTGGAGAGTTGCTTAATAGTAACAAGGATCATTACGGCCATGTAAACTGTCCTTTGTAGACTGGTGTTCTCTAGCGTGAGTATCCTCTCTTGGAGATTGTGTTGTTGTTGTTTCTTATCCCCTTGTGTAAAGATTACACGAATTCCATGAGTTCATGCTCCTCGAGCTGTTTTATGATGAGCAGCGGCCTCTCCCAAAGGTCCTGTTTAGTGCATCTAATGCAAGCCAAAATGTGTTCTGGAGCTGCAGGTACCAAACTACATTTTGGGCAAGTGGGATAAATTTTGTTATTATTTTCTATCTTCAATGGCTTGAGATGGCCTGTTCTAAATCTTGTTAGTGTTGTTTGATGCTGTCTATTTCTGATGTTCAGAGATGGAGATTGTTCTATTCTATAAGAAATTTAATATCATGAAGCACAAATGTTTCTTTTAAAATCAAATGAAACAAACTGTATCCATACTGCGAGGAGAAATATTGTACTCCACTAAAAGGATAGTTTTCATCGCCAAAATAACCATTTTCACTAATTGTTGTTGCTTCTTATCCCCTTGTGTAAAGATTACAGGAATTCCATGAGTTCATGCCTCTCAAGCTCTTTTATGATAAGCAATGGCCTCTCCCAAAGGTCCTGTTTAGTACATCTAATGCAAGCCAAAATGTGTTCTGGAGCTGCAGGTGCCAAGCTACATTTTGGGCAAGTGGGGGTAGATTTTGTTATTACAGTACAACCTCCATGAGAGGACACTCCCACTAGAGGACAACTCTCTACAAAGGACAGTTTTCATTTGTAAAATTAAGACTTTTACTATTTTGACACTCTCCAATAAGAGGACATCTCTCCATAAAAGACACTTTGGCTTTGCAACTAGGTGTTGTCCTTTACAGGGGGAGGTTCAAGAGCATTGTTACCATCCTCAGATTAAAGTCCTGAATGTTTCTAATCTATAATTGTGTACTGTTATTGGTTATACTCTATGTTAAATGTGATATGTTATTCCTAAGAAGGGTATTCCTCAAGCTCAGCCATGTTGGTGCCGTAGGAAACCCAAGTATCAAGCAATATCACGTACTCAATGACAAGAGGCACATCCTTACCAAGGACACCACCAATAACGTGGCTCTCTGGGATCTTCTTTCAGTAAGTATTGTTGGCCTCTCTCTATTCTGTTACCTTCCCTCGAGGCAAGCATATTTACACACTATCTACACACAAGTGCAAAAGATGAAAAGGTACAATTTGGATTATAGATTAGAACTATAAGATTTTTTTTTTTCAAACGGAAGATGGATTTTGTTTATTTCCTCCTGTAGAAGGTTTGGCACTACCTGAAAACTTGAGAAGTATTTAATAAAAAATAGAAAACTTATCCTCTAAGCCTGTGTTTTATTGTAATTTAAATTTCAGAGGATTCTTTCGATATAGTGCACTACGGATAATTTAAGCAGAAAAAATAGTTGTGGATGTGTCTCACAAGACTGTGCTCTGTGTACCACCCACAAGACTGTGCTCTGTGTACCACCCACAAGACTGTGCTCTGTGTACCACCCACAAGACTGTGCTCTGTGTACCACCCACAAGACTGTGCTCTGTGTACCACCCATAACACTGTGATCTGTGTTCCACAAGACTGTGCTCTGTGTTCCACAACACTGTGATCTGTGTTCCACAACACTGTGATGTGTGTTCCACAACACTGTGATGTGTGTTCCACAAGACTGTGCTCTGTGTTCCACAACACTGTGATCTGTGTTCCACAACACTGTGATGTGTGTTCCACAACACTGTGATCTGTGTTCCACAACACTGTGATGTGTGTTCCACAAGACTGTGATCTGTGTACCACCCACAAGACTGTGCTCTGTGTTCCACAACACTGTGATCTGTGTACCACCCACAAGACTGTGCTCTGTGTTCCACAACACTGTGATCTGTGTTCCACAAGACTGTGCTCTGTGTTCCACAACACTGTGATGTGTGTTCCACAACACTGTGATCTGTGTTCCACAACACTGTGATGTGTGTTCCACAACACTGTGATCTGTGTTCCACAACACTGTGATGTGTGTTCCACAAGACTGTGATCTGTCTTCCACAAGACTGTGCTCTGTGTACCACCCACAAGACTGTGCTCTGTGTACCACCCACAACACTGTGATCTGTGTTCCACAAGACTGTGCTCTGTGTTCCACAACACTGTGATGTGTGTTCCACAAGATTGTGATCTGTGTTCCACAAGACTGTGCTCTGTGTACCACCCACAAGACTGTGCTCTGTGTACCACCCACAACACTGTGATCTGTGTTCCACAAGACTGTGCTCTGTGTTCCACAACACTGTGATGTGTGTTCCACAACACTGTGATCTGTGTTCCACAACACTGTGATGTGTGTTCCACAAGACTGTGATCTGTGTTCCACAAGACTGTGCTCTGTGTTCCACAACACTGATCTGTGTTCCACAAGACTGTGATCTATGTGCCACCCACAGTACTGTGATCTGTGTTCCACAAGACTGTGCTCTGTGTTCCACAACACTGATCTGTGTTCCACAAGACTGTGATCTATGTGCCACCCACAGTACTGTGATGTGTGTTCCACAAGACTGTGCTCTGTGTTCCACAACACTGATCTGTGTTCCACAAGACTGTGATCTATGTGCCACCCACAGTACTGTGATCTGTGTTCCACAAGACTGTGCTCTGTGTTCCACAACACTGATCTGTGTTCCACAAGACTGTGATCTATGTGCCACCCACAGTACTGTGATGTGTGTTCCACAAGACTGTGCTCTGTGTTCCACAACACTGATCTGTGTTCCACAAGACTGTGATCTATGTGCCACCCACAGTACTGTGATCTGTGTTCCACAAGACTGTGATCTATGTGCCACCCACAGTACTGTGATCTGTGTTCCACAAGATGATGTGTGCAGGCCTCAAAGGTGGAAGACCTCGGACAGATAGACTTTGACGAGGAGGTCAAGAAAAGGTTCAAGATGGTGTATGTGCCAAACTGGTTCTCTGTGGACCTGAAGATTGGAGTAAGTAAAGTAAACCTTTTATTATTGTGTGATCTATGAATTCAGTCTCCATGAGGACACCTCTCAACAAAAGACAGTTTTCATCAACAAATAGACCATTTTTACTTTTTAGCAACTCTCCAATAAGAGGACATCTCTTTGCCTTTGCCGGTCCCAAGCCCGGATGAAAAAGGAGGAGGGGGAGCAGTAACAAACTCTCTAAAAAACCTGGGCTCAGCTGGCCCAGCTGATAGTACCTTGTAAGGGCTCCTAATCCAGGGATACAGGATGAGCAGCGTTTGTACTCCGTGTTAGGATCAGCTGCATATAGCTTCTGTTCCTCATGTCAGAGGCGGCCATTTCTTTTGAAGCTAAGTCGGCCTGCCACTGAGTAGTGCTCCCAGTTATAATGACAAAGGCAGACGTATTCTACTTCACCCAGTCATGAGGTTGTCAAACAGACACCATCAAGGGTCACAACTTGATACCCTGTTGTTGTTGTTGTTTCTTATCCCCATGTGTAAAGATTACACGAATTCCATGAGTTCATGCTCCTCGAGCTGTTTTATGATGAGCAGCGGCCTCTCCCAAAGGTCCTGTTTAGTGCATCTAATGCAAGCCAAAATGTGTTCTGGAGCTGCAGGTACCAAACTACATTTTGGGCAAGTGGGATAAATTTTGTTATTATTTTCTATCTTCAATGGCTTGAGATGGCCTGTTCTAAATCTTGTTAGTGTTGTTTGATGTTGTCTATTTCTGATGTTCAGAGTTCCTCCTGGGTTCTCTCCACTGTACCAACTGTGCTTAGGTGGGATCCTCCAGTTCTTGTTTATTTTTGTTTTGGCTATTGTTTCTATTTCTTTAAAAGTAAGTTTATTTTTCTGTGGCAAGGGTTCTTTTGTGCCTTTTTTCGCTAGCACATCAGCAGCTTCATTGCCTTCAATGCCAACGTGTGAGGGTATCCATTGAAGGTGAATTTTTGAGGTTTTTGAGAGTTTTTGGAGATAACCAATTATGTTCCTGCTTACTTTGTCTCTGAGTTCCCCTGTGTGACTCAAGTGTTGTATGGCACTTCTACTATCAGTAAGAATCCAGATATCTTGATAATTAGTATTTCTGATGGATTTTAAGGCTTCATAGATGGCTATAAGTTCTGATCTGAAGACTGAGCAAAAATCTGGGTTTCTTCTGTTCATTTTCTCAATGCCATTTGTGGTTTTGATGAGACAGCCACTGCCAGTGTGTCCTAGCTCGTCTCTGCTACCATCGGTATAGATAGTTATTGCATTTTTAGGAATGTTATTAATTATTTCTAATGATAATTGTTTTAAGTATTCTGGATTTTGGTATTGTTTGTTGGTGGGTTCATTTAAAGTGGCATTAAAAATAACATTTTGTATTGGTTTGCATGGAGAAAATTTTTCTGCTAAATAATTTTTTTCCACTTTATATTTTAAAAATTCATTTCTTTTGGCCAGGTGTAGAGGGCCTTCTTTTTTGAGTCTTAAATTGGATTCCCAATTAAGTATGTACTTGGAAGTTCTGTGTTTGTTTCCATAACTCTTGATTTTGTTTATATATTTTGGCAGATTGTAGCTTCTTCTATCCTTTAAGGGCATAATGTCTGCCTCGTAAAGTACAATATCATTAGGGCAGGTATTTCGAAGACCTGTAATAATTCTAGCTGCACTTAGTTGTATCCTTTCCAGTGATTTTAGATTTGTTTCAGATGCTGTACCATAGATTTGATATCCATATTCCAGGATAGGTCTAATTAGAGATGTGTAAGTTAATTTTAGTGTGGTTGCATCGGCTCCCCACTCTCTTCCTGAAATATATTTCAGGATTTTTAGTCGGTCTCTTCCTTTTCTAATAACTTCTTCAATATGTTTACTGGAGTTAATTTCTGGATCCAGGGTGTAGCCAAGATATTTAGGATGTTTATTATATTGCAATTGTTGTTCTTTCAGAATAATTTTTGGTCTTGTTTTGTATAGTTTCTTATCGGTAGTAAAAAGACAGGTTTCAGATTTTTGGGGGTTAAATTCTAATTTATGTTTATTAGCAAATTTTTCTAGGTGGAAAAGAGTCTTGTTCAAATCTCTTTCAGCTTTTTTCCAGTTAGTATTGCTGCTCCATAGAATAATGTCATCAGCGAAAAGTCCAATATTGGTTTTATGTGAAATTTTTTCTTCTATGCCTGCAATAAATAGGGTGAAGAGAGTTGGGCTAAGGACTGATCCTTGTGGTAATCCTTGGTACAATTTAAAGGTTTTAGATAGAGTGCCATTATATTTGACCCTGATGTATCTATTTTTAAGGAAATCATTTATCCAAGTGATAGCTTTTCCATCAATTTTGAAATGTTTGTATAATTTTGTAATTAACTTGTTTTTCCATACCTTATCAAAAGCTTGCGTAAGGTCTAAAAAAGCAGCTATTGTGTGGTTAGTTGGTTTTCTGTTTTGTGCATCTTTTACCTTTTGTGTGAAAAATAAGAGTTGGTCTATTGTCCCATGTCCTTTCCTAAATCCATATTGTTCTTTTGGTAAGAGATTTCTTGTGTCGAGGTGGTAGGTGAGTCGTCTGAGTATAATTTTTTCCATTAATTTGCAGCAAATACTTGTGAGGGAGATAGGTCGGTAGTTTTTTGGGTCATCAGCAGATTTGTCAAGTTTTTTAATAGGAATTATTGTTGCAGTTTTCCAGTCTTGAGGCAATTTTCCAGTTTTCCAGGAGTTATTGAAAATATCAAGAAGTTTTTCTTTGCCATTTTTGCCCAAGTTTGATATCATTTGGCCATGGATTCCATCTGGCCCAGGAGTCTTGTTCAGGTCAGTATTTTCTAATGCATAATCTAGCTCTTTCATATTGATTTTTTCATCGAAAATATTATGAGTGCTAGTGACGTTTTTACAGTCATGGATAATCTTTCGGGCCTTTTTTTCAACTTTCTTATCTTTTATTTCAAATTTGATTTTACTACTTATTTGATATGAATTACCTAAAAGATTAGCAGCATTTTTGTCATTAGTTGCTGGGGTACCATCTGTATTCTTAATCATATTTGTGTTTTCAGTTTGTGGCTGGGCTCTGTCAATTTGTTTTGCCAAATGCCAAAGTTTTGTATTTGGGTTTCTTGGGTTCAGGTTTTCACAAGTTTGTTTCCATTTTTCCCTTTTCATATTTACGTATAATCTTTTTATTTTTGCATTCATAATGTTCAGTTCAGTTCTACAATTTGTTTGGTTTTGGGTGCACTTTTTTTGTAGTTCATTTCTTTTAGTTATAAGTGTTTGAATATCTTTTGCCTGGTGTGTATAATTTGGAATCCATTTCTTAATATTGCCTCTTGGTATTGAAACTTTGGCTGCTTTAATAATGGTGTTTTTGAAAGATATCCAATTTTGTTCCAGATCTTTTATTCTAGTGGATGCTTTTCTAAATTCTTCATTGGTGTTTTGCTGGTAAAGATTCCAATTAGCCTTTTTGAAGTTCCAGAATTTTTCTTTAATTGAGCTGGTTTTGGTCTTGGTGCTAATTTCTATCAAAATAGGCAAATGATCACTTCCAATACTTTTTAATATTTGCCATTTGCATTTGTGGAAAATGTCAGGACTGGAGAAACTTATATCAAGGGCTTGTGCTGTATTATAACTGTAGGAATGGTGGGTAGGATTCCCATCATTTAAGCACATGAAGGCATTGTCGTCAAATAAGTTTGAAAGTATTTTGCCTCTTGGGTTTGGAGTGGAACATCCCCATAGTTGATGTTTGGCATTAAGGTCACCTACAATAATAGTGTTGTCTGTAAGAAATTGAGCCATTGTTCCATCGTCAATAAGTTTATTGTTTGGTGGGTGATACATATTGAATATGTTGATGGTTTTGTTTTGATTGAGGTAGACTTTGATACCTTGGGCTTCGAGGTCTGATGTGTTTGGAATATTAATGGCTATGTCTTCATAGTACAAATTCTTGATTAAAAATGCAAGGCCACCCCCTTCTTTATTTCTGTCTTTTCTTAGGATATTGTAGTTTTTATATTTGAGATTGTACTTTTCATTTAATTTGGTTTCCTGTAGGGCTATAATTTCTATCTTTTGTTTTTCAGCTATTTCCATTATTTCTTCTAATTTTATTTTTGTTGCTGTTGAGCACAATCCATTTATGTTGCACTGCAGAATGCTCAATTGCTTGGAAGTTGCAAAGTGTGAAGTTTGTGGAGACTGTATTATACTTATCGGACAGAACCCTCTACCTAAGTCCTGAACGCGCCCCTGTTTATTCTGCGCGACGGGCGATGCAGCATGCAAATCAACATCTGATCTCATGGAATGGGGTATAGGGGTGCAGCTTTCGTTGATCATGGCACCATGATCCAGGCACACTTTGGTGAAAGTCTGACTTTGCCTGTAGTTTGAGGCCGTTCCTAACATGGAAGCAGACGCCTTTGCTGCCGACTCTAACATGAGTACAGACACAGCTCCTCCGTATCCCTGGAGTGGGACCCTTGCTGAGGTCCATCAACCGGGTCAGTTGAAGTCAGGATTTTTAAAGAGGTCTACTCCTCTTCTAACAATGCTGCTGTTGGTCCGCGACTGCTTATTTGTCAGAGTTATTCTGCTTGTTTCGCAGCTGGCCTTCATATCTGAAGGTCGTTCCCCTATCCGCCACCTGGGGACGCGCCCTATAGCAGTCAGCTCTGCCAATTGAGTGGAGATAAGAAAGAAGAAGAGGACATCTCTCTTTAAAAGACACTTTGGTTCTGCAACTAGGTGTTTTCCTTGTATAATCTCATCTTATCTTTCCTCACTCAATCCTATTAGGCTGTCAAATCTGTGGAGGTTGGGAATTTTGATGGTGTCTGTGCTGAGGAGGCTGAGTAGAGCTCATCAATGGATGAGACAAAACAGTCAATAATATTGTATAACCATATTTTAACCCGATAAAATTCATACTCAATAAAGATTTCCTAACAAAAACTAGAAATGGGATGTGAAAAAAAAGAAAATATTTGGAAAACGTGGCTCATCAGTATCAAACCCTCCCTCCCAGCAGTTTCCTTTAATTTAAATCTACCAGACATGTATTAAATGGTTCATGTTACAGTCAAGTCAGTCTCCCATGATAAACCATAGCCTGAAAACATGGCGGAACCAGTCTCTCTTGGAGTTGCTCTCTTATCAGAGATTCTTGTAATGTCAGGCAAAGTTGCAAGGTTTTCCCACTATGTACTAAGTGCAATTCTCAATCTGCAACCCCAAAACACATTATTGACTCAGCCATTGATGAGCTCTACTCTTCCCCGGTAGACACCATCAAAAGTCTCAAGCTTTACAAGCTTAGATTCTTGTAATGTCAGGCAAAGTCAAATGGTTGCAAGGTTTTCCCACTATGTACTAAGTGCAATTCTCAATCTGCAACCCCAAAACACATTATTGACTCATCCATTGATGAGCTCTACTCTTCCCCGGTAGACACCATCAAAAGTCTCAAGCTTTACAAGCTTAGATTCTTGTAATGTCAGGCAAAGTGTCAAATGGTTGCAAGGTTTTCCCACTATGTACTAAGTGCAATTCTCAACCTGCAACCCCAAAACACATTATTGACTGTATTGACTCATCCATTGATGACTCTTCCCCGGTAGACACCATCAAAAGTCTCAAGCTTTACAAGCTTAGATTCTTGTAATGTCGGGCAAAGTCAAATGGTTGCAAGGTTTTCCCACTATGTACTAAGTGCAATTCTCAACCTGCAACCCCAAAACACATTATTGACTCATCCATTGATGAGCTCTACTCTTCCCCGGTAGACACCATCAAAAGTCTCAAGCTTTACAAGCTTAGATTCTTGTAATGTCAGGCAAAGTCAAATGGTTGCAAGGTTTTCCCACTATGTACCAAGTGCAATTCTCAATCTGCAATCCCAAAACACATTATTGACTCATCCATTGATGACTCTTCCCCGGTAGACACCATCAAAAGTCTCAAGCTTTACAAGCTTAGATTCTTGTAATGTCAGGCAAAGTCAAATGGTTGCAAGGTTTTCCCACTATGTACTAAGTGCAATTCTCAATCTGCAACCCCAAAACACATTATTGACTGTATTGACTCATCCATTGATGACTCTTCCCCGGTAGACACCATCAAAAGTCTCAAGCTTTACAAGCTTGATACCCTAATATGATTGAGTGGAGATAAGAAATAAGAAGGCAAAGTCAAGTGGAGTATTTCAACTGAAATGATTTCTCCATTAAGAAACCACCTATAGTAGAAGTAGTGTTTCGCCATGCCTGTGGGCTCTCATGGGGAGACTCTAGTGTAATATTGAAGATTCCATTAACTAGGTGATGTGTTGGTAGATGTTGACAATCCACCTGGACGAACCAGACTGCTTCTCTGCCTGGGTGTCCGCCAAGGAGTTTGGCTTCAACACTGCCGATGATGGGCCAGATCCTAAAAGTGAGTGTTGATAGGTGTCATTAGCCCCCACCTTACAATATGTACATACTTTTATGTAAATATATATTTTAAAATGCTTATTTTGGATCATATGAATATATGGATTGCTCAATTTTCAAACATATATATATATATACAGTTAAACCTGTCTATAGCGCCCCCTCTTGGGACTCACCAAAATAGGGTACTATAGAGAGGAGGTGCTATAGACAGGTCACTTTTAATGTAAATCGCAATGTACTACTTATTTAAAATTGGGCGCTATAGAGGGAGGTGCTATTTAAAGGGGGCGCTATAGACAGGTTTAACTGTACATATGAAAAAATGATGGAAAAAAAAAATAAAAAGGTCAGGTGTTGGTATTAAAATCCAAAAAGGCATATCCTGACCACGAGCACATGTGCTTTTTAGATGGCAGAGCTCCATCTAGTGGAACAGAAATCAACTAGACGTTGATTTAGCCTGTTCCCTGATATTTGGCCTACCCATTTTCTTTATAATCAAGGGCTGTTACATCGAGGTTCCATTTTTAGATAGAAATTAAAGCCTATTTTGATGAAAAAGGTACTTTTTTTTTTAGAGAATAAATTTTCTCGTGTCAAAATGTCCATCTAATATTTACCGTAGAACATATTCCATGAGAAGACACTCTTGCTAGAGAACACCTCTCTACAAAGGACAAGTTTTCATCACCTAGATAACAATTCTTACTATTTTGTAATTCTCTGGTATAAGGAACACACCACTTCTCAAAGAAACCTTAGGCTCTACAGCTAGGTGTTGTAAGAAAACACAAGGTAATAACACCAAATCCAAATAAATAGTGTTGTGGCATATCAATAAGAGTTTTTTTACCATCTTCAGACAAAAGTCTTCTTCTTCTTTCTTTTCTCAAAGCCATGATAATCATGGTGGGTAGTTAGCGACTGCTTTTACTGTAAGCGTACCACATGTCTACACATGTGAAAAGCAGTTCGACTTTGCACTTACAAATGTGCCAGAGCCCCGTTTGGTTACTTGCACTCGCTGGTGGGGTTGGACTTTTGCAAGAATCGGGGGCCATTGGAGCATTTTTTTTTTTTTTTTAACAGAAAAAAAGTTTTCAATGCGGGAATCGAACCCGGGTAGTAGTGGTCGAAAACCAAACGGTTTAACCAGCCTTCCACCGACCCCCCCCCCTTTACTTTTGTTATCTGAAGATGGTAACAATGCTGTTACCGAAATATCACACACTATTTATTTATTTGGATTTGGTCTTATTACCTTCTATTTATAATCTTTTAATCCAAATTGTATGCCTTATAAATGTTATAAGAAATTCAAACTATTTTTGATGCGTAGGATTATTTCCAAAATAAAAGAATTTTCTTCTACCTTTACTGCAATAATAAATTAATGGGAGTGCCTAGCTCATCAGTAGTGAACCCTCCCAGCGGTTTCACAAGTTTAATCTACCATACCGCTGTAATGTTACATTAGGCTATCTTGCTTTTATACTGATACTGAAGCTGACCTCTTGGGAAGGATATTTTAAATGAACTATGGACATAAAGCTTTGAGGACAGTAGAAATACATATACACCTATCCCCCGATTTACACGGTAGATACGTTCCTGAGAAAAACGTGTAAATCGAGGGATAGGTGTATATTAAACTCAAATCTGAATAGGTGTACGCCCCCTCATGAATCAGAGCCTCCCAATATTCTTTTCAACATAGGTAGTATAGAGTAGAATTATCGCATTTTAGTATAGTGCGATAAAAACAAAAAAAAAAAAAACTTATTTGGAAAACTGTGTAAAAGCGAAAATGTGTAAAACAAGTACCGTGTAAATCGGGAGATAGGTGTAATTATAAATGAAATATGCTTTTCAAGCAATTCTTCTTCCACAAAAAGCAAATAAAGGTCCTTTTTTGTTGTTGTTGTTTCTTATCCCCTTGTGTAAAGATTACACAAATTCCATGAGTTCACCTTTTTTTTTTTTTAGTAAGAGCACAATTTGTATTATAGATGCAAGAAAATAATACCTAATCCAAATAATTTAATAGTGTGTGATGTTTCGGTAACAGCATTGTTACTATCATCAGACAAAAGAATAAATGAGAAAAAAAAAAATCAAATTAAGGGCAGAAGAAAACGATTTTATTCTGAAAAGAATTATACACGTCAAAAAATAGTTTAAAATTTTCTTATAACAGATGGGATTCTAATGTATCATGTTAACTAGGTGTTGTGTTTTAGAGAGAGGTACTGTATATGTCTATTGTATGAAAGTAAAGGTTGCCTGTCAAAATAAATATCAAAACTAGACTTTTGACCATTGCTGTAAACTACTGGTCTGTGACAAAGCCACAACACCAGCTTTGGAAAACTGAGAAGTGTCTACTTAGAGAACATGGTTTCGGGCTAATGGCCCTCATCAGTCTAGGGTGGACTTTATTCCAAGAAAACCCTACAAGGTGGAATCTTTACAATATGCCAAAGAGGTGTTGAGCTGGTAAAGTGGCTAGGCCAAATCAACGGACAAATTTGTTAGAAGAGGCACCTTTGCTTTTATAGATCAATTTCCTCTAGACAAAAATACCCATCTATGTCTATTGTATATGATCCCTGTGGAGACAATGGTTTGAGAGACGGCCTGGGCTGTGACAAGGTACTAGCATCCAGTCCTGTGGTGCAGTCAACCTCGGAGGTCTGCTGCTCCAGGCCTTGCTGGAGTACTGGCCACCTTCCTACACCCCAGAGGATGAATGTGAAACCAGTGAGTGACCTTCCTTCCTCCATCTTACTTCTCTCCCTTGTGGTGTCTTGTCTCCATTGGAATGGCATGGAATGGGGGGGGATGCCATTGCCCTGTTAGTCAGCCACATTTCAGAATCCCCTGTACGGGCTCACGACGCCGTATTTCACCCTACAGGGCAGTCCCTTACTTTTGCTGCTTCTCCCACCCGCTATGTATAGGAGGGGTGTCATTGTGTCACATACTTATCTCCCCACTTTCCAGAATGGTTGCAAGGTTTCCCCACTATGTACTAAGTGCAATTATCAACCTGTAACCACATTATTGACTGTATTGTCTCATCCATTGATGAGCTCTACTCATCCCCAGCAGACACCATCAACAATTCTACAGACTTGACACCCTCTTCTTTCCTATCTCCACTCAATCATATTAGGGTATGAAGCTTGTAAACCTTGGGCAGCAAAGACTTGATACCCTAATATGATTGAGTGGAGATAAGAAAAAAGACATACTTCATCTCTCCCCAATTTCATGGTGTGTGTGGCATAGTCTGTATGCCTCTCTTTGTTGATTACTTTCTGCGAAGCTCTTCATCAATATGGAAATTTAGTATAAAAGTGTAATTGTACTTGGGATCAGGTTTAAGAGAGAAAAAAAGGCATCTCCTGATTGTGCAACTAAAACTTGCTGATGTGTCAGAATAAATATCAACTAATCAGTAATTATTCCAGAATTGGTCATTTCTTGGTTAATCAAGACCTGATTTTTTTCCAACAGATGGTACAAGTCATCAGCAACTTTTAGTTGCACGATCAAGAGATGCCTTTTTCTCTCTCTCTTCTTCAATAGTTGCCTCAGCACAATTTTTATATTTTTGCAGTCAATCCTGGTAGATCCCTCGAACTATCTCCATATATATATACAAGTAAAGACTGGCCTACTTAAGGCATATGAGAACCAATTTGGATTATAGATTAGAAACATACAGTAATAACAAGGCTAAATCAACATATTCAGTACTTTTGTCTGATGATATGGTAACAACACTGTTACAAGAAACATAACACACTATTTGGTCTTGTTACCTTATGGTTAGAAAAAATGTTTTAAAAAATTGAAGGAAGACCTCCAATTAGCTGGTAGGAAGGAGTCAAGGAAGCTACTGGATGAGTTGTGAGTGATGGTCACTAACAGTTGGAGAATATTTGTCCATAGTGTCACCAAAAGTTGACAACAATAACAGTTGTACACACATCTGTATTGATGTCTAATAGCTGGGATTATGCTATCTGACAATAGCATAACTTTATCTTCATTGTTATCATCCCATTGGGTGACTAAACACTATTGTTATCTAACAATGCGAGGTTGCCTTCTAAATGAACCCATTAGTGTACTACCTAAAAAAAAATCTCCATTCACATTTTATTGTCACTCAATTTGTCACATCATTTGGTCCAGCACTAATTACATAAAAGAAGTATATCGGAAACTCCCCGCTGTTATCGAGTCAACATAAACTATTTATTTATTTGGTCTAGTGTTTCTAATCTATAATCCTAATTGTGGGGACCTTAGACTTTCCACTTTTTTGTTTTGTCTCCCTGAGTGTATTTCTCTATATACAGTTAAACCTGTCTATAGCGCCCCCTCTAAATAGCACCTTCCTCTCTATAGCGCCCGATTTTAAACATTAAAATGTAAACATTTCACATTAAAAGTGACCTGTCTATATCCCCCCCCCCCCTCTAAAGCACCCTATTTTGGTGAGTCCCAAGAGGGGGCGCTATAGACAAGGTTTAACTGTATATAGGAAAGTGTTGTTATAGAAACTTCTTGCCTCTCATTGGTTCTCGTGGTGTAGACTATGTATGTATGTAATATTACGATATTTCTTGGTGATGGTTGATTGAGTTGTTTGATTGATTGATGATTGTTGTGGGCGCAGTCGTGTTTGCTGAGATAGTAAGGTATTCACACAGGGGAAAATAACGAGGACACATGGTTGGATTGAAATAGGCCAACGATCAAGGGAGAAAGGGGTGACTATGGGGTTCTTGACTAAGGCAAGGCTGTCACATAGTGAACATTCGACTTATCTGGGTGATGAGGAAGATGGTGGCGAGGTCCTGACTCTGGCAGGTCCAGGTGCTAACTCGATGCTGTCCAGGTCCCAACTCGTTCCTATGATGCCGAGTTCCTAACTCACTAAACTGAGTCCGAGCTTTAACATGTAAACTTCTCAGGGCTCTCATTGGATGACCGTCTACTCGTGGCCGTTTCTCATTGGTCTTAGCTAATCCTCCTGGACTCTGATTGGATCTTTGTTAATCCTTTGTCCTTGTCTTGTTTTAACATGATCCCGGAAGGGGAAGGTTCTTGAACTCAGTTTTTATGAGTTCCTGGATAATAAAACCTGCTAATGACCGTTTCCTCTCTGATGGCCTTTCTCCCAGATTCGCTAAGCCTCGTCTTTATTAAAATCTTTAGATCATACATTGCATACATATTGTGGTGGGGCTACATCCAGTTATGTACAAATTATGACATGTATGTATGTATCTGTTAGTGTGTATGTTTCCTCCATGGTGGTGATGGACGTGGTCAGTGCGTGTGCCAGCTGGAGACAGTGGCATGGTGGACTCTCCTCCCATGGTGAACGGCCAGCGGCTGCAGACTCCTGGCAACAGTTACTTCAGTGTCCCAAAACATACCCCGGTGATCTTCAGCGAGGTGGGGGGGCCGCACCGTGCTCCGCCTCTTGGTGGGGGATGCCGGCCATGAGACAGAGGAGTATCTTCTCCAGGAGTCCGCCCCGCAGTGGGTCACGGACGTCGTCATCACCGTAAGTCAACACTTTGTTGTAGATCACCACACATCCAATATGTTGTGACACCATACTAAGCATTCCCCACCATTTCCAAGAGTTGGTAAAACTGATACAGTAGAACAACTGCCATGAGAGAAGAACACTCCTTCTAGAGATTACCTCTCTAGAAAGGACAGCTTTCATCACCAAAATGACCATATTTAGTTGCTCTCCACTTTGTTGTAGTTCAGTTCAACACACAACCAATATGTTGTGACACCATACTAGGCATTCCCCACCATTTCCAAGAGTTGATACAGTAGAACAACTGCCATGTAGAACACTCCTTCTAGAGGATACCTCTCTTGAAAAGACAGTTTTAATCACTAAAATGACCATATTTAGTTGCTCTCCAATAGGGGGAATTCTCTCTACAAAGGACAGTTTTCATCACCAAAAATGACCATTTTTACTATTTAATTGCTCTCTGGTAAAACTCTCTCTAAAGGAAACTTTGCAACAAGGTGAGACAAAGGTTCTACTCTACTAACCACCTAATTAAAATAAATTTTGACTTTGTACCATTTAGATTAGAGATGTAAGGTATAACAAGACTGTATTCATATATAAAAAAAGACAATTCAAAGAAGCCTTTTTCATCCAAAAGACATGTGCTTCAATTAATAGAATGGAAGAAAGGGGAAATATAAATGATATTTACAGATATGCCTTTAATTATATATATTTTTTTAAATCCAATTTTAATTCTAAGAAAAATATTTCAAGTTGTCTTAAAAAACTATTTTTCCTTATCTGTTATCTTGTTTAAACACTTGATAACAATACTATTTAAGAACTTGCTGTGATATTTTTTCTCATTTATTCGTTTGTCTGATGATGGTGACAATGCTGTTGCTGAAACGTCACACATTAATAAATTATTTGGATTAGGTCTTATTTTTTTTATTTTATTATAATCTATAATCCAAATTGTGCTTTATCAAGACTGTACACCTATCCCCCGATTTACACGGTACTTGTTTTACACGTTTTCGCTTTTACACGGTTTTCCAAATAAGTTTTTTTTTTATCGCACTATACTAAATGCTACTGTGATTGAACACATGCGCTGTGTACACATCTCACCAGGAAACCCGAGCTTATGTGCTGACTACATATTTTTTACCCTGTCAATGCATTTTATTTTTATTTCTGTGTACACCTATCCCCCGATTTACACGTTTTTCTCAGGAACGTATCTACCGTGTAAATCGGGGGGATAGGTGTATTCACTTTTTATCTGAAGATAAAGCAGCATAGTAGCAGATAAAAAGTGAATATAGTCTTGATAAAGTAGCAGCACTGTTAATGAAATGCAGCAAGCAGTTTTTATCTATTTGATTGTGGTCTTGTTACCTCATCTCAATATACCTTCCTTATAAATACCATTACTTGTTAGAACAATTGGGACTTTAGAATTATGATCTTACATCCAAGTTGTTATTATAATGAGGTGTTCCACTGAGGTATATACTAACAAAATTAATGAGTGAATCTCGCTTTTTCATATTTTCTAAACTCAATATAACTCCCAACAATTTCTATGTCAAAATGTGGAATAAATTGAGAGGAGAAATATTTAGGTAAAAGCATAGCTTAAAATGTCATTTATATTTCTTTCTTTTATTCTTTCGGCTCATTTCTTTTTGAATGAAAATTTACACATACACTAGAACCTAAATGAGAGGACACCTCTTTATAAAGGACAGTTTTCATTTTCAAAATTACAATTTTTACTATTTAGTAACTCTTTAGTAAGAGGACATTTCTCTCTCTAAAGGACACTTTAACTCTTCAATTAGGTGTTCTTTACAGGGAGGTTCTACTACATACGTAAATATGTTATTTATAATCCAAACTGTATATCCTCCCTCTTCCATGTCTTATATAAGACCCATTAGTATTTAAAAGAGTAAAATTTTTTCTGGAGATCCCTAACCTAAAGAATTGACTGGTGTGTGTTCAGAAAAACATGCCTAGGTTTTCAAAGATTCCATTCTACCTCCTGTCCCATCCCTCATCCAGCGGAGCCAAGCCCCTACGCAAGGAGCGGCTGTCGGCCAGTGACATGCTGCAGGTGCGCAAGGTACTTGAACATGTGTACGAGAAGATCATTGGAGGGAGCCAGGCGGATGGCCAGCCTCTGCCGGAGGATTCAGCAGAGGAGAGGGTGGAGCTGCTGTGTCAGGACCAGGTAAGTCAGTCTGTGATAGGCTCCTCCAAGAGAGACTTTAGGTTGTGGTCTCTCATTGGAGACTACTGTATAACCCAACCTCCCATAAGAGACCACTTCCAGGAGAAACCCAGTTTAACCATTGGAGACTACTGTATAACCCAACCTCCCATAAGAGACCACTTCCAGGAGAAACCCAGTTTAACCATTGGAGACTACTGTATAACCCAACCTCCCATAAGAGACCACTTCCAGGAGAAACCCAGTTTAACCATTGGAGACTACTGTATAACCCAACCTCCCATAAGAGACCACTTCCAGGAGAAACCCAGTTTAACCATTGGAGACTACTGTATAACCCAACCTCCCATAAGAGACCACTTCCAGGAGAAACCCAGTTTAACCATTGGAGACTACTGTATAACCCAACCTCCCATAAGAGACCACTTCCAGGAGAAACCCAGTTTAACCATTGGAGACTACTGTATAACCCAACCTCCCATAAGAGACCACTTCCAGGAGAAACCCAGTTTAACCATTGGAGACTACTGTATAACCCAACCTCCCATAAGAGACCACTTCCAGGAGAAACCCAGTTTAACCATTGGAGACTACTGTATAACCCAACCTCCCATAAGAGACCACTTCCAGGAGAAACCCAGTTTAACCATTGGAGACTACTGTATAACCCAACCTCCCATAAGAGACCACTTCCAGGAGAAACCCAGTTTAACCATTGGAGACTACTGTATAACCCAACCTCCCATAAGAGACCACTTCCAGGAGAAACCCAGTTTAACCATTGGAGACTACTGTATAACCCAACCTCCCATAAGAGACCACTTCCAGGAGAAACCCAGTTTAACCATTGGAGACTACTGTATAACCCAACCTCCCATAAGAGACCACTTCCAGGAGAAACCCAGTTTAACCATTGGAGACTACTGTATAACCCAACCTCCCATAAGAGACCACTTCCAGGAGAAACCCAGTTTAACCATTGGAGACTACTGTATAACCCAACCTCCCATAAGAGACCACTTCCAGGAGAAACCCAGTTTAACCATTGGAGACTACTGTATAACCCAACCTCCATTAAGAGACCACCTACATGAGACCCAGTGTAGCCATTTTTTTTTTTTTATTGTTATATTTAGAAATGGCTCAGCTACTTTACCAGCTGATTGCTGGCATGTTGTTTGTCTCTCTACAATTTAAAAATTCATCTTAGTCATCAAGAAAGGTTGTACTCATAAAGTCAATAATAGTCATACGCTGCTGCTGTGTTCAGGTTCTGGATCCCAACATGGACCTGAGGACAGTACGCAGCTTCATCTGGAAGAGTGGCGGAGACCTGGTCCTCCATTACCGCGCAATCAAATAACCAACCAGCCACCAGTGTTGTACATACAACTGTAAATACTCCACCTTTTATTAACTGCTTTGTAACTTCCATTGTATTTATTAAAAACAGATTCTAAAAAATTATGAAAAAATTATAATGAAATATGTATGGCTTCTTTTTTAATGTATAAATACACCTATCCCCCGATTTACACGGTACTTTTTTTTTTTTACACGTTTTCGCTTTTACACGGTTTTCCAAATAAGTTTTTTTTTTTTTTTATCGCACTATACTAAATGCTACTGTGATTGAACACATGCACTGTGTACACATCTCACGAGGAATCCCGAGCTTATGTACTGACTACATATTTTAACCTGTCAATGCATTTTATTTTTATTTCTGTGTACACCTATCCCCCGATTTACACGTTTTTCTCAGGAACGTATCTACCGTGTAAATCGGGGGATAGGTGTATTTCTCTATATACACTCAGTTCTGTTTTCTCCTCTAAAAAAAAGTACTGGAGAGTTTTTTTTTTTTAAATGGCATTTGGTCTCAATCCTAATGAATAGAGAACTTAATTGAAGCTCTTAGTGTAAGCTCCTCTACTGAAGCTCCAGAACACATTTTGGCTTGTATTAGTTGTACTAAACAGGACTTTTGGGAGAGGCCGCTGCTTGAGGGTTTAGCTATATTTTTAGTCTCTTTAATGGAAAGAGATTACTGAAAAAAAAAAGAGTAATGTGAAAAAATAAGATCATCCCCAAATGAAAAAAAAAGACTTATTTCTGAAGGACTTTGTTGGGTTTTAAACCGTTTGGTTTTCGACCACTACAACCCAGGTTCGATTCCCGCATTAGAAACTTTTTTTCTGTTTGAAAAAAAAAATTTTTTTTTTAAATGCTCCAATGGCCCCCTGATTCTTGCAAAAATCTAACCCGACCAGCGAGTGCAAGTAACCAAACGGGGCTCTGGCACATTTGTAAGTGTAAAGTTGAACGGCTTTCACATGTGTAGACATGTGGTGCGCTTACATTAAAAAGGCAGTCGCTAACTACCCACCATGATTATCATGGCCTGTACCACGTGTACTAGGGATAAGCAAAAAAAAAAAATTATCCCTAGTACAAGCCATGATAACCATTGTGTATAAAGGTTGGCGATGACAGTTTATACCACATATAGGTTTTTAACTTTTAATTAGACAAATTTAATTTCAATTTAGACATTTTTAATTTAGACACATGGACTTTTTATAGAAATGTCTAAATTGAAATGAAAAATGTCTAAATATAAATTAAAATTGTCTAATTAAAAGTTAAAAACATTTATATGAAAATTTGAAACTATTATAGACGCGTATGATTCTTTTGAAAATTAAACAATTTCTACTGTCCTTACTGCAATGGAAAATTTAATGGGAGAGCCTGGCTAATTTCCATTGCAGTAAGGACAGTAGAAATTGTTTAATTTTCAAAAGAATCATACAGGTCTATAATAGTTTTGTTTTTCATAACAGATGGCGCGCTAATGCATCATAATACCACATATATATGTCATAATATTACTCTTCCAGGAATAATAAAGTAAACCTAGAGTCAGCCCAGAGAGAGACAGCAGCTAAAGTCCAGTCATTTGAGACACCAGCGACATTCCAGGGGGCGACCACAGGGGCGTTACTTGGAACCTCAGGACTAATTAAGACAGTTGGTGATTGTGTGCGACAACGAACGGCCGGCCGCTCAGCGGTGGCCGGCCCCGGGCCTCTCCCATCTCTCTCTCTCTCTGGTTGTCTGGGTTCATCTTCCAAATTGTGGTGTGATTATTTCTCTTTCCCCACATTATTATTATATTGTCACATTGAAAGTCGACAGGATCTTATCACACATATATATATATATATACAGAGAGAGAGGAAGGTAATAAGACCAAATAAATGGTTTGTTGTATGTGTTTCTGTAACAGTATTGTTACGATCAGACAAAAAGTAATTTTGAATCTATTTTAAATTAAAGAGGTTCTACTGAAGTCAGAATTCACCAAACTTCAAACAAAAAATACAAGAAAATAACACCTAATCCAAATAATTTGTTGTTGTTTCTTATCCCCTTGTGTAAAGATTACATGAATTCCATGAGTTCATGCTCCTCAAGCTGTTTTATGATAAGCAGCGGCCTCTCCCAAAGGTCCTGTTTAGTACATCTAATGCAAGCCAAAATGTGTTCTGGAGCTGCAGGTGGCAAGCTACATTTTGGGCAAGTAGGGATAAATTTTGTTATTATTTTCTATCTTCAATGGCTTGAGATGGCCTGTTCTAAATATTGTTGTTTGATGCTGTCTATTTCTGATGTTCAGAGCTCCTCCTGGGTTCACTCCACTGTACCAACTGTGCTACGGGGAAAGAAGCCCTGTCTTGGCACCAGCCTTAGGGCTGGGAAAAGGACAGGGACGCCCACCCCTCACTCACCCTTGAGGATAGGGGAGTGGAGAGGCGACTCTGCGTGTTTGTCCTTGCGTCGGGGTGCCACTGGCTGATCGCCAGTGAAGCTGTAAGCTGGCCATTGGCCCTTGGTTAGCTGGCGCGAGGCGCACGAGTCTTGAAACTCTTGGGTCTTCACTCTGTGTGTGCGCCATTGGGAGCGCCTTGCCATGCACGCCATGAAAAACCAAGGGGTGCACACAGTAGTACCACCCTCCCGCCTTCGCGTTGGTTCTCTGTGTAAACCTCAGAACCTCAGAGGTCCTTGATTCGTCGGCAGATTCAGGGAGTACTGTGAACAAAGGGTTCGAGGGCCAAAGGGGGGGGAGTCCTATTGGAGAGTAGGATGGGTTTAACTAAGTCTGAACGGGATGGCTCGGTCAGCAACCTTGCCATGAACTCTCGGAGACGCCTGTGGGTTTGATTGGTCGACCCCATGGAGCCAGACCATAATGGCGGGCGCGAGGGGCCAAACAATGGCCGCTCGGTGCATGGAGAATGCATCATTCCTTTTGGTTAGGTGACCTAGATACAGCAATGGGTATGCTATCGCATGCCGGTTTATGGACCGAAAGGTCTGGGTGGCCACTGCTCCAAGGATGTACCAACTGTGCTTATGTGGGATCCTCCAGGTTTTGTTTATTTTTGTTTTGGCTATTGTTTCTATTTCTTTAAAAGTAAGTTTATTTTTCTGTGGCAAGGGTTCTTTTGTGCCTTTTTTCGCTAGCACATCAGCAGCTTCATTGCCCTCAATGCCAACGTGTGAGGGTATCCATTGAAGGTGAATTTTTGAGGTTTTTGAGAGTTTTTGGAGATAACCAATTATGTTCCTGCTTACTTTGTCTCTGAGTTCCCCTGTGTGACTCAAGTGTTGTATGGCACTTCTACTATCAGTAAGAATCCAGATATCTTGATAATTAGTATTTCTGATGGATTTTAAGGCTTCATAGATGGCTATAAGTTCTGATCTGAACACTGAGCAAAAATTTGGGTTTCTTCTGTTCATTTTCTCAATGCCATTTGTGGTTTTGATGAGACAGCCACTGCCAGTGTGCCCTAGCTCGTCTCTGCTACCATTGGTATAGATAGTTATTGCATTTTTAGGAATGTTATTAATTATTTCTAATGATAATTGTTTTAAGTATTTTGGTATTGTTTGTTGCTGGGTTCATTTAAAGTGGCATTAAAAATAACATTTTGTAGTGGTTTGCATGGAGATATTTTTTCTGCTAAATAATTTTTTTCCACTTTATATTTTAAAAATCCATTTCTTTGTTAGCATTGTTAGAAGAGGAGTAGACCTCTTTAAAAATCTTGACTTCAACTGATCCAGTTGATGGACCTCAGCAAGGGTCCTACTCCAGGGATACGGAGGAGCTGCGTCTGTACTCATGTTAGAGTCGGCAGCAAAGGCGTCTGCTTCCATGTTAGGAACGGCCTCAAACTACAGGCAAAGACAGACTTTCACCAAAGTGTGCCTGGATCATGGTGCCATGATCAACGAAAGCTGTACCCCTACACCCCATTCCATGAGATCCTAATAATTTATTAATGTGTGACGTTTCATCAACAGCATTGTCACCATCATCAGACAAAAGAATAAATAATTTTTATTCTTTTATCTGATGATGGTGACAATGTTGTTGCCGAAATGTCACACCAATAAATTATTTGGATTAGGTCTTATTTTCTTGTTTTATAATCTATAATCCAAATTGTGCTTTATCATTCAAAAAAAAAAATAACACACATCTTATAAAAAAAAAAAGATATATATTTTACGTGGCTAACATTCTATATATAATTTAGAAGGAAACTTAAAAAATAGGACCTTGGGGCATGGCTAGAGGGAGGCATGTGGAAGACATCGAGCCAGCCGTTCTTGCGAGAAAGATCAAGATGGCGGCGGGGTGTCAGGCTTGTTGGGATACTCCCTGGCTCCAAACAACAGCGACCCCACTCGTACATTGGTGCTGCCCATCTCCACCTGCCCAGCATGACATGGGTGTTACTCATTTATAAAAACAAAACAAAATCTCTTGATCATGCAAAGTTGCTGATGGCTTGCATCATCTGTCGGAATAAATATTAAAAATGGTATTTTGAAAATTCTATAATAATTTAAATAAATGTGAAAAAATAGTACAAATGAAATATTGTACTGGGATAAGGTACATAAATTATGAAAAAGGCATCTCCTTAATGTGAAACTGAAAGTTACTGATGGCTTGCACCATCTATCAGAATAAATATCAATTATTCTCAAAAATTCAACAAGAATAGTTGATATTTATTCCGATAGATGGCGCAAGCCATCAGCAACTTTTAATTGTAAGATCAGGAGATGGCTTTTTTTCTTAATTTATCCTCTTGATCCCTGGACAATCTCACTTTTGTTCTATTTCTCTAATTTAGAACAATTTTATAAAATGGTTATCTCTAGTATACACATGATAGAGGCCATGATAATCATGGTGGGTAGTAGCTAGTGAAGGTTTTTACTGTAAGTGCACCACATAACAACAACAACAAAAAGCCTTTATTTAGGGTCACTGACCCTATACAGGATTCACCAGAGGTATGCATAAGAACAAAGCAGTGAGACAAAGGAAACAACGATATAGACAGAAGAAAAAGAAAAAAAAAAAACAAGAAAGAGGGAAGCAAGAAAAACAACACAAAAAGAGTAGCAGTAAGAAAGTGAGGAGTGAGTGTCACTTGGCCTTCTTCTGAGATATGGACTTGTGGAAACCATAAAATGCCGTAGCAATATACTTATTCTGGGTCATATTGTCAATAATTGATGGAAGTGAAGCACCACATATCAACATATATAGAAAGCAGTTCAACTATTGCACTTACAAATGTGCCAGAGTCCCATTTGGTTAGCTGCAGTCCAACATGACATGGATGAACAGGGTTGTATGTTTCGGTTACTCATTTAGAACAAAAGAAAAAAAAGGCATCTCCTGATCATGCAGCTCAAAGTTGATGATTACTTGCGCCATCTATCAGATTTAGATGGGATCCTCCAGTTCTTGTTTATTTTTGTTTGACTACACAGAAACACAAGGTAATAACACCAAGTCCAAATTACTAAATAGTGTGTGATGTTACTGAAAGGTCACACATTATTTATTTATTTAGATTTGGTGTGATTATACTTTGTGTATCTACCAATAAAAAAAAATGATTTGTCTAATGACATAGCATCTTTATTCACAAAACTATATCCAATATGTATAGTGCACATTAAAATAAAGCCAGTGTTTGCCAAAGCTTATTCACTGAGTCTGCACAAAAAAAGTGAATAAAATAAATTTTAACGTAATTACAAACACAAGGTAATAAGACGAACTCCGCCTTTGCC
This sequence comes from Cordylochernes scorpioides, assembly GCA_030710605.1. Classification (NCBI taxonomy): domain Eukaryota; kingdom Metazoa; phylum Arthropoda; class Arachnida; order Pseudoscorpiones; family Chernetidae; genus Cordylochernes; species Cordylochernes scorpioides. The sequence goes on from CP092880.1 coordinate 55,427,751, forward strand.
GGTCCCAAGCCCGGATGAAAAAGGAGGAGGGGGAGCAGTAACAAGCTCACTAAAAAACCTGGGTTCAGCTGGCCCGGCTGATAGTACCCTGTAAGGGCTCCTGATCCAGGTATACAGGATGAGCAGCGTTTGTACTCCATGTTAGGAGCGGCTGCACATGGCGTCTGTTCCTCATGTCAGAGGCGGCCATTTCTTTTGGAGCTAAGTCGGCCTGCCACTGAGTAGTGCTCCCAGTCTTAATGACAAAGGCAGACGCATTCTACTTCACCCAGTGTGGAGATAAGAAAGAAGAAGAAGAGGTAATAAGACAAAATCCAAATAAATAGTGTGTGACATTTCTGTAACATCATTGCTACTGTTATCAGACAAAAGAATTGAATGAAAAAAATATCACAGCATTTTTCAGTACTTTTAATGATGGTAACAAGGTTGTTACACTATTTATTTGGTGTTACAGTAGAACTACCTCTCTGTAAAGGACACCTAGTTGCAGAGCCAAAGTGTCCTTTATAGAGAGGTGTCCTCTAGCTTGAGTGTCCTCTCATGGAGGTTCTACTGTATTTCCTTGTTTTTCTAATCTATGATCCAAATTGTACCTTATAATGTATCTTATAATTGTACCTTTTAATGTACAGTTAAACCTGTCTATAGTGCCCCCTCTAAATAGCGCCTCCCTCTCTATAGCGCCCCATTTTAAATACGTAGTACGATGCAATTTTCATTAAAAGTGACCTGTCTATAGCACCCTATTTTGGTGAGTCCCAAGAGGGGGTGCTATAGACAGGTTTAACTGTATTTGTAAAGGAAGTGGGCTGTGCCCCCTTATCACATGAATATCATCACAAATTTAAACTAAATACCAAATGTATGTCAAACTGTCCAATAAAGGAGAGTACTCACCGCCAGCTCGTAGTCTGCTGACATCCCCATGCTCAGCTCCAAAGATGGCAGTCCCAGCTTGCTGCAGACCTGGTCCCTGCACTGAGCCAGCTTGAGGAAGTCTGGGTTTGGACCTGCGGTGTGCTCAGCCATTCCGATAGTCATCAGTCCAATCAGAGAGAGGTGCGGACACTTGGCAACCACGTATTGGGCTGTTGGGACCACTTCATCTGGCTCCAGTCCTCCTTTACCTGTGTCACAGCTCTGAGGTAGGAACACCACTCGACAGATGGGGATGGCAAACTGAAGATGGCTGAGAGGACCTTGAGAGAGGGTTGACTCCCTAATCTTTTACTTAATTTTACCAACTCTGATCTGAAACCATTATCTGCTGCTCTCTTATACTCTCCTATTATTTTATTACCCTGTTTATAACCGGGTACTTGCTTAGTTGCATAAACACACCTATTTGCTTAGGATCACTTATTTACATATACACTCCTTGACAAAACTAAAGGAAGTTGTACCTTTTATAGCATGTATATCGGGATTGAGACAATAACCCTGAAAGATATTACAGTGACCTTTATTGAAGACACACGAGATAACCAAATACACTCATGAACAAAACTTAAGGAAGTTGTACCTTTTATAGCATGTATATCGGGATTGAGACAATAACTCTGAAAGATATTAGTGTCCTTTATTGAAGACAAACGAAATAACCAAATACACTCCTGGACAAAACTAAAGGAAGTTGTACCTTTTATACCATGTATATCAGGATTCGGACAATAACTCTGAAAGATATTACAGTGAACTTTATTGAAGATAGACAAGATAACCAAATGTGTACAAAAATGCTTTTGTGTCCTTAATAAAAACGATAACCAGTAACATTAAAGACTTTCCACTTAAGTTTTGTCTCCATGAGTGTATACATTTATTAGCATAAATACATTATTTTGGAAATTAAAACTATTTATGAGGACCCATATGATTCTTTTGAATAAAATGATTTTTCTATTGCCCTTAGTGCAATAATAAAACCCTCCCAGAGAAGTTTCACCAGTTTAGCAGTATGGTAGATTAAACTGATGAAACTGCTGGGAGGGTTCATCACTGAGGAACCAGAGGCTCTCCCATTTATTTTTGTTATTGCAGTAAGGGCGATAAAAAAAAAATATTTTAATTTAAACAATCATACGGGTCGTTAATAGTTAAATTTTAAAAACAGATGGCGCTCTGATGCATCATATTTATAAAGAACCTTATTTACCTAAATACCCTTTTTACATACATACATACATACATACATACATACATACATACATACATACATACATACATACATACATACATAGATAGACTTATTTGCACACAAGGGGAAGAGTTAAGAAAGAAAGAAGAGCCACCTACTTTCCTCCCCGCTGGTGTTGACTTGTAGCATGACCAACAGGGGGTCCCGTGGTGGGGTCAGCTTGGACCATCCGGTATTCAGGGAGTCCGCCAGTTTAATAGAATCCAGGGTCTCCATCATGTGGAGTCTCTCTGTGCCTGGACACATGTGGAGTATACATATCTGGGGAGTAAACCATTCATATGTGGGAGTGGAATAAAAAAACATGTTAATCTTTTACTCAACACATATAAAAAATATGGTAAATATTTCAATACAACACATTACTATAGTGTTAAATCTACTTCCAACAGGATAATGAGACTTATTGTTAAACAATATTTCTCTCAACGCAGCCCAAATCTTAAAAAATTATTAATACAAAACCCAACTGCTAAAAAATATTTCAACACAGCCCAAATGTTTAACAATCATGCAACAAAAACCTATTGTTTAACAATCATTCAACATAGCCCAATTATTTACAATCTTTCAACATAGCCCAATTATTTAACAATCTTTCAACATAGCCCAATTGTTTAACAATCTTTCAACACACCCCAATTGTTAAACAATCTTTCAACACAGCCCAATTGTGTTTAACAATATTTCAACACAGCCCAATTGTTTAACAATCTTTCAACACACCCCAATTGTTAAACAATCTTTCAACATAGCCCAATTGTGTTTAACAATATTTCAACACAGCCCAATTGTTTAACAATCAATCAACATAGTCTCTCTCTCGTCTGCCTTGTTTGTACACTATAGTTAGCTGAAGAAGGGCTTGCCCGAAAGTTTCCTTTAATAGCGTTAATAAAAAGAGTTACGGCGATATATGATCTCCTATTTCTAAATTGTTGAAATCCGCAATCCGTTTACCATGAACAGCCCAATTGTTTAACAATCAATCAACATAGCCCAATTGTTTAACAATCTTTCAACACAGCCCAATTGTTTAACAATCTTTCAACACAGCCCAATTGTTTAACAATCTTTCAGCATAGCTCAATTGTTTAGCAATATTTCACCACAACCCAATTGTTAAACAATTATTAAACACAGCCCGAGTGTTTAACAATCTTTCAAGCCAATTGTTTAACAAGCTTTCAACAAAGCTAATTGCTAAACAATCACATTCAGTACAACAAGTACAACAAATTATAGTACAACTGCCAGCTACTTACTTAGAAGCTTGTTCACCTTATTCCTCTGGAGCCGTCCAATGAAATGCCACAGGATGTCCGGACATTGATCCAGTATCTGACAACACACAGTACAGGGGTTCTACCACTTCTCACATTGAGAGTTAAAAATTTATTGAAGACACACGAGATAACCAAATACACTCATGGACAAAACTTAAGGAAGTTGTACCTTTTAGCATGTATATCGGGATTCAGACAATAACTCTGAAAGATATTACAGTGACCTTTATTGAAGACACATGAGATAACCAAATACACTCATGGACAAAACTTAAGGAAGTTGTACCTTTTAGCATGTATATCGGGATTGAGACAATAACTCTGAAAGATATTACAGTGACCTTTATTGAAGACACACGAGATAACCAAATACACTCATGGACAAAACTTAAGGAAGATGTACCTTTTAGAATGTATATCGAGATTCAGACAATAACTCTGAATGATATTACAGTGACCTTTATTGAAGACACATGAGATAACCAAATACACTCATGGACAAAACTTAAGGAAGTTGTACCTTTTATCTTGTATATCGGGATTGAGACAATAACTCTGAAAGATATTACAGTGACCTTTATTGAAGATACACGAGATAACCAAGTATGAACAAAATTGCCTCTTTTTCCTTAAAAAAAAAAGATGATCGGCAACATAAAAACTTTACACTTCCATAAGTTTTGTCCATAAGTATTTGCCATAAGCTAAAAATGAATATAGCCTGTAAATGTGAATAATACATCGGCAGTTCAGCGAGTGCTATGTACTAAGTCCTGCTAAATGGTGCACGCTTTGGGCGGGAAGTTTTTGTAAACATTAGCCGCCATCTTTGGGGGTAACGATCATGCTAGCCATTTGGAATTTTGAAATTACTTTCTTAATTAATCTTTATTTTATCCATGATAAGGCACCATTTGGATAATAGAATATAAACACAAGGTAATAAGACCGCACATTTGTAAGTACAAAGTCAAATTGCTTTTCACATGTGTAGACATGTGGTGCACTTACAGTAAAAGCAGTCGCCTACTTATACCCACCATGATTATCATGGCCTGTACCATGTGTACTAGGGATAAGCCAAAAAAAAAAGGGGTAGTAAGACCAGATATAAATAAATAAAGTGTGATGTTTCGGTAACAGCATTGTTAACATCTTCAGACAAAAGTACTGAAAAATGATGCAATATTTTTTTCTCATTCAGTACACACATTATTTATTTATTTGGATTTGTGGTCTTATTACCTTGTGATTATTTTATCCATTCAAAACTTATGCAGAGAAACTGAACAAACTGCTCTTCACCTTATCTATGACTGTCCGAACTTTACAGAAATGAGACATCGTTTGTTTCCTGATCTAAATGATTTAACTCTCTTACATCAGCCACTTTGTCTATATAAATTTTACGAACTCTGTCTAATAATACATGTAAATTTGTAAATATTTAATTCTAAGTTCTAATTTGTGCGTTGTTTTGTTTCCTCTGTATTAGGTGCAAATATTTCAATATTGCACCTGGTTGATTAATAAAATGAAAAAAAAAAATTAAGCTCATGTAGTAAATTATTATTCTATTCTACTCAAATGACTCCTCGGCTTCATTAACACGCGGCAATACTTTTATCATTTCAGTATTATTTTCAATGACATTTTTAAAAAAAAAATATATATATGTCATAATTTGTATAATTAATGCCAAGAGATATAATTTATTTTCGTCAAAATAAGTATGTAAATATGTTAAGCTTGTATTAAAATGTAAATATGCAAATTCATCCATCTATAAAAACGGTACAAAAAATAAAGGTGGCAGACATCGAGGGTGCGCTGTTCGCTTGGCTGGAGCTGATTCTTGGGGATTGTAGACACAACACTTGCGCCCTTTCATTTGACCATGTGTGTGGCAGCTACGACATATATATGTCATAATTTGTATATAATTAAATGCAACCCCGACCCACTATGTATGTACCATGTATGATTTTCAAAGATTTAATAAAAGAATAAGGTAACTGGAGGAAAGAAAGTAACAAAAGACATAGGAAGACGTCGCAGTTAACCTTCTGACCCCAGGTCCCTGCGAGCTAAGTTTAAACCGACACTTCCTGGAAAAACAGGACGTATCTAATGACCAGAAGTTATAAATGTTAAAGCTAACATTCAATACTTCCTGACAAAGCAGGACGTATTTTGATAACCGCGGAAGTAAATCGAGTCGAACAAATAAGACACTTCCTGACCCAGGCCGGGCGTAACTAACACCAAAGGAAGCCGCCGGCCCATCAGAAGACAGCACCTTAAGTAGGTCAACCAATAGGAAAAGAGCATGTGACATCTCTCGACCAATCAAAAGACAACACCTCAAGTAGGTCAACCAATAGGAAAGGATCATGTGACATCTCTCGACCAATCAGAGAGAAACTGAGGCTTGGTGTTAAATCGGAAAGCAAGAATGGGTAGTTACGCTTGAGCTCTCATAGGAACAACACCTACAGGGTTCACTGGCTCTCGCCGAGTTCGGACAGTGCTCCTTCGCTTCCAACAAGGTAACATCTACTCTAGAGATATCTCTCTCCGCTCATTTCATCATCGCCATGTGATCAACTAATTAATAAGTCAAATCGCTCAACTCTTCTCAAGCTTTCTTCCCTCCAACACAGTTGCCTCTTATTTTCCAACTCAATCACGTGTCCTGATTATTCCTAACTGTATGCTGCAACTTCCACTCAAACGACTGCGCTTCAACCAAATCTCACCATTCGCATCCAACAACAAGAAACCCCGCAACGATATTGCCACATATATATATGTTATATTGAAATATTTTATTTAAAATGTTATATTAAGGTATTATTTTATTTAAAATTATAATTTCATAGATACAAATATTTTGTTAAATCGACCGCCAGAGGTCACGCTTTGCATATAAAAACTCGTTGTTGTTCTTCCCCGTTGGTCGGCCCAAAACTTTTGTACATTATGTAAATAAGCTTTTCTTTTTTATTCTTACACCTTAAGCCAGGCAGTACTTGTACAAAATTATGTTTTTAAAATGAATCATTTCTCAGCTCAATAAAAGCAATTGCTAATCAAAACCATTTTTATTATTATTCTTTCAAGATTTTAACCACGACTGCACCACCATTACAATAATCCTCAACATGATCTAAATTCAAACAGAAAATAATATTTTAAAATTAATATAATATAAGTCGACAGGATATCTGAAACTTGTGTGGACAATATCCCAAAAGCAAAATTTTTTCAAACTCAAATATGCAAATCTCTCTCCCAATCAAAAATAGTTCATTTTAATCAAAAATAGCTCATTTCAATCAAAAATAGTTCATTTCAATCAAAAATAGTTCATCTCATTCAAAAATAGCTTTCACAATCAAAAATAGTTCATTTCAATCAAAAATAGTTTATTCACTGATATGCAAATTCTTCTTCAATCAAAAATAGTTTTCACAATCAAAAATAGCCATCTCCATGCAAACATAGCCATCTCAAAACAAACATAGCCATCTCCAAACAAACATAGCCTTCTCGACAAGCAAACATAGCCATCACCATCTCAAGAAGTTTCAAGCAGTCTTCTCCCTTCCAACTCCAGCCATCGCATCTTCCGCCCAACACCAGTCATCTCCATCTACAGCCAACTCCAGCCAGCATCATCCATTTCAAGGTATTTTGTATCAAACATTTGCGCAGTTTACCTAATTTTAATTTGTAATTTTCACCAATACTTCTAAATAGTTTTCAATCGATTATTTGCTTAAATATACCCTTTTTGTCAAATTAATTTTATGTATCAATTTTACCATAGTTGTTTTTGCCCCGTTAAATATTATCACACCTTTTGATCCTTGTAAACCTTTATTTTCCTTTGTATAATTAGTTCCCAAAATATCTCTTTCCATACTTTACCATTAAATATTTACAATTAAGTTCAACTATTAACACCATATCAGTTTTGATACACTATATGCAAAGCAGTCGGCCAGGAGAACAACAATAATCAATTGCATTTTCTTACACTATCAATATCTTTTAAATAATTAGCTAATATTTTTCATTGTTTAACATATTTCAACTTTTCCTTTTTTATTTTATTTTGATAACACAATTATTTCCATTTCTTATATCACCTAACAAATATGCAAATTTAGCGTAGTAAACACATGTAAATTTTACCTCTTATAATTATCCACCTTGATTCTTTTTTTTTAATGCCCATTCACTATTCTTACCATTACCTTTTTTTTTAATCTTTACATGTTCATTCCTTATTTGCACATTTTCCTTTGTACATAATTAAACTTTGCCATCAACTTATTGCCTTTTTTCATAAAAGCCTTTTATCATCAAGTGTTTTTAGCATTGCCATATATCTTTTGCCAATTATTTTTCCTATTGTTTTCAATGTTCTTCATATTTTCATTTTATACTTTTGTAAATATCATTCATTTTATTTTCTTCCTCATTAATAATATTTGTATCATTTTATCATGTTTTTCCCAATCTATTGACTCACAACAAGTCAATATGATCAAGGGATATCATCCTTTTATTTCCCACTTTTTTAATTTTCATTCATTTTATTTTCTTTCCTCATTTTTAATATAATATGTGTATTTTATTTTTGTCTATCCAATCTATTGGTTCACAATAAGCCAATACGATTATGGAACACTTTTTTCTCTCTTTACCACAATTTTCACTTTTTACCACAATTTTCACTTTTTACCACAATTTTCACTTTTTACCACAATTTTCACTTTTTACCACAATTTTCACTCTTTACGACAATTTTCACTTTTTACCACAATTTTCACTCTTTACGACAATTTTCATTCTTTACCACAATTTTCACTCTTTACCACAATTTTCAATCAACCACATTTTTGTTATCATTTATATAATTTTGTACTTTCCTGTCTATTGGTTGCCATATTTAAAACCAATATGATAAGTGAATATCACCTCTCACATTATTTTCTTTCCATAAATCATTTTATCTTTTTTTAACAATATTTTTTTTATCACTTTTCTCTGAATGAACCCATATTATTTTCTTCACAGGGGGGAAATGTTATATTGAAATATTTTATTTAAAATGTTATATTAAGGTATTATTTTATTTAAAATTATAATTTCATAGATACAAATATTTTGTTAAATCGACCGCCAGAGGTCACGCTTTGCATATAAAAACTCGTTGTTGTTCTTCCCCGTTGGTCGGCCCAAAACTTTTGTACATTATGTAAATAAGCTTTTCTTTTTTTATTCTTACGCCTTAAGCCAGGCAGTACTTTAATCAAATTATGTTTTTATATATTCCTTTAGCACAATAAAAGCAATTACTGATCAAACCATTTTTATTTTATTATTTTTATTTCAAGATTAATATTCAACCACGACTGCACCACCATAGCATAATCAAGATGATCCAAAACAACAGAAATCTTATTAATTTTTTTTTTAAATATAAGATATATATATATATATGTCGTAGCTGCCGCGCGCGCGTGGTCAAAGCTGCCGTGGTCGTAGCTGCCGTGACAACACCTAGTTACATAGCCACAGTGTATTTAGAATTATCCTCTTACTGGAGTGTTTCTAATTAGTAAAATAAGCTACAAGGTAATAAGAACAAATCCAAATAAATTAATAGTGTGTGACATTTCGGTAATAGCATTGTTACCGAATAGCAAAAGAATAAATGATGTTGAAGAATAAATAAAAGATGGTAACAACACTGTTACTGAAACATCACACTCTATTAATTTATTTGGATTTGTGGTCTTATTTTCTTGTAGTTATAATCTACTAGCCGAATGACCCGGGCAACGCCCGTGTTTTACCAGATTGAATGGGTCGGTGGAAGGCTGGTTAAACCGTTTGGTTTACGACCACTACGACCCGGGTTCGATCCCCGCATTGGACACTTTTTTCTGTTTAAAAAAAAAAGAAAAAAAAATGCTCCAATGGCCCCCCCGATTCTTGCAAAAGTCCAACCCCACCAGCGAGTGCAAGTAACCAAACGGGGCTCTGGCACATTTGTAAGTGCAAAGTCGAACTGCTTTCACATGTGTAGACATGTGGTGCGCTTACAGTAAAAAGCAGTCGCTAACTACCCACCATGATTATCATGGCCTGTACCACGTGTACTAGTGATAAGCAAAAAAAAAAAAAAACAATTATAAATTGGCGCCTTAAATAAATGCATATTTTAGTTAATAACTATAGCCTATGTGCTTTATCTGTCTATGTACTGTTGGCTTCCGTAGGCGTCTCTTACAGGGAAAAAGAAAGAGAGGATTTCATTTGGTTATTAACTAATATATGCATTTATTTAAGGAGCGACCCGCTCCAACACAATAATTACATAAACGAAAAGGCGAGTGGGGGGGGGGGGGGGGGGGGGGCAAAGGTGGCGTGACCGTAGCCAACCAATAGGAGGGCGCCATTCCAAAAAAAAAAAGCAAACAGTGACAGAGATGAAAACTGATGACTGATTGTTGATTAGGAGATGAGGAATGACGCTCGTAACTGTATATAGAATAATCCAAATTGTGCCTTAATATAGTAAAAAAAAATAGGTGGTATAATTTTGGACATGAAAATGGTTCTTTATAGAGAGGTGTCTTCTAGCGAAAGTGTCCTCTCATGGAGTATATCATACTGTTGTAAGTGTTAGATAATTTTAATGCTTTTGATTGTAGAAGGACTTTACAGCCAATAGAGACTCCATAGCTTTAAAAAGAGTGGGTTCTTAATCAAAAGCTATCAATGGGGTCAGTCAATCTTGTTAAAGAAGTTTATCTCCTTATCTTAACATGATTCTTGGTTATGGCCTCAATATTGTGTGGAACCTTGTTAAAACAGGCTCTTTTATAACAGGTTTATAAGGTACAATGTGTGGGTTATAAATACAGTAGGACTTGGATAATTTGAATATCTTTAATTTGACTACTTCTTTAATTTGAATATTTATCTTGGTCTCTAGACTTTTATTTAAAACATTTTTATTTCAAATTTTTGGATAATTCAAAATTTTTTTTGGTCCCTTGGGCTTCAAATTTTCTAAGTTTGACTGTATTAGATACATAATGTTAAAAGAACATATGAATAAATTTTATCATTTCAAGTTACAACACTGTTAAATGAAAGGTCACACACAATTTATTAATTTGGTGTTGTTTACCTCTTACCAAAGTTTTTAAAGTCCCAATTGTTTTATCCACGTAATAGGGTGTAGCTTTCATTGATCATGGCACCAGATCCACTTTGGTGAAAGTTTGCCTGTAATTTGAGGCCGTTTCTAACATGGAAACAGATGCTGCCAACTCTAACATGAGTACAGACCTCCGTATCCCTGGAGAGGAACCCTTGCTGAGGTCTACAACCAGGTCAGTTGAACTCAGGATTTTTAAAGAGGTCTACTCCTCTTATAACGATGCTGTTGTTGGTGCGCGACTGCTTATTTGTCAGTTATTCTGCTTGTTTAACAGCTGGTCTTCATATCTGAAAGTTGTTCCCCTATCTGCCACCTGGAGACATTCCCTGTAGCAGTCAGCTGTGCCGAGGAGGTTTTAACCATGATTGAAACAACATAAAATCTTGGTCACAAGTGATGTTATTGTAGTGAGTTTAAACTATACTGTTTATGGGAATGATAGATATCAGAACATGGATATCAGAACACGGATGGTCAACTCACCCGTGGATCTTTACTCTTGTCAACCAGTTCTTGGACCTGGACACACAGCACAATTAGCATCTGTTAGTTTATCTCCTAAAGTAACATTTAACAAAATTCAAATTCTATATACAGTTACGAGCGTCATGCGTTCTTAATAATTCTTCATCTCTGTCACCGTTTGCTTTTTTTTTTGGAATGGCGCTCTCCTATTGGTTGGCTACGATCACGCCACCTTTGCCCCCCCCCCTACTCGCTTTTTGGTTTTTGTAACTATTGTGTTGGAGCGGGTCGCTCCTTAAATAAATGCATATATTAGTTAATAACTAAATGGAATCCTCTCTTTCTTTTTCCCAGTAAGAGACGCACGCCTATGGAAGCCAACAGTACATAGACAGATAAAGCACATAGGCTATAGTTATTAACTAATATATGCATTTATTTAAGGCGCCAATTTATAATTGTAACAAATAGTATTTGAATAAAAACATTCAATCGGGTAAAACACGGGTGTTGCCCGGGTCATTCGGCTAGTATATATCTAAAAGACAAAGGTCGCCTATCCCATAAAAATAGACATCAAAACTAAATGCCATCTATTGATCATAGCTGAAAATTAGTGGCCTCAGGTCGGTCACTTTTCAGCTTGCCAAAGCTGGTGTTGTGGCTTTGTCACTAACCTGCTAGTTTGCTGTGACAGTCAATAGATGACATCTACTTTTGTCATCTATTTTGACAGGAGAGGCGACCTTTATTTTTTAGATAAAAACCATCCCTGCAAAATTTCCATATACACCTATCCCCCGATTTACACGGTAGATACGTTCCTGAGAAAAACGTGTAAATCGGGGGATATGTGTACACAGAAATAAAAATGCATTGACAGGTTAAAATATGTAGTCAGTACATAAGCTCGGGATTCCTCGTGAGATGTGTACACAGCGCATGTGTTCAATCACAGTAGCATTTAGTATAGTGCGATAAAAACAAAAAAAAAAAACTTATTTGGAAAACCGTGTAAAAGCGAAAACGTGTAAAAAAAGTACCGTGTAAATCGGGGGATAGAGGTGTATATAACCGCCTTATTTCAAACGCTGCATTTGAAACCTCACCTTTGAAAGGCAATATCAGAAAACCAAAATGACAAACTGAAACACTGTAGAGTTTTCCATGAGAGAAACATGGCTTCACTCCTGCAGGTAGTTTCTTATCCAAGATGGTGGTTGTGGTTCACACCAGTTATTGGAGGTTGTGAATATCTAGCTTTCTCAAGACATCTCTCTTTAGGGTTCAGCTTCTGTTTGATTCAATGCATTCTAGGATGTGTAATGGTGAGGCTAGGTTTGTGAGGTATTTGATGGCAGAGAGTGTTGGAAACTTTTCTCAAATATCAAGATTTATAGATTATAAACACAAGGTAATAAGACCAAATCCAAATAAATAAATAGTGTGTGACGTTTCTGTAACAGCGTTGTTACCATCTTTAGACAAAAGTACTGAATCTGTGATGTTTCGGTAACAGCGTTGTTACCATCTTCAGACAAAAGTACTGAAAGTGAAAGATTCAGTACTTTTGTCTGAAGATGGTGACAACGCTGTTACCGAAACGTCACACACAATTTATTTATTTGTATTTGGTCTTATTACCTTGTGTTTATAATCTACAATCCAAATTGTGCCTCATCATAGATGTTCTGTTCTAAATATTGTAATCCTGATGTAATCACTGCGAGAGATTAGAACTCAAAAGATATATGTTTTTGATGGCAAGATTTGGCCTGCCATCAGTCTCGGATAAGAGATCACCTCCTGGTTTAGCCATGTTTTTAGGCTATGGTCTCTCTCATGGAAGACAATGTTGAACTTACCATGGATTCCATGATCTGTAGAAACTTGGAACCTTCCATCAGCCTGAAGATCTTTATATTTCAAATAATAATCCCTTGAATATCAATATTAAAATACAAACATTAGGTCTCCAGAGAAAAATTTATTTTTTACAAATCTTTTATTTATAAATATCTCAAGCTTTCGGGCAAGAAAGTCCTTCTACAGCAGTAAATATTTACATTAAACCTCCAATAGAATAAGAATTAAAATCCAAAGCATTTTATTTTATTTTAAATTCTTATTCTATTGGCAGTTCAATGTAAATATTTATTCCTGTAGAAGGACTATCTTGTCCAAAAGCTAGAGATATTTATAAATAAATGAAACTCCGCCTTTGCCGGTCCCAAGCCCGGATGAAAAAGGTAGCAGTAACAAGCTCACTAAAAAACCTGGGTTTAGCTGGCCCAGCTGATAGTACCCTGTAAGGTCTCCTAATCCAGGGATACAGGATGAGTAGCGTTTGTACTCCATGTTAGGAGCGGCTGCACATGGTGTCTGTTCCTCATGTCAGAGGCGGCCATTTCTTTTGGAGCTAAGTCGGCCTGCCACTGAGTAGTGCTCCCAGTCTTAATGACAAAGACAGACGCATTCTACTTCACCCAGTCATGATGGTTGCCAAACAGACACCATCAAGGGTCACAACTTGATACCCTAATATGATTGAGTGGAGATAAGAAAGAAGAAGATGGAAGATAAATGAATGATCTGTAAAAAAGAAACTTTTCCCTGGAGGCCTAAGGTTTATATTTTAATCTTTATATTTACAAATTGTGCCAGCAGTAAAAGGAGCATATGCAATTGTGTAAATATGTAAATGGTAATTCCCAACCATCACTATGTAATAATGCAAATTAATTCTGTTGTCCTTGTGAGAATGCTCTCGTGAAATTGAACATTTAAAAATATAGCAGAGCTTTATTAGAGTATTTAATAGACTCCAAACTTTAGAGAGAATCTATTGACCATACTGGAGGGATACACCTTGAAGGGAGAGGTAGACCAAGGAAGGTTTGGTTTGATAACCTGATAGAATGGTCTGGAGAATTAGAAGATAGGAAACAGAAAAGTGAATTGCTAAGAACAGAGCAAAATGGAATTTCATGATGGCCGACCACTGTGTCAGAGAGAGAGAGAGAGAGAGACGGTTAAACATACTTTATTGACTACTAGTCAATTATGAATGAAAAATAATGAGAATAATACAGTGAAATTATGATTGAGGAAGGCTCCACCATCTTGCTAGTCCTCCTCCAGACGATGAGAGGGTCTTCTTGGACGCCCCGTATCTCCAGGCCCAGGAAGTGCTTGTAGATACGGGTCTTGGCAGACGCCAGGATGGCCAGGGCGAGTTTCTTTTATTGATGCATAGGTGCAAGCTTTCGGGTAAAAACCCTTCAACAGCCGAGAAATGAAGCGCGACTTATAAGGACTATGTTACAAATGGTAGGAAAGAATAAATATATATAAAAAAGAAAGTTTTTAAACTATTTATATATATATTCTTCAATATGTTTACTGGAGTTAATTTCTGGATGGAGAGAGAGAGAGAGAGAGATGGTACTACATATTTAGAGTAAAAATTGCATATTTGACATATTTCAGAAGGCCATGGAAATGATATCAAGAAAGAAGAAATGGAAAAAGAAAGAAATGGTGGAAACACACACAAACAGAAGACAGAAATAAATAGAAAATATAGAGGGGCTTTTGTCCAATAATTGAGTTGAAGAAACAAAAGAAGAATTAACAACATAGAACTGATTAAGAAGTCGGTGGCCGGAGGTATAATCCATCAGTTTCCGACAGTCTCGAATCCCTCATTGTACACTTTTTTCTTTGTAAAGAACCTGTTCATATTTTTCATTGTAAATAACATAAGCTAGGTTGTTCTTTTTGATCCGTACCTAATATAGTTATTGTGGAATAGAACTCATTGAATATTTCTAAAATCCCTTTAAAAAAAAAAAATCAAATATGTGGAAATTTTTTGGACAAATAATATTTTTAGGGCAAATTTTTCTTTTATAAATAAAACAACTTTCTAATGCCTTTTCAGAGAGTGATGAAAAAATATTGAGAGGGCTTGGCTCATCAGGGTTTTACCACTGAGGATGAAGGATTTACCACTGAGGATGAAGGATTTACCACTGAGGATGAAGGATTTACCACTGAGGATGAAGGATTTACCACTGAGGATGAAGGATTTACCTCTGAGGATGAAGGATTTACCACTGAGGATGAAGGATTTACCGCTGAGGATGAAGGATTTACCGCTGAGGATGAAGGATTTACCACTGAGGATGAAGGATTTACCACTGAGGATGAAGGATTTACCACTGAGGATGAAGGATTTACCACTGAGGATGAAGGATTTACCACTGAGGATGAAGGATTTACCGCTGAGGATGAAGGATTTACCGCTGAGGATGAAGGATTTACCACTGAGGATGAAGGATTTACCACTGAGATGAAACAGGCCCTCTCACTATTTTCCATCGCAGAAAGGTCAGTAGAAATTTGCTTCATTCATAAAAGACCTGCAACCCCAAACCACATCATTGACTGAATTGACTCATCCATTGATGAGCTTTACCTATCCCCATTAGACACCATCAAAAAAAAAAAGTCTCAAGCTCTACAAGATTGATACCCTATTATAATTGAGTGGAGATAAAGAAAGAAAGAAAATTTATAAAAGAAAAATGTATACTAAAAATATTTAAAATTTTCATGTACAAATGGCACACCAACATACTGTCATTATGATAAGGCACAATTTGGATTATAGATTATACAGTTATCAGCGTCATAATCAAGCAACAATTCTGTCACCGTTTGCTTTGTGAATGGAATAAATACCCAAATATGGCCATTTCTCATAACCATCGGTAGTTCAGTGGTAGAATGCTCGCCTGCCACGCGGGTGGCCCAGGTTCGATTCCCGGCCGATGCATTTTTTTTTTTTTTTTTTACAATTTTTAAAACTCATTTATATATTATACAAGAATGACATCCACTGCGCCAATTTATAATTGTAACGAATAGTATTTGAATAAAAGCATTTAATCGGGTAAAACCTGGGCTATGCCCGGGTCATTCGGCTAGTAGATTATAAACACTAGGTAATAAGACCAAATCCAAATAAATAAATAGTGTGTGATGTTTTGGTAACAGCGTTGTTACCATCTTCAGACAAAAGTACTGAATGATTTCTATATCCTGAGATATCTATATACTACTGAATGATTTCAGTACTTTTGTCTGAAGATGGTAACAATGCTGTTACCGAAACATCACACACTATTTATTTATTTGGATTTGGTCTTATTACCTTGTGTTTATACTGTCATTATATTTAATTTCCATAGATAATTATTGTTATTAATATTTTTGATTAATTTGAGAAATTAAGTAGAAATTGGGAGGTAAAAAACAAGCTGTCATGAATTCATTCTAACTGACAAATGTTTCCATCAGTCAATAGGGTAGCTTAGCATCCCAGATATCTCATAGAAGTTCTAAAAAAAAAACAAAAAAACACAAGGTAATAAGACCAAATCCAAATAAATTTAGTATAATACATTCAGTACTTTTATCTGAAAATGGTAACAACATTGTTACCAAAACGTCACACACTATTTATTTATTTGGATTTGGTCTTATTACCTTGTGTTTATAATCTATAATCCAAATTGTGCCTCATCATTTCCAAAAAAAAAAAAGGTTTTAACAAAAAGAACACACATTCATACTATACTTACATAATTTTCTCCAAAGTGTCTTTGTCCACAGTTATAAAGGTCAATAATGGCTTGGACAGGTTTTGTCTTGCCCACAGCAACAAGCCTTGGTTCAATAGATGGAAGTGTCTGCGCATATACACACAAATGTAAACATCCCATTGTACATGATATCTTATTAAAGTTGAAGGTAAATATGTAAATATGTTATTTAGTAAATTTGTTTTATGAATTGAATATATGTAAATTTACTTATTGTAAGAAAAGGTTTTTTTTTTGCATACTCTTGGATATATGTATATGTTTTGATAAATAGAAAAATCCATATATACATATTTAAAAAAAAAAGGCATATATTGGATAAAAATATTATTTATTCTATCAATATTTCAGTTGGCTGAACGCCAACCTTTATCAAGGTATTATAAGGTGTTATGTTAGGTTATTCAGTGATTGAATATATCATCATCACAAGTTAATGTTTTGGTTCATGTAGGATATGTAAAAGAACATATCACAATAGAGGCCATTCAATAAAGTTACGTCTTCATGATAGGTTAGTGATTCGTTGTTTTGTACAAGACACTAACAAACCAAACATGGTGTCAGAAAAGTGATTTGAAAACAAACGAAAAAAAATATCGCAGTAAGTTCAATTTTACGTTAAGACTAATAAAATAATAAATAAGCCTTATCGTATATTAAATAGACAAAAAATATTTATTTACAAATACCGCCACCTGAACCAGTTAATTTCAGAGGAAATATAGAAGAAAACTGGAGATATTTCAAATCGCATTGGCGTAACTTTTCAATAGCAACAGGGTTGGACAATAAAGAAGACAAATTAAAAGTTGCAACCTTATTGTCTATTATAGGCAAAGAAGCTTATAATATATTTGAACATCTCGATCTTTCAGGTGAACAAAGAAATAACTCAGATGAGATAATAAATGCATTGACTCAGCATTTTACACCAAAAATTAACATTATTTATGAAAGATCAATTTTCAACCAAACAAATCAAGAAACAAATGAAAGTATTGAACAATATATATGTAGATTAAGAAAATTGTCTTCCACATGCAATTATGGTGCAATGACTGAAGAAATGATCAGGGATAGGTTAGTTTTGGGAATAATTGACAAGCAAACCAAAAGACAGCTGATCAGTGATCCCCAACTAACATTGCAAAAAGCTATTGATGTGTGTAAGGCTAATGAAAGCGCTAACAAACAAATTGAAAACTTAACTAAAAACACTCAAGAGGAGGTGAACAAATTGAATATAAGAAAGAAAACAGTCAATCAAAATAAAATGAAAAAGAACATTCCTTGTAGATATTGTGCAACATTCCATGAGCACAACAGACAAAAATGTCCTGCATGGAATCAAACCTGCAGAAAGTGTAACAAAAAGAATCATTGGGCAAAAGTTTGCAAATCCAGAATGAGAACAGTTCAAAGCCTTGAATCTCAAAACTCCAATGATGAACAAGAAGATTGTTATTCTTTAGAATATGTCTCAGAAATTTCTGCTAGAAAATTGATGACTAAATTAGAATTAGAATTGAATGGATACAAGGAAAGCATAATTTGCCAAATAGATACAGGAGCAACTGTCAATGTTTTAAATTTTGCAGATTTATGCAAAATCATGCAAGATGCCAATCCTTCTCTTAAACCAAGCTACATCAAACTAAGATGCTATGGAGGAGAAATATTAAAGCCAAGAGGACAAATCAAAATCAACTGTTCCCACCAAAGCAAGCAACATCCTATAGTGTTCCAAGTGATAGATCATTGGGAAAAACCTATTCTAAGTGCTGAAACTTGCCAGAAATTGAATTTAATAGAAATTAAAGCTGACTTATGCAAAATTGAATCCACATGGACAAAACAAAATAACCTTCTAGATAAATATAAAGACATATTTGAAGGCATTGGATGCTTACAAGGGGAATACAAACTAGAAACAGATCCTACAATCAAACCCATCAAGCAAGCACCTAGAAGAGTACCTATTACCTTAAGAAAAGAATTAAAAGAAAAATTGATTGACATGGAAAATAAAACTATCATTGCCAAAGTTGATTATCCAACAGACTGGATTAGCAATCTAGTACTAGTAAAGTCAACTAAGAAGTTAAAAATATGCATTGATCCTCGAGAATTAAATGTCGCCTTGAAAAGAGCTGAATACCCAATACCGACAATTGAGGAAATAATACCAAATCTTCAAAATGCCAAAATATTCACAGTAGTGGACACTAAAGATGGTTTTTGGAATGTGAAGCTCTCTGATGAATCATCGAACCTTACAACATTCTGGACTCCCTTTGGAAGATACAAATTTCTTCGAATGCCATTTGGATTAAAGACTGCTTCTGAAGAATACCAAAGAAGACTCTATGAAATCTTCCAAGGTCTTGAAGGAATTGAAATAATAGCTGATGACATTCTGATTTTGGGAAAAGGTGACTCATATGAAGAAGCACTGAAGGATCATGATAGGAATCTTGAAAATCTTTTCAAGACAGCCAGACAAGCTAATTTGAAATTCAACATCAATAAAGTCAAGCTCAGACTAAAAAAAAAGAAGTAAAATATCTAGGACATATAATAACTCCACACGGATTAAAGCCAGATCCAGAAAAAGTTAAAGCCTTAAAAGAAATGCCTCATCCAGAAAGTATAACAGAACTCAAAAGTTTCCTTGGTTTTGCAACATACCTATGTAAATTCATGCCAGATATTTCAATGATTAGTGAACCTTTGAGAAAATTGACAATGAAAAATTCAACATGGTCATGGAGCAAGAATCATCAAGCTGCATTTGAACAAATCAAAGATCTAGCCTCAAAAGCACCAATTTTAAGATATTTTGACGCGGACAAATCTATAGCTATACAATGCTATGCAAGTAAACATGGACTTGGAGCTACCCTACTACAAGAAAGCCAGCCAATAATTTTTGCATCTAGAAGTCTAAGCAAGACTGAGCAAAACTATGCTCAGATAGAAAAAGAATGTCTTGCAATTGTTTTTGCATGCGAAAGATTTCATCAGTACATTTTGGGCAAATGTCAAGTGATTGTGCAAACTGATCACAAGCCTCTTTTGTCAATATTTAAGAAATCTATTCTAAAAGCGCCACAAAGACTCCAAAGAATGCTTTTAAGACTGCAAAGATATAACTTAGAACTAGAACATGTCCAAGGATCTCAAATGCACTTGGCGGACATCTTTTCAAGAGCTTGCATCAAAGATGTAAGGAATGAAAATCTGAAATATGATGTGTATCCCATTGACATCATTTACAAAGAAATTGCCACAGTCAATGTTATGGAAACATTAAGTGTATGCAGTGACACTGTCCTGAGAATTAGAGAAGAAACATCATCTGATCCTATTCTGTGTGAAGTGAAGAAACTTATTCTAAATGGATGGCCACCAAATAAAAATCAAACTTCAATGCTAACCAGAGAATATTGGAATTTTAGAGAAGAATTAACAGTTCAAGATGGAATCATACTAAAGAATGATAGAATTGTAATTCCAAATAAATTAAGAGCAGAGATGATAATGAAAACCCATCAAGGACATATTGGAATTAATTCAAGTATGCGAAGAGCAAGAGACAATATCTTTTGGCCAGGAATGAATGCACAAATAGGGCAAGAAATTGAAAATTGTTCTGTTTGTCTATCAAATTCACAGAATCAAGTGAGAGAACCAATGAAATCTCACAAAATTCCAAATTATCCCTGGGAAAGAATATCTCTTGATATATTCGAAATCTTCAAACAGAATTACTTAATAATAGTGGATCATTACTCAGATTTTTTTGAAGTTGAATGCCTAGAAAATACAACATCTGAATACATAATTGAATAAAGGGAAAGACTCTTCTAGTAAGTTATATCAATTAAGGAGGATCAGAAGATGAGTTTCTTTTATTGATTGAATGCTACGAGCTTTCGGGCAAAAGCCCTTCGACAGGCAAAAATATAACTATACAAAGAAAGATAAATAACGATTTATATATATGTTAATCTTAACTGAAAACCGATTTTGAATAAAGTAAATATTAAATCTGCTGTCTGAGACCACGAGACGGCGCATGGTTTGGGCTATGGAATTCCTCAAATTATAGTCTCAGACAATGGAAGGCAATTTACATCGACTGAATTCCAAAAATTCAGCAAAGAATGGCAATTTCAACATTCTACATCATCACCACTTCACAGTCAGGGAAATGGAAAAGCTGAAGCGGCAGTTAAAATAGCCAAAAACTTACTGAAGAAATCTAAACAAGAAAATAGTGATTTTTGGCAAAATTTGTTAAATTGGAGAAATACACCCACTATAGACATAGATTCAAGCCCAGTACAAAGAATCATGTCTAGAAGAACGAGAGCTATACTGCCAATTCACCCAAATTTACTTAAACCATCAATTCCAGAAAATATTCCAGATAAAATATCCATCAAAAGACAACAGGCAAAATACTACTATGATAGAAAATCTGAAAATTTACCAGACTTAGACATAGGACAAGAAGTGTATGTCAGAACACCCAATACCACCCCATCATGGTCCAAAGCTAACATCACAAATGAACACAACACAAGATCCTATGATGTGAATATTCATGGTAGAACCTACAGAAGAAATAGAACCTGGATTAAACCACAACAGGCTTCAGCAAATCAAAAATCTACAAACAATCAAGAAGAAGGAAGAAAAGAAAGCATTGATCTAGAACAAACTGTATCAAATTGCTTACCATCTACTTCATCAGCAGGAGGAGACAACATTGTGAAAAGAACCCGAATTGAAACTACCGAATGCAGAATCCAATCAAAGAGTGACAGCCCCACGGTAAGTGAACCTGAGAATGCTGCATCAGAGACTAGAACCAGATCAGGTCGACTGGTGAAAAAACCAAGTAGATTTAAAGACTAGTGAAAAAAAGGGAAGATGTTAGGTTATTCAGTGATTGAATATATCATCATCACAAGTTAATGTTTTGGTTCATGTAGGATATGTAAAAATAACATATTACAATAGAGGCCATTCAATAAAGTTACGTCTTCATGATAGGTTAGTGATTCGTTGTTTTGTACAAGACACTAACAAATCAAACATGTTATAACACCTTGATAAAGGTTGGCGTTCAGCCAACTGAAATATTGATAAAATAAATAATATTTTAATCCAATATATGCCTTTTTATTTAAATATGTATATATGTTAGTTGAGTGTAATCATAGGATAGAGACATGATGAGGCTCAAATTGTGTAGTCCTATTTTTTCTTAATCTTTAATAAATGTTTTGTGAAATAAAAAAATATCGGTTTTCTTAAACTTTATATATTCTCTGCACTATACAATAATAATTAAATGTTATCAATGTAATATAGAATAGAAACACAGGATAATAAGAGACCAAAGCCAAATAAACGTATTATTTGGATTATAAATTAGAATTGGATATGGTATTATTACTGTAAAGACAAAATTGCTATAAAGTATAAAATAAGAATATCTTCTTCTTCTTTCTTATCTCTACTCAATCATATTAGGGTATTAAGTTGTGGCCCTTGATGGTGTCTGTTTGACAACCATCATGACTGGGTGAAGTAGAATACGTCTGCCTTTGTCATTATAACTGGGAGCACTACTCAGTGGCATGCCGACTTAGCTCCAAAAGAAATGGCTGCCTCTGAAAAATAAAAATATAAATAATAGGAATGTGTTCTTTTATTCGTGCAAATCATGTTCTTGTTGCTAAAATATGGTGTGAATGTGTAGAGAAATATAAATATGCTTTTAAAAATACTTTTCTATCTATATTTTAAATGTAAAAAAAATTGATTTGATATAGGCTACAGCAAATAAGGTGGGCTCAAATGCAATTATCAACCAATAATAATATTTTGAAAATAAAAATCCATCAAATGCTAACTTTGTAAGTTTAATAAAGGGAGACACCTAGGTTTTGGCCAGATATGAAATTATTTCATTAAAATATATCTAGTATAAATGATATAATTCGGTCTATTTATATCGGATGATGATGCGGATATTCTACTCTTAAAGGAAACACTATTGCAATACTTTTTGAAATTATCAGCTGTAATCAGTATATTTATTAAAAATTGTTTTAAGTGTTACCGGT
Organism: Cordylochernes scorpioides; assembly: GCA_030710605.1. Lineage (NCBI taxonomy): Eukaryota > Metazoa > Arthropoda > Arachnida > Pseudoscorpiones > Chernetidae > Cordylochernes > Cordylochernes scorpioides. The sequence continues at coordinate 55,450,760 of CP092880.1, forward strand.
GGTCTTTTCGTCGCAGCGATTCTTATTTTTTCGATTACATTGACCCATGTTTTTGCCATTTCAGACGAAGCATCCATAACGCTAAGCAAAAGATATATTAAAAAGAATCGTATTGTTTTTAACTTGTAATAAACATTAATGAAAATGGTCAAATATTTATATGAATATTCGCGATCTGCTGGTTATGTAAAATAAAAATAAACGAAAACTTATTTGTATTTATTTATTTATATATTCGTTATTTCAAAAATAATATAGAAAACAATAAACCTAATTTTAATTTTATAAAATGTCATTAAAAATTAATGTAGATTTATAAATTATTTTATAAAAAATCGCGGAATAAATGTAAATTCTCTTAGCCAGACTGCATTGGCTTCCAGACAATTAAAGCATTGACATCCAATCATATTTGTGCACAGTCGATTAGTGGAAGATACCCTAACCAAAATTACCCATTTTCCTGTTGAAAAATAGTCACTGAAGGCAAACGATTGCCATTAGTCTGGACATTAGCAAGAATTCATTCAGAATATTGAATATCTGGCTTGTTTTGGTCTGATAATCAGTCTTCTACAAAGTTTTTTTAACTGGATGGTGCCATTCTTGGAGAGAAAACGTTTAAAGTCCTCTGTACTCCTAAAGGATTTTCGATAAGTCCATTTCTGTGGAATGTCATTGGTTGGTTAACCTTCATACACTTCTTTGAAGATATATCTTGTTAGTTGCTTTTGCAGACGACTTCAAGCTACTCATTCAAGATTTCTGTAGACTTAAATAAACAATCAATGTCTTCATAGGAGTTTGATTTCTTGGTGCATTGAAAACGTCTCCATTTGGCCCCCAGAAACACACAAGACTATATTTTTCACAGGGGAAGAGTTCACCTGGAAATTCATCTGTGAATCAGAGTTCTCAATCAGTCCATCACGATCACCTTTTTGACGTGACAACGTCTTAAATTAGGTTGCGGCTGGGAGTCACTTATGAAAAAGTGTAACGCCCGGTAACGTTTTACAATGTTGATAGTGTTAAGTAAATTATTAGTTTAAAATTAATTAATTAATTCATTATTATTTTACAAATTTTAAATAGTTTCAAATTTATTTAGCAAAAATTTGAACCTTCGATCTGAACTCGGAGGACCTGTACTCTGGCAAAGCATCAACTACTTCCCATTAGTCCATGTTGTCCGACAAACTGACGAGCTGTTTTCGACGATTCTCACCAAAATGGAGATGGACTCAAACTAAGTGTCAATAATATCGCACTTATTGAGTCCAGGCACAAATCTGAAGTCTGGTGCAAAGAGAACGTACCCAACGCTGTCAGATTGTATTACAGCAACCATGAAGTAGATTCATACAATCGAAACGCAATTCAAAACGCACACAACTGTATCGCCACTGATATTATGCTTGGGTATTCCAGCAATTCTGAAAAGAGCCGGGAGCAAGGGAAACTTCACAAGATGTCGGTTGCAGAAACCGACGGATTGCCATACATGTTGCCATTAGCAGTAGGATATCCGTACATGATTACATCTAACATAGACGTCGCCGATGGATTGGTAAATGGGGCTATTGGAGTTTTGCTATACATCGAACGTCAGCCAGCCAATGCAGATGACCGTTCTGCTCCAGGAGGACCATCGACCAGCACAAGTTTGCCGCCAGCTGAAGATGAAATCGCCACTCTATGGTTCCAGTTTGAAGACAAAAATACGGGTACCAAAGCAAAAATCAAATGTCGACCACATGTGCACAGCAAACCAAACACCTTATCCGTCGATTGGGTGCCAGTGCACAAGAAAGTGGTAAACATTTCGTTGACAAAAACAGTGAAGTGCAAGCGAAAACAATTTCCTTGCGTGCCTGCTTGTGCAATTACGATCCACAAGGCCCAGGGTGGGACGTTTACTACAATTGTTTACAAGTACTCCTCAAAACAACCACAGCAATTGGTATATGTAGCCATGAGCCGCGTCACAAGTATCAACGGATTGTACATCATAACAGAAAAGGACTCTCCATTGGTTTTCAAACATGGCCGAGATGGAAACGACTCACAGACTACTCGAGATATTCGCAATGAATACTTACGACTTCGTGGACACACTCTAGACACAATTACCAAACAAGCCGTAAAATTCTGTGACGACGCAACCGACGCTGGACAACTTATTGTAACGAACATCAACTGTCAAAGTTTAAGTGCCCATGCCGCGGACATTGAAACAAATACAGTGATACCACGATCAGACTATTTAGTATTGACTGAAACGTGGATGCGCGACACTTGTGAACCAACTCCAATCAAGGGTTATGAGTGCGTATCCAGGGAAAATAATCGACCTAACTCAGATACCAACGCGGCTGGTGGAGTGGCGATCTATCGTAAATTATCATCGACATCTACGGCGGAAGTGTTCCAAGTTGCGATTACAGACGTAACTCGTGTCATTAAAACCAAGGGTGACATGTGCATGACTGAAGTTACTTGCTTCGCCGCTAATACTAGCTTCAAGTTTATACTCGGTGCTGTATATATTCATCCAGGAGCTAGTATGCAGGATATTGGAATGTTACTATGGCAAGGACTCGGTCCGTACATTCACAACAGCCAGTACGTGCAAATTGATTCTAGTATACCGATTCTTCTGTGTGGTGATTTTAACAAAAACGTAAAGCCTGACAACTCGTTTCTTAATTTCATGAAAAATACGTATAATCTTGATTGCGTATCAAACGTTTCTAAGTCAACTACGTTAAAAGGAACAACTATCGACTTGACTTTCGCAAGACACATTACAGCAGAAACACTTCCTTTCATTTCATATTTCTCCTATCATCGTCCTATCCTCAACAAAATCACTCAAATAGGAATTAATTAAGTTTAAGTTTACATGTACAATGTTTTAGTAAACAAAATATATTTCTATAGTTAAAATTTGTGCAATTCTTATTTTCATTCAATTCCTTGTTCCTATTGTGCAATTTAATTATATTCATATCAATAAATATTCTACCGTTGTCACGTAAAATCTTCGCCCGTAAAACCGACTTTACAGGCAACCATTGTTTTTTTTTACTTATCTCTTCATTTACTCCACATTTCTTATATTGATAGAATTTTTGGGGGTGGAATTGATCAGATATGAGGCTTTATTTCTTTCTCACTATCAGGTGTGCCAATTTTTATAAATCGAGAAATAATTGCAACGCTGGCCAACTCAATCTATGATATAAATTTAGAATTTAATATTATCCTTATAACGTAATTTTTCAATTAGTAGTAATCCTGGCAGTTCTCTATGGATTATCATTCAGGGGGTGTCAAGCTTTCTCCATTGAAGGCATCTAGCAGATAGTAACCTCTTTTAAACACACCGTTTCAAAGCTATATTGAAAGAGGGTACTTGCACTCCAACAATCCTAGCCTTTTCCCTGACAGTGGACCATAGAAATGTCATACTCTCATATTCAAACAACTCTTACATACATCTTGAGAGTGTCATCATGAATATCAATGGTCAAAAAGTGATTCAGGATTTGGCGCTGCAATTATTCTCTCTTCACAACAAAATCAGAAGCTAATTATTTTACGACACTATGCAAACTGCGCTGCTCTCTGAGCAGAACGCCTCGTTATTCTCTAGGCTTTTCACCTTGCCAGTAATATATTGAAAAAAAAACAGGAGTGACACTTACTTCAGACTGAAGATACACTCTCACAACAACTTGCTCCCCTAATCCAACAAAATCTCATTCTCTTAATTGCTGATATTATCTTGGCAGTAGACAAAGATCCTATCATTAGCCTATGTTGAGTACTGGCCAAAGTTGGGTCGATGGCAATAAACGAGTAGACAGGGCCACAAATAATGCAACCGCCTCACCTTAAACTCCTTTAAAACCTGTAGAAAGCTGAATTAAGGTTTAATATCACTCAAGTTCATTTATAATAAAACTTCATTTTTGACTGTTTATTTTGATTCTATCATATGGAGCTCGATGAAAGGAAATTTGACGAAGCAATACTTTGTATCGACAAGTATAAATGCATATTTATTATGCAAAAAGAAGTTGGCGTTCATTGCTGCAGAGAACCAAGTTATGTCTTTTCCTTTCAATACTATGGATTTGAACAAAGATTTTAGATACATTAGCAAGTTTTTATTCTTCCTCAACTCCGTGAGCATTTTTGAAAGGCGACTGATCATATTTTGAGAGATCATAGCCGAAAAATGACTAAGCCTGGTCTCTCTTGGAGGTAATCTCTTATCAGCGACTCTATCATGTAAGGATAAGTCATTAGAACATCCATGGAAGCAATGGTCGCCTCTCCCGTCAAAATAAACGTCAGAATCTGACGCCATCTATTGACCGTCGCCGCAACTAGCGGCATCGGGCCGGTGACAAAGCCACAACACCAACTTTGGCAAACTGAGAAGCGTCCACCTAGAGACCATGGTTTCGGGTTAATGGCCCTCGTCAGTCTAGGGCGGACTTTATTCCATGAGATCCACACGGGATCTAATGAAATCCTCACAATCTACCAAAGAGGTGTTTTGCTGGCAATGTGGCTGGGCCAAATCTATTGGCAAAACATAGATGTGATGGGTTCCCGGTTTGGATAGTTGAAAAGGGAGGATACACAATGTGACTTATTAAAAGTTTCCTTACTTAAGTATATATATATAGCAAATTAGGCCAACAACCCCATGTATATAACCCGCAGGAAGACCTTAATGTTGTATAATAGCAGCACAGCTGTCAGTGATGCACTATCGGCATATGTCTTTACATCATCACATTCACAGGAAAAAAAAAAAAACTCTGTAATTGATTAAGGGTTGAGCTAAAACAAGGTTCGAGCATATAATTTTGTCAGAACAATGGTCTAAAGATGGAAACAGCCGCGACACTATTATACAATCTCATCAGACAACCCATGAAATCGTTCTTAAATTGGGCAATCTATAAAACACTGAAACACAGACACTCGCGGCAATGTATGTGGCCGGTAATTTATGGGAGACTTGATTATTAGTAACATTCCCTTCAAATAGGTAAGAAACATACAACATTTCATTTAAACAGTGGGAATAGCACCATAAGGCAAATTATGTATGAAATAGGTAACAGAGGAAACAAGAAAATTTCTCTAGATATTTATTTAAATATCTTAAAATTTGGGAACATGTCTATGCTGACGAGATATGCTATGTACATAGTAAAATTTAGATAGAGGTGACCTGAAGTTACTTTATAGCCCTTTAGGGCCCATGCGAAATCTAGGTTGGCTACTACACAAAAAAGGGGGGGAAACCTAGATCTCCATCTATTCTAACGGGACAAAATATACGAACCCTAACACTCCTTTTTAAGTCACTTAAAGCCCTTTAGGGCCCATTCAGAATCTAAATAGATTAGCTTCTGTTCGAAAAATAAAAAAAAGGGGGGGCTAAGCCATAATGGCAAGGGGCTTACCTTCTCTCGAAAGCGGCGGCAAGGTCTGGTCTCCTCTACGTCTCAGGCCCGTCTAAAAATCGTCCTTCTCACTGAGCGACTCCGATCGAATCCTGCCTTTTGGCAGAGAACCTTCTTTTATATCATCTCTCTCTCCATTTTCATTCGCCGAAAGAAACACCAATCAAAATGGCCAACGGCTCCAGTATCAATTTCATAGACGCCCCAGGCCTCATCAAAATAGAACGCACTAGTGTAAGATTTCAGACTCCAGGCCTCTTCCATCAAAATAGAATATATAGTATTACCAAAACAAGAAAATCTAAAGAGAACAACAGCTACGACGATAGTGTAAAATTTCAGACGCCAGCCCCCCCTCTCTTTCCACATGGGTTGAAATATAATCCTCCCTTTTTCTCGGGATGGTATATATATCGCCCCCCCGTCTTGGCTAAAATTGACCCAGGCCCTTTTTACCTGGACTGTAATGTGATGCTTTCCTTTCTCTGGAAGGATATTTTATAAGTTTCAGTCTTTAGAGATCTTCCTTCTCCATTTTTCTCTTTTTTTTTTTTTTCTGGTCACCTTTACCTAAATTTTTGGTGAGGGGAATATATGTACATATGAAACAACAGTTTCCAGCTCGGATGTCTCTGGATGTCTTCTTCTTTACCAGGAATCAGCTTTCGGCATGGAAGTCTGGTGTCACCAAGTGTCTAAGTTTCTGGGCAAAAAAAAAAAGGTCTGTAAGTCTATGTGGGAGGGAAGCCATGTATCCATTTGATTTGATTATACATACGCCTTCTGTTGGGGTATGGTTACAAAAACGTGCCCCAACAATCCTCCCCCTGCCAAGTAATGGACAAATGCGTTTGTGCTATTCATTATTCATCTGCCTTTCATCAGTTACTATGAAAGCAGGCCCATTTCTAGCAAAATGCATTTTCCATTACTAGGTGAAGCCAGATGTACCGAAACCTATAGGGAAGGTAAGGCTAGTCAAAATGATGGTATGCCATTCTAGATGTTTATTATTCCGAACATTAGTGTGCATTGCGCATCCTGGCAAAGGGGTTTTTATGTGCTATTATTCTGTCAGAACACTGTTATCAAAATAGGTTATTGGGGACAGTCATATCATATGTATGGAAGTAAGCAAGGTCATCTGTCTTACCATTCATGGGTATATATACCACCCTTCCACTTTCTTCTTTGGTCTTGAGGAGTAGGCCTTCCTAGTGGTAAGTCCTCTCAACCCCATCCTTGCCTCTTGGGGTACTGGATTCATTGCTACCTTCTTTCTGCTAACAATACAGTTAGGACATTTCCCTATTACATATTGTAGCGTAGAAATCAAGCCTTGAAATATCCTAAGATGTAAAAGTATTTATTGATGACGTCACAGCGACGAGTCGACAATTATTAACAAGTCAGCCCCCAAAAACTATCTACAGCTAGAGAATCTTAAGTAAGTAAGCAAAGAAATATTTTAAGATGATTTCACAAAAACAGATTAATATATATTTTTATAATCTGTTGAATATATTTTCATTGAATAATATTAAATTAAATTAAATAATAAAATATTTCTTCGCCACATAGCCTCCCCCTATAAAGAGCATCGACCCGATGCTCAGAAGGAGACTTACATCCTCAGTCTCAAGGCTCGAGAACGGTTGATAGGGCCTGAGATCTCTTCGCGGTCTGTGGTTGTTGTGTTCGTTCAGTGGGGATGTCTTCTTCCTGGAAGTTTGTCGAGTCATCTTCTGGGTCCTCTTCTAGCTGGTCCTCCTGGTCCTCTGGGTTTAAATAAGGTTTCATCCTACCAATGTGAACTAAATCTTTTGTTTTACGACGACCTTGCTGGTTTCCGAATGTTTCAACTTCATAGGTCACATCAGATATTTTTCGGGTTACTTTGTATGGGCCGAAGTAACGTCTCATTAGTTTTTCCGAAAATCCCACTTTACGCACAGGAATAAAGATCCATACAAGATCTCCAGGCTGATAAATTATATTTCTGTGATGGGCGTCATAGCGATGTTTATTGCTACCTTGAGATCTCATGGAGTGGATACGTGCCAGTTTTCGTGCTTCTTCGGCTCTTGCCCCTAGAGTTTGGATGAAATCGTCGTCTTCTGGCAATAACTTGGGGAATAACACGTCAAGTGGAGTCTCGGCTTCACGCCCGTGTACAAGGAAAAATGGGGTGAACCCAGTAGACTCTTGTTTTGCTGTGTTGTATGCAAATGTAACGAATGGAAGAATCCTGTCCCAATCTTTATGGTTGACATCTACATACATGGACAGCATGTCTGCTATGGTCTTATTCAACCTCTCCGTGAGTCCGTTTGTCTGGGGGTGATAGGCGGTCGTCTTCCGATGGGTTATTCTGCACTGGTTGTTCAGATCACTTATCATTGAAGATGTGAAGTTTCTTCCTCTATCCGTGATTAATTCCCTCGGCGCGCCGTGCTTTAAGATGACATCTTCAATGAAGAATTTGGCGACTTCCATGGATTCACTTGTGGGTAGAGCTTTAGTTATCGCATATTTCGTTAGGTAGTCCGTACATACAATAATCCAACGGTTGCCACCTTCTGATGTTGGAAATCTCCCTAGGAGATCCATTCCTACCTTTTCAAAGGCAACTTCAGGAACGGGTATTGGCTGTAAGTGCCCTGAGGGGAGTTGGGGCTGATGTTTACGCCTCTGACAATCTGAACAGTGTGCCACATACCTTCTAACCGTTCTATACATTCCGGGCCAGTAATACTTTTTTCTTATTCGGTCATAGGTTTTAGTAAATCCGAGGTGACCAGCCGTGGGTGAATCATGGAAATTTTTCAGTAATTCCTGCCTTAAATGGCGTGGAACCACCAAAAGCCATGGTTTCCCCATTGGATCATAATTTTTTCTGTAGAGCGTGTTATCGATTTTTACAAAGGAATTATTAGGAGAACTTTGTAATTTGTCAGCGATTTTTCTAATAGCTTGATCATTCATCTGCTCTTCGCTAAAGTTCTGCAAAGTCACTATGCTTGGAATATCTTCCTCCATATCTTCACTGTATTCTAATGGACTTCTTGATAAGCAGTCTGCGTCCTGATGTTTCCTTCCGCTCTTATACACGACAGTGACGTCAAACTCTTGCAGCCGAAGTGCCCATCTTGCTAACCTCCCACATGGGTCTTTGAGGTTGGTCAGCCAGCACAAAGAGTGGTGGTCTGTAACAATAGTGAACGGCTGTCCAAAGACATATGGTCGGAATTTATTGATAGCCCAAATGATGGCAAGGCATTCCCTTTCTGTGGTTGAATAATTTTTTTCTGCCTTATTTAAGGTTCTGGATGCATAAGCAATGGCTCTTTCCTTTCCCTTTTGTATCTGCACTAATACTGCTCCTATTCCGTAGTTGCTTGCGTCAGTGTGTATTTCGGTTGGGGATGAGTAATCAAAATGTCCAAGAGCGGGTTCGGAAATTAACGCTGACTTGAGAGCTTCAAATGCATTTTGCTCTTCCTGGTTCCAATTAAATGCTGAGTCTTTCTTCAAAAGGTCATTCAAGGGTTGGGCTACGTGGGCATAATTGGGTATGAAGCGGCGGTAGTAGGATGAAAGGCCAAGAAAACTTCTAACTTCCTTCAATGACCTTGGCGTAGCGAAGTCGCGGACTGCTCGAATCTTTTCTTGGTCGGGACGAATTCCATTTTCACTCACCTCATGTCCAAGAACCGTGATAGTTTTTGCACCAAACTTGCATTTCTTGGAATTGAGACATAATCCGGCTTTCTTAAGGCAATTTAATACAAGTTGAAGGCGTCTTAGATGTTCTTCAAAGCCATCTGAAAAAACGATGATGTCGTCGAGGTAACACAAGCAAATGGTCCACTTAAGACCCTTCAGAAGATTATCTATCATTCGTTCAAAGGTAGCTGGAGCATTACATAACCCAAATGGCATTACTTTGAACTCGTACAGTCCATCTGGAGTTATGAATGCTGTCTTCTCACGGTCCGATTCTTCTACGTCGATTTGCCAGTACCCTGATTGGAGGTCCATGGAAGAATAAAATCTAGCTCCCCGTAAGCAGTCTAAAGTGTCGTCGATCCTTGGGAGAGGGTAGACATCCTTTTTTGTTATTTTGTTAAGGCGGCGGTAATCGACGCAGAATCTCCAGCTTCCATCCTTTTTTCTTATCAATACTACAGGCGAGGCCCACGGACTTTCAGAGGGCTGAATGATGTCAAGTTTTTCCATCTTGTTTACCTCATCCTGAATAATTTGGCGTTCTCTTGGTGCAACTCGGTAAGGTCTTTGTTTGGTCGGTAGGTGGTCTCCAGTGTTAATTCGGTGTTTAACATTGACGTCCTTGAATTGTTTTCTTTTACTAAATTCGAAAATATCCGTATAGTTTTTTAACAAATTTCTTAATTTTTCTTTTTGAGATTCATCAAGTGAATCATCTATAAAAAATTCCGAGATTTTTGGGTCTTCAGAATGTTCCGCCTCTGTTTCAACTTGGTTACAATCAGCTAGAGTACATAATTGACTATCTTCGATGACAGCACTATCGGCTACATGCATCCCCTGTGGGATTAGTTTAGGATATGGACTCCAATTCACCACCCAAAGTTTACCTCGGTTATTGGTAAGTGAAATGACAGAGGAGGGAGCCATTAGTTCTCTTTCCAGCAATAGCTCTTTTCGACATTCTGCCACCACAATTGCGTCATTAGGAATGTCACGACTTGCTACTTCTATTAACTGAATAGAGGCGGGTTCGATTCTATATTCCAATTCCGAGTAGAGAGGTGAGCTGTTCTTAGGGGTATCCTCAAAAAGACATTTTTCTAAGAAGAGTGTGTCGTCAGCTGAATCAATTATCGCCCTAGATAACTTCAAAAAGTTCCAACCAAGAATAACTTCGTGACTACAGTCTTCCATAACGACAAATTCAAAGCTTTCCTGTAGTCCATTCAAGTCCAGTTTCAGTGTGCAGCGTCCTTTTGGTCTTACAATTTTACCGTTGGCTACGCGTAATGTGACGTCAGTTTCGGCAAACATTATTTTTCTTAGTTTGAGTCTGAACCTCTCAGAAATGACAGAATATGAGGCTCCTGAGTCGACGAGGGCACGCGTCATTTTTCCTTCTATTTTAATGTCTATGTAATTTTCTTTTAATTCTAATGTGGTCGACAAGGGAGGATTTATAAATTTTGCGGCCTTACCTCCAAAATAGGACGCATATTCTAGTTTTCCTGACGGGAACGGCGAGGCGACTGGCTGGGTCTTCTATCAGGAGACGAATATTGTCCTTTTTGGCCAGTGTAAGGAGAGGGGCTTCGGTAGCGGCGTCTATTTTCTCTTGGCAGGTCGTCGTTGGGCTCTTGGCTGCTCCGAGAATTATAGAATGTTCTAGGTTCTAGCCTATCTCTCTGCTTGTAATTCCAAGTTTGTTCTCCTTCATATTCTCTCCTCCTGTCACGGCAGTAGCGCACGACGTGGCCAGGGCGTCCGCAGTGGAAACAGATTGGCTTACCTTCCGTGGTTCGCCATTCGTTGGTATCGCGTCTTCCGTTTACTTGTTTTGGCTGCTGCGGTCTTATCGTTTGGGCCACATATCTATTATTATAAAACTCTCGGGGTCTTTCCTTCTGTGGGGAACTTCTCCTAGGCTTTGAGATTGGCGCCAGGGTTCTTCCAATCTCCTCCTTTACCATATCTTCGATGGTAGAAATTTTTGGTTCCTCTCGAGTAGAGCCTAATGCCCGCTGTACCTCCTCACGAACAATTTGCCTGATCATAGATGACAGATCTGCCCTGTCATCATGATCACTGAGAGATGCCACATTTGGTAGTCGCTCGTATTTGGTAGGGGTCACTCGCTTACAGTGTAGGCTTTCAATGCGGCGACATTCGGTGACGAATTGCTCAGTGTTATGCACATCCCTTGGGAGAAGTGCCTGGTAGAGCTCCTCAGCTACCCCTTTCATCAGATGGGATATTTTATCTTCCTCATTCATTTGTGGATCTACCTCTTTGCAAAGGCGCAGGACGTCTTGGATGTAATATTCGGTGCTTTCTCCTTTTAATTGTGCGCGAGTTTTGAGTATTTTCTCAGCTCGCAGTCTTGAGCTTTCATTTTTTCCAAATACATTTTCTAATTTTGACATGAACTCCGTCCATGTCTGGATGCTTTCCTCGTTGTTTTCATACCATTTGAGAGCAGTGCCAGTTAGATAGAAATAAACGTTAGCGAGACAAAGGGTTTCATCCCATTGGTTGTGCTTCGCCACACGTTCATACCCTTTTAACCAGCTACGGGGATCTTCAACACCCTCACCAGAGAACATTGAGGGGTTTCTAGGTAGATGTTGGACAAAAAATGAACCTACCTGAGTAGTTGCTTCTTTCTTGATGTTCATGGTTTTTTCTTCTTGCTCAACCGAGTCAATTTTCCGTTTTTTTCTGAATGGGTATCGATCCAGCTTCTTCACCAGTTGTAGCGTAGTAATCAAGCCTTGAAATATCCTAAGATGTAAAAGTATTTATTGATGACGTCACAGCGACGAGTCGACAATTATTAACAAGTCAGCCCCCAAAAACTATCTACAGCTAGAGAATCTTAAGTAAGTAAGCAAAGAAATATTTTAAGATGATTTCACAAAAACAGATTAATATATATTTTTATAATCTGTTGAATATATTTTCATTGAATAATATTAAATTAAATTAAATAATAAAATATTTCTTCGCCACAATATTATATATAAAAAATTGGGCGCCAAGAAGTCGTTTAGAAATAACTGACTAGTCCAACTCCTAAAACATGCCAGCATCTTTATTTTCGTACCAATCAAGACATTCGTGTGGTATAGTTATATATATATACAATCAAAGGAAAGGATAATTATAGTTAGCTGAAAGAAATATCTTGGTATATAATGATTAGCCTATGACATGATGACTTTTGCTAAATAAAAATTACAGAAAACAAATTATGTAAGTAATCATTAAATAAGGCACGAAATATGTAATGATAAAATGAATCCTTCCATGTTATATGATGAGTATAACATATATATTGAAGTAAAAACATATCATGTAGATAGTGATTAAATATGTTAAGATATAAGTGATAAAAATCATCCCATGATAGATGACAAAAGAAAACTACTACAAGATTATATATGGTGACAAAATATATATAATTAAATATTTAATATAAATATGAATATCATGAATGTCAAAATAAAATTGTTGAAATGAATAGTATATGACTATAATATAATATATATGATATAAAAATAATAACATATTGAAAAAGAAAATGTAAACATAATGTATATTTGTGCGCTGAAGGTTCAAGGTTTAGTATCTCAGTTAAGTTTCAATCTTATCCAGTCTGGAATCACGAGTTGGTCACTGGGTAATATTCGACTATCCCGATCCTACTGGAGGGTGGGTTCTCTCTTGTGTGTTAGATTCCTCAAATTCCAATACTCTCTCAACCCAGATGGGAACGTCATTTAGAATCTTGGTCAAATGGAGCATAGCCCAGACCTCTATTAAACTACACAGTCCATTTAAATCTAGGGTGACAACCGTATGAAGAGAATTTTTCTGTTTTGGCAGAGCGACTAATCAATTTCTACTATTTTGTTTGTGACTCCGTTTACCTTGTCTCTGGGGTGTGTACAGTTCAGCTACCTCCCCCTTCCAAGAAATTCATATTACTTTCATCTACTAATATACCCTCTATTCATTGACCTGAATCCTACAAATCTACATCTTATAAATTTGAATTTTATCAATCTGAAATTTTGGTTCTTTTACAAATTCCTTCAGAATTCTACTCCCTGTATAACTGCTCTTAATTCTACTGTCCTCAATACAACACTTCTAAAACTTTTACTCATTGGCTCGTTCTGGCGTCTCGTTCGCGGTCCTTATAGTTAACTAATACTTTAAAATCTTATCCTATCATGAAACGAGTTTAAACTCGTTGAAGGTCCTAATAATTACTTATTCTGCCTCTCGAATCGGTCTTATGCTCGAATTCATTCCAACAAAACGTATGGCAGGGCGAATCCTTTATTAGAAGAAACTTCCGCTAGCTATGGGGGATCAAACTGGTACCAAAAAAAATTCAATAGACGGAAACTACTTCGTCTAGAATAACTGGGCAATCTCTGCCTACATGCCAATCTTACAGGACCTCCCGTCTAGAACACCCTCACTCCAGCCACGCTAAAAGCGTCGAAACTACGGTGTCAGATCGGTTACCCAAGGTCGCGCCGTTATACCCCAGGTTATACGGCATGGCTAAAACAAATCCCCCATCCTGCATAAAATTCAATCTATACCTCTTCGTTTCCTCTAGTGAGGAGAAGTTTTGTGGGTTTCCTGGTCTGATCATAACCTCCCACAACCTTCCAGCCTGAGAATCAAGATATGATCATTATCTACGACTCTTAAAATTCAAGTTGATATAATGAAATAGAGTAACTGATTACCCTAATAAAAGAAATCAATATTTGCACTCCTCTAAAAGGAGACCTAACAATGTGGAGCGAATATTTTCCTAACAATAGATAGAGTTGTAGTTGTCCTGTTTGAGGCTTCTCGGTCCTAACAAAATTCGAAATAAAAAATAAAATAAAATAAAAATCGATCCTATTGAAGTCCTTAACCCTATTCTAATGTATTTTGGGCTCACAATATAATAGTTTTTAACCTTCTTACACATTCATTACACCAATTCATTCATACACCCTCCCCCCTATCATTCACGGTGTGCATATAAACTAAAGTTAAAAGCTGCTACAAAGGCCAAAATACTCATTTATCAATATCAATAGATCCTAACAAATAATAACATATTTCAGGACACAATGTGAAATCAAATAAAATAATAAAATTAAAACAAATTGGGAACTAAAGCCCTATGTTACTCAAAAGAAATGCCTCTGTACAAGCTCTATATATACTAATACTTTATACTCAATAAATGATTGTTAACAATAATTGTTAACAATTCTAAATAATCTGGAAGCTAACCTATCTTTAAAAAATGTAATTTCAAAACTGCCCTTGCCTTGACACTAAGCGACTATTCACGACAATTCTATGAAGACACACACAGAATATAAGGGCGATTAAAGAACCATTAAACGTGACACCTCATAAAAGCGGATTGATTCATTCCCCTAGCCACTGTGGGTGAAGTCACTTTCCTCTTACTTCGTCGTGCGTCTACCCCCTTTTCAGTAGTCCGACCTCAGCACTCTATTGAAAGATGGATTTATAGGGTTTACGATTCACTACCCAACACTAACATTCTCAAGTGCTTTCCGAGGATCGACTACGGTCTGGGCCTACTTAACTTCTACCCCTGGCTTAGGGTCCCTATACTTCACAACTTTACTCTGAAAGATTGACCTTTCATGTCTTCATTAGAAACCTATTTCAAAGCTACTACCTGAAGGCCAGGGATTATAGGGTTTCTGAATTACCCAACACAAGCCATAGGATGCCTATTAGGTTCATTGTTTTAGACATAGCCCCACCCTCTAAGTTGTGATTTCCTACACCTTCCTTCACCTATTACTCCTGGTAATAACTAAAATTTCAGATTTACACTAAATAGTTAATTCACAATGGTATACATTATTCTCATTGGTCTTCGAAACTCGGGTTTTAACAAGAAATAGTTTGTATTAAAAAAAAAAAAGGAATCCTAATGAAGCTCTACTTTAAAAAAAAAAAAAAGGTTTAAAAAAAAAAAAAAAAGGCTGAAATCTCTAAACTTCTCATTCTATCGAGCTGATTCTCCGTACACACTCCAAAATCCTAGTTAGAGGCGACAGTCTAAGCAGAATTTACACTGTGTGGGCCTTTTTACCCTTGTAGACCTGCGTAAAGTTAAACTGTTCACACTAACTCTGTCAACTTCCCCTCGTCTCATTACTTCTGAGTTCGCTCTGGTTGTATTGTTGGATAAAATTGTAACATAACAATAAAAAGAAACTAAAATTTTCCTAAATCATATCCTGACAGGTTGTACAAGCTCTTCAAAACGGTGTGTCATATTAAAACAAGGTTGTGAGACGGTATTCTGCACAAAGACAAGGTTGAGACAAATAACACACAAACCCTGAAACATGGTGTTAAAGCTCCTTCCAACACTTAGCACTAGAACACATGAAAAAAAAAAAAAAAAAAACTGCAAACTGTTTAAAGTTCACCATGACACTAAGACAAAATTGTTAACAAAAAAATAAAGTAGGAAAAACTGGAAGTTTAGAACACACGTTATAGTTTAAAATAAAAGAAAAACTGCAAGTTCTTCAAAGTTCACCATAACACTAAGACATATTTGCTATTTAATATATAACCTAATATTGTAATTAATAAAGACCTATCTATATTAAATAGTGTATATTGTTGCCGAAACTTATGTAAAATCAGCTTACACAAACCCCCAGTGCATAATATGTCTTATTTTAAAAGAAATAGTTCTATCGAGGCGATATTGCGGTCGACAGCTACGCTTTATACATTAAATGTACTTTCTTCCATCAATCTTTATCTACTATTTACAAAACCCTTTATCCAACTTTTTTCAATTCTTTCTCTTTCAACATCTTTCTGCATCTTTCTATCTCTTCCTCATCAACATTCAACGCTTTCTCACTCTTTCATCATCCTTCATCATCCTCAACGCCTTTCAACTTACTTCCATCGCATCTCTCTTCAACGCCTTCAACACATTTCATCTCTTATTCATCACCTTATAACACAGTTCAACGCCTTTTTCATCATATTTCATCGCCCTTCCATCACTTTCAACACCTCTTTCATCCCTCTGAAGTCTCTTCGAAACCCGTCATCGGGATCTGGATCCCGATCTATTATCACTCTTAATTTTGAACTATTAATTATTACTAGTGTAATATTATTCCAACAGCCTATGACCTTTAAGCTTTATAACTCCATATACACTCGGCGGGGTAGTTACCTTGTTAAGAAAACCTATAATGTCATAGATCATTTAGAGAGAGAACATAACAAATTTGTGCGAATAGTTTGCTTCAACTATTGATTGTAAGCCTATTAAACTCGTTCTCTCTAGGTTGGCTCGCTTATTAATCTTCAATCTACGTTCAATAGTCATATTGAGTTCTCATGGATGCTAGATGTAAACTGTATCAAAATAGTGTAGTTTTCTAGTTTCCGAATTATATGACAGTTAGAAAAAAAAAGAAACAAACATTCTGGAAATATCTCGCACTGGCTACTATAAAAAAAATTGAATGGGGTACAGCTCTGATCTTACAGGATACCTCATGGCTCATAGAATTGAATCGCTCATTTCTCACTAAAATATTCACACAGGTATGGAGGTCTCCAGTGGTTCTATAGCTATTGGTCAACTAAATTAATAAATGGCAGGAATGAAGCTAGTTTAAATGCTCATGTGCTGTTTTGTCATGCGTCTTTATGTCATCTGCAAAGGAAAGTGTCGCCACAAAGGACCTAATTCTGGGACTAACATCCGCTGCACATTTCAGGAAGGAGTGGTCGTCCATACAATAGCAAGATATCATTTTGCTGCCAATGTACAATGTTGAGCATTTTCCATGTCGTCATTTTGTCGATCCCCAATCTTCTAGGGTGTTTCTTTAAGCATTTCTTGATATCGTTTAATGCTTTATGCGATCCCGCCCGGCATTCAATAAGTATTATTTGATCGTACCATCTCCAGGAGACCATCCCATTGCGGCCGAACCATTTCCACCCAACTTATAACGCCGTCCATATCGCGTAATTGAAATTAATGTAAAACTCAAAGAATAAGACCTTAATCTCTTAATTCTTTACTAATTTCAGTTGGCTCAACATAAATCTTCTCAATTATTATCTTAGTACAGTGGCGTGACATGTCACACTTCTTCTAGTTCTTTCGCAAGCTCGATTAATCCCAGTGAAAGCCCGTCCAGGCGTCAATCCCGTGCTAACCCGTCATGTATGACTTCAAATTTGGAAATTATTAGACCTGAATATTTGCAGTGGCATCTGCTTCCACTGAAAGTATTTAAGACACAAGGCTGCCTCTTTAAATCACTGTCTTTACTCCCACATGCCTGTGTAAACTTTAACCATGACCTTATCAATTCTCAAAATTCTGCCTATCGAGTATCCTGAGAATCAATGTTCTTCTTGTCTACGGCGGATTAACACAATAATTGTTCCCTAGAGTTATCTGCGTCGAGTGGTCAGCCTGTACTACTAATTCTCCACTCTAACTCCAGGATTCCTTTATCTACTCAGGCTGTTCAAAAATTTTCAAGACAGTTGTTCAAATCCCCAATGATAATCTGCTAAATTTCGATAATTATTGGAATTCTCATTAAACAGAATAACTACACCTTTCTGACACAGAAATATCCAGCATCAAGATATAGCGCACCGTCCAATTTCATTATTTCAAGACGGTGTCAAATTACAACTGAAGGAACATACTAAACATATAACTGGTTTAAATTTCATGTAATCTCATCATGCCTTCTGCTGGCAAATGTATACTGCAGATTTAATACTATCAAGATGGTTTTATTTGTCCTCATCCAAAAAAAATGTTTCAGAAATAAAATCTTGGAAATCTCTACTTAAGGCAAAAAAAATTGCACATTTATAAATTTAAGATAACCTTCCCTTGTCAGAGTGTATACAGCTGCCAAGCCAAATACGCAGGGGAGACAGGAAGGAGAGTCAGCAATAGAATATATGAACATAGACGCAACGTTATTAATCAAGACAATAGGTCTCTAATTTTCCAATACTGCAAAGGAACAGGTCACACTTTCGCATTAGGAGAACCTAGAATACATTACAATAACATAAACAGCAAATATCAAAGGCTTATAATTGATTTTCTATTATTCAGAAAACACAATAGCATTAATAGAAAATAGATTTGCCCGAAACATATAACACAATATATCCTAGTACCAGCTAATAATATCAACAATAATATAAGTGACTTATATGTAATAGCCAATAACTATTATAAAACTACTTAAATAATAGAATTTCTAACCTATAAGATAATTCATAGAATATAGCAAACAATAGTAGAATATGTGTAATACCTTAATAAAAAAAAATATGCCTTAAGAAAACAAATAATATGCAAAACTTTCTAATGTATATATATATATGTACATAGAATCATAATAGTTTTAGCATCAGGCGACGTTATATTTTCTTGATATATTGTATATGTTTCTCCTGTAGAAGGGCGGACAAGCTCGAAAGCTCGAGAAGACCAGAATAAAAGATACTCATCCCCATAGACGTTTTACTTTGATATCAGAAATCAATGATAATATTAAGGTTTTGCCACAAACAATGTGAATCGTAAAAGACAGCGGCGAGAGATGCGGTATACACCGCCTCAACATAACTTTCATTGCCTGATAAAATGCCAGTGAAACGGAAAGCGTAAATTAAAATTCACGATTTATAATAGACTGTTAATCTCAGGATGCGTGGACTACTTCACCAATACTTAAAAATAGTATGGCTTTTCATTAGGTATATATTTCTAAAGTATAGGGGAAGAAACATATACTAAATTCGAGCCCCGCGGCGGGCGCCATTGATGGGTTCCCGGTTTGGATAGTTGAAAAGGGAGGATACACAATGTGACTTATTAAAAGTTTCCTTACTTAAGTATATATATATAGCAAATTAGGCCAACAACCCCATGTATATAACCCGCAGGAAGACCTTAATGTTGTATAATAGCAGCACAGCTGTCAGTGATGCACTATCGGCATATGTCTTTACATCATCACATTCACAGGAAAAAAAAAAAAACTCTGTAATTGATTAAGGGTTGAGCTAAAACAAGGTTCGAGCATATAATTTTGTCAGAACAATGGTCTAAAGATGGAAACAGCCGCGACACTATTATACAATCTCATCAGACAACCCATGAAATCGTTCTTAAATTGGGCAATCTATAAAACACTGAAACACAGACACTCGCGGCAATGTATGTGGCCGGTAATTTATGGGAGACTTGATTATTAGTAACATTCCCTTCAAATAGGTAAGAAACATACAACATTTCATTTAAACAGTGGGAATAGCACCATAAGGCAAATTATGTATGAAATAGGTAACAGAGGAAACAAGAAAATTTCTCTAGATATTTATTTAAATATCTTAAAATTTGGGAACATGTCTATGCTGACGAGATATGCTATGTACATAGTAAAATTTAGATAGAGGTGACCTGAAGTTACTTTATAGCCCTTTAGGGCCCATGCGAAATCTAGGTTGGCTACTACACAAAAAAGGGGGGGAAACCTAGATCTCCATCTATTCTAACGGGACAAAATATACGAACCCTAACACTCCTTTTTAAGTCACTTAAAGCCCTTTAGGGCCCATTCAGAATCTAAATAGATTAGCTTCTGTTCGAAAAATAAAAAAAAAGGGGGGGGCTAAGCCATAATGGCAAGGGGCTTACCTTCTCTCGAAAGCGGCGGCAAGGTCTGGTCTCCTCTACGTCTCAGGCCCGTCTAAAAATCGTCCTTCTCACTGAGCGACTCCGATCGAATCCTGCCTTTTGGCAGAGAACCTTCTTTTATATCATCTCTCTCTCCATTTTCATTCGCCGAAAGAAACACCAATCAAAATGGCCAACGGCTCCAGTATCAATTTCATAGACGCCCCAGGCCTCATCAAAATAGAACGCACTAGTGTAAGATTTCAGACTCCAGGCCTCTTCCATCAAAATAGAATATATAGTATTACCAAAACAAGAAAATCTAAAGAGAACAACAGCTACGACGATAGTGTAAAATTTCAGACGCCAGCCCCCCTCTCTTTCCACATGGGTTGAAATATAATCCTCCCTTTTTCTCGGGATGGTATATATATCGCCCCCCCGTCTTGGCTAAAATTGACCCAGGCCCTTTTTACCTGGACTGTAATGTGATGCTTTCCTTTCTCTGGAAGGATATTTTATAAGTTTCAGTCTTTAGAGATCTTCCTTCTCCATTTTTCTCTTTTTTTTTTTTTTTCTGGTCACCTTTACCTAAATTTTTGGTGAGGGGAATATATGTACATATGAAACAACAGTTTCCAGCTCGGATGTCTCTGGATGTCTTCTTCTTTACCAGGAATCAGCTTTCGGCATGGAAGTCTGGTGTCACCAAGTGTCTAAGTTTCTGGGCAAAAAAAAAGGTCTGTAAGTCTATGTGGGAGGGAAGCCATGTATCCATTTGATTTGATTATACATACGCCTTCTGTTGGGGTATGGTTACAAAAACGTGCCCCAACAGATGGAGAATTTGCCGGGAGGAAATTAATCCATGGAAGCAATGGTCGCCTCTCTCCCGTCAAAATTTCCTCCCGGCAAATTCTCCATCTAAGTCATTAGAAGTATTTATAATTGAAACTGAGTCTCTAATGAAGGTACCCTCCAGGAAAGTCAGGTTTAGCCATGTTTATAGGTCTGTACTCTCTCACGAGAGACTCTAAATTATAAATTAGATACGTTTAAATATCAATTTTTCTCTGTTTTAATATTAATAGTAATATTTTAGCGCAATTTATCAAGAGAAAAAAAAATTTCGTTTTTTTCCAGATAATTATCAAATCAAAGACAATTTGTTGTGGGGAAACCAATGTTGAGTCTCCAGGGAGGCTGGCTGTGGTGGATAACACTCTTGATGTCTTGGACTGCTAAGACATGTTCCGAATCCATCCTATTCCCAAAGCTTTCTCGCAAGGACAAGCTCTTTGTTTGCAAGTTTTTTACCAAGAATTATGATACCACGGGGCAGTACTACCCTGGAAAAACTACTCCACTACCACTACCAATTGTTCCAATATATATCTTACGACATCGTAAACCGGATGTTTCCACTACTGTTTCCAATGTGACTGAAGAAATTTTGGAGCTGGAAGGTGGACAGGAATCCTTTGTATCCTTCTTTTTGATGGCGGGTGAGTACTTTGATTCGTACTTGTGCGAATACCTACTTGGTTCTTGATAAATTGAAGATCTATTGACCATGCTGGAAGGATATACCTTGAAAAATTAAAGAAGAGGTAGACCTTGAAAAAGGATTGATTTGATAATATAATAGAACAAACGGTATCTGAAATTAAAAGAAGTAGTGAAGAGAATTACTGAGGAAAGGGTGGTGTTCCATGATGACCCATTATATTTGAACGATGAAAATGTCTTAATACCCAAACAATCTAAACTTTTTTGGCGCGTATGATTCATTTTTGAATTAAAACAAATTTCCGCTTCCCTTACTGCTATGATAAATTAATGGAAGGGCCTGGCTTATCAGTGATGAACCCTCCCAGCGGTTTCACCAATTTGATCTACTATTATCATTGCAGTGTAAGGGCAGTAGAAATTGTTTTAATCAATTTATCATTGCAGTAAGGGCAGTAGTAATTGTTTCAATTAATTTATCATTGAAGTAAGGGCAGTAGAAATTGTTTTAAGTAATTTATCATTGAAGTAAGGGCAGTAGAAATTGTTTTTATTAATTTATCATTGAAGTAAGGGCAGTAGAAATTGTTTTAATTAATTTATCATTACAGTAAGGACAGTAGAAATTGTTTTAATTATTTTATCATTGAAGTAAGGACAGTAGAAATTTGTTTTAATTAATTTATCATTGAAGTAAGGACAGTAGAAATTGTTTTAATTAATTTATCATTGAAGTAAGGACAGTAGATATTTGTTTTAATTAATTTATCATTGAAGTAAGGACAGTAGAAATTGTTTTAATTAATTTATCATTGAAGTAAGGACAGTAGATATTTGTTTTAATTAATTTATCATTGAAGTAAGGACAGTAGAAATTGTTTTAATTAATTTATCATTGAAGTAAGGACAGTAGAAATTGTTTTAATTAATTTATCATTGCAGTAAGGGCAGTAGAAATTGTTTTAATTAATTTATCATTGAAGTAAGGGCAGTAGTAATTGTTTTAATTAATTTATCATTGAAGTAAGGACAGTAGAAATTGTTTAAATTAATTTATCATTGAAGTAAGGGCAGTAGAAATTGTTTAAATTAATTTATCATTGAAGTAAGGGCAGTAGAAATTGTTTAAATTAATTTATCATTGAAGTAAGGGCAGTAGAAATTTGTTTTAATTCATGAAGAATCATAGTCGTTAAAAATAGATTTTATTTCTTATAACAGTGCTAATTCAATATATTTATAGAACCACGTTTAACAAGTTTTACCGCAAAAGTTTCTTTTTTCAAAACGAAAAATCGTAATTTTTAATTATTTAAGGAGAAATAACGACTATTCATATCCTTAGGGATGAAGTATGAAAGGATGAATTGTGAAGAGTAATGATGAATGGAAAGTAGAATGTATCCAGGGATGGGAAATTTAAAAAATGGATTTTTCGTTCTGAAAAAGAAACATTTGCGATAAAAACTTGTTAAACGTTGTTCTATAATCATAGCCGCATTATATGTACTGATTGACATTTTGAGATCGATACAGTGCATTGTACTAACCTTATGTCTGTCCTCTATTAAGGAACCATCATTCCCAAACTGATTGGTTCCGTATTGTCACATGGCTATAATTGACCAATTAGCGTTGAGGTAGCCAGTGGGCGAAAATATTTCTTAGCTCCAAGGTTAGAATAAGGTACTAAAATCGAGATATTTAATACTAGGACATATAATATAAGTCCTAAAACATTTCGCAATTTCTGCATAAACCCCTTTTCTATGTCATTTTATATAGCTTTTTAAAATCATAAATTTTATTTCGAAGAATTGTATTTATCCTATTTTAGGAAAAACATTGGAATCTATAGAAACTATTCTTTTAATAAATAAGGCGTATATATTGGATCATATGAAACTTGTTAATTTGATACTTAGAAACATACACTGTCTTTCTCAAATCAATGAATTGTATCATTGTTGAAATAGATCCTCCAAAATACGTCTTAAGTATTATCTCATATTATTTTTACCAGTTTAAACCCATTTTTCCTTTGCAGAATGGCAAATTTATGTATAGAACTTATATGCATAATATACATAGGCCTATTTAAAGACAAATTAGAAGAGTTCTAAATACTCGAAAGCTTGTCATCTTGATTTATATACTGGTATAAAGAAACTTTGTTGCAGAGTAGTGAAATATATGTAAATAGAACGTGTGTGCAATTTACCAAGATAGGTTTTGTTTTGAAAAAAGGATTTTGTGTTTATTATCTTTTCATATTATTGCTTAAAATAAATATAAAAAATCGCTAAATGCTTTTCAAAACAATGAGAACTTACAAGGACGCCATTTTTTCTATGATTATGATAAAAATCATCATTAGGAGAGAGAAGATAAAATTTCGAAATGGCTTAGGACTTGAATGTCGTTATAGTCGGGCAAAAAATAAACTCGATGAAATTTCATGTAATGTTTTATTTTAAATTAATTTTCTTGATAGCACGTATATGCAAATTGGCGTTGTGGCTTTCTAAAATATTTCTATGAAAAATGGACACTTCGGCCAGTTAGCAAATGCTTTATTTTTATTTACTTCTCCAGACGAAGACAGAATATTTTTGTCGAAACGTTGAGAAAATAAAAAAAACTATAACTGGCCGAAGTGTCTATTTTTCATAAAAATATGAATGCCGGCCAGTCAGCCTCTATCTTTAAGATATTTCTAAAGTATGTAATAAAGGTACTAGATTGAAATTTTATACAATGCCGTTTTATATTAATAAAGTTAAGGTTTTTTAAATTTTCTCTAAACAAAAATAGTCGGTGGACGAGTAGGTAACACCCTCGATTCCCGACAGCCATGAACTGGGATTGAATCCCGCGTTAACATTTTGTTTAATATGTGAATAACCTTCATATGTTATTCATTGTTCCAAATATCATAAACTAGGGTGGCCTTTTTGAGTGGTACCTATTAAAGTGATTTTGAAACAAGAAATATTCTATACATTAAAAAATTCTATATATTATAGATTTTAAGGCTAAAATTTATTATTCTATTTAAATTTACATAATTTAAATTGGTACATGCCCGGGTAGCTCAGTCGGTAGAGCGTTAGGCTTTTAACCTAACGGTCCAGGGTTCGAGCCCCTGCTCGGGCGTCTTTTTTTTTTTTCTCTAATATTCTTTGACGAAATTTAGACGAAAAGACGAAATAAAAGAAGAAGAGTTTCTTTTAATAGAAATATATCAAAGCAAGCTTTCGGGCAAAAAAACCCTTCTACAGGCGTGATTACAGCATCAAACTTGGCACTATAATGCAGGTACAATGGCTAAAAAGAGAATATATACATATAACTATTTACATATTTGCGGAATAAATTATTAAAATACGGATTTGCATTAGTTATGACTATTTTATAATTAGAGAGATATTAAGTAAATAAATAAATAAGGAATTTTTATGCTTGGAGTTTGAAACTATAGGGGAATATGCCAATGTAAACACCCGCTCACGCGACCACCTCAAAACCCAAGTAATATTAATTTCTAGCTATCTTGTTGAGGTTATTACTGCAAGGCCAGGAGAGCACGATTTATCCCTCCTTTATCAGCACACTCTCAATACTGGCCATCCTTTTAACACCAACCACCCCACTATACATTACAGACACATTCATAACCAGCACCAACGATTAGTTCTCGAGTCAAGAGAATCCCACAGACATAACAGCATTAACCGAAAAATAGAACTTCCAGATGCATATCGTGCTCTCCTGGCCTTGCAGTAATAACCTCAACAAGATAGCTAGAAATTAATATTACTTGGGTTTTGAGGTGGTCATGTGAGCGGGTGTTTACATTGGCATATTCCCCTATAGTTTCAAACTCCAAGCATAAAATTTCCATATTTATTTACTTAATATCTCTCTAATTATAAAATATTCATAACTAATGCAAATCCGTATTTTAATAATTTATTCCGCAAATATGTAAATAGTTATATGTATATATTCTTTTTAGCCATTGTACCCGCATTATAGTACCAAGTTTGATGCTGTAATCACGCCTGTAGAAGGGTTTTTTGCCCGAAAGCTTGCTTTGATATATTTCTATTAAAAGAAACTCTTCTTCTTTTATTTCGTCTTTTCGTCCAAATACTATTCGTTACAATTATAAACTGGCGCCGTGGATGTCATTCTTGTGAAACGTCCCGCTCCAAACTTTGTGTCTGAGAAGCGATATTTTTATAAAGAGATGATCTGGCTTTGTGTCTTCCGCTTGAATGAATATTTTTCTGTTAGGATTTTGTTCCTGCATACTAAAAATGAACTGGCTTCACCCGTGGTCTCTGCTTTTTGGAATTTTTCCGGATATAATTTTGTATCTGATAATCAAATATGATACAGCAATATTGTCATAATCATTTTCTGACTAAAAAAATAACTATTTTTGCCCAGAACCTGTAAATTTCAATTTTTCTTGGCTAAAAATGCGACAAATATCTCTTCCATATTTTTTTCTATGTCCTGTTAAAACACGTTTTACATGTACATTAGGTCAGCTGATATTACCTCCCATCTTCACCGCTAGAGGCGCTGCTTGCGAGCGAAAGAGCAAATTTGCAACTCAAATTTGCAAATAATTCGAAGAATATTCGGGATAGAGACCTGAAATATTCAATATAAGTTTTTCCAGATTCTACTCTACATACTGCTAAAATTTCAGTCATATTAGTTACGTATTTTACGTATATTACGTAAGAGCATTCCATTCAAAAAGCAAACGATGACAGAATTGATGACTCTGATAATTGTATATTTTAATAATAATAATATAACTGAGCGAGTTTTAAAAATTGTAAAAAAAAAAATGCATCGGCCGGGAATCGAACCCGGGCCGCCCGCGTGGCAGGCGAGCATTCTCGCCACTGAACCACCGATGCTTATAAGAAATGGCCATATTTGGGTATTTATTCCATTCACAAAAGCAAACGGTGACAGAATTGATTGATTGTTGATTATGACTCTGATACTTGTATATTTTAATATAAAATTTAATAAAAAGTTTGTAACAATTTTTGGCAATGTTCTTTTGTTCACATACAAGGTGTGTCCAATAAATAATGAGACTGGTCAAAAATAAAGAAAAATAGAATGATTAAAAAAAAATTATTAGGATTTTTCAAAATAGTCCCCTCCCGCATCAGTACATAATTTCCATCTCTTCTCCCATGATTTGAAACATTTAGAAAAGGCATCTTTCGGGATGTTCTTTAAGACCTTTTTCGAATCCGCTATGATGGACTCTCTAGTGTCAAATCTCCTTCCTTTTAGAGCCATTTTGAGTTTTGGAAAGAGAAAAAATCATTTGGAGCTAGGTCTGGGGAATAGGGAGGTTGTGTGTGTGTGTTGAAGTATTTGGATGCCGTGTTTAGCCAAATAAGTCAGTACAGATGTTGCGGTGTGTGGTGGTGCATTATCATGATGGATAATCCAATTTTTGGAACTCCACATTTCACTTATTTTCAGACGAATTGATTCACGTACACGTCTCATAATGTTTAAATAAGACTCCTTATTGATTTTTTGACCTTCCTCTAGATATTCGTAATGCACAATTCCCTTTATGTCAAAGAACGTGAGCAATAAGACTTTGTTTTTTGACTTGCAAAGTCGGGATTTCTTCGTTCTTGGTTCATCTTTTCCTTTCCACTCCATGGATTGGCGTTTTGTTTTTTTGGTTCATACCCGTAAACCCATGTCTCGTCTCCAGTTATTACTTTTCCTTCCAATTAGGGTTTTCTTCCACCATTTCAAGCATTTTTTGGCAACTTCAACGCGATTCTCCTTTTGTTGGATTGTGAGCACTTTAGGGATAAATTTTGAAGGTGTCTTCTTTAACTGCAAGTCTTCTTTAATTATCGATCCAACTAATAATTTTGACATCCCTGTTTCTTCCTCAATGTCCCGTAACCCTATTCGTGGATTTTCTTCTATCAAATTTGAAATTTGGCTCACCTTTTCAGGGTTCCTGTGCAGAATTGGACGTCCAACACGCTTCTCATCTTTCACCGATTCCATTCCATTTTTAAATCGTGAAAACCATCTAAATGTGGTGGGCTTATTTACATTTTCACTTCCAAATGCCAATTCCAACAAATCTAAAGTTTCTGAAGCCGATTTCCCAATTTTGTAGCAAAATGTAATACAAATTCGTTGTTAGAATTTGCTATCCATTACAAATTAGAAGTTGTTATGCAAAGCGTTCTTTTTACAAGCTTACAATTTATCGACTGCGCGCGCAATCACGTGATGTGATATACCGCAGTGTAGCTGAAGCTTTCTATTTTTTAAATAGACTTTCAAAAAAAATATCATTTCATTTTTTCTTTGTTTTTGACCGGTCTCATTATTTATTGGACACACCTTGTATTTCAACAAATATCTCTACAGACCTTAATCAATGATTAAAGTTGTTGAATGAGAGGGTTTGGCTCATCGGTGGTGAACCCTCCCAGCGGTTTCGCCAATTTAATCTACCAGACCCTTCTTTAGAGCTCTAATACTGTATTGGATCATTCTGCTTTTATAGGCTACACTGAATGGTGGAATCTTAGAAATGATATTTAAGCAAACTATGGACATAAGCTTTTATGACAGTAGAATTACATTTAAATATTTGCATCGAGCAATGCTCTTCCGCAAACAACAAGGACAAGTTAAGCATACATTAATACAAAGCAATAACGCGCCATCTATATATAACATATGAAGACATTAAGACGCGAATATTTCTTTTCACAAATAAATCAAACTTCTACTTTTCTATTTAAAAAAAAAAGATGGCATTTGAACAAATGCTTAATAAGATTAAAGGATATGAAAAATAAAATAGATTCAAGTGAATCGTTGTTGTTAATATTCTTTTTTACATAATTTTATACACGATTCATAGATATATGCCCGGGTAGCTCAGTCGGTAGAGCGTTAGGCTTTTAACCTAACGGTCCAGGGTTCGAGCCCCTGCTCGGGCGTCTTTTTTTTTTTTCTAATATTCCTAGAACTCAAATTTGCAATAAAGGCAAGAGAATCACATTGTTTGATTCTTTTTTAAATAAAATCTTTCATTCACGTGGGCCTGGAATTTATAGTCTTCAAAATATATTAAAATATAAAATTGAATAAAAAGTTTGTAACAATAAATTTTGACAATGTTCTTTATGTTCACATATTTCATCAAATACCTCTACAGACCTTACTGCAATGGTAAAAGTTGTTGAATGAGAGGGCTTGGCTCATCAGTAGTGAACCCTCTCAGTGGTTTCTCGCAAATTAATCTCCAGATCGCTCTACTATTGTAATGGTTCTTGTTCCAAAATCACTTTATTAGGTGTACCGCTCAAAAAGAACAACATAGTTTATGATAATAATTCTTTTTTCTAGATTTGGTTCATTTTGTCTCCTCTCTAATTGTAAAGATGTTGCTGTATCACCTCATAAGCATAAATAAATAATTGCAACAATGAATAATATGTGAAGGTTATTGAATAAGAAGTTAAATAGTCTTTGAGTGTGAAAGCTTGTGAAAAATAGGAACTTACCCTCTATTATTATTTTTTTTTTTTTTGTTGCTTTATCGTCTGTTTTGCACAAGTTGAATCTGGTTAGAACGATGTATGTGAATTAGATGATTCTTTTGTTACCTTAAATACGAGGTAATTAAGTCGTTTCTCTCTCTATATATAAAAATGTTTAAAGTTTAATAAAATGATTTTATAAATCTGAGAGTTGTCTTCAAAAACGATCCAACAGTTATTCACATTTTAAATAAAATGTTAACGCGGGATTCGATCCCGGTTCATGACTGTCGGGAATCGAGGGTGTTACCTACTCGTCCACAGAATCTTTGTATTGGATTGGTTTGGGATATATTCTGCATTTTCTATTGAAGGTAGCTTAGGGGTGTTTAGGGAACCTATGGGCATAAGCTTATAGGTCTGTAGAGGTACATATATATAATTACAAGAAATTGCATCGAGCAAAGTTCTTCTGCAAAACAAGGTTTCTTATCAGAGCTATAATTTTAGAAAATTACATTTATAAATGCAGTGTACAGTTAAACCTGTCTATAGCGCCCCCCTTTAAATAGCACCCCCTCTCTATTGCACCCTATTTTGATGAGTCCCAAGAGTGGGCGCTATAGACAGGTTTAACTGTATATAAGAAAACCAACCCAATACAATAGTAGAGCGGTCTGAATGTTAATTTGCAGAAACCGCTGAGAGGGTTCACCACTGATGAGTGAGTGGGATAAGAAGACCACTGATGAGTCAAACCCTCTCGTTTAACAAATTTTATCATTACAGTAAGGTCTGTAGAGATATTGGATGATATATATGAAAATAAAAACATTGCCAAAATTATTGCTACAAATTTGATTGATAAATGACGATTAATAAAAAGCATTTTAATACAAAGTAATAATGCGCCATCTATATATAACAAATGAAAACATTAAGACGCGAATGTTTCTTTTCACAAATAAATCAAACTTCTACTGTCCTTACTGTGATGAAAAATATTGGGAGGGCTTGGCTCATCAGTGGTGAACCCTCCCAGCGGTTTCGCCAATTTAATCTACCAGACTGCTTTCTTTAGACCTCCAATACTATATTGGATCATTCTGCTTTATATGCTACACTGAAGGGTGGAATCTTAGAAATGGTATTTAAGCAAACTATGGACATAAGCTTTTAGGACAGTAGAATTACATTTAAATATTTGCATCGAGCAATGCTCTTCTGCAAACAATAAGGACAAGTTAGGCATAAATTAATACAAAACAATAACGCGCCATCTATATATAACATATGAAGACATTAAGACGCGAATGTTTCTTTTCACAAATAAATCAAACTTTTACTTTCCTAAAAAAAAAAGATGGCATTTGAATAGATGCTTAATAAGATTAAAGGATAAGAAAAGAAAATAGATTTATGTTATTCATTGTTTTTTTTATTTTTTACATAATTTTATACACGATACGTAGAGATATGCCCGGGTAGCTCAGTCGGTAGAGCGTTAGGCTTTTAACCTAACGGTCCAGGGTTCGAGCCCCTGCTCGGGCGTTCTTTTTTTTTTTCTAAATAATAATAATTATTATTATTTATTTTTCAAAAAGGTTACAAGTTTTTCTCTAAAAAGTGTAGCGAATGGTCAGTCTATTTACATATTTTTATTTACAACTTCAATAAATGACAACAGTAAAAGTACACAAAGATATTTACATTTGCTATCTTGACTCCTGGTCAGTGCTGTGGCCTTTGCCGTTATGGTCCCCTGATGTCCTGCAGCTCTCCAGCAGTCTTTCTATGGCCTCTCTTAGTGGTTCCTCGATAAGATGGTCCCCTGGCCTTGATCCATTCTTGTCTGTCAGGTCTCCTGTCATATGCTCTAGGTCGTTCTCCTGGATCTCTTCTATGGTCGTCGTATCCCTGTGCTCCATGTCCGGTGTTCCATCTTCCTCGTCATCACATGCCAGCTCCCTACATCGTTCCAACAATCTATCCATGGCTTCCATTTCTTTATTTCTCTGTAACTTATCGTGAGGTTCATTCTTCTTTTCTGTTGAGATAATTTCCATCGTCTTTTTTAGCACCAGGGATTGAATATATGCAAAGTCCCTTTTTCTTATGTTTATTTCCTTCCTGTATTGTTTGTTATATTCGGTTACTATTCCATCCCATGTTAAGACTATCGGCACTACTTTTACGGGCATTTTTTCAGTTTGGGCCATTTCCCTCGCCAGTAGCTGGTATTTTCTTTTCTTTGTCAGCTCCGTAGTTTGGATATTGTCTTTGGAGGTAACGCCTATCTCTATGATTGTTATGTCTTTTTTTATTTTGTCATATATTATTATATCAGGTTTTTTAGCTCTGATAATGATATCGCTTATCATTGGCAGGTCCGTTATTATCTTGGCGTATGTATTTTCAATCTTAGTCGTTATTTTGTGGAGCTTTATCTTCTTGTTCTCTGTGAAATTATATTTTCTAGCCAAGTTGAAGTGGACGCATCTCACCACTTTATTATGCCTCTCAGTGTAGTCGTAAGGAAGCAATCTTCCACAGTTTGTAGCTAGGTGGTCCACCGTCCTCTGTACCTTTTCACAGGGAGGGCATTTCAGATTTTTATCCTTTGGGAACACGTTTCTATCTTGTATGAACATGTAGAACCCTTCATTTTGTGGTGTGTTGTTTCCCGTTTTGAGCCACTGTGAGGATTCTATCATGTCCAATAGCGGTTGGTCTTCATTTTTAAAGAATGTTCTGTGGATTATTTTCTGGCCAATAAAAAATTCCTCTTAGATTTTCAATTTGTTTTTCTTTCAGAGTTTTCATTGTGATGTTTTGGGCTTCATTTTGTACTTATTTTCTATAATCAGTTGAATGTGTGTGAGCATTGTGTTTTCGCCCTGTTCACACGCTTTAATGGCTTCCTTTCTTTTTGTTGTCTCCCCCCCAAATATATACTTGTAGAGGCTTAGCAGAATTCTTTCGTTTTTTTGGATCAAGTTCACCAATCCTCTTCCCATTTCTTCGCGTTGAAGATATAATCTTTCTTTATTTGCTGGCTTAAGATGGATTTTGAATTTGCTCAGCGTTGTTCTCACCTTTTGGTCCAACATTTCTAGTTCTCGCTCACTAAACTCCACGATTTCAACGTAGTAGTTTATGAGCGAGAGCGAAAATTCGTTGAAAGCAGCGAAGAGGTTTTTAGCGTTCAGCTTGGTTTCCGCTAAAGATTCCATTCTGGATACTATTTCTCTTTTTATTCTCTCTTTATTTTCTGGGACGACTGCGCTGGTGTTATCCTCTAGAACACCTAAATATTTATATGTTTCTTTTTCTGCCAGTGTCCCAAGTTCCTGAATTTCTGTGGAGTTTGTCGCTGTTTTTGTCGGGTTGATTTTGAAGCCTATATTATTTAAAAACCGAGTTGTCTTGTTCGCTGAGAGCTCAAGATCCTTGTCGCTATAGGAAAACTAGACGAATGACCCGGGCAACGCCCGTGTTTTACCCGATTGAATGTTTTTATCCCAATACTATTTGTTACAATTATAAATTGGAGCCGTGGATGTCACTCTTGTGAAACGTCCCGCTCCAAACTTTACATGTACATTAGGTCAGCTGGTATTACCCCTCATTTTCACCGCTAGAGGCGCGAGCGAATTGACTTTTTGTAAATATACATAATTATAAAGATAGAAGCTTCTATAAAAGATAATGATCATAATGATGATGCGCGCGCATCCGTGACAGCGATGAGGAAAGACGGTCGTGACTATATATTAACTAGCCGAATGACCCGGGCAACGCCCGTGTTTTACCCGATTGAATGTTTTTATTCAAATACTATTTGTTACAATTATAAATTGGAGCCGTGGATCTCACTCTTGTGAAACGTCCCGCTCCAAACTTTACATGTACATTAGGTCAGCTGGCATTACCCCTCATTTTCACCGCTAGAGGCGCGAGCGAATTGACTTTTTGTAAATATACATAATTATAAAGATAGAAGCTTCTATAGAAGATAATGATCATAATGATGATGCGCGCGCATCCGTGACAGCGATGAGGAATTGAGGAAAGACGGTCGTGACTATATATTAATAATAAAATAATAATAATAATATAATAATAATAATAATTATTATTATCATTAGATAATGATAATGATCATAATGATGATGCGCGCGCATTCGTGACATGAGGAATTGAGGAATTGATTGTGGAGGAAAGACGGTCGTGACTATATATGAGCCCCTCAATGCACAGATTGATTAACTCCATAAATAATCGGGAAAAAAATGTTTAATTTTTGTTGAAAGTCTAAAAATCTATATGACATATAGATTTTTAGACTTTCAACAAAAATTAAACATTTTTTTCCCGATTATTTATGGAGTTAATCAATCTGTGCATTGAGGGGCTCATATGTTGATAATAATAATAATAATATAATAATAATTATTATTATCATTAGATAATGATCATAATGATGATGCGCGCGCATCCGTGACATGAGGAATTGAGGAAAGACGGTCGTGACTATATATGTTGACTAGACGAATGGCCCGGGCAACGCCCGGGTTTTACCCGAGTGCGTATATATTTTAAAAATGTTTTAATTAAAATACTATTCGTTACAATTATAAATTGGCGCCGTGGATGTCTCTCTTGTGAAACGTCCCGCCCCAAACTGTGTGTGTCTTGAAAATATAAAAATAAAAGTGTGAACGGAAAAATATGTCCAGGGTAGCCTAGGTAAGCCCGGTAAGCGGAAGGTCGTGGGTTCGATTCCCATCCCTTGACACTTTTTTTATTTTATCCATTCTGACCAAAATCTATCCGTGAACTCCACACAGTGAACTTCACACAGAGAGAATAAGGCAATTATATAAGTAGATAATCCAAATTGTGCCTTATCACACACTATTTTTTTATTTGGCCTTATTACCTTGTGTTTATAATCTATGACGTAATGCCGGCGGCGCGCGCCCGTTGGCTGCCGGCGAGCACGTGACCTCCCTGTGCGCGCGCATCCGTGACAGAACCGGCCGGCCCATGACGGTCGTGACTATATATATAATGGATGGATAATAATAATAATATAATAATAATAATTATTATTATTACTATTATTATTATTATCATTAGATAATGATAATGATCATAATGATGATGCGCGCGCATCCGTGACAGAACCGACCGGCCGGCCCATGACGGTCGTGACTATATATGTTGATGACGAATGACCCGGGCAACGCCCGGGTTTTACCCGATTAAATGTTTTTATTCAAATACTATTCGTTACAATTATAAATTGGCGCCGTGGATGTCACACTTGTGAAACGTCCCGCTGCAAACTTTGTGTCTGAGAAGCGATATTTTTATAGAAAGATGATCTGGCTTTTGTTTTCTGCTCGAATGAATGTTTTCTGTTAGAATTTTGTTCCTGTGTACAAAATAAGGAACTGGTTTCACCCGTGGTCTCTGCTTTTTGGAATTTTTCCCGATATAATTTTGTATCTGATAATCAAACATGATACAGCAATATCGTCATCATCATTTTCTGACTAAAAATATATAGTTTTAATAATTGATTTATATATATTTTTAAATAGCCTATCGTCTTCCCCGTATTTTTTACCTATGTATGGAAATTTGGTTTGAATTAGTGAACTACTGCGAATTTGTATACCGGACATACAAACAAACATACAAACAGACAAACATTCATTTTTATATATATAGAGATTTACTCTTCATTGTTGGCTTTTTATATTATATTCACTCTTAATTGTTGGCTTTTTATCTTACATTCACTCTGTTGGCTTTTTATATTACATTTACTCTTCATTGTTGGCTTTTTATCTTACATTCACTCTTCATTGTTGGCTTTTTATATTATATTTACTCTTCATTGTTGGCTTTTTATCTTACATTCATTCTTCAAGGTTGGCTTTTTTTATTATATTCACTCTTCATTGTTGGCTTTTTATCTTACATTCACTCTGTTGGCTTTTTATATTACATTTACTCTTCATTGTTGACTTTTTATCTTACATTCACTCTTCATTGTTGGCTTTTTATATTATATTTACTCTTCATTGTTGGCTTTTTATCTTACATTCATTCTTCATTTTTGGCTTTTTATATTACATTTACTATTCATTGTTGGCTTTTTATCTTACATTCACTCTTCATTGTTGGCTTTATATCTTACATTCATTCTTCATTGTTGGCTTTTTATATTACATTCACTCTTCATTGTTGGCTTTTTATCTTACATTCATTCTTCATTGTTGGCTTTTTATATTACATTTACTCTTCATTGTTGGCTTTTTATCTTACATTCACTCTTCATTGTTGGCTTTTTATATTATATTTACTCTTCATTGTTGGCTTTTTATCTTACATTTATTCTTCATTGTT
This sequence comes from Cordylochernes scorpioides, assembly GCA_030710605.1. Classification (NCBI taxonomy): domain Eukaryota; kingdom Metazoa; phylum Arthropoda; class Arachnida; order Pseudoscorpiones; family Chernetidae; genus Cordylochernes; species Cordylochernes scorpioides. The sequence goes on from CP092880.1 coordinate 55,486,258, forward strand.
GGCTTTTTATATTACATTTACTCTTCTTTGTTGGCTTTTTATCTTACATTCATTCTTCATTGTTGGCTTTTTATATCATATTTACTCTTCATTGTTGGCTTTTTATCTGACATTCATTCTTCATTGTTGGCTTTTTATATTATATTTACTCTTCATTGTTGGCTTTTTATCTTACATTTATTCTTCATTGTTGGCTTTTTATATTATATTTACTCTTCATTGTTGGCTTTTTATCTTACATTTATTCTTCATTGTTGGCTTTTTATATTACATTTACTCTTTATTGTTGGCTTTTTATCTTACATTCATTCTTCATTGTTGGCTTTTTATATCATATTTACTCTTCATTGTTGGCTTTTTATCTTGTTGGCTTTTTATATTATACTAATGATGATGCGCGCGCATCCGTGACATGAGGAATTGATGACATGACGGTGGAAAGACGGTCGTGACTATATATGTTGATAATAATAATAATAATAATATAATAATAATAATTATTATTATTATCATTAGATAATGATAATGATCATAATGATGATGCGCGCGCATCCGTGACATGAGGAATTGAGGAATTGTTGACGGTGGAAAGACGGTCGTGACTATATATGTTGATATTTTTATGTCGTCTATAAACAATAGGTGATTTATTTTAATTTTTTCCTCTCCTACTCTCATTTCCACTTGGGGACTGTCTTCTTTGTTGAGCTCCCTTGTTATCGGCTCGAGGCACATGACAAAGAATAGAGGTGATAGCCCATCTCCCTGCAATATTCCTCTTTCTATTTTCACTGTTTTGAGGCACTGCTTGCCATAGTACAGCTGTACTTGCCATTTGTCGAGGGCAATTTTTGCGAATTGTTGAATTTCTTTTGGAACTCTTGATGTTTCCAATATCTTAAGCAAGTATTTGTGGTCGATGCTGTCAAAAGCTTTCGCTATGTCGATCCACATGGTTTTCAGTTTATTTGCGTGTTCTTTGCATATAGCTTTGTTTAATAAGACCTGTTCCTTGGCGCCTTGAGTTCGCTGCGTCGTTCCTATCTGATTTATACACAGATATCGTTCCTTTTCTATGTATTTGTTCAGCTTTCTAGATAATATCCGCGTGATTAATTTGTACAGGTTGCTCATGCAACTTATGGGGCGGTAGTTGCTGGGGGTGTTCTCTCCTCCTTTAGGAAACAAGAAGGTTTTTGCAGTAAACATCCAATCTGGAATTGTTTCTGGATTCCTTATAGCTTGAACAACTGCTTTATATAGATCTTCGTGTAGCGGGGTCAATTTTTAATAAAGAAATTATAAAATAAAAGGACTTAAAAGCGCGAATGTTTCTTTTATAATAATACAAACTTCTAGCCAAGCCCTCCCAATATATTTTTTCATCGCAGTAAGGACAGTAGAAGTTTGTATTATTATAAAAGAAACATTCGCGCTTTTAAGTCCTTTTATTTTACATGTATAGATGGCGCGTTATTGCTAAAGAAATTATAAATTTTATCTATACCGCCTGCTTTCCAATTTGGCTAATTTTTCAAAAGATATGAAAATAAAATAGGTTCATGTTAATCATTGATGTTATTATTATTATTTTTTTTACATTAATTTATACACGATTCATAGAAATATGCCCGGGTGGCTCAGTCGGTAGAGCGTTAGGCTTTTAACCTAACGGTCCAGGGTTCGAGCCCCTGCTCTCGTCTTTTTTTTTTTTTTCTAAATAAATAAAAAAATAAATAAAAACATGCCATCTTAATATAGTGTGGTGTGGAAGAATGGTAAAAAACACCAGGAGCTCTGTCATAGTGCAATGCTAAATTATTACAAAAATCTATGTATATATACATCTATATATTCGGTTAGATTTTGCATATTATTTAAGGTTAGAATATATTCTTTTTCAGTAAGTATGTATTTGATATTGAATATTTTGATTTTTTTTATTTTAGAAATTATCATATATTGTAGCTTAAACATTTTTATTTATTATTTTGTATTAATGTTTCTTATAACGGCCCATATATACTTGAAGAAGAACAGAGATACCCGAAAGCTTGAGACTACGTCAATGAAAAGAAACTCCAGAAACCTGTGGTTTAATTTATGTTCAGGAGATTTGAATCAATTGAAGAGAGGATATGTTGAGACTTCTTATCTCCACTCAATTATATTAAGGTATCAAGCTTGTAAAGCTTGTTGATGGTGTCTGCTGGGGAAGAGTAGAGCTCATCAATGGATGAGTCAATACAGTCAATAATGTGTTTTGGGGTTGCAAGTTGTCACTTAGTACATAGTGGTAAAACCTTGCAACCATATGTTGGTATGTGTTAAGAAAGGGGTAATTAAAAAGCTCGTGGAGGAAAAGAAAAATTAGGAACGTTCCACAAACCCCCTTTTTAACAAAATAAAAACTTTAACCTAAAGTTTGATATTGTTTTGGGCTGCCTTGGGTGTTCAAGCAAGAAAAAAGGAAGACAACAAAAGGCTACACACATATAAAGCTTTTGTTTAATTTTTTGATAGCTATAAAAATGAAGGATAAAAATATATGAAAAACTTATTATTTTGTGTATTCCAAAATTTGCATGCAACTTAAATGTTTTTTAACAAAAGAAAATATATAAAATGATGATATTGACGAAATAGAAAACTTAGTAAAAATAAGAAAAGAAAAAAATACTAAAAAATAATGCTAGAATAACATAAAAAATATATCAATTTAGGAAATAAAAGCGTGTGAGAGAGTGCTCACCAAAAACAGTTCCTCTCAGTTGTTAGGTCGGCTTGCCCGAGCCCCCCAGCCTTGGAAGCACAATTCGTCGTTCTCGACGAACTTCCTGGTATCTTCAGATGAAGCACAATTCGTCGCTCTCGACGTACTCCAACCACTATGCGAATCTCTCAATGATTCGTCTCGGCTTCACCTTTGTTTGAGATGTCAGCCACCCAGTCCCTTCTCAGACCGCTTGTATGGTCGTTTATGGAAGATGGACGAAGTTTCCGGAGCTCATCTTGGGCAAGCCCCCGCGAGGCTTTTTTCTTGTCTACTTGGCACAGCTGTGACACCAACTCTGCCCCCCGCGCTCTGACCTTTTTGACCCCTCTGCCCCTCCGATTGGTCGGTGGGTACTTGGACTGTCCATCCGGCTGGTGGACGATTACATTCTCTCGACGGGGGGGGGGGGGGGGCGGTGTGTGAAAAGAGGAGAAGAAACAGCAAAAAATAGATTCCCCTTCGCTGAGAGATCACACACACAAAAAATAAAAATATGAAAATAGTTGTAATATTTACATATATACATACAATATTCCATGAGTTCTAACAGTATGTAAGGATATGTTGAGTGAAGAGGTGGTGGATGTGTCCAGCCGCCATCTTCCTGATGTTCGCCACCATCCTGTTCTACGCCAAGGTGTTCCGCAAGGATGAAGACGAGGAGTTCGATGACACCCAGTTGTTGCGGAGGTCGGGGAATGTTCGGCCGTTTAGCTCGGAGTACACTGTGACTCCGTGGCCGGGCCGGGATGTTTTCTGACGAAATGTTATATACATATACTGTAGCCTTAGTTAACTCTAAATACAGTAAACTACACCGTGTACAGTCTTGGTTATGTGCCTATACACTGTGACTCCGCGGCCGGGCCGGGATGTTTTCTGACGACATGTTCTATCTATATACTGTAGCCTTAGTTAACTCTAAATACAGTAAACTACACCGTGTACAGTCTTGGTTATGTGCCTATACACTGTGACTCCGTGGCCGGGCCGGGATGTTTTCTGACGACATGTTCTATCTATATACTGTAGCCTTAGTTAACTCTAAATACAGTAAACTACACCGTGTACAGTCTTGGTTATGTGCCTATACACTGTGACTCCGTGGCCGGGCCGGGATGTTTTCTGACGACATGTTCTATCTATATACTGTAGCCTTAGTTAACTCTAAATACAGTAAACTACACCGTGTACAGTCTTGGTTATGTGCCTATACACTGTGACTCCGTGGCCGGGCCGGGATGTTTTCTGACGACATGTTCTATCTATATACTGTAGCCTTAGTTAACTCTAAATACAGTAAACTACACCGTGTACAGTCTTGGTTATGTGCCTATACACTGTGACTCCGTGGCCGGGCCGGGATGTTTTCTGACGACATGTTCTATCTATATACTGTAGCCTTAGTTCTCTCTAAATACAGTGATATAAACCGTGTATAGTCTTGGTTATGTGCCTATACAGTTGAATACACCGTGTACGGTCTTAGTTCTGTAGCTATACACTGTGACTCTGTGGCCGGTCCGGGATGTTTGCTGAAGACATGTTGTTGCAGAAATACATATACTGTAGCTTTAGTTATCTCTAAATACAGTGAAATGCAACGTGTACAGTCTTGGTTATGTCCCTATACACTTGAATACAATGTGTACAGTCTTGGTTCTGTAGCTATACACTGTGACTCTGTAGCCGGGCCGGGATGTTTTCTGACTTGTCCCTTGATCCATATACTGTAGCCTTAGTTCTATCTTCAAATACAGTTGAATACACCGTGTACAGTCTTGGTTCAGTGCTTATACACTGTTGAATACACGCAATCACTTATGACAGGTCGCTAAAACACTGCATATCTTTGCAATTATAAAATGGTAAATATAACTCAATAGCGTTTTACCGATCCCTGAGAATATACAGTTTTATATATATTGGTTGTCTCTACACAATACACTTCAATAACCTGTAAAGTGTTATTGAATACCCTATGTACAGTCTTGGCTCTATAATTGTGCAACACTAAATTCATTTCAATAACTTTAACTTGTTACTTAATACCCTGTGTATAATTTTGGTTGGTTCTGTAGCTATACACTTTTGATATGTGATTGAATACATGGATTATAGTCTTGGCTCTCTAGCTACTATTGAATACACTACAATCACTTTAAACATCACTCTTATGCGTATTGTTGTTGTCGTGTCCAATGAAGAGCCTCAGATGTCTCCGTACATCTCTATCACAGCAATATCCTCTATCTTGGGTGTGTAAAACTGCTGTTCTGGGTCCATGTCAATTTTCTGTTGTTGTTGACGTGTCCAATGAAGAGCCTCAGATGTCTCCGTATATCTCTATCACAGCAATATCCTCTATCTTGGGTGTGTAAAACTGCTGTTTTGGGTCCATGTCAATTTTCTGTTGTTGTTGTTGACGTGTCCAATGAAGAGCCTCAGATGTCTCCATACATCTCTATCACAGCAATGTTCTCTATCTTGGGTGTGTAAAACTGCTGCTCTGGGTCCATGTCAATTTTCTGTTGTTGTTGTTGTTGACGTGTCCAATGAAGAGCCTCAGATGTCTCCATACATCTCTATCACAGCAATGTCCTCTATCTTGGGTGTGTAAAACTGCTGCTCTGGGTCCATGTCAATTTTCTGTTGTTGTTGTTTTCGTGTCCAATGAAGAGCCTTAGATGTCTCCATACATCTCTATCACAGCAATGTTCTCTATCTTGGGTGTGTAAAACTGCTGCTCTGGGTCCATGTCAATTTTCTCTTGTTGTTGTCGTGTCCAATGAAGAGCCTCAGATGTCTCCGCACATCTCTATCACAGCAATGTTCTCTATTTTGGGTGTGTAAAACTGCTGTTTTGGGCTATGTCAATTTTCTGTTGTTGTTGTCGTGTCCAATGATGAACCTCAGATGTCCCCATGCATCTCTATCACAGCAATTACCTCTATATTGGATGTGTAAAGCTGCTGTTTTGGGTCCATGTAAATTTTATGTTGTTGTTGTGTCCAATGAAGAGCCTCAGATGTCTCCGTACATCTCTATCACAGCATTGTCCTCTATCTTGGGTGTGTAAAGCTGATGCTCTGGGTCCATGCCAATTTTCTGCAAGGCTGCGGCCATTACTGGGCATGAGAATATGTGGGTAGGTGTTAGTTCCACACCAGGACAGTTGTAGCTTGCCTATAGGTACATATTTATTAGGCACATGCCTATTGTATATAGCTAATATACTGTTAAATAAATCACAAAAACTACTGACATATTGTCGAGATTTCAGATTAGAGGCACACAGTTCTAATTTAGAAGGTTCTGTTATTCAATTAAGATAAATTTAGTGAGTGATGTTATCTTCATAACAAACTAGAAAAGAAATCAAGATTTTACATACATTTCTTATATAATACATTATGCTAAAAAAGTATTTACATATTTACCTAA
>CP092880.1:55492577-55534101 GCA_030710605.1 Cordylochernes scorpioides
CACACATCTTCACTGGATATACAGTACAACTACCTCTCTATGTAGGACAACACCTAGTTGCAGAGCGCCCAATGTGTTCGTTAAAAATAAATATCTTCTTACAAAAGATTTGCTAATTGGTAAAAATGGTGCAATTTTGACTAAAAAAAAATTTTCCTTGTAGTGAGTCATCCTCTAATTGGAGTGTCCTCTCATCGAAGTTCTATGATATATAAAACGAATAGAATTGCATCAATAAAAGTTGAAAAATGTTTGCAATAAGTATATTTATTGAATATATTGCAATAATCTTCAACTTATACTTCTACTCAGTGTAATAAAATCAAATCCAAATAAATAAATAGTGTGTATTTATCAATTTGGATTTGGTGTTATTACCTTTTATTTCTAATCTATAATTCAAAATGTACCTAATCATTATACACTAACTAATAGACAAAACTTAAGGAAGTTTTATGTGTATTTTATCTTTTATGTATTTATCAGGACAAACTCTGCAAGATATTTGATACACAGTGACTTTTATTGAAGACACACAAGAGTGAACCAAAAAAAATAGACCAGCAACATCAAAGACTTTCCACTTCCTTATGTTTTGCTTATGAGTGTAGTTCTACTGTAGGTAAATACTGAAAAGGCAATGTAGCAGTGTTTTAAGATGGTTCAACAGTAGCCACCCATTCACTGAATACCCCCCACTTATCTATAAATAAATAGATACTAGCTATAACAAAGGGAGAGAACTTGAAGAATCCATGTCTAAATACAGCTGGCAAATGGTGGAGAGATGCCTTTCTATTAATTAATAAGAATATGTTGTTGTGTGTGTGTTGTTTCTTATCCCCTTGTGTAAAGATTACACAAATTCCATGCTCCTCCAGCTGTTTTATGATAAGCAGCTGCCCCTCCCAAAGGTCCTGTTTAGTAGATCTAAGGCAAGCCAAAATGTGTTCTGAAGCTGCAGTTGCCAAGCTACAGAGCTTACTAGAAGAATGTTGTGAGGAGATGTGAATTGCTATGACTTTTTACTATAAAGAGAACAAATATTTCTACACTTGGTGTGAAATGGAGATAGTGAAAGGCTGATGAGGTTTACTTCAGTGACTAGAGGATGGATGGAGAGAAGGTGTTACCTCATTACAGGTGGGGGAGAAGGAGCCGAGGAGGTCACAGTCGCAGGACTCACAGCCCTTGCCACTGGCCAGCTTCCAATGGTTGGGGGCACACTCATGGCAGTTCTTGCCCACCACATTGGGGAGACAGGGGCACTGTCCTGTCAGCCTGTTGCACTCTCCTTGGGACTGGTCTGTGCCCAGGATGTTGCACACACAGGCTGCACCACACACCAGTCACTGTTGGATTTTATTTCTTCATTTATATATATATTCTAAACTTTTATATATATTTTAATATAAAATATTTATTAAATATATATATTATTTAATAGAAACACAAGGTAATAAGACCTAATCTAAATACATAAATAGTGTGTGATGTTCAGTAACAGTATTGTTACCGAAAAGTCACACACTATGCTGCTTTATCATTTATTTAAAAGAGTTTTCCACACCACTCGGGAGGTTCTTGCTTTGGTGCATTCCCCTTTTATTTATAGTGGAGCAATCCCAGGAAGTTCTATTCAAATATTTTAGATGAACTAAGACCATCAGGTCCTTTTATAGACAAAGGAATCAGGTACAACAGTGTTAGCCTGGCTAAGACCCTAAACCAATAGAGTGGAGACTTGGATGGACTTGTGAATGCTGAACACAGTGATATCTCTTTTTGAATTTAAGGACAAAATTATACAAGAAATGAACTGAAGGTAAAAAAGATTTGGGAAGGCTTTACTCATTAGAATGGTAAAACTTATCAGACATTTGGCCAATTTCATCTACCATGTCACTACACAACTATAGCTCAATCTGCTTATATAATATGTATTTGATGCCTTATTCTTGGTGATGGTGTGGAAAAATATAATGGGAAAAGAGGCTTCAATAACCCAGCCTGCAATTAAAAAAATTCAAGAGAAATTTTAACTCAATTATATGTTATTTTTAGTGTGTTGATTTTGAAAATGACCTCCATTTTTGCCCATCAGGATTTTTCCTAAAATCAATTTATATAAATAGAAATATGGGGTCCAATTGTGTGTATTTGTTCCTACAACTTGATATTTCAAAAATTTCAATATCGCAGGCCTGTGTGTAGTTGTAGAAATTTCACAAATATTTTTACTTAAAGTGTAGCTCTTGTGCTTAAAGGCCAAGAGAAGCAGGACTTACGGATGCACTGCTGGAGACTGGCATCACCGAAGAATCCAGGTCTGCACTGCTCACAGTGGAAGCCGTCAGTGTTGTAGAGGCACTTGAGACACTCTCCAGTGCGGCTGTCACAGTTGCCCAGGACTGTCACGTCAATGTTCTGGCTGCAGTTACAGCGATGGCATCCTCCCCCGGCCACTGTGGGCTCTCCGTAGTAGTTATTGGCGCAGCGGTCGCAGCGCTCACCCGCGTAGCCTGGCTCGCAGTGGCACACCACATTCTGGGTGCGGGGGTCCAGCTCGCAGGTGTGAGCGTGGTTCACTCCACTGTCCATGGTGCCGGGACAGGAACAAGGTCTACAAGGGATATCCAGCCCATAGCGGGGGTCTCCGTAGAAACCAGCCTGGCAGCGGTCACACTTATGTCCCGCTGTGTTGTCTCGGCAGTCAATACAGGCTCCGGTGCGAGAGTCGCACAGGTCTGCGTGGCTGTTGCAGTCGCACCGCTCACAGTTGGGGTAATGCCAGAACCCAGGCTGGCACTCGTCACACTGCCGTCCGTAGGTGTTGGGCCGGCACTTACACTGACCTGAGGTGGCGTCACAGAAGTTATCCTCGGAACCTATGCTGTTACAGTCACAGGCTGCCCACACACAACTGTATGTTACAACACAGGCACTTCACTATTGGTGTTTTATAAATTATCTTTTTTTTATATATAATTAGAAATAATAAACTTTTGTCCTATTTTGCTATTATTAAGCAGAATGTATCTCTAAAGGACAACACCTAGTTGTAGAAAAGGTAATTTTGGTGAGGAGAAAACTGTTCTTTATAGAGAAGCATCCATTAGTGGGAATGTCCTCTCATAGAGGTTCCACAGTAGCATTATTAATGTTATGGGAGCAAGTTATAAAAGTAAAAGTTCCTGGTTAAAGAATTAAAAATAAAATAAATGTCTAGTAACTGTTGTGACCTTAAATAAAAACATAATTTCTCTGTGTTAAATATTAGCACAAATTACTGGTGGTTCTACCAACTCTGGCCTAGACAAAGAATAACAAATGATAGAAAGATGACCATACACTTTAAATCTTCTTGTTTCAACCAAAGATTATCAAGTGTTGTCACAATCAAAGAAGCTATCTCTCTCCAGATTGACCAATAGTTTTCTGAGATAAAATGATCCAGGAAGGCACAGAGAACTCACGCAGACATCCAGAAGGGCCAAAGCCGTAAGTTCCCGGTGCACAGCGCTCACACCGCCGGCCCACAACCAGTTGTTTGCAGGTGCACTGGCCTCCCAGGCCATCACAGCTGGTACTCAGGGCTCCAGTGGGGTCACAGGAGCATTCTGACATCATTCATTTCATACTGTGGAGATATTGTTTTAAATAAGAAAACATGGTGTTGTACATGATATGGTAGCACAGAGATAGAACATCCATAAAAATTCTTATACAGTAGAACTACCTCCCTGTAAAGAACAACACCTAATTGCAGAGACAAAGTGTCCTTTAGGGAGAGGTGTCTTTTAACCGGAGAGTTGCTAAATAGTAAAAATGGTAATTTTGCATGTGAAAACTGTCTTTTATAGAGAGGTGTCCTGAGTGTCCTCTCGTGGAGGTTGTTCTACTGTATATGAAGAGTAACAAATATTTAGAGGAGAACTTCACATTGTAATGGATAGAATTTAATGGCTGCAGTTAGAAACTTGGCATGGGTAGGCAATGTATGAGGGATGTATTGATCCAACTGCAGAGAGAGAAGGGAGGTGGAGTCTGAGGAGGGTGAGCCAAGGGGCTCTGACTTTCCAGGCTAATGCCATGCCCCCTAGCAAGGTGGTTACAAGAAGGGAGATTCCTGCGCCGCTGCGCAACAAAGTCTCTATCTACTGGCAGATACTTGGTGTCAGTCTGCAGATTGGTCAGTCCCTGTTGAAGTTTCTGTAGAAGAGAGAGGGAGTTTGGATTATATAATTAAAAGAATCATAACGTGGAATACCAAATCCAATTAAGTAATTTATCCCTAGGCATTTCAGTAACAAAACAGAAATACAGAAAGTCATAAGAATGAATTACTGACAACCTTCTTTAATTCAACCTTCCAAGATGGTGCTTCCTGTTGAATAAAAGTTAAATGATAATAGCTTTATTTTATAAATGATAAGGAACATGAGATAACAAGACCATATCCAAATGAATAAATTCTATGTTCATTTTGTTCATAGGGGGTCTTTTTACCTCATTTTGCTAATCTATAATCCAAATTGTACCTTATCACATAGAAATTGATTAAAATATATTTAAACACTTTATAGGTAAAGCATTCAAAATGCGACAGATAAAAAAGGTGACTATATAATGATTATATAGTTGAACCAAAAAATACTAAACTTGTTTAGATCTAATGTAAAAATAAAGTTATACAAGAGAGAGGAGAAGAGGGAACTAATCTGCAAGAGAATAAAATAAAGCACCATCTTTACATATAGACCAATAAAGGCATATATTATTGTGGTGGTAGTTAAAGATGTGTGTATGCATTGAATCAAACAGAAAGTTCTTCCTGAACCCTAGAGTGAAGTCTTGAGAAAGCTAGATGTACACAACCTCCAAAAACAAGTGAGTGAAGGAAGACTGGAACAAGCACCACCATCAAGAAGTACCCTCTCATCTAGTCCAGCAATGGTGGGTATTGTCCTGGAAGAAAGAGTTAATCCAGAACAAAATAGAATGGGGTCCAGGGGCTTTTCGAGATAGTGTCCTTGAGAGACAGTTTTGGTAAGTTTTTGTCACATTTAGGAATGTAAAAGTTTTTAATATGACACTTCTTAGTGCTTGTTGATATCTATTGATATTTTTCCATTTGGTCCAATGGTACCATGGATGATATGAACTTGAAGTGATTATAGTGATTTTTATGAGATGATTCCTGATGATGCAACCAAACCTCCTGTCACACAGTGGCTTGACGGATGGATCTACACTCTCCTTCCAGAGATGATAAGGTACAATTTGGATTATAAATTAGAAAACAAAGATTAGAAGACCAAATCTCCAAATAAATAAATAGCGTTTGATATTTTGGTGACAGTATCTGATGATGGTAACAACTCTGTTACCAAAATGTCACACTTTTCATTTATTTAGATTTGGCCTTATTACTTTGTTTCCCACCAGAGAATATAATTCTCAGGCTGAAATGAACTCCCACTTCCATATGTAAAGTCCAAAGTGACCTCTCACCATGGGCATGGCCGTAGACATAGAAGCCAATACTGTAGAGATACTTCTTGCAGACCTCTGAAGGCTCCTGGTGAATTGCTCCATAGTAGGCTTGTGCACACCGGAACCTCTCAAACTCCTGGAGGCGATAGTCATTGATGTGGGAGCCTCTGAAGAAAGGAATGGAGTGGACGCGGGGGATCAGCACAATCTGCACACAGACCACACTATAGCAAGCTGGTTCTTTTTCTTAAGTGGTCTTAAAGTGGAAGGACAAAATATTTCACCCCTGACAAACCAAATCAAATTGAGTTAACCATATGCTTCACTTTGCCAGTCCCAAGCCTTGATTAAAAAGAGGAGGGGAGCAGTTACAAGCTCACTAAAAAACCTGGGCTCAGCTGGCCTGGCTGATAGTACCCTGTAAGGGCTCCTGATCCAGGGACACAGAATGAGTCTGTACTCCATGTTAGGATCAGCTTCACATGGCGTCTGTTCGAGGCGTTAGAGGCGACCCTTTCATAGTCCCAGTCTTAATGACAAAGGCAGATGCATTCTACTTCACCCAATCATTATGAATGTCAAATATACTTTACTCATCTCCAGCTCTACAGGCTTAATACCCCAATATGATTGAGTGGAGAAAAGAAAGAATAAGATCTATAAACAAAATTACAGTCAAACCTCCCTGAACAAACCAGGAATATAGTGAACCTACCCTTATAATAACAAACCTATAATTAACCCCTCTTAGTGTATATTATTTTCTATCTTTTTGATGGGGTGTGAAATTTCTCTACATACACTTTATTTAGACATCAAGAAACTGATAAATGCAATAAGATATATTTCATATTTGAGAAATAAGATTTTTAAAAATACTTTTTATTTCCTTAATAGAATCTAACCAAGCAACTCCGCCTTTGCTGGTCCCAAGCCCGGATAAAAAAGGAGGAGGGGGAGCAGTAACAAGCTCACTAAAAAACCTGGGCTCAGCTGGCCCGGCTGATAGTACCCTGTAAGGGCTCCTAATCCAGGGATACAGGATGAGCAGCGTTTGTACTCCATGTTAGGAGCAGCTGCATATGGCGTCTGTTCCTCATGACAGAGGCGGCCATTTCTTTTGGAGCTAAGTCGACCTGCCACTGAGTAGTGCTCCCAGTCTTAATGACAAAGGCAGACGCATTCTACTTCACCCAGCCAAGTCTCAAGCTTTACAAGCTTGATACCCTAATATGATTGAGTGGAGATAAGAAAGAAGATCTAACCAAGGTAAAATGGCAAAGGCAGAAAAACTTGGTGCCATTAGGAGCTTCAAAATAATGTATAGGTTTCAAATGCAAGATAGAGATAGATAAACATGTTCATATATATATTAAATATCTGTAGGAACTAGTGTGCTATCAGTACATTGAAACTATATTGTACAATAGTTTTACAAGGTAATAAAACCAAATAAAAAAATAATTAAATAAGACTGAAGATATATACCATCTTATGATGGTAACAATGCTGTTACCAAAACATTGTACACTATTTATTTATCTTTATCTAATCTATAATCCAAATTGTGCCTTATCATGTAAAATATTTCCTTTATTAATAATAAAAAGACCTATTATTGCAAGGAAAAAAACTCACCCCAATGATGAGCCAGGCCCTCTGAATGTAATTTCATTGCAGTAAGGATAGTAAGGGAAGTTATTTTATTGGTAAAAAGGTAAAAAAACAGCTTCAATTATAATATAGAGTATGGCTGACACAAAAATACTGTGGAAATGGGTTGCTTTTATTCAGTAATCTTTTGTTATAAGCTTTGTCTGACCTCTAACAACAGGGGTACATAAAGATGGCAAGAAATGAGCCATATAAAAAGCTATTTCTTATAGCACCTTTCTTGAAATTCTATGTACAGTAGAACTACTACTCTTTACACACCTAGTTGTAGAGCCAAAGTGTCATTTAGGGAAAAGGTGTCCTTTTACCAGAGAGCTGCTAAATTGTAAAAATGGTCATTTTTGTGATGATATAACTTTATTATAGAGAGGCTTCTTCTGTTGTTGTTGTTTCTTATCCCCTTGTGTAAAGATTACACAAATTCCATGAGTTGATGCTCCTCAAGCTGTTTTATGATGAGCAGCGGCCTCTCCCAAAGGTCCAAGGTTTCTTCTAGCGAGAGTGTCTTCTCATGGAGGTTGTTCTACTTGTACCTGTGCTGAAGCAAAGACATTTCTGAAAGCTTGCAATAAATGATAACTGAATAAAAGTCAACTCTTTCCCTCACTTTGTTCAGTTTGAGCTTTATAAATCATAACACAGGGCTTACAGTCAGATGTGGTGTGGTCACATCATCCCACAAGGATTACTGTCAACTTACGGAGTCAACCAAGACAAAAGCAGAGGGAGTGTCAACCTCCCTGTTGTAATGGAGGAACTCCAGCTTGATGCGGTAGGTCTTGCCTTTCTCCAGGCAGGAGGGGGAGTACACTAGCACATAGCGGTCTCCTGCACCCAGCCATCACATATATACCATCTATTATTGGAATTTACAAGGTTTTGTAACTCTTTGTGGACCATGTTCAATGACATCAGACATTGTGTCAGATAGTGTCCAACATGTAGAATTTTTAGTTTATCCAATAATTACGGGTGATGACACCAACTGTTCCAGACTGAATAAATGTTTAGAACTTGCTGCTTGTGCAAAGGGTTAAACAAAAATACTAAAAAAGTATCCCATAAGAAGCATGATTAAGCTTGGTCGCTCTTGGAGGCAGTCTATCATAAAAGACTGCTTTAGTTGAAAGACTTCTCATAATTTGGCCTGATATGATAGAGCCCAAGGGAGAGACCCAGTTTAGCCATAATTTTAGTCTTGGGTCTATCATGAGAAACTCTAGTGTATCTCTATTTAAATGGAAAAGGCTTGATTCATTAGTGATGAGCCCTTCCAGCAGTTTTGTCAACTAGTGTTACAATTATATTGCCTTTATAGCTAGCTACACCAAAACTTAGGGAAGTGGAAAGTTTTTGATATTGCTGGTCATCTATTTTTTTTTTTTTTTTTAAGAAGACAGACAATTTTGTTTACACTTAGTTAACTCATGTGTCTTCAATAAAGGTCACTGTGTATCAGAGTTCTTGTGCGAATCTTGATATACATGCTAAAAGATACAACTTCCTTAAGTTTTGTCCATGAGTGTATCATTTGAAAGAGTAATTATTGGCAAAGAGGTGTTTAGCAATTCTATAGACAAAGGCTTTGGAGATAGAAGATAAAATAGATTGAATATATATGGGACATAGTGTGTTCCCATGCTTTATGACCACAACAAATAAGACTTTTTTCAGGTGATCAAACTGGTGTGCTTCTTCAAATCAGATCCTTGAAGGTCATTGATCTGGACATTGCTTTGGTTTTAGATGGTCCATTCATTGAAAACCTCCATTAGAAAAATAGTTTCCACATTCATTTGACCTGAAATTGGCTCAACCTTTAGAAGCCAACTTTAGGATGGGATTAGAGAATTAGCTCAGTAAAAAGGCTTGCTAAGTATTAACTTGAATGACACATAGAGGTTCTCAATTGGTAGAAATTAGTTCATTAACAATATATATATATTTCTGATCTCTATCTTTAGAGAACTGAGGAATTATTGAATGTTCTATACAGCCAGCTAGTGTGATCAACTTACCTGAGGGCAGTGTGGTCGTCTTGACATCTTCCTGGGCTGATGTTCCAGCACAGGGACCTGAGGGATCAACAGGACCTGGTCGTTCTAGCACAATCCTCACATTCTCCCAGCGTCCTGGCAGCTGTTCCACACAAAGTGCATTTTAACTTTTCACTTTGTAAATCTCCCATTTTTGCACATCTACACATTAGTGTGTCTACATGTCCTGTTATTTCAAGTTCTCTTACTTAGAGGTTCCTAAAGTAGTTTGGTTGTGCCTAAGCGAAGCTTATTTTGTAACTTTGTGGAAGAGAGCATTGTTCAATGCATTCAATAAATGTAATCTAGATTTACATTTCTATAGTCCTAGAAACTTATGTTCATAGTTTCCTTAGACACCTATATACAGTAGAACCTCCCTGTTAGAGTTTATTATTATTATTTTATTATTTTGATCTGTGTAAATGTTTTATTATATTTGACCAGGAGTGCCTGGTCACGTGTATGAATTTATTGTATATATAGTGTGGTTGAAAATAAAATGTTGTGTTAAGTTGAGCTTTGTGAGACTCGTGCTTTCACCGTAGTTAGAGCTCGGAGAGCACGCTTCATTTAGGACAAGACCTCGACGCTGACTATACCTCTAGGCAGAAGAGTGAGCAATAAGAGAACCAGCCAGAAAGAAGATTGGCTAACACTCCCTGTAAAGAATAACACCTAGTTACAGAGCCAAAGTATCCTTTAGGGAGAGGTGTCCTCTCTAATCGGAGAGTTGCTAAATTGTAAAAATGGTATTTTTTCAAATGAAAACTGTCCTTTGTGGAGAGGTGTCTGCTAAAAGGAGGTTCTACTGTATACATTGTATTCCTTAATGAATTTGGAGATTTGGTCTTGTTACCTTACACTTTTAAAAATGATCTTCATTTAATAAAAGTCAATTTTGACTCTGTAAAATATTTGCATTTAGGGTATTGGTTGGGTAAAATGTGCTGAAGTTCATTAACTTGATCAATGTAAATATTACCTGGGGCTCATAGCGGATGATGATGTCATACTCCATGGAAGCCGGGACATCTGTGATGTCAAACTCTATGTGGGTGCCCTCTTGGACTCTCATGAAGCCCAGGCCAGTCCAGGAGGATTCTCTGTCAGGGTATGGCTCCCGGACCATGACTTGGGTGTTCTGGACACATATTCAACCTGTTTTAAATTGTGGACTCTCTTTCTTTCCCTCCACACATCTATCTCTTTGATACTCTAGAGTGATCTCTTTCTTTAGCAGCTACTCAAATGGACACAGAGACTAAAGATGAGAAAAGGCAATACTGCCACTCTTTTTTATTATTAGAAGAGATATTTCAGGAAAGCTTTTTATGATGTACATAGTAGCAAAATTAATAAAAATAAGTATGTTTTTAAGCTTCTACAACACATTCTAATAATAATTTAAAAGCTTACCTTGTGTGCGCACCCCCAGTGCTACTGTCTAATTTCTAGTTAATGCCAAAACCTGCCATCCTCTTGATTATGAGATATTCAAGTATAGCACGGTTTGTCCCTAATATAACTTCTAGGAGAGATAAACTAGGGGCCTCATGGTCTATGCCTCAAATAACTGACTTAAGTCATGTTTTACAGTAACTCTTCAACTTTATATTAAAAATCAAGAAAGATTCTAAAGCTGGTTAGATAGATACCTGAGATCCTTTGGCCAGCTCAGCTTCATACACCAGGTAGTCAAGAGTGCCGGCAAAGAAGCCAGGCTCAGGTTGGTCACATCTCCGGCCACTGATGTATGGCTTGCAGCGACATTGTCCAGTGACCACGTCGCAGTTGTTGTCATAGGCTCCTCCTGGATCACAGTCACAGGCCACACAGCCCTCCTCCTGGGAGTCCAGTCCCCAGAACTCCGGCTACAGATGGTCCAGCAGTAGGTTAGAGACACTGTTCCCGGGTAGTTGTTCCGCGGACCTACCAGACACTGGTTGCAGTCCCTGCCCACCACATTCCTCTTGCAGACACACTCCCCTGTCTGGAAACTGCAGCCCTGGTTGTTGATGGTGCCCAGGAGGTTGCAGGAGCAGGCTGGGAACAGGATCACTATGGCTGCAGAGAGATGGGATGGACAGACTTACGTTCACAGCCCTCTGGGTTATCAGCTCTGAAGTTCCAATGGCCCTTCTTGCAGCTATCACATCTCCAGCCTTCCACGTTCTTCTTACAGTGACATTTTCCAGCCTCCACTCCTTGGAAGGAATCAGACTTGGACTCGCAGATGCCTTCATCGAGAGATCCTCGTGGGTCGCAGTCACAAGCTGTCCAACATGGGTCAGGATGGCTGGAGAGAGAAGGTGAGGATTACCAACTCACGCTGGCAGATGTTGGGGTCCCGGATATCCCTCCCAGGATCCTGGTAGAAGAAAGGCTTACACTGCTCACAGTTACGGCCCATGGTGTTGTGCTGGCACTCATTGCACACTCCCCACTGGTGCGGCCCGTGGCCTCCCACACAGCTGGGTCAAAGTGGCACTTCACAGCGTGCCCGTTGCAGTTACACTCTGGACCACAGCATGGGCTTGATCAATGGATATGACAAGATTAACAAACTTTGAATCCCTAAAATAGGTTTGAATCATAAACATCCCATTGTGTGCTAAAGGTAAGTTTATTTTATTTAGCCATAAAATAAGACGAACTCAGCTCCAGAACACATTTTGGCTTGCATTAGATGCACTAAACAAGACCTTTGGGAGAGGCAGCTGCTTATCATCAAACAGCTCGAGGAGCATGGACTCATGGAATTTGTGTAATCTTTGCACTAGGAGATAAGAAATAATAACAATATTGACAAACTTTTAAGAAAGAGGCTCCTGAATGGGCCAAACAATAAATGCAAAGACTGGCAATCTACATACAATTATATAGGCATAATAACTGTGTGTTTTTGACCAAAGTTTATACAGCTATAACAATCTTTTTATAATAACAACTTGCTTATGACATGATATTTCTAAATATTCACAATTATTTTAACAGTAGTTATACCAACTACATATGGTGCTATAACAATGATCCCAAATGATGTTGCTATTGGGAGTCTTGACTGTAAGTAAAAAGTGGGTCTAGTTGGGAAACCAAGATTTGACAGTCTAGTGGACATAGGAAAGGATGTTACTCTGGCAGGCATTGGTCTGTCGTCCCAGAGCAGGTTTCCAGGGTTGGTCATTGAAGAAATCCTCGCACTGCTCACAGTTGAGGCCCTTCGTGTTATGGGTGCACTCACATTTGCCGTACACCTGGCACACAGAGATAGTTCAACACACTTTATCTCTACACTTTCAATTATAAAATAGATGTGTAGTGACAATAATATCTAACTTTAGTAATTAAATATTAAAATGGAGCTTTAATTTTACAAGGGGCTCTGCCGCAAGACAAGAATCCTTTATGACCCACACCCAGTCACTTACATACTAAATTTGAAAGTGATAAAATATATCCTACATACTCTTGCTCTGTCTCACCTGTAATTCTTGTGTGTCTACTTTCTTGGCTTTTTTGTTTACATCTTGAATACCTTTGTCTATATCTTGTATACTCTTTTCTACTTCTTGTCTAATTAGTGAATAATTTATTCATACCTTTTGAATCAACACTACAAAGGAAGGGTGCCTACTGTTGCATTAAAGTATTGAAATATAGTCAGCTGAATTAAAGAGGTTATACAGTATAGAATTTCCATGAGAGAGTGAGGACACTCTAGCTAGCAGACACCTCTCTACAAAAGACAGTTTTGATCACCAAAATGACCATTTTTATCAATTAGCAACTATTCAGTAAGAGGATACTTCTCCCTAAAGGAGCCACTTTGGCTCTGAAACTTGTCCTTTACAGAGAGGTTCTATTGTACTGTATAATTATATAATCATTTTAAAAATTACTGCATTACTTTTTACTATTTTAAAATTGTCATAAATCCTGCAATCCACATGAAATAGACGTGCAACTCACCATGTCGGGCCGTGAGATCTGTTCCCCGTCAGCGATACAGCGCGAGGCGTGGCCGTAGCAAGAGCAGGATCCTCGGACCACCATGTCATAGATGGCGTAGTAGTATTTCTCCTTGATCTCAAACCTGGAGTCCAGGAGGTTGTCTCCTAGGGTGTGGAGCTTGGTGAAGTTGATCCGGAGGTTGGTCATCTTGAGGAGGTTCTGGACTGCGGGGGAGTAGGGGTCGGGCACGGGCAGGTTAGGCAGCAGCACCCGGAATATCACCTCCCCCTCCGTGGAGGGCTCCACCCCCGAGTAGTGGGAGTCACACACCACATCTGTGATGTGCTGCCGTGGCCCTCGCGGCTTGTCTGGGAAGGAATCCGCGCAGTCGTATGCAAAGTACTGGTACACCTACAACACATCCTCTCTTATAATAAATATATTAAATTACTTATAGCACTATTTTGTTTTATTTTTCAAATAGAATCACTTTCTATTCTGTCCTCAATATGATGGTAAAATAGTGGAAAGCCCTATCACATCTCTCAGTGATGAACATGTCTAATAGTTTTACCAGTTTAATCTACCATACTGCCCTAATATGGCTTATATCTGTGGCATTTTATAGGAGTTCTCAGTTAGTGACAGCGTGTGTAAATATAAATCATGTCATTATTTATCACAATAAAATACAGATGGCCTTATAGCAAGAAGGGATCTGCTGTACCACATATCTACACATGTAAAGATGCCCTCTGATTATATTGCTTCCACTGTATGCAAGAAGAGTGAAAAATTAAAAAGTTGATAAAATGTGATAAAGGGGGTGTTAACTTCAAGTTGGTGTTCCACTGTAGTTAGGTTTGTTTTACTTATCCTTTTAGTCTAAATTAGACAAGATCTTGGAGGTCGTGCTCATAAAGAAACTGTGGTTAGGTAAAGTAGATAAGTTGTTTGGAGAATTAGAAAAACAGTTGAATTATTGGCAGTATAATTATAGTCAGTTGAAATGAAGAGGTTATATACTGTATTATTTAGGCACATTTATTTATTGGGGTTATTGTATTTTTTTTACTTTAACAGATAGTCTAAATATGAATAAGTAAGGTATTCCTATTAAAAACCCAACTGGTATACGCTCATGGACAAAACTTGAGGAAGTTGTACCTTTTAGCATGTATATCGGGATTCAGACAATAACACTGAAAGATATTACAGTGACCTTTATTGAAGACACACAAGATAACCAAGTGTGAACAAAATTGCCTCTGTCTCCTTCAAAAAAAATAGATGACCGAGACACCAAAACATGAAACTTCCTTTAGTTTTGTCCATGAATGTACATACCCTACACTCAATATTCCCTATATTAGCAACCTTACCCTGGTACATAGGAATCTTAATAGCAGCTATGTGGTCATATTCCTAAAGTCCCAATTCAACGTGGTTATAAAATCTTGGATGTTGTTACAATGAGATTTGACTATATCCTACACTGAATGTCTTACATTATATAGAGTAGAACAACCTCCATGAGAGAGCACTCCTGCTAGAGGACACCTCTCTCTACCAAGTACAGTTTTCATAGGCAAAATTACCATTTAGCTGTTTTCTGGTAAGAGGGCATTAAAGGACACTGTGGCTCTGGTGTTGTCTTTTATAGAAAGAGGTAGCTCTAGTGTAGTTTCCAGTCTCCAGGCAACTTACCTTCCAGGTCTGTCCAAAGTCATGAGAGCGCTCAATGAGCATGGCAGCAGGACGGAAGGTCTTGAAAGTGATGATGAGATGGGTGAAGTGGAACTCTGCCTCCAGGTCCAGCTGGATGGTGACATTCTCCACTCCGTTCTCAGACTGCCACCACGCCTTGCGCTTCTTTCCTATCCTACATCACACCTTGTTGTTGACACCACTACTTCTACACCCATATATATACACACAGTAGAATGTACTCCATGAGAGGACACTCAAAATAGAGGATACCTATCTACAAAGGACAGTTTACATTGCCAAAATGACCATTTTTACTATTTAGCAACTCTTCAGTAAGAATACACCTCTCTCCCTAAAGGACACTTTGGCTTTGTAACTAGGTGGTATCCTTTAAAGAGAGGTATTAGGAGTCCAATTTGTTTATAGAATTTCCAAATGGCATGAAGACTAGACAACACTTGACTTACAATATTATCTGGTGTCACACCCAATTTTAAGATATTGTGTACCACAACAATTCTATAACATCTTCAAGTGAGATATATTGAGAGATAGGGTTACATGGTTTCCATGCAGTTTTTATTTTTTCATACTTTTTGAATATATTAGTAAAATTTCTTGCAAACTTTTGGTTTATAAATGGCAATGTGATAAATTTGGCTTCTTTGTTTTTGCACTTTAGATTTTGAATTAAAGTATTATTCTCATATTTTTTATTCATGTCTTCTATTATTCTAACTATCAATTTGATGGGAAAATCTTCATTGATTAGTTCTTTTTTGATGTTGTTAATTTCTATATTTATTTTAACTGTATCATTAATGAATGTAAAAGTTCTATATATAAGAGCTTTTACTAATTCTACTTTTTTGGCTAAAATGGTGCTGTGAGCTATAGTTCCAATAAGTTTCTGTATGTGTTGTTTTTTTGTATTTAGAGGTTGTAATATTGTTATTATCTATATATATATAAAATTGAATGTCTGTCTGTCTATCTGTCTGTCTGTCTGTACTCTATAGATTCAAAAACCATACATCCAATCGCTGTGAAACTTTGGGATATTATTAGGTATATCCCCGGGAAGGTTTTTGAAAAATAATATCTTGAATATCCTTAGAGTTATTTGCAGATTTGTAGATTTAACTCGCAAGCAGCGCCCTCATTGTGATGATGATAACAAGTTTTTTTTTTATCTATAGGTTTATCTTAAAGATTATTTATCAAAAGTAAGATTTTCTACCTATTAATTGCGCACAAGTCAAAGTTAGTTTTATCATTTATCTACAACATATATATTGGGAGAATAGATAAAATGATGATTTTGTAATGTAGAAAATTAGGAAAGACAAAATTCAGGATGACACGGCAATTTATTTGAGACAAGAATAATGATACAATTCCAAGGCAAGATACTATTCCTTTAACTTCCAATTACCGAGGGAACCAATTAATATTGATTTTATTCAACTTATCGAGTATTTTTCAAGGGACCGGGAAAAAATGTTCACTAGATAAAACAATGATTTTGTAATGTAGAAAATTAGGAAAGACACAATTCAGGATGACACGGCACACAGGGACCGGGAAAAAATGTTCACTTTATCGAGACATTCAAATTTACGAGTTTCAAATTATCAAAATATATCTATTATTTTTTTTTTATAAGTTTATAGAGAATTGTTTCAACAAATGTTCGTTAGACAAAACTTTACTCGGGTAAAACCCGGGCGAAGCCGGGTACATCCGCTAGTTGTATGATAAGTTCATGTCCAGGAAATGTATTTATTTGTTATTATCTACTTCCATAGAGAACAATTATGATGCACATGTTCCCAATATATATGGTGCTCCAAAAGTCCACAAACCTAACTGTCTATCTTCAAGTGAGAAAATATGGCACAAAGGTAAAAAATTGTACTGGGATCAGGTGGATATATTAAGAGAAATGCATCTCCTGATCTAACCATTAAAAGTTGCTGATGGCTTGTGCCATATGTTGGAATAAATGTCAACTAGTCATTGATTATTTCAGAATTGCCAAATATTCCTTCTTGATTAAACAAGAAAAATCAATGATTAGTTGATATTTATTCTAACAGATGATACAAGCAACTTTTAGTTGCAGGTTCAGGAGATGTTTTCAAGTGAGTTAGTTACCTTTTCCTTTTGCCTCTAGAGCATGAAACAAGAAAGTCAGTAGTTAAGTAACAAACCAACAGTCATTATAGAGCTTACCTTGAGACAATACTTTCTATCCCATGGTAGAGCCGTGGGTTGTTGCGCTCTGAGGGTCGAGAGTCGCAGTAGAAACATTTCTTGCGCTCTTTGAGATGACTGACAATGCAGTAGCGCTCAGTGTTACGCAGGCCGCAAGTGGAGCTGGTCCAGAGTTTGTCTTCGCGGCCAATGAGTAGGTTTCCTGTGGCGGGATAACAGCTGGATTCCTCACAGCCAGGTACGGAGCTGCCCCCGTGGGTGTACACAGCTGCACAGCAACAGCAGGGTCACAGGCTGTGGCAGGTTATTCTTTCTTATCTTCCCTTGACTCACTCAGACTGAATTCCTGCTGGTTAGTTGGCGATATGGCACAGTACTGGATTCCTTTTTTAAATTTCCAACATTTTGACTTAAGAGATAATACAGTAGAACTACCTCCCGGTAAAAGACACCTAATTGCAAAGCTAAACTGTCTTTTAGGGAGAGGTGCTACCGGAGAGTTTCAAAATAGTAAAAAATGGTACTTTTGCAAATAAAAACTGTCCTTTATAGAGAGGTGTCCGCTAGCGGGGTGTCTGCTAAAGGGAGGTTCTACTGTCTAACCACACAGTGTGAATCCAAATCTATCTCTCACCAATAACATTCTTTATTAGAAATCCACATGGAAGAATTGACATTCATTGAAGAACCTTTTTCTTCAGGCCATCAGGAAAGGCAAAACGAGATAAAAATGGATACAACCAAGATTAAAGAGAGGATTAAACTAAGTAAAACAATAAGATATATAGAAGCTGATACTACAGTTTGTGATCTTAGACAAAAGGCTGAGAATAAATAAGAGATATATTGAAAACATAAATGTAAAAATAAAAATGATTTTAATTCTTATATCTTGATTTTTAATATTGCTTTCATTTTATTTTACTCTGTAAAAGACACCTATTTACAGAGCCAAAGTATCCTTTATGGAGAGGTGTCCTCTTACCAGAGAGTTGCTTAATATAAAAAATGATAATTTTGGTGATGAAATCTGTCCAATGTAGAGAGATGTCCTCTATCGGGAGTGTCCTTTCATGGAGGTTCTACTATATTATTTTATTTTTACTTATTTTCAGCTTAAATTTTGATTTTTGGCCTGAAGAAATAGTTCCTTCCTGTAAGCTAACTGATCTTTAACAAAGAAATGTTATTGGTAGATAGCATTTATGGATTCACTCTTTTATCCTTTTTTTTTTTATACTTATTGAAACATTTAAAATGAGTACAAGTTCATAAATGTTAGTTTAACCATTTATAACAAGGGAGATCTCATTTATCCAGCTGTTACACAGAGAGCTTTGTTTATGTTACATGAAATGATAGCTGATGAAACCTCCCCAGAACACATCCTGTGACTTAAACAAACCAGATATATATAAGAATCCACTTCAAGTCATTGTACAGATCATGGTGTGTACAAGCTGGCTTAGACAAGCCAACTGATGGATCCAGGAGATGAGGGATGTTAGGGTTAGCAGGTTCCCATCACCAACAACCGTGGCTCACCAAACTGGCTGAGAGGATGCATATCCTCAGTCTGCCAATGATAGGAAGTGTTGGAGAAGTGGGTACGGTTCACCACCGTGGTGCCATCCCGGGTGATGATGGTCTGGTTGTAGGAATACCTCCTGGAGGTGGAGGTATAGGTGGTGGACACGTTGGTCGGATCTGTATACCGACTCTCTGAGTACCGGATAGAAGTGCCACCACCTCCAGTCGGCTCTGTCCAGGTTCGGTTCCAGGAATGCCTCCAGTCTGGAGCTGGTGCGCTGGTAGTCCAACGGTAGTTGAACTGATCGCTGATGCCACCACGTTTTTTCCTGGAGTGGTGGGGAGTTTTCTCATCTGCCCAGGGTTAAACACCACATCAAACACCACCAGTGGACCGTGCCGCCACCACGTTAATAACCCCGTCAGGACAGATGGAAATGTTATCCCTCAGTCTGGGAGAAACACAAGAGAGAGGAAACAAACAAACAGAGTAGTACTACGTAGTTAGAAGAGATTAGTTGTTTCCTGTGGATGCTTACTCAACAAAATTATCATTTTTCCTAATGAGAGATCCTCACAATTTGATAAAAATAGAATCTTAATCCATTTTTGACACTGGGTGCTTGTTGTTTACCTTTCCTTAGATGCTTCCTTTATTATTATTTCAAAATCTATTAAACCTATGCAAATTCTCCCTACAGCATTATATTTTGGGGGTTGAATTATAATATAAACCTGTCTTAGGGATTACACCAACTTTGGGAGTTTTCTAACTTAGGAGCCAATTTTGAGTTGCTTTTCTTATTTCGTTTTCATATGTATCAAAATCCTGTCTAACGCATTCATCTAAATTTTAAACCCCTAAAGATTAAATATGTTGACTATCCTTTATTAAGAGCATCATTGAATTTTCATGAGAAGGAATTGTTGGAGGTTTATTATAGAACCAATTTTAGTCAACTTGCCTTAGGAGTCAACCTATCTTGCAAGCGTATTTATGCTTGGAACCAAATAAAAACTCTCAAGAGAGGTTTTTACTTCATACATTTCACCATACAGTACCATTTTTGGATTACAAATTTTGATTATTTCAATATATAAGAGACAAATAAGGCCAAATTTCATGAGAAACCCTCAATTATACCTATCTTGAAAAAAATATTTTATTTACTTATAATAAAATGAAAATATAGAGGTTTTCAGGACATGGGAAAGATACCAAGGACAAGTATTCCTCCGCAGCTTAAACCTATCACAAGTTGTGCGATAGATGATTTTTTAATGAACATCCAAACAAGCACTAACAAGTTATTTCTCTACGTACTACAAAAACCTGCCTAGCAGGGAATCAAACCACGTTCACAATCCAAACAATAATTATACTAAGAATGAATAAAAGCTAAAACTTGAATCAGAACACAGTCTGGTTCATTCTATGGCAACATACGACACCAGGGGAGAAAAAACTAATCAATGATCAACATCCCAACCTGGTGTAGCAATATACATAGGACCTCTCTGTAAAGGACAAAACCTAGCTACTGAGCCAAAGTGTTCTTTAGAGAGAGGTGTCCTCTTTCCAGAGAGAAGCTTTTTAATAAAAAAGTGGTAATTTTGGTAATGAAAACTGCCCTTTGAGATAGGAGATTCTACTGTATAACAATTTATTAGTATTTTCCACAAAGCTGGCTTCTGACTTGCTTGTATTCAAAGAGTCCATTTTTTTATTTTTTCCATTGGTATTCTTATCTTAATCTACAAGATATGACCAAATTCATGTGGATATGCAAATGAGATCAATCATGCTGTTAGGGAATGCAGGTTGAAAGTTGCACTTGATATGTAGTGGAAAAAACTTTCAGCCATTCCAGAAGGTCAATAAGATGTGATGTCTAGATTATATTTTGTAACTTCCAGCAAGGGTTGTTGTGAGGGCATGTGACTGAGGTTTTTGCTTCAGCTTTCTTTAGTTTAGTGGACTTTTTTTACAATCACAGTCCAATTTCTTTAATTCAACACCTAAGGCATAATTTTCAGTTGAATTAAAGTCAGTATTGAAGTTGGTTGAAGTAAATAGCCTTATTGGTCTTTGAAAAGAGAAGTTTGAATTAAGATAGGTGTTGATTTAAAAAGTTGATTGAATTAAAGAGATTCTGCTGTAGATGTGATATTGTGGTATACAGTACAACTACCTCTCTGTAAAGGACAACACCTAATTGCAGAGCCAAAGTGTCCTTTAGCAAGAAGTGTCCTCTTACTGGAGAGTTGCTAAATAGTAAAAATGGTAAACACAAGGTAATAAAACGAAATCCAAATAAATAAATAGCGTGTGACGTTTCAGTAACAGCGTTGTTACTATCTTCAGACAAAAGTACTGAATGATTCCGCGGTTACTGAAACGCCACATACTCTATTTATTTATTTGGATTTAGTCTTATTACCTTGTGTATATAATTTACTAGCCGAATGACCCGGGCAACGCCCGTGTTTTACCTGACTGTAGATGTTACAACGGTGATCCTTAGGTCGCTGGTTCAAATCCGGCTCGAGGGAGCTGGCGAGCACGTGACCTCCCTGTGCGCGCGCATCCGTGACAGAGGCGGCCGGCCGATGAGGAAAGACGGTCGTGACTATATATATTTAATAATCCAAATTGTGCCTTATCATCAGTAAAAATTGTAATTTTACAAATGAAAACTGTCCTTTGTAGAGAGGTGTCCTCTAGCGTGAATGTCCTCTCATTGATGTTCTACTGTATATCAAATTTTCCAAACATTGGGAGTTATTCCAACATCAAAGCAACACAATTTTGTTGAAAGAATGCTAGCTGGACCAATAGTTGTCCATCCACAAACAGAGTGTTGCAAGACCAAATATCAAGTAAGGCCTATATAAGGAGACCTTGGTAGAGATTTACTTCCTGTCCTTTGGGCCAGGAATAGAGGGAGGCTGTCCTACCTCTAGATTTATGGCTGGAGTGTTGAAATAACCTCCCTTCTTTGGTGTGTGCTCTCTCTCTCTATAGGAGTATAACTTAGAAGGAAGCCTTAAAACTTGTAATGTGAAGTAATAGTGAAATTGTACTGGGATCAGATAGATAAATTAAGGAAAAAATAGGAAGACATTTTTACAGAATGATTTTAATTAGTTAGTACTGTTATCAAGCAATTTAAAAGCATTCTGTAATATTTTTACTCATTCAGTACTTTTTATCTGATGATGGTAACAATGATGTAATAGAAATGTCACCCAGTATTTATTTATTTGGATTTGTTTTTATTACCTTGTGTTTCTAATCTACAGAACAATACCCTTCCATAGTTAATTTGTATAGTGTTATGTTGAATAATTTGATTTCCTTTTCATTTTCCTTCTCTCCTTTGTTTATTTTTTCCTTTTCTCCATGAAAATGATGTATGGCGAGTCCTTACAGGGCAGAAATGTCCTAATAAAGCTGTTGTTGTGGTGTTTCTAATCTATAATCCAAATTATACTTAATCATGAACTATCCCAAAATGTGATTACTTATCACTATTCCATTTGTTGTTGAATACCAATATTTTTCAGGAAATAAACATGTGGTCAAACTACCCATTTTAAAAAAGAGATTTGACATTCTGCCAAAAAAAAAATCAGAATAATTATTCATGGAATAAATGGTTGAAGATTCCCTATATGTACACATATATCCTATGACATGACGTGGCCACGCAATAATATTTGAAACGAAGGCGATAAAAACGTGGTGATTATCAATAAAAGAAAATCACCACGTTTTTATCGCCTTCGTTTCACATATATCCTATGTATCTATATAAAGATAGAAGTTTACTTTGTTTGGAAAAGAAGGATATGTGCTCTATAACTCTATTTCTTAGATATAGATGGTATGTTATAGACTTATAAATAATTTATGCCTAACTGGCCTTATCTTTGATAAGGCACAATTTGGATTATAGATTCTAAAACAAGGTAATAAGACCAAATCTCTCTTTTAGAATCGTTTACATTTTTATCTTGGTCTTTGTACAGCTGTACATGGCTAAATAAACCTTACATAGGATGTCTGCTTGTAAAATTGTTTCTGTAAACTGGGGCCTGAGACTGTAAATACTATGATGTTGTCTGGGTAGATATACCACTGTCCATTGTTCTTTTAGAAACTTTCAAATTGTTTAACATGGTTCTGGTTGTACATGGCTAAATAAATCAATAAGAGGACAAGATTATAAACCTTATATAGGATGGCTACAATACTTACTGTATTTGGATTTGGTCTTATTACCTTGTTTTGGCCTTATCTTTATTGTTTTCAAAGGAGCATTACTCGATACAAATATTTGTATGTAATTCTACTGTCTTAATATGTCCATAGTTTATTAAGTACCATAACTAAGATTAGGTACTTCATTGTCCCATAAATATGCAGAATCATCCAATACAGTATTAGAGTTCTATAAAGCAGTCTGGTGGATTAATTGGAGAAACTGCTGGGAGGGTTCACCACTGATGAGCCAAAGCCCTCTAACTATTTTCTAATCACAGTGAGGACAGTGGATTTCTGCTTTGTTTAGAAAAGAAAAATGTGTGTTTTATATTTTATTTCTTATATAGTCCATAAATCTCTCCCTGATAGGTAAAAAGAGCTGCTGTCGTTGATTGGCTATCCAGGGGGCTCCAGTAGTCAACATTCCATCATAGGTACCTAAACCAAAATCCTGAAGCTATTCTGGAATGTGGGATGAATCGACAAGCAGCAACCTGTATTTCCAGGCTCAAAACTGGCCATACAAGATCACTCCTTTTCCAAGATGGTGTAAAGACCTTCACACAATACACTATCTGCAGGACCAAAGAGGTCTCACCAGACCCCCTCTTGGAATGTATGGGAGCCTCAAGACAGGACCTGTATTCCAACCCTACCAATATAATAAATTTAATCCATGGATTTTTCAGTCTCTATAACCTGTATAATATACAATGGGATATTTTTTATTTCTTACATGAAGATAAATTTATGTTTCATATATATAGTATAAAAGAGCACCTCCTGATTATGTGATTGAATGGTACTGATGGCTTACTGCCATCTATAGGGAAATATATCAACTATCTGTTGATTTTTTTAACACTTGAAGATTAACAAGAATCTTATAATTGATAGATGGCTGTAATCATCAGCATCCTTCAAAAAAAATCCCTCTGGGAAAACCCCAGGACTATAATAGAAAAGCTGAGATAATGGAACCTTATGGAGATTGTTTAAATGAATTGAGGAATAAGCAACAACAACAACAACCATCAGCAACATTCAGTTAGACAACCTTATATTTTAACCTTATATTCTACTCTATCACCCCCTGATTATTTTCTTCTCTTATCGACTTTTAAACTCTTCTAAGGTAATATTACTAAGAAGAGATAAAAGCTGATCGCGACGAATACAATTTGTACTCAGCCTGTTGAAGGAGGTTATTGTCTGAAAGCTCGTCAAGCTTTTACCTTTTCAATATAGAAACTTGTCGTTGACAGATTTTATATCTTCTTAGAAATTATATCTGGCGATTACTCCTATTGTAATTTGATTCAATGTTATTTCTTCTTTCTTATCTCCACACAATCATATTAGGGTACTGGGTAAAGTAGAATGTGTTTGCCATTAAGACTGGGAGCACTACTCAGTGGCAGGCCAACTTAACTCCAAAAGAAATGGCCACCTCTGACATGAGGAACAGACGCCATGTATAGCCGCTCCTAATATGGAGTACTAACTCATCCTGTATCCCTGGATTAGGAGCCCTTACAGAGTACTATCAGCCGGGCCAGCTGAACCCAGGTTTTTTAGTGAGCTTGTTACTGCTCCCCCTCCTCCTTTTTCATCCTGGCTTGGGACCGGCAAAGGCGGAGGAGCAATGTTATTTGAAATATTACAATACACTACACACTGTGAAACAGCAAAGAATCTATCACTATTCAAATCATATGAGATTGTCAAGTAAAATGCAATATTACAGCGGTATGGTAGATTAAACTGACGAAACCGCTGGAAGGGTTCACCACAGATGAACCAAGCCCTTCCATTATTTTATCATTGCAGTAAGGACAGTAGAAAATTATTTTATTTTTAAAAGAACCATGGGGATTATTGAAATTTCTCATAACAGATGACGTGCTAATGCACATCATATTGATATTGTGGATCTTGAGCCTTTTCAATGGTAACTGCTGAATAGAACTCATCAACGGATGAACCAATGTAGTTTGAAACGAAGGCGTAAAAACGTGGTGATTTTCTTTTATTGATAAAATACAAGCTTTCAGGCAAGAATGCCCTTCCTCAGGTTACAACACACCTGAGGAAGGGCATTCTTGCCTGAAAGCTTATATTTTATCAATAAAAGAAAATCACCACGGTTTTATCGCCTTTGTTTCAAATATTATTGCGTGGCCACGTCATGTCTGATCCAATGTAGTTTGTTATGGTAACATTAGAGAGGGGTTACAAGGTTGGAGTCACACACTATAGAGTGATAAGGAGAAGAGAAATTAATATATACAGGTTAAACCTACATGTAGAGAAACATGATGGAAATTGGGGTTAAGTAAGAAACACGCAGAGAGTTAAAAAGTAGTGTGAAGTTGTACTTACTTCTGCGATCCTCCCAGAAGTGTTGTGACCTCTCATCAACATGACTAGTTTGCTGGGGTCTCCTGCCATTGGCACCTGCCACATCTACACATCTCTTGGTTACAAATCTTGTGATAAAGCACAATTTGGATTATATATTACAACTACAAGAAAATAAGACCTAATAAATTAATAGTGTTTGACATTTCTGTAACAACGCTGTCACTGAAATATCACACACAATTTATTTGGTTTATGTCTTATTTTCTTCTAAACCACAAGTTTCATTAATTAAACATACCAAGAGACGGGTACATGTTCAATTATAGTAATTACCTGGAGAATATAAGTTCAAAGATGAAAGAGTTTTATTAAAAAACCATATAGAGTAGAACTACCTCTCTGTAAATGATAAAACCTAGTTGTAGAGCCTTTAGGGAGAAGTGTTCTCTTATCAGAGAGCTGCTAAATAGTAAAAATGGTCATTTTGATTATGAAAATTGTTCTTTGTAGAAAGGTATCCTCCTGAAGGAGTGTTCGTTCATGGTGGTTCTACTGTATATCCCCAGGTTTTGAATGCAATTTCCTTTGACAGATGAAATTTTAAGGAACATTAACAAAAGATGATCTTATGTATAAGTTTTGAATTCACCTTTGTACTTATTCTCCTTGTTATCATGTCATCTCCGTGATTATTTACAAATAATTAAAGCTAGCATTGAATTAAGATTGATAATTTGGGTGGCATTAAAAAAGTAATAAATAAAGGAGTTGTTAAGTATTGAATTATTTAATTTTTTTTTATCCCTAGTACATATGGTACATTTGTATTATGTATAAAAGAAACATTTGTGCTTTTGAATCCTTTCATTTTATACATATGGTAGAGTCCATGATAATCATGGTGAGTAGAATTTGGCGACTGCTTTTACTGTAAGTGTACCACATGTCTACACATGTGAAAAGGGACTTTCGTACTTTCAAATGTGTTAGAACCCTGTTTGGTTACTTGCACTCACTGTTGAGGTAGGGCACTTTGAATTAGAGTTGATTAAAGTAAGTGAAAATTTTTTTATTACGGATTAACATTTTATGATTGAATTATAGTCAGTGGAATTAAAGAGGGGTCATACTGCATTGTGTGTGAAAGGGGCTAATTAACTTATTAACTACAAACTTACATTATTTTTATATACATACAAATGTATTACAATTTAATGAAGTACAATTTGGACTATAAGATAATATAAAAGAGCAAGGGATAACAACTCTGAGTAGTTGAATCAATCTCTATATATAGCAGAGTGGAATTAAGAAATAGGTAGCAGCAACGTGGACAATTTCAAGGCCAAGATAAGCCTTTCTGATGACCCTTGCCATATGGAGAAACCCTGGCTGGGTGGGAGGTAGGGAGTGATAAGTGGGTGCAACAACGTGTGAAGATTGATAACGTGGTCGGTCTCCCATTGAAATAAGATTTACAGGTGATAAGACACTTGAGATTTTATTCTCTGCTGAAGAGTGACTCTCTTGATTCCCGAGTATTCACACTTGAATGGATGTACAGTTAAACCTGTCTATAGTGCCCCCTCTTGGGACTCACCAAAATAGGGTGCTATAGAGAGGGGGTGCTATAGACAGGTCACTTTTAATGTAAATCGCATCGTACTACATATTTAAAATTGAGCGCTATAGAGAGGAAGGCACTATTTAGAGGGGGCGCTATAGTCAGGTTTAACTGTAATATAAAGTACACATATTGATTTACACAAGATCAAATCTAATATATAAATAGTGTATGATATTTCGGTAACAGTTACCAAAACGTCACATACTATTTATTTGGATTTGGTGTTATTACCTTGTGTTTTGTGTTTATCTCAAGCTTTACAAGTTTGATACCCTAATATGATTGAGTGGAGATATGAAAGAAGACTTTGTGTTTATAATCTATAATACAAATTGTACCTTATCATTACACATTGATTTCTCTAAGATATGCCTTAAAAGGAATAACTTATCAACAATGGCATAATGGCTTACAGTATATCACCAATCATAGAATGCTATAAAGTAGGTGATGAAAATTTGAAACTATTTTAGACGCGCAATATTCTTTTTGAAATTAAACAATTAGTTTTGGATTTTCATAATAGATGGCGCTCTAGTGTATCATAATATAAAAGTAGGTAATACTAAAAGAAACCACACAAATGGATTTACAGTACATCACCAATCATGGAATGCTATAATGGACTCAAGGATGTGCCATCAATCCTGTTTAATAATAAGATGTAACACAAAGAACCCAATAGTAAAGAATTCTGAAAAAGAAATAATCCTATCTATATTATAAAGAAGGGGTTATAATCAAAATGTAAAAAAGACCAAATCTCCAAATTATTAAAATATTTGTAACATTTTTTAACAGAATTCTTACCATCATTCAAAGAGTACTAAATTTAATATTAATTTAGTGCCCATTTTTTAGAACTTTTTCTGATTATGATAATAATGCTGTTATCAAAATGTCACAATCATTTCAAAATTTCAGATATGGTCTTGTAAATTTTTAATTCTAATCTATAATCCAAATTGTACCTTATCAGAATAGGTTATCATAGAATGTATCATTCTCTTGAGTGTAAGCTGCCAAATTCTAACAAAGGAAGGATGCTACAGAGAAGTTAGTCTGTTCAATGGTACAGGGAATAATATGGGAAGGATGTCATACATATAAAATGAAAGGATTTAAGCACGAATGTTTCTTTTATATACAATACAAACTTCTACTGTCCTTACTGAGATGAAAAAAAATATATTGGGAGGGCTTGTCTTATCAGTGGTAAACCCTCCCAGCGGTTTCGTCAATTTAATCCACCAGACCGCTTCTTAGAGCTCTAATACTGTATTGGATCATTCTGCTTATATATGATACAATGAAAGATGGATTCTTAGAAAAGGTATTCAAGCCAACTATGGACATAAGCTTATAGGACAGTTGGATGTCTTAGCCAGACCTTGCAAAGACCTCAAATTTCTTGGATAAACTGTAATTCTGATTGGGCTCATATATTTCAGAATACAGTAGAACCCCCCTTTAGTGGATAACTCTCCCCAAAGGACAGTTTTCATTTGCAAAATTACCATTTTTACAATTTAGCAACTCTCCGGTAAAAGGACACCTCTCCCTAAAGGACACTTTGGCTCTGCAATTAGGTGTCTTTTACAGGGAGGTTCTACTGTATTACTACAATAGAATTTCTACTCTTGTTAAAGGATACACTCCACAAAGGACACTGTATAATGAATACAGATAATCTTAGAGATCAGTATCTTAGATTGTCAACCTGTAATTAACCCTTTAAATGGCATGATAAGGTATACAATTTGGATATTAATTAGAAACAAAATAAAAAGAATATGTATGAAAATTAATGAAATGTTTGTGACATTTCAGTAACAACATTGCCAAAACCCCACAAGCATTTCATTAATTAGAATTTGGTCTTTTTACCTTATGACTAAATGGAAATAAATAAAGGTGAACACTACAATAAAGCATTAGTGCTGGGAGTCCTCTGCCTTGAAACTTAACCCTAACCTAAGAAATCAAAGAGTGGAAGTATACACTAATGGACAAAACTTGAGTAAGTTATAACTTTTGGCATATATATATGTATATATACAGTAGAACCTCCATGAAAGAATACTTTCACTAGAGGACATCTCTCTACAAAAGACAGTTTTCATTTTCAAAATGACCATTTTTACTATTTAGCAACTCTCCGGTAAGAGGACACCTCTCCCTAGAGGACACTTTGGCTCTGCAATTAGGTGTCCTTCATAGGGAGGTTCTTCTGTATATACATATATTTTTTTATTATTATATATTTTTTAAAGGAGAATGTTTGAATTTACATGTATGAAAAATCACTTGTTATAGAAGCAAATAAGAAGTGATTTATGCTTAATATAAGAAACTTCCTTAAGTTTTGTCCATGAGTGTAATTACAGGAACAAAGTGACCTGGAAAGATGGATAAAACTCTATGAATCCTAACCATCTGTGATTGGAGCCTATATAAAAATAACTATGCTACTATATAAAGGAATGTCAGAAGAGAACATGTGGAAAAGGTAAGGATGGACGGTGGGTTTGGTTTCATCAAAAGTGCCGAGTGATAACATCACATTGGTAGATAAATGTTTGGATAAACAAGTGCTATCGGGTCAAGGATACTTTTTGAGGATACCTGATAAGAAAGTGGAACCTGAGAGAGAGAGAGAGACACTGCCTGGACATAACTCTCACAGACAGGGCTGTTGCTGCTGCTTCAAAAAAAAAAAAAGGAAGATAATTTTTTATAGTCCGGCCACACATAGGAGAATGTCATTGTCCTCTCTCTGTCTATATTTGTAACTTCTTTCTTGAGACAAGACACAAACTTCAGTACTCAATGTCTTGTTGCATACACATTCAATTACATACAATAAACATATACAGTAGAAGCTCCCTGTAAAGGACAACACCTAATTACAGAACCAAAGTGCCCTTTAGGGAGAGGTGTCCTCTTACTGGAGAGTTGCTAAATAGTAAAAATGGCAATTTTGCAAATGAAAACTGTCCTTCACAGATAGGTGTCCTCTAGTGCGAGTGTCCTCTCATGGAGTATGTTCTACTATAATATATATATATTTATAGTCCGGCCACACATAGGAGAATGTCATTGTCCTCTCTCTGTCTATATTTGTACTTTCTTTCTTGAGAGAAGACACAAACTTCACTACTTTCTCTCTGTCTTGTTGCATACACATTCAATTATACAATATACAGTCAATGTTCTTTAATGGAACTCCTATTAACCACTTTTCAAATTAATAATAAAAAATTTATTATAAAGTCACTATAAACATGACAACAAGGTAATAAGACCAAATCCAAATAAATAAATAAATAGTGTGTGACGTTTCAGTAACAGCGTTGTTGCCATCTTCAGAAAAAAGTACTGAATGATTCTGAAGATGGTAAAAATGCTGTTACCGAAACGTCACACACTATTTATTTATTTGGATTTGGTCTTATTACTTTGTGTTTATATTCTATAATTCAAATTGTGCTTTATCACTATAAACATGTTATTTTTACCATAGAAATATCTACATTAATTTTCTCAATGCAACAGAACTTCATTATAACTGCTACAACAATGAGGTTTATAACCAAATATACACTATACCATGAGCAGAAGAAGACAAGTCTACCATTCACACATTGATGTGGGTGTATTTGTGACCACTCCCACCTTGTTTAACAGACTCCACCCATGATGACCAATGTAAACCAGGATGTTTATTCTCTCTCTCTCTTTTCCAAACTTCCACTAGTTAGAGAGGAAATAGTATAGTAGAACCTCTTTAATTCAACGCTTACTTTAATTCAAGTTTTTCAAATTCCAATCAGCCTATTTACTTTAATTCAACAGACTATAATTTAACACAACACTGACTTTAATTCAACAGACTATAATTTAACACAACACTGACTTGAATTCAACCAACTTAATTCAACGCTTACTTTAATTCAAGTTTTTCAAATTCCATTCAGCCTATTTACTTTAATTCAACAGACTATAATTTAACACAACACTGACTTTAATTCAACAGACTATAATTTAACACAACACTAACTTTAATTCAACCAACTTAATTCAACGCTTACTTTAATTCAAGCTTTTCAAATTCCAATCAGCCTATTTACTTTAATTCAACAGACTATAATTTAACACAACACTGACTTTAATTCAACCGACTATAATTTAACACAACACTGACTTGAATTCAACCAACTTAATTCAACGCTTACTCTAATTCAAGTTTTTCAAATTCCAATCAGCCTATTTACTTTAATTCAACAGACTATAATTTAACACAACACTGACTTTAATTCAACAGACTATAATTTAACACAACACTGACTTGAATTCAACCAACTTAATTCAACGCTTACTTTAATTCAAGTTTTTCAAATTCCAATCAGCCTATTTACTTTAATTCAACAGACTATAATTTAACACAACACTGACTTTAATTCAACAGACTATAATTTAACACAACACTGACTTGAATTCAACCAACTTAATTCAACGCTTACTCTAATTCAAGTTTTTCAAATTCCAATCAGCCTATTTACTTTAATTCAACAGACTATAATTTAACACAACACTGACTTTAATTCAACAGACTATAATTTAACACAACACTAACTTAAATTCAACCAACTTAATTCAACGCTTACTTTAATTCAAGTTTTTCAAATTCCAATCAGCCTATTTACTTTAATTCAACAGACTATAATTTAACACAACACTGACTTTAATTCAACAGACTATAATTTAACACAACACTAACTTTAATTCAACCAACTTAATTCAACGCTTACTTTAATTCAAGTTTTTCAAATTCCATTCAGCCTATTTACTTTAATTCAACAGACTATAATTTAACACAACACTGACTTTAATTCAACAGACTATAATTTAACACAACACTGACTTGAATTCAACCAACTTAATTCAACGCTTACTTTAATTCAAGTTTTTCAAATTCCATTCAGCCTATTTACTTTAATTCAACAGACTATAATTTAACACAACACTGACTTTAATTCAACAGACTATAATTTAACACAACACTAACTTTAATTCAACCAACTTATTCAACGCTTACTTTAATTCAAGTTTTTCAAATTCCATTCAGCCTATTTACTTTAATTCAACAGACTATAATTTAACACAACACTGACTTTAATTCAACACAACACTGACTTTAATTCAACAGACTATAATTTAACACAACACTGACTTGAATTCAACCAACTTAATTCAACGCTTACTTTAATTCAAGTTTTTCAAATTCCATTCAGCCTATTTACTTTAATTCAACAGACTATAATTTAACACAACACTGACTTTAATTCAACAGACTATAATTTAACACAACACTGACTTGAATTCAACCAACTTAATTCAACGCTTACTTTAATTCAAGTTTTTCAAATTCCAATTAGCCTATTTACTTTAATTCAACAGACTATAATTTAACACAACACTGACTTTAATTCAACAGACTATAATTTAACACAACACTGACTTGAATTCAACCAACTTTAATTCACACAACACCTACTTGAATTCAAGTTTTTCAAATCCCAAACAGCCTA
This sequence comes from Cordylochernes scorpioides, assembly GCA_030710605.1. Taxonomy (NCBI): domain Eukaryota; kingdom Metazoa; phylum Arthropoda; class Arachnida; order Pseudoscorpiones; family Chernetidae; genus Cordylochernes; species Cordylochernes scorpioides. The sequence goes on from CP092880.1 coordinate 55,525,044, forward strand.
TTTATGGAAATACAGTAGAACCTCGTTGTAACAGCTTCTCTGTGATAAAAGATACAATTTGGATTATAGATTAGAGAAACACAAGAGATAATAACACCAAAATATTGGGAAATGTTTATAACATTCTCCATTATAGTTAGAATTTGGTTAAAACACCAGTATCAGGTGATATGATAAGGTTTGACTGTATATTGAGAGGAAATAGAGTAATGCAGAAATTTCTGGAGATATAGAAATAAGAGGAAAGAGAATGGTAGGAAAAGAAGAATGGATTGTCAGACTGGATAGGAAGCTAGAAGGAAATAAAGAGAAGAACTCAGGATAGACCAAATTCAAATAAATAAATAGTATGTGAAATTTTAGTAACCAACGTTGTTACCGGAACATCACACATTATTTATTTATTTAGATTTGGTCTTATTAATTTATTTTCCTAATCTATAAACCAAATTATCATAGAGCAGCTAATTTGTTTAAAATGGTCATTTAGGCAATGAAAACTGTCCTTTGTATACAGATGTCTGTTAATGGGAATATCCTCTTATGTAGATTCTACTATACCATTCTCTTCCCTTTTTTCCCTCCTAATTTTGGATTTAAATGATTTTACTCTTTTAAAAAATGACATTTTCCAACTTTCCTCATGACATATGAGTACAGTCCAGCTAAGCTCAATCTTAATTAGTTTATTAATCAATGTTGTTGTTGTGTGTTCAATGAAGAGCCTCAGATGTCTCCGTGGATCTCTATCACAGCAATGTCCACTTTCTTATTAATCAATGAATAATAGGAATGCAAAGGGCATGGTTAGTTTCCTATATGAGAGAATTAAGTAAGAGTAGATGGAGAGGTAATTCTAAATAAATAAACGACTCAGAGACCAATCCATATAGAGGAGGCCACCAATGTGGACACAAATGAAGGTCGACCACTTCTATGGCAAGCAGGCAGCAGATAGAAAATGATGAGTCATCACAACTTCCTGTTCACTCCTCCCTCCCTTCAAACACCAGATGGTCTCTCTCCCTCACTTCCCCAAACATCAATCAATCAATACCTTTATTAAGACCTTTAGATTTAGATTCTCTTCTCAATATTTATTACAGTACAACATAATAAAAGAAAATAAGACCTAATCCAAATAATTTATTAGTGTGCGACGTTTCAGCAAGAACATTGTCACCATCATCAGACAAAAGAATTCTTATATAGATTCTGATGATGGTGACAATGTTGTTGCCGAAACGTCACACACTAATAAATTATTTGGATTAGGCCTTATTTTATTTTATTATAATCTATAATCCAAATTGTGCTTTATCATTACAGTAGAACCTCCAAGAGAGGTCACTCGCGCTAGAAAACACCTTTCTACAGTAGAACATACTCCATAAGAGGACACTCACGCTAGAGGACACCACTCTACTATGGACAGTTTTCATTGTCAAAATTATCGTTTTTACTATTTAACAACTCTCCAGTAAGAGGACACCTCTCCCTAAAGGACACTTTGGCTCTGCAATTGGTTGTTGTCCTTTACATGGAGGTTCTACTGTATTATGCATTTGGATAACCATAGGTTTCTGGAGCACCAACTAGCCAGGTTGTCCTTCAGACCTAAGTCCTTTGTTTACAATCCACAATGCAAGTGGAGGTCAACACAACACGGTAACAGCATTGTTACCAAAACGTCACACACTATTTATTTATTTGGATTTGGTCTTAAAACCTTGTGCTTTTCCTTAAGTTTTGTCTCCATGAGTGTACTTTAGGGAGTTAAGTAAATGAACACCACACAAGATACTGGGATACTTAACACACAAGTTGGATTTAACTTGTGAATCTGGCTATTAATATGCTGTTTCTGATGGCTTCAAACCAAGTTGGTGTCTAAATTTTTAAGAAAGAATTTGTGATATTTTTTGATAGACACATTTCTGACTTTTTATTTAAGACAAACTAAGAGGTTATTGAATACCTTTGTTCAAGTATGATTACCAACAAATGGTGTTCAGACCTATGTATGATTAGGTATAATTTTGATTATAGATTAGAAACATAAGGTAATCAGGACAAATTCAAATAAATAGTATGTGACATTTCAGTAACAGCGTTGTAACCATCATCAAACAGAAGTCATCACAAATCATCAGACAAAATGTAATTTTGTACTTCAGTACTTTTGTCTGATGATGGTAACAACACTGTTTACTGAAACATCACATATTTATTTATTTATTTATATTGGGTCTTATCACCTATTGTTTGTCTAAGTATATAAGGCAACAAGTGTCCACATCCAAATGAACAATGTTTAATCATTTGGGGGAATGGTTACCTTATTTTCTTAATTTCTATTCCAAATTGTACTACAGTTGAACCTCCATGAGAGGACACTCCCGCTAGAGGACACCTCTCTACAACGGACAGTTTTCATTGCCAAAATGACCATTTTTACTATTTTGACACTCTCTAGTAAGAGGATACCTCTCCCTAAAGGACACTTTGTCTCTGCAATTTGGTGTCCTTTACAGGGAGGTAGTTCTACTGTATATAATTTTGCTGAAGTATGTTGTGTTAGCAAAATGTTTAGACAGTGAAAGCTTATATGTAAATAGAGGTAAACACACAGAGGTATAGTAGAAAGTGTCCAGGAGATCCCTGTCTTACATAGCATGTTGTAGTGAAGGGAATATTTACCTCTTTTTTTTTTTAAATAAAGTTCAAGAAGACTTTTACTTTTTATTTCACAAAATATTTACTCAAGATTAAGAAAAAATATAAAACTATTTTAGAGGCGTAATATTCTTTTTAAAATAAAACAATTTCTACTGTCCTTACTGCGATGGAAAAATTAAAGGGAGGGCCTGGCTCATCAGTGGTGAACCCTCCCAGCGGTTTGGCCAGTTTAATCTACCATACCGCTGTTTTATTGCATTTTTGGAACTTCCTTTTATAGGTGACTGTTGTAAGACTCTCGGAATGGGTATTTTAGAAGAACTATGGACATAAGCTTTTAGGACAGCAGAATTAAATATAATTATAAATATATAATATGCTTCGAGCAATCGCTCTTCCGCAAATATCAAATTGTGTCTTTTATTAGAACAATAATGTTACGATGTACTAGAGAGCCATCTGTTATCAAATTATAAAACTATTTTAGAGGCGTAATATTCTTTTTAAAATAAAACAATTTCTACTGTCCTTACTGCGATGGAAAAATTAAAGGGAGGGCCTGGCTCATCAGTGGTGAACCCTCCCAGCGGTTTCGCCAGTTTAATCTACCATACCGCTGTTTTATTGCATTTTTGGAACTTCCTTTTATAGGTGACTGTTGTAAGACTCTCGGAATGGGTATTTTAGAAGAACTATGGACATAAGCTTTTAGGACAGCAGAATTAAATATAATTATAAATTATTATATATTTATAAATTATTATATATTTATAATTATATTTAATTCTGCTGTCCTAAAAGCTTATGTCCATAGTTCTTCTAAAATACCCATTCCGAGAGTCTTACAACAGTCACCTATAAAAGGAAGTTCCAAAAATGCAATAAAACAGCGGTATGGTAGATTAAACTGGCGAAACCGCTGGGAGGGTTCACCACTGATGAGCCAGGCCCTCCCTTTAATTTTTCCATCGCAGTAAGGACAGTAGAAATTGTTTTATTTTAAAAAGAATATTACGCCTCTAAAATAGTTTTATAATTTGATAACAGATGGCGCTCTAGTACATCGTAAGAAAAAATATGTCTACACAATTTAAGCCTCATCATGTCTCTATCCTCAGATTACACTCAATTAACATCTATATACACATATCTAAGTATGCAAAAAATGTTCCTACAATAATTAAATTTACATATATTCAATTCATAAAATAAATTAACTAAATAATATATTTACATAGTTTCTTTTAACTTTAATAAGATGATCACATACAAGGAATAAGTATATTTACTACTGAAGACCTACATAACATTCCCAAGTACAGCCTGGAGACATCTGGTAAACTGGATGTCTGCTGCCACCATGGCATCTGTTCCTCATGTCAGAGGCGGCCATTTCTTTTGGAGCTAAGTCGGCCTGCCACTGAGTAGTGCTCCCAGTCTTAATGACAGACACATTCTACTTCACCCAGTCATGATGGTTGTCATGTCTCAAGCTCTACAAGCTTGATATCCTAATATGATTGAGTGGAGTTAAGAAAGAAGAAGAAGAACATTAGACATATCAACCCGGATAGTTGGTGATTTAGTACATGATGGCTCCAGGAATCCGGGTTACCTTAAGAGAGAGAGAGATACAACAAAGTGAACCTAATAGAATTTTCATTTTTCCAGCGATTGTTAATGGTCCAGCTAGTGTTTCTTTTTTGTCACAGAGGAAAAATATTGAAACACACAAAAAGAGATTTAGCTAAGTGTATTTGAATTTAAAAGAACACGGCTGTAAAAATGAGAGAACATGGCTACATTCCAAAAAAAAAAAGCTTGACCTCAATGGCACCATTAATAGTCTCAAATATTGTCAAGCCTTATTAAAAAAAATTGTTAAATGAATTCCTGATCACAACTTATATATATGGGTCATTGACAATGTTTAATACATTTTTTTCTTGAATAAAAAAAATCTTGCTACCACCACCAACAACAAAAAAAGGTGATGAATATTCATATAGAGAAGAGGAAAAAGAAGAAGAGAGTTGTTGAAGAAGAAAAAACTTTCATAAAATGGGTGTATAAGGAATGAATCAGAGTTATCAGTCACGGACCAATTTCCGCAGTTTCCTGTCAGAAAGGAAGTCCAGCCAAACATGCTTGGAGTACAGAGATAACATGTGTCCAGTACTCTTTCTTACACCTTTCAACTACAGTGAGAACATCCCTGGTACACTAGAACTACCTCCCTGTAAAAGACAACACCTAATTGCAGAGACAAAGTGTCCTTTAGGGAGAGTTGTCCTCTTACCGGAGAGTTGTTAAATAGTAAAAATGGTAATTTTACAAATGAAAACTGTCTTTTATGGAGAGGTGTCTGCTAAAGGGAGGTTCTACTGTACCTCTCAACAAAGGAAAATTCTCTCTCATCACCTAAATTATCATTTGTTCCATTTAGTAATTCTCCAGTGAGAGGACACATCTCTCTCTAAAGTACACTTTGTCTCTGCAACTAAATATTGTCCTTTATAGAGGTTCTACTGTATTGGTAAATTTGTCCATAATTGGTAAATATGGGTCACTAATTTTGTCTATTATTGAGTGTTTTAATCCTCTTTTAGTCTTTTGCTACAAGAAAATAAGACCAATATCCAAATAAGTGAATAGTGTGACATTTCGGTAACAACACTTGATAAGGCACAATTTGGATTATTCTATATACAGTTACGAGCGTCATGCGTGGCCTCTGTCACGGTTTGCTTTTTTTTTGGAATGGCGCCCTCCTATTGGTCGGCTACGATCACGCCACCTTTGCCCCCCCCCCTAACTACTGTGTAACTATTACTGTGTAACTATTGTGTTGGAGCGGGTCGCTCCTTAAATAAATGCATATATTAGTTAATAACTAAATAGAATTCTCTCTTTCTTTTTCCCAGTAAGAGACGCCTACGGAAGCCAACAGTACATAGACAGATAAAGCACATAGGCTATAGTTATTAACTAACATATGCATTTATTTAAGGCGCCAATTTATAATTGTAACAAATAGTATTTGAATCAAAACATTCAATCGGGTAAAACACGGGCGTTGCCCGGGTCATTCGGCTAGTTGATTATAGATACAAGAAAATAAGACCTAATCCAAGTAATTTTAATAGTATGTGATGTTTCGGTAACAGCGTTACCATCATCAGACAAAAGTAATGACTACTACTACTAAGTACTCTCCCTCTTTAAAAATCCTGAGTTCAACTGACCCAGTTGATAGACCTCAGCAATGGTCCCACTTCAGGGATACGGAGGAGCTGCGTCTGTGCTCATGTTAGAGTCAGCAGCAAAGGCTTCCATGTTAGGAACGGCCTCAAATTACAGCCAAAGTTAGACTTTCACCAAAGTGTGCCTGGATCATGGTGCCATGATCAATGAAAGCTGCACTCCAATACCACATTCCATGAGATCATGAACTCGTGGAATTTGTGTAATCTTTACACAAGGGGATAAGAAACAACAACCAAGTACTACTTCAGTACTTTTGTCTGAAGATGGTAACAACACAGTTACCAAAACGTCACACACTATTAAAATTATTTGGATTAGGTCTTATTTTCTTGTATATTTAGAACTCAAGTTCCCTCTTTAATTTCTTAAACTTTCCAATTCATAGAGTAGGTTAGTTGTACTCTAACAGTTGAACCTCGCTATAACAACATCACTTGAGATTTTATGTTGTTATTACCTTGTTATTGTTGATATAACCCAAACAATTGGAACTTTAGAATTTAGATGCTATAAGCAATAGATACAAAACCTAATCCTATAAGACCTAATACATATACAGTAGTACTACCTCCCTGTAAAGGACACCTAATTACAGAGACATATTTCCTTTAGGGAGAGAATTTTTCACTTGCCAGAGAGTTGCTAAACTGTAAAAATGGTAATTTTGCAAATGAAAATTGTCCTTTGTAGAGAGGTGTTCTCTAGCGAGAGTGTCCTCTCATGGAGGTTCTACTGTATATGACAATTATATTATAGCTATAATATTGACATGTATAAAGTAGAACCTCCATGAGAGGACACCACCCTCTCTATTAAGGTCAGTTTTTATTTGCAAAATTACCATTTTTACTATTTAGCAACTCTCTGGTAAGAGGACACCTCTCACTAAAAGACACTTTAGCTCTGTAATTAGGTGTTGTCCTTTACAGGGAGGGAGGTTCTACTGTAAATGACAATAAGTCTCCTATTGCCATCACTTGGCTCCAGGAGGAGAATGTGCTGCCACATGGAGTAGTGGTGGTTTAAGATATTCTGGTGTGTTCATCTACCTCTTCAGGATTAAGAATAGATCCTCTCCCTCCCTCCTCAGCCATTAGAGCCATTGACCTCGTAGACCACTCTTACTGGGTTTGATAGGAGGAGGGACCCTCATGGTGAAAATGAATATTTGAAAATGGATATATGAAAATGATAAGGCACAATTTGTATTATAGATTATAAACACAAGGTAATAAGACCAAATCCAAATGAATAAATAGTATAAGACATTTCGGTAACAACGCTGTTACTATGTTACCTGTTACCGCTTATTACCTTGTGGAAATATGAATATTTACATATAGAACAACTTCTTTAATTCAACATTCTAAAAGGGATCAGAATTTTCAGCTAAATTGAGAGTCTGTTAAAATTATTATCAATTCAGAGAAACATTCACTAAATTTTCTTGGTTGTCATTAACACCTATAGGAGGGTTCTGAATTAAAGTCAGTAGGTTGAATTATTGCTAGTTAAACACAAGGTAATAAGACCAAATCCAAATGAATAAATAGTGTGCAATGTTTCGGTAACATCGTTGTTACCATCTTCAAACATTCAGTACTTTTGTCTGAAGATGGTAACAACCCTGTTACAGAAACATCACACACTATTTATTTGGATTAGGTCTTATTACCTTGTGTTTATAATCTATAATCCAAATTGTGCTTTATAATTGCTAGTTAAAGTTAAATAAGCTCATTCAGAAAAACATTTAAATTATAATGAATGTAGAATAATAGTGGTTTGAATTGTGGATGGATTTTTAAAAGGAGGAAAATGATAGATTTTGAAAAATTGGTTGAATTATTGTTGAAGAAGTTTATCTGCAACTCCATTTACATATTGCTTGTATACAATTAGAAATTTCTTCCATGTGGTTATTTATATGTGAGATAGAGAGTGACACTAGAGAGCCATCAGGTAACTGGAGTCTCAAACTTCTTCAATTCAACACAATATGGAAGAGGTGCTTTCTCTTGAATTAATGTTGAATTATAGTTGGTTGTGGCCACATTAAGGTAATTTGGCCAGGATTTAATAACAATTGAATTATACAGTAGAACCACAAAGCAATAATTGGATTTGATCTTATTATCTTGTGTTTCTAATCTATTATCCAAATTGTACCTTATCATATACAGTAAAACCTCATTAAAACAGCCTTTTTATAGCAGCACAACTTGAATTATAGCATAAACACAAGGTAATAAGACCAAATCCAAATAAATAGTGTGTTATTACCTTGGTTTTATTACCTTGTGTTTATAATCTATAATCCAAATTGTGCCTTATCAATTATAGCATGATAATTTTCAAGTTTTTTAAATCCCAAATATTTTAACCATGGTGTTATAACAATAACATGATAATAACAATTAGAAATCTTGATACCAAGTTATGTGAAGAATGAATAAAATATATAATTGAAGTGAGAAAGGAAATAAAATTTAAAAATAAAAATAGTGATTAAACACAAGGTAATAAGACCGCAAATCCAAATAAATGAATAGTGTGCGACGTTTCGGTAACAACGCTGTTACCAAAACATTACACACTATTTATTTATTTGGATTAAGTGTTATTACCTTGTATTTATAATCTATAATCCACAAATTGTGCTTTATCATAGTGTGATTTAACATAATGAAAAGAAGAAAGAACTAAATAAGTAAACACACAAGAGTTCAGGAAAGAGAAGTAAATAAAGTAAGGAAGGAAAGAAAGAAGTGGGAACCCACACATTGACCATTTGACCTAAATAAACCAATTACAACAGTACACAAAATCCGTTCACTCAGTTCAGTCCATAGAGAAAGTAAAAAACTGTGGTAGAGAGAGGCTATTTAGAAAAAATATCCTATCAAAGAAGAAGTATTATTAGCCGTACTCATGAATACAATTATATCTTATCTTCTTCTTTCTTATATTTTATAATAGAGAGCAATTAGATCACTTAAGATCACAAACCATTAAACCAAAATGACATAATGGGAAGAAGAGGGTGTGTAGGAATAACAATAAGGAAACAATTAGCTGGTAACTTGATGGGGGTGATGAATTAGCTTTAATG
>CP092880.1:55534201-55642296 GCA_030710605.1 Cordylochernes scorpioides
TCATGAATATTTATGAAGGGTGGGGGTTACATCATCTGGTGCAATGGTCTCTCTCTCTTCCTTACTGCCCATCATCCCCCATATAACCTCTCCGTAATAATCTCATTTGTAACATGATTTTATCTTGTCATAACCATGTTATTATAACCATGGTTAAAATATCTGGGATACTAGAAATAGGGTTGTATAATTATTGTTGATGATAAGGCACAATTTGGATTATAGATTATAAACACAAAGTAATAAGACCAAATCCAATTAAATAAATAGTGTGTGATGTTGAGGTACAACACTGTTACCAAAACGTCACACACTATTTATTTATTTGGATTTGGTCTATTACCTTGTAATTATTGTTGATGTTTGCTAGGGTAAATAGCATTGTTTAAAATGCATTTATTAAACTGTAAATATATGGTAAAACCTCTCTATAGTGAACTCCAATGGAACTGTAGTTCACTATAGCCATGGTTTGTTCACTGTATTATATAATACAAATGGGGATTATTTCAGGTTTGTTATAAGGGAATATTCACTATATTCCAGGTTTGTTTTAGTGAGGTTTTACTGTAATTAGTAATTTTTTAAAATACAAATTGGGTGTCTATGATGAAGGAAGAAATAATGAAAATGTGAGTATATATAGAATACTGTATAATTTACCATCTTTGGATAGCAGAAATCTTTACAACTAAATACTCTTGTTAGTGTATTTTATAACACACTAAACTGTATAGATGTTGTTATATAACTATTGTGACTTTAAACTTAGGACTTTAGAATTATAACCAATTATAACCTTTTGTACATTATGTAAATAAGTTTTTAATTTTTTTATTCTTACGCCTTAAGCCAGGCAGTACTTTTATCAAACTATGTTTTTTATATATTCCATAAACTCAATTAAAGCTATTTTTAACCATTTTGATAACTAAATTTATTTAATTATTGCCACGACTGCAGAACAATATCGTAAAATACTCATGTATACCAAAATCAAGCAACAGCTAATTCTGTATATTTCAAAATATTCCAAAATCAGCAGAAAATATTTTTATTTATGACATATATACATTAAATTATTAGGATTAGGTCTTATTTTCTTGAGCTAGAGAGATTTGTGAATTAAAATGTTTAAAAAGAAACCTATTGCTGGAATCTTGGTATTTTCACCTTACCACTAACCTGTTCTACCAAACATTTGGCATCTATCCTCTGAGATATTTCCAACTAGCCAAGCCAGTATCTCTCATTTTATGGCATCCAATATAACCGCCTCTTTAAAATGCGGCTCCTTAAAAGCCATAAATTTGATGGAGAGAGAAAGAAAGAAAACCTCACTTCCTCATTCAAATGTGACCCTCACTATGGTGATAACGATGGAGGAGAGGTAAACAATTTTTTTCCAACACAGTTTGTTGACTCACAGTAAACAACCAAAAAGCCCAGTAAACAAATGTTATTTAACAGACAAACTTGTCATTGTTTAAAGCTACATTATGAAACTTGCATCCTCTATTCAATAACTCCTCCTTCAAGGTCTCTTTCTAGGCCTACTGCAATGTTGACTAATTGACTGATGTACAATAGTCCATTTTTGACAGCCATGATCCAGGATCGAATCCAGATATTGGGCACTTTTTTTCTGAAGAAAGAATTGCTTCAAATTTTCCTCAATTCTTGAATATTCCAATCTCAACAGCGAGTGCAAGTAACCAAACAGAGCTCTAGCATACGTGTAAGTGCAAAAGTCAAACTGCTTTCTACATTTGTTGTGTATAGACATATTTTTCACTTACAGATAAAAATTGTCTCTAACTACCTACCATGATTATCATACCCTGTATCATGTGTGTACTTGTGATAATAAAAAAGGTAATAAAATAGAAATTCTCTGTATAGAACACCTAAAGTGTTCCTTAGAGAGATAGGTGTCCTCTTACCGGAGAGAACAGCAAAATGGTAATGTTGATAATGAAAACTCCTTTGCATAAAAGTGTCCACTAGACTGAGTGCTAATTATGAAGATTCTATAGCATTAGATTGATCATCCAGTAGAAGCATGAAAGATGGATTAAGGTATAGATAAAAGGTAATGAGAATAATTGAAAGAATTTCAGACAAGTACAGCATGATAACTCTACCTTTGCCGGTCTCAAGCCCGGATGTAAAAGCAGGAGGGGGAGCAGTAACAATCTCACTAAAATACCTGGGCTCAGCTGGCCCGGCTGATAGTACCCTGTAAGGGCTCCAGGGATACAGAATGAGCAGCGTTTGTACTCCATGTTAGGAGCAGCTGCACATGGCATCTGTTCCTCATGTGAGAGGCAGCCATTTCTTTTGGAGCTAAGTCTGCCTGCCACTGAGTAGTGCTGCCAGTCTTAATGACAAAGGCAGACACATTCTACTCCACCCAGTCATGATGGTTGTCAAACAGACACCATCAAGGGTCACAACTTGATACCCTAATATGATTGTTGAGTGGAGATAAGAAAGAAGAAGAAGAACAGCATGTTATGGAAACATCTCAAATAAAATGTATCGACTGTACAACATCTATGAGAGGACACTCTTTCTAGAGGTCATTTCTCTTAAAAGAACAGTTTCCATTACGATTTCATACAATGATTCCAAAATGATCATTTTTTACTATTTAGTAACTCTCCAGTAAGTGGACACCACTCTCTAAAGGACACTTTGGCTCTGCAACTAGGTGCTGTCCTTTACAGAGAGGTAGTTCTACTGTATTTTAATTAAACATAAGGTAATAAGACCAAATCCAAATAATAAATTTGGTTTTATTACCTTGTGTTTATAATCCAAATTGTGCCTTATCATTGTAGTTTAATTATGTAATTATTTTGCAGTTGTGTTATACCTTTCTGAAAACTATAATAATATAAACTATATGGTTCAAGGGCTGTAAAAATTTAAAAGTTTGGAAGTTCTGGCAGGAATTCAATACCAAAAGATCTACAGTCAAAGGTTTGTAGTTCTTATTCTCTTATACATCCAACTAGACGAATGGCCCGGGCAACGCCCGGGTTTTACCCGAGTGCGTATATATTTTAAAAACGTTTTAATTCAAATACTATTTGTTACAATTATAAATTGGCGCCATGGATGTCACTCTTGTGAAACGTCCCGCTCCAAACTGTGTGTTTTTAAAATGTTTTAATTAAAATACTATTCGTTACAATTATAAATTGGCGCCGTGGATGTCTCTCTTGTGAAACGTCCCGCCCCAAACTGTGTGTGTCTTGAAAATATAAAAATAAAAATGTGAATTTTCATAAAGATTTCATCATGTCGATTTTTTATATAAAAAAGATTAAATAATTGTGCAAAACGGTATATATGATATATAAACATCAAAAGAAATAATGAGCCTATCGTTCAAATATAAAATTTGAATAAATATAAATGAGATACTAAAAATTAAATACCTATTTAATGAATATCATATTTTATTCTTATAAAGGTACTTATATATAATATAATTTATATAAAATATATAAAAATATAAAATATATAATATATATAATATATAATATATAAAGGTTACCGATTTAAAAGTCTATTTTATAATTTTAGATTGTATAAGAAACATATTTTCATTTAAGTATTGTACTTGTGGCCTAGTGGTCATGGCATCTGCCCGGTAAGTGGAAGGTCGTGGGTTCGATTCCCATCCCTTGACACTTTTTTATTTTATCCATTCTGACCAAAATCTATCCGTGAACTTCACACAGACAGAATAAGGCAATTTATAAGTAGATAATAATAATAATAATTATTATTATTATCATTAGATAATGATAATGATCATAATGATGATGCGCGCGTTGATGACCAAAATCTATCCGTGAACTTCAGACAGTGAACTTCACACAGACAGAATAAGGCAATTATATAAGTAGATAATAATAATAATAATAATTATTATTATTATTATCATTAGATAATGATAATGATCATAATGATGATGCGCGCGTTGATGACCAAAATCTATCCGTGAACTTCAGACAGTGAACTTCACACAGACAGAATAAGGCAATTATATAAGTAGATGATAAGGTACAATTTGGATTATCTAGATTAGAAACACAAAGTAGTATTTATTTATTTGGTCTTTTTACCTTGTGTTTCTACAAGAAAATAAGACCTAATCCAAATTAATAGTGTGTGACATTTTGGTAACAGCATTGTTACCATCACCAGATAAAAGAATAAATGTCATATAAATCAATATGTATTCTTTTGTCTGATGATGGTAACAGCATTGTTACTGAAATGTCACACACTATTAATTTATTTGGTCTTATTTTCTTGTAGCTTTATCATTGTGCTTTATCACTACCTTGTGTTTCTTATACATCAACCATGCCTTCCTTGTAGTTTGTAAACCAATCTATTTGGCCTTCCTCCTCTAGGGTTAACAGTTAAGCTCCACCTTGTTATTTGGCAATTGCTGAATGATTGCTTCGTGATAAAGCACAATTTTTGGATTATAGATTAGAACTAAAAGGTAATAAGACCAAATAAATAGTGTGTGGCGTTTCAGTAACAGCATTGTTACCATCATAAGACAAAATACTGAATGTTAGTGTTGTTATCGAAATGTCACACACTATTTATTTATTTGGATTTGGTCTTATTACCTTGTACAGTAGAACTACCTCCATGTAAAGGACACCTAATTGCAGAGCCAAAGTGTCCTTTAGGGAGAGGTGTCCTCTTACTAGAGAATTGCTAAATAGTAAAAATGATAATTTTGTAAATGAAAACTGTCCTTTATAGAGAGGTGTCCACTAGCGGGGTGTCCAATAAAGAGAGTTTCTACTGTACTTCTTTTTTTCAAAAGCTGTAGCCTCCCTTATAGTGGCTCTACATTATATAAACATAGTCTCCAACTTCTCTAATTCAACGTTCCAAGGGTTCAGAATTTTCTGTTGAAAGTTGGTATTGAACTATATAGTTGATTAAAAAAATATGTTTATTGGGATATGAAAAAATAATGGTTGAAATAAGGAGGTTATATTGTATTTGACTAATATTACAACTTTAACATAATATTTAAAACAATTTTTAATTTCACCTCTATCAGAATTTCCTCTCTTAACCCGGCATTGCGCGCGCCGGGTGAAAATTACCCATGGCAACATTTGAATGGAGAATTAACCAATAAAAAATCGGTTGGCGGAGATGTGGTTTCGTTTAGCTTCCTGACTCATCAATTAGTCTAAAGTTTTGGTTTCACATTTTGACAGCTCCCACTGAAATTCCATCTATTGTCACTGTCGGGTAAAAATTACCCGGCGCGCGCACTCACGTAATTTTTTTGTTGCATTTTTTTTATAACATTTTTTAAAGTTAGATAAATAATTCGAATTAATAATTTAAAAAATAACTATAATAGGTTGATATATTTATCAGCCTATAATTCTATATAAAATGGAGGGAAGAAGGCCATATTTATTAGATCAAGAAGAGATTATTGTAGAAGGTGATATTGAAGAAGATCATCTAAATGAACATTTTTATGGAAGTGACACTGGAATATATTCAGATATAGGAATTTTGTGGAATAAGGGAATTATCCCACAAACACATTTTTATATAGGGAGAGCCTCGAAAATCAAATGGTTCAAAAATTGTCCTTCACAAACAGTAAAGCTGAGAATGCCTAATGTCATTACACATTTACTAGGCTTGAAAGGTGAAGAAGCAAAAATTAAAATACACCTTCAGAAGCTCTTTTGAAGAAAATTCTTGAAAGTTTTGGCCCTTGAACTCATCAAAGAGCAACTAAATCAAAGAAAAATCAATTCTTCACTGCCTAAAAGACTATTAAAAATTTCCTTTTTTTACAGTTAAGTTAATTTAAATCATAAATGTATACTCTAAATATTTATTTCAATTATTTTTAGAAGGCACTTCAAGCCATAAAGAAGGTCAGGAACCGCAAGATAAAGCTTCCTACCAGATGTAGTGTGTCCCTCCAGTAAGGACAGGAAGACCTCGACTTTGTGCCATAAATGTGCAAAGCCAATTTATAAAGGACATACAATTGCAGTTTGCAATGATTTTTCTAAAATATCCTCATGGAATTTTATATATTTAATATTTAAAAGGAGCAATAGTTTCATATTTTATATGCCATTACCAATTTTGAGGATAATTCAAGAATAGTTTTTAAAATGTTTGATCTGTGTGAAAAATATAAATATTTTATTAATAATTGCCTTTTTTGAAAATTAAAATGTTATTACTTTGAAATAGAAAAGGTTTTGCTTTTCCTCAGTTAATATTTATATTCAAAATATGTAATTTTAATATCGGGTAAATTTCACCCAGCGCGCGCAAGTACGTTACATTTCTAGCGCGCGCGCTCGAGGGTTAAAAAAAAAAAAATACTTGAAGAATTATATGTTACTGAAGTAAGGAGGCAGCAGTAGGGAATTATTTATTTGCATAAAAGAAATGTAAGCATGTATATATATAGTTTAGAATACAGATGTCAAACTTTATTATCCAAGGATACAGGATGAGCAGCGTTTGTACTCCATTGTTAGGAGCTGCTGTACAAGGCATCTGTTCCTCATGTCAGAGGTGGCCATTTCTTTTGGAGCTAAGTTGGCCTGCCATTGAGTAGTGCTCCCAGTCTTAATGACAAAGGCAGATGCATTCTACTTCACCCAGTCATGATGGTTGTCAAACAGACACCATCAAGGGTCACAACTTGATACCCTAATATGATTGAGTGGGGATAAGAAAGAAGATTATGTAGATGACTAAGGATTTGATAATCTAATTGAATGGTTGTGAATTAGAAGAAGTGATGAAATGGTGTTCCTGTCCTCCATATTGGAGATGGCTGTGTTATTACAATAATGATTGATAGATACGCTAGTCAGACTAGAATGTATTGTATCATTATAAACTCTTTACAGACTTAAGTCTGGTCATGTACGGACAATGACTTTCCAGAATGGTTGCAAGGTTTTCCCACTATGTACTAAGTGTCAACCTGCAACCCCAAAACACATTATTGACTGTATTGACTCATCCATTGATGAGCTCTACTCTTCCCCGGCAGACACCATCAACAAGCTCTACAAGCTTGATACCTTAATATGATTGAGTGGAGATAAGAAAGAAGAAGATAAACTTTCTGTCTTTTAGCAGTAACACAATACTGATACTACCAAAATCCTGAGTTTTATTGGACTTGCTCTTACAAGTTTTAATTATGTAAATGATTGCCTACTGGGAGATTTTAAAAAGTAGTTTATTAGCTTTAGACTTAAGTTTATAGTTTTATTCTTATCTCCATTAAATCCTATTAAGATGTCCAGTCTCTGGAGCTATTTGTTTGTGTCTGTGTTGGGGATGGGTAGAGTTCATCAATGAATATTCATTTCTGACTTTACTGCAATGAGCAAATCTCTTTCAATATATATATTTTTTCTTATTGAAGGATGTGATATTTTCAATTATAATAGAGAAAAACAATATCTCTTTTATATTAACTCAGTAAAAGAAAACAAGACCTAATCCAAATTGTGCTTTATCATATATTAACTCAGGTTTATGGAATGTACAAAAGTTGTCATCTACTCCAAAAATATGATATTATGAAAATTATTCAATCTAACTGAAACATTTAATTTTCAGAAACTTAACCTCAAAACTTTGAGATTGTTTTTAAATGATTATTGATCTTTGAGGAATCCACATGTAAATATGCAACTAAGTACACATGTGCATGTAGATTCATCAAGGGCCAATAGTATTTTCAACAACCACATGTTTTGATAATCTTTCTCATTACTATTAATGTTTTAATAAAAAAATTGTGTATTTTGATTTGTGAATATAGAGTACACATGCACTTTTGTTGCCATTTGGTTATAAATTTGTACTATCTTGTATATTGCTAATTTTAACATTATATTTAAATCTATTTATAAAAAATGGTTTTCAATTATGTTATTAGTTATTCAATTGCCATCAATATTCTTAGAACAAATTTTTGAAAAACGACAACAAAAAAAAGTTATTTCAACTAAGTTTCAAAACTATTATAATAGAATAGTTAAAAGATATTATATTTGCATGCGTTTTTTAACCAAAATAACCTATTTATCTTATAAACACTCTACATGTAAATATATTATTATAAATCCATATCCCACAACTAAATGTAGTTATACACTGAATTAGGAATATAGATATGGTCCTTTGAAATGGTTACCTAAAAGTGACTTTTTCTATAAATACAACTTTTTTCCATGAGGATAGTTATTAGACTGTGTGTGGGGAATTTTGGAAATCGTATGGGTTGGACATTCTACTATCATGGAGACATATGATAACTATCAGGAGGTAAAAAAGGGGGAAGGGAAGGCGAAAAAAAAAGCCTAAGTGTTTACTAGTGTTATGATAGAAAGTGGATAAGTCGCTATCAAGTGAAGGCCTTATCTTATATCCTCAACGTATGGTTACAGTGTGCTTTGCTCAAGGCTATACACTCATCGCTAACATCAAAATTTTCTAACGTTTCGTTTGTTATCTAAAAGTTGTTTTACGGTAATAATTCTACTAAAAAAGTAACTATATATCTACTACTTCCAACCTTAGAAAAAAAAAAAAACATTAACATTTAAAAATCGAATCTAAATTCAAAAACTTTTTTAAATTGGAAACTAAATTAAATTGTATAAGAGTGAACTACAAACAAATTCTAAATTTCTACCAAATTAATGTCTCAACATTATGTATTGCTATAATAAAATAAAGTTAAAACTTACTTTAAACTCTTTTTAAAAGGTTTTTATATAAAAATGTATAAAGAGAGAGAGAGAGAAAATATAGCGCTAAAAGAATAAAAACAACAACAATCGTGTAATTTGGCTGGTTACAAAAATAATAATTATAATGCAGACGATAATGATTGTTGACCATAACAACGGTAACAAAGGTAAACAAGAAGTAATAACCAAAATGCCACAGAGTTAATAATAAAATATTACTTACTTGTCCAGAGGTAGAGAGCTGAGGCAGCAGCAACCAACCAAAATACGCGCACAGATGCCATCCTTTTAGTCACCTACGAATCCTGGAGCACTATGGGAATTTTTTCACACATTTATCAGTTGCCGCCGCATGGATAATAATAAAAAAAAAAAGCTACAAAAGAAGAAGACGAAAGATAATGAAGAAGAACGATGAGAGAGAGAGAAGCTGGTGAGACGAACGGTATAAAGAAGGCGCGGTTGCCGTCCGCAAGCGGCGATGTAAAGAAAGTAGGACAAGTCCAAAGATCAGAATGGGGGAGGGAGGAGGGGGGGGTGAGATGGAGCGCTGCTGGTCGTTTGAATCTCTTCAAACAGAACTTCGTTTGTTCTTTTTTTACGCCAGAAACAAAAACAAGCGCGTTTTTCTAATATAACTAACACAGATTAAAATGAAAAGGTGAAAATATATATAGAACGAAAATAAAAAAAAAATAAAAATGAAGAAAATATAAAAATTAAAAAGTTAGTAACTGGGAAATAATAGATTTTTTTTTTATATATAAAAAGAGATTAATTAGAAGAGGTGGGCGGGGAGATTGGAAACGGCATAGTTGAGAGGCGAGCTAAACTGCAATCGTCTGCTTCTTGAGAAGTTGGCGACTGGTAGCCACCTAGCGGCGTCGCGACTCAGGGGTCGAAATCTCGCGTATAAATAGCGTTAGCACCCCTGGGTGCAAAAAATAAAACTTTGGGGAGAGTGAATGCGTGCCCCTCCCACACACGCCGTACTTTTAACTAAATACCCTTCTAATGAATTCTTTTCCATTTAGGATAGTCGTGTTGCGCTCGTACCGCCATTTTTATTTATATTCCTATATCCGGATAATTTATTCTCCTGTCGTTAAAACGCGATAAAAGTTTTGAAGCCTTGAAAATAGTTGTTAATCTTTCTTTTTTTTTAATCACTTAAAAGGAAAGTGGATTTTATTTCCTGTATAGATCACTACGAGTTTTTATATATTTGTTATGTTTCTAAAGATAAATTTTAATTTATTTCTTGTTCGATATATGAAATATATAATTATCTTCTTTTTATTTTTATTTTTTACATAATATTATAAAATATTATAATTGTGATAATTAGAATCTATAAAATACTTTGCAGGAACGCCTCTTAAGAGAGCCCAATTTAACTCTTCTAAAAGCCATTGAAATGTGCAAAACAGATGAAATAAGCAAGCAACAGATCAAGATCATGCAGAACAACCAGAACATTTGTCAAATAAGAAAATATTAAAAGAAACACAGTCCAAAACAAAATCAAGAATCTGAAAAAGAATTCAAAATGCCAAAGGTGTGGAAAGTCCCACAGAGCAAAAAATTGTCCTGCATGGGGTAAAAGATGCTCCAAATGCAAAAAGATGAATCATTTTGCAGCTTTCTGTAAAAGTTCAGCTATCAGAAGTCTGAATGATGAAACAGAAGAAACTGTATGGTCAATACATGAAGCAAAAGTAGTCCATACTTTGGAATGGAAAAAATCCATCATAGTGAATGGAAAGGAAATATGTTTCAAGTTGGACTCTGGAGCAGAAGTAAATGTTTTGCCATACACATTCACCAGACAAATGAAAGGTTTGGAAATATTTCAGACTAACCGAAAGCTAACATCATATACAGGACATGAAATCAAGATAAAAGGAATTGCCACACTAAATTGCAAAACTAAAAATAAGACGGAAAGTCTAGAATTTTTCATTGCTGATGGATACTATCAACCAATTTTAGGAATAGAAGCTATTGAAAAGCTTTCACTAATTAAGAAATGTGATGCTGTCCAAACAGAGCAAAACAATTCAGCAAAAGAAATTTTGAACAGGCACAAAAATATATTTGAAGGCATAGGAAGACTGCCAATTGAACACAAGATTAGACTAAAAGAAAATGCAACTCCAGTTATTGCTCCAAGCAGAAAAATTCCTTTTTCCATTAGAGAAAAAGTTAAAGCAGAATTGGAACGGATGGAAAAACTTGACATTATTGAAAAAGTTGAAGAACCAAGCGAATGGACACACCCTATTGTAGTGGTACAAAAACCTTCTGGAGATGTCAGAATTTGCATGGACCCCAGGGAACTGAACAAATATGTTCAGAGAGAGCGCTATATTCTGCCAACAGCTGAAACAATATTTTCTGAATTGAAAGGTGCTACAGTTTTCTCTGTATTTGATGCATCATCAGCTTTCTGGCAAGTCCCATTAGACAAAGAAAGCACCAACCTGTGCACCATTGCGACTCCCTTTGGAAGATTCCGGTTCAAGCGACTTCCCTATGGATTGAACAGTGCATCGGAGGTATTCCAGCGATGCATAAACAATATTCTTTCAGGTCTCCAGGGAACTGCTTGCTATATGGATGACATCTTGATCTATGGAAACACAATGGAAGAGCACAACCGAAACCTTGAAACAGTTCTTCGAAGGTTGGAAGAAAATAATGTCAAGCTCAATGCTAAGAAGCAGCAGATAGCTGTCGACAAAGTAAATTTCTTAGGCCATATAATCAGTCGAGATGGAATAGCCATTCAAGCTTCAAGAGCAGAGGCAATACAAAAGTTGAAAAGACCTGAGAACAAGACTGAAGTCCAAAGATTCTTAGGTATGGTAACGTACCTTGGCAAATTCATTCCTAATCTGTCTGACAAGACTGCACCTCTAAGGAAATTGATAAGCAACAAGAGTGAATGGAAATTTGGAGGCGAAGAAAATGATTGTTTTGAAAAACTCAAGAATATGGTTTCGAATGCTCCAATATTGACATTTTTTGACCCAACCAAGCCAATCACCATTTCATCTGATGCAAGCCAATATGGTATTGGTACAGTGCTCATGCAAGGGGGACAAGCAATTGAGTATGCGTCCTTCAGCCTGAATGCAACTCAAAGAAAATACGCACAGATAGAGAAAGAACTTTTGGCTATAGTCTTTGGATGTGAACGCTTCCAGTACTATATTTGGGGAAATGATGTTATTGTGGAAACTGACCACAAACCTCTCCTGAGTATTGTTAAGAAACCTTTAGAAAAGCTTTCCCCAAGACTGCAAAGAATGGTCTTACGTCTCATGAGATTTCAAATATCTTTGAAGTTTACACCAGGGAAAAACATGTTTGTAGCTGACCATCTGTCTAGAGATCCATTAAAAGATGAGGTGGACACAAGCTATTTAGAAGGTCAAACTGAATCAGTGCACATGTTGCTGGTTACCACAGATGAAAAAATAAAGAGACTACAAAAGGAAACTCATGGGGACCACACCTTGATACAACTAATAGAGTATGCGAAGAATGGATAGCCGAAATATAAAACTATGGTCTGTGATGAAGCAAAACCCTACTGGCAATTTCAAGATGAAATTCATGTGAGTGACGGAATTGTTTACAAAGGAAATTGCATCATGGTGCCATCGACTCTTCGAAAAGAAATCCTGCAGGTTGTTCATTCATCACACCAGGGCATAGCAGCTTCCAAAGAAAAAGCAAGATCAGCATTTTACTGGCCAGGCATGATAACACAAGTAGAAAATGAAGTGGAAAAGTGCAGAACATGTCAGGAATATTCAAGAAAGAATCCTGAGGAGTCAAGAATAGCTCATGAAATCCCTGAATTTCCATGGGAAAAAATTGCTGTAGATTTCATGGAGGTGAGTGGAACCAGTTCCATCTTGGTTGTCGATTACCACTCAAAGTTTGTTGAAATCCGGAAATTATCAAGCAAAAGAGAAACCGAAACCATCATGCAGTTGAAAACCATTTTCAGGACTCATGGAATTCCAAGAACTCTAGTTTCGGATAATGGACCCCCTTTTAACTCTACTGGATTCAAAAATTTTGCTCAGAAATATGAATTCAAACACCAAACCTCCAGTCCCAAATATCCAAGATCTAATGGACAAGTTGAGAGGACAATTCAAACCATCAAAAGACTGATAATTAAAGCTCTGAAGTCAGGAAGAGATCCCAATCTGGCTTTGATGGAGTTCAACAACACACCTAAGTATGACTTGCCATCTCCGACCCAAATGCTTATGGGAAGATCTGTGAGAACTCTTTCGACATACACCCGACAACAGTTGAAACCACTGTTTGACACAACAAAGAATTATCAAAAATTGAGAGACCATCAACAAAAGTATGCAGGAAGTCCAAAGAGAATTTTGAGACCTTTGGAAGTAGGAGACAACATCATGTTGCAGGAAAGGCATAGAAAATGGGTTCCGGCAACAGTGACCGCAAAGCATGAAACTCCACGCTCATATATGGTGAAAACACCAAGTGGTTCTGAATACCGCAGGAACAGGTCTCACCTTAGACCGAGAAAGTTCAGTGTAGAAGATTCTGCCCCAACAAGTCAAAGTCCAAGCATTCCTGGATCTCAAGCAGGGACAGCCATGGATGACAACATACAAGATCACGGAAGACCCACTTCCGAAAACAGAAGAGCATATGATCCAAGGGAGGACATTGCCAAGAAAGGTGAAGAATCATCTACTTCTCCTAGTGTGCGAACCCGCAGTGGTAGAACAGTGAGAAAACCTTTGCGTTATAGAGACTAGGAGAACTGCAATCCTTTTTTATTTTTGTTTAAAGGAAACATGTTATGATTGATCCGGCAACACTGCCGACTCGATTTGTAAACACTCTTAGATATATAACCATGTTATAATAAATAGATGTTAATAAATAAATACTTAGTTCAGTTGCATTCTGCGTGATCAAATAGACACAAGAACAACATAAACAACATCAATGAATGTATATTTATTTATTAAAACAACTTCCCACTTTTCCTATTGCGATGGAAAAATATTGGGAAGTCTGACTTATCAGTGATGAATCTTTTCACCGTTTTAAACAGTTGAATCATCATACCGCTCTAATATTATATTGGACAGTTTTGATCATATAGAGAGCCGGCACTAAAGTGGAAATCTTGGTGAACGTATTTAAGGAAACTATGACCATATTCCATAAGGACACTAGAAATAGATATATATTGTAGCAAAGTATTTATTATTTTAATAACAGAATATTAATTTTTGATGTTTATATTTTTTATTGCTCTGTGTTAACTTCCCTCATTATTTCTCTTATATTTTATCAATATTTAATTTGTGTTTGTGCCATATAAATAAATTACTGTTTCAGCCTGAAGTTTGTCTTTCTAATTTTTTACGTTACCATAAACACTCATGGACAAAACTTGAGAAAGTGGAAATTCTTTAATATCGCCGGTCGACTATTTTTTTGAAGGAGACAGAGACAATTTTGGAAATACTTAGTTATCTGGTGTGTCTTCAATAAAGATCACTGTGTGTCAAAATATTTCAGAGTTATTGTCTGAATCCCAATATACATACTACAAGGTACAACTTTCTTAAGTTTTGTCCATGAGTGTATTTGGTTATCTCGTGTTTCTTCAATAAAGGTCACTGTAATATCTTTCAGAGTTATTGTCTTAATCCCGATATACATGCTAAAAGGTACAACTTCCTTAAGTTTTGTTCATGAGTGTATTTGGTTATCTCGTGTCTTCAATAAAAGTCACTGTAATATCTTTTAGAGTTATTGTCCCAATCCCGATATACATGCTGAAAGATACAACTTCCTTAAGTTTTGTCCATGAGTGTATTTGGTTATCTCGTGTGTCTCCAATAAAAGTCACTGTAATGTCTTTTAGAGTTATTGTCTCAATCCCGATATACATGCTGAAAGATACAACTTCCTTAAGTTTTGTCCATGAGTGTATTTGGTTATCTCGTGTGTCTTCAATAAAGGTCACTGTAATATATTTCAGAGTTATTGTATGAATCCCGATATACATGCTAAAAGGTACAACTTCCTTAAGTTTTGTCCATGAGTGTATTTACACATACATTTTTTTTTATCGCTATATTAACATTGGGAAGTAGTTTTTATTTGTATATAAAGAAGAAAAATTGTTAGCGCTAGTCTATATTCACACACACAGATTTATTAAGACCACCGGTCTTACTCGTATATACACCCAAAGCTTTATTAAGACCAGCGGTCTTATACAGATTCACCACAGGAAGAAAGGAAGCATAGATGGAGCTCCTATACTCCAGGCAGCGCAGCACCCAACAACAGCCTCCTGGTCTGACGCATGTCCAATGGTCACACGTTCCTCTGTGCATATGGACTGGTTTTATACAGATTCACCACAGGAAGAAAGGAAGCATAGATGGATCTCCTATACTCCAGGCAGCGCAGCACCCAACAACAGTCTCCAAGGCTAGTCTTAATTCGCATATACAGTATATTTTATTAAAAAGAGTTTAAAGAAGTTTAAATCTTGCCATATTTGATAGAATAGACAAAATGGATTCATGTTTCAGAGAAATTTGGAGTATTTAGGATTAAGGGAGTATGATTGTTGAAACACCCTAATTCTCAAAAACTCAACAGATGGAATCAAGAACTACAACAACAAAAGAAGTAGAAAACAATGAAATCAATAATAACTCTATCAAAGATTTGTTAAGTATTTGAATTAAATATAAATGTTGTTGACTTTGCTTAGAATTTTTAATGAAACTGATTCCAAGAATTATTAATCAAACATTATATTTATTGATTTACAAGAGAGAGAACAAAATATAAAAGGGAAACTAATATTAAATAAAGGAACTTTTTTTTCGGTTAGTGCCTATTTACCTGTGAGCTTACACACACTCTGTGGTAACAATTAATTAATATATATACAACAAATGTAATTTTTCAAAACGTGCATACAAGTAATTTGAAGATATTTATATCCTCAGTTCCTTACAATAACAGTCTTTACAGAAGTGAGACATCGTTTGTTCCATGATTTAAATTATCTGACTTATTTACATCAGCCACTTTGTCTATATAAATTTTATTAACTCTGTCGAATAATACATGTAAATTTGTAAATATTTAATTCTAAGTTCTAATTTGTTTGTTGTTTTGTTTGTTTCCTCTGTATTAGGCGCAAATATTTCAATATCACGCCTGGTTGTTTAATAAATAAAAAATAATAGTCTGGAAATCGAAAAAAAAACAACGTAATTTTAATATCAATTTTGTTTCGTTTAAAAAAGTCCAGTTAGTCCTTTGGGTCAACCTTCCAAAAAAAAAAAAAATACGGGCGAAGATTTTACGTGACAACGGTAGAATATTTATTGATATGAATATAATTAAATTGCACAATAGGAACAAGGAATTGAATGAAAATTAACTCATCAAAACACTTATTCAGATCGAAGGTTCAAATTTTTGCTAAATAAATTTGAAATTAAATAAAATTTGTAATTGTAAATGATGAAGTTGAAAATTAAAACATTTACTTATATTAGATGTTAAAATTCTTGCTCAACACAGTTTAAATAAGGTTTTCTTATATCTGCCACTTTTTCTTAATATTTGTAATTTTAAATAATCAATTCGAAAATCAAAACATTTATTCAGATCGAAGGTTCAAATTTTTGCTAAATAAATTTGAAACTATTTAAAATTTGTAAAATAATAATTAATTAATTAATTAATTTTAAACTAATAATTTACTTAACACTATCAACATTTATCAATAGTATGACATAACCTATAAACTCAGTTTCTCAACTTTTGTGTCAATCTAACAATTAATCAATCAATCATAGTTTACGATAATGAAATATCAGTGTACAATTATTTACCTTTATTGTTGTAGTTGTTGTAAATGACGAATCTAAGCACTCCACATTTTCACTACAGACACAGCTGACGATACTTTAACCACACGTGTGAACTTGTATTATGACGCTTTCTTGTTTTTCCAACGCCAAGAACGTTCGAGAAAGACAAAGACAGAGACAAGCATGCGCCGATTCAATGCGCCTAATTCTCTAGCGCTGCGCTACAGACGTACAACTCTCGTTCGGTGACTCATCGTAACGTTACCGGGCGTTACACTTTTTCATAAGTGACTCCCAGCCGCAACCTAATTTAAGACGTTGTCACGTCAAAAAAACACAAGGCAATTAAACCTTCTCAAAATATTGTAGAATTTTTTTTAATATAAGGAAATAGCATGCTACATGTACATGGTAATTAAAATTATATAGCATTATTGTCTCCTCTTTATAAAGACAAAACAGCTTCCCACTGTCCAAACAGCGATAGAAATTTCAAAGTGTATTTATATCTACATCCTACAGTCCTCAAAGCCTATGTCAATAATTTCCCCTTAAATAATTTCACCAAGATTCCCTCTAAAGTATTAGATATAAAAGTACAAAACAGACCAATACAATATTAGAAGCCGTATTGTATTTTGTTTTATTACCCCGTGTTGTATAGTTATGCAAGGTCATGGAGACGGAATTCATTAAACAAATTTACAATCTTGGTAGGGTTGGAATATAGGTCCTGACTTGAGGTTTCCATATATTCCAAGAGATGGTCTGGTGAGGTATCTTTGGTTCTGTAGATAGTGTATTGTGTGAAGGCACCATCCTGGAAGAGGAGTGGTCTTGTATGGCCAGTTTTGAGCCAGGAAATACAGGTTGCTGCCTGTCGGTTTATCCCACATTCCAGAATAGCTCCAGGATTTTGATTAAGATACCAATGATGGGATGTTGACTCCTATATTTTTGACTGGATATTTCCTTTTTGTAGGCATTTGAAGGTATTGAAATCAAGGTCTGAGCCATTCCTAGCTGCTGACTTTGCAATACTGGAAGAAGATTTGTATGAAATTTGTCTAAATTCAAATCAATATGTATTGTAGGTTAAAGTGGCGAAGCCGCTGGGAGGTTTCACCACTGATGAGCCACGTTGAACTACAGAGCTATGTTTCTAAGAGAAATTATTTACATCAAACACCTGTTGCATATTCCGTGGTATTTCACAATAGATATTGGATATATGACAAAATTGTTAAAGCTGCTGGTAGGATCCATACCACTGATGAGTAAACCCTCCCAATATTTTCCAATCGGAGTAAGAACAGACGGCTTGCGCCAATGGCCATATTACCTATATTAATTATAAGACAATAATGCACCATCTATATAAAGGAAATTAAAATAGCAAAACACGAATATTTCTTTTACACTAAAAACAAACTTTTATTGTCCTTACTTCGATGACAAAATATTGGGAGGGCTTAGCTAATCAGTGGTGAACTCTCCCAGCGGTTTCACTAAAATAATCCACCAGACCGCTTCTTAGAGCTCTAATACTGTATTGGACGATTCTGATTATATATGCTGCAATGAAGGTTGGAATCTTAGAAATGGTATTCAAGCAAACTATGTATATAAGCTTAAGGACAGTAGTAGTTTTTATGTGTAAATAAACATTCCCTATATAACTCCGCCTTTGCCGGTCCCAAGCCCAGATGAAAAAGGAGGAGGGGGAGCAGAAACAAGCTCACTAAAAAACCTGGGCTCAGCTGGCCCGGCTGATAATACCCTGTAAGGGCTCCTAATCCAGGGATACAGGATGAGTCTGTACTCCTTGTTAGGAGCAGCTGCACATGGTCTGTTCCTCATGTCAGAGGCGGCCATTTCTTTCGGAGCTAAGTCGGCCTGCCACTGAGTAGCACTCCCAATCTTAATGACAAATGCAGACGCATTCTACTTTACCCAGCCATGATGGTTGTCAATATCCTAATATGATTGAGTGGAGATAAGAAAGAAGGAGAAGACATTCCCTATATATACTTATATTTTTCCACTCATAGATTGGTAGGCAGTATTCTTGTCCTCACAGAGTTTTCTTTTCTCAGAGCTATTCTTTCAATTACATCTGTGGTGTTAGTGTTACTTATCCTAAATACGCCGTGATAACCATAGTGGACCATAAGTGCACCACATATCTACTACACATGTTGGAAGCAATTCGACTTTTACACTTACAAGTTGAGCCAAAGTTTTTGTTACTTGCCCTTATTGGTGTGGTTGAACTTTTACAAGAAACGGGGGCCTTTGGGAAGCACACAATTTCTTTTTTTTTTTCTTCTTCTTTAGAAAAAAAAGCCCAATGCGGAATTCGATCCCGGGATCGTGGCTGTCTAAAAGAGGGGGTTTATACCACTACACCGACCATTTATTGATTTTCTAAGAAAGATAACTGTTCAATAACCGAAACAGAACGGGGAGGGGAGATTTGTTTTCACCCTTGTCCTATAATGGACACAGAACAGGGAATATTTTTTTACACCCCTGTCCAATACCCGAAACAGAACAGAGGAGATTTGTCCAATTTCATAGAAAAGCTTGGGAAGACAGAGGCCGCAACATGTACAGTACCGCTATATGTAAGTTAGACAGCGGTGGGGACAGAGAGAGTCCTGACAAGAACGGTGGAATGTGGGGGAATGTTTAAGGGCCGAATTTGATACCGTGAGGGGCGGACCAATCCCCAACTGTAAGGGGAGGGACATTACGTCATAATTGGGTAAGGAGAAATCTCTTCCGTAAACCATTTCGACGTAAACACATCCTGCTTTGTATATACATACGTTCGGATCAAGTTTCGGCAGTCAAGCCCAGCTTTGGGACCTTCTCAAACTCACCTATAGCTGAATCAACCAGACCAGCTAGAATAAAGTTTTTTTGGGTTCCGTTTTGAAGCTTTAATAACACGTTATTTATAATTAATAAATATCAAAAGGGCGTACCTGGTTCTGTAAAAAAAATATTTTTTTTCTTTAATCCAGCCAGGTATGCTCTTTTATATAATCTTAATTGATGGATCGCCTTTTGACTCAAAATATCAAAGTGTTCTTATTATTTTTTTAAAACACACCAATAAGAAAAGAATAAAGATAATTAGGACTTTAAAATAATATCCATTGCCCTTTTGTAATAATAAAAAATAATTCATAGACAAAACTAAAGGAAGTTGTACCTTTTAACATGTTTATATCGGTATTCAGATAATAACTCTGAAAGATATTACAGTGACCTTTATTGAAGATACACGATATAGCCAAATATGAACAAAATTGTTTATGTCTCCTTAAAAAAAAAAAAAAAAAAAACAATCAACCGGCGATATCAAAGACTTTCCACTTCCTTAAGTTTTGTCCACGAGTGTACTTTGTCTTTACACCGAATTAGTATGGACTTTTTTTGTTTTTTTTTTTGTTGATGTTGTTGTTTTCATCTCTGATAGTTTTTTTTTATCTTAACGTCTACCTTTATATAAGAAAATAAAATACTTTTTCATCCAAATATTTGAAATTTCTTTAAGAAAAATCGGAAATTATTAAAAGTATTTCTAAATCAATAAGAATAGAATTAAAATATAAAGAAATTATTTATCCTTTTACCACAGATGATGAGTTGGTTGGAAGGAGTCATTGAAGCTACGGGAAGGTCACTAGATGAACTGAGATTGATGGTCACTAGCAGATCAAATTGGATAATTTTTGTCACCAAAAGTCGAACTTGATGGATGCTGCCAACGTAACAAGATTCAGATAACTTATCTAATGTAAATTATAGGTAAAAATAAACGAAAATAAATTTTGGGAATAGCATAACTGCACACACATTTCATTATTAGGGATAAAGCCCCATACAGGATTCTCCCAGTATAGCAATGGTTTTAATTGAACATAAATCAAGTACTATATACAATTCAGTATTAACATGAGCTAAAAAAAGGAAAACTATTTACATATGTTTCTCATCCTTCTCACAAAATTTGTATAAATCTATTGCGGAATAGCGTAACCAGATAGAATAGATACCAGTTAGGGACTAATATTGTTCGTAGTTGGCTATTGCTGATTTTGAAAGTTTGATATCTTTTGGATAAAATTAATTAATGATGATTTAATGATTAGAATTATATGGGTCAATGTGGATGTGTGTGTGTGTGTGGTGGAATCTCTGGAATGCTGTTCATAAATTAAATAAAAAAGACAAAAATGCGCTATCCATTGTTTTGTTTTTAAGAAACAACGGAATATCAGGCTATAATATATTATTAATATATTTTATTCACACGTTATAAAGTATTTTTAAGTTTTGGCATTAAACTTATATATTTTATATTTTAAGGCAACTTTGCTGTAGGAATATTGTAGCAAAGTATTTATTATTTTATTAACAGAGTATCATTTTTTATGTTTATATTTTGCTACTCTGTAAACTTCCCTCATTGCTTATCTTTTGTATATCATTCATAGTTTGTTCTTGCCTTAAATAAATTGCTGTGCCATCCCGAAATTTGTCTTTCCTAATTTTCCACGTGGCAATATTTTAGATTTAAATTTGGAAATATATTTATAACACAATGCTTATATATCTCCGAATAATTAAAACTTTATTTCAACGATTTCAACATTTATTATCTTAATTTGTAAACGTTCTCAAATATTTCAATAATATATTTTGCTTAATAAAAAGTTTGATATAAGATATATTTTATATATACTAACAAAAATATTTTTATACGAAAAAAAATCAAATATGTGTAAAAGTACATACATCTTTAAAAATGAAAAAATAAATAATTATTACTTGAGAGTTTAAAGTCTTTTACATACTTTTAGTTAATATTGTAACGTAGAAAATTAGGAGAGACAAACTTCAGGATGACGTAGCAATTTATTTAAGGCAAGCGTATCTAAAATTTATAAAATAAAAGAGAAGCAATAAGGGAAGTTTCCAGAGTAGCAAAATTATAAATAATATAAATATCGAGAGAGAAATTAATAATCTGAAAATAAAATATAATAAATACTTTGCTACAATATTGTGGCGAAGAAATAATTTATTATTTAATTTTATTATTCAATGAAAATATTTGGAAACAGATTTAATTTATTTTAATTATTCAATGAAAATATTTGGGAACAGATTTAAAATTTTACATTTTCTAAATCATCATTTAGTTGCCTAGCTTGCCTGCTCGATAACTGTAGATAGTTTGGTTGGTTGGTTGATAATTGTCGACTAGTCGTACTGACGTCATCAATAAATACTTTCACATCTTAAGATATTCCAAGACTTGATTTCCACGCTACAATATTATTAGTTATAAAAGTTTTAAAGAAGATTCGCTAGAAAAATTATTTAAATGAACCTGTTTTTAAAAATGGCGGTATATTGTGAGCAGACGACCCGCTTCTGTGAGAACTGTGTTTATTTTTAGCAAGTCCCGTGTCACCAGATGTGTTCAAACATCCTGAAGATGTGGCTGGACCCCACGGTATATAGGGCGTGAGTTTTCCGAGGCAAATTTACATTTTGTCTAAAATATCTTTGTTAGCATAGTACCAAAATATAATTGTAAAAATAACATGTAGCTTAGAATTTATTCTCAACAGCGCATAGGGAATCTATGCTCATTGAAATTAGAATTTATAAAATAATTGCATTTTAGATTATATATATTGTTGCAAATATGTATAGTTAACCTACCTATTTTTTAATTCACGAATATAGAATTCATTTTATAAATTCTATATTACTATGAAAAATAATTTTATGTGTAATTTACTTCGAGTAATTCTACTTGATGGGTAAATAATTTGTTTCCTATTTTCACGACTGCACCTTCAATTCTTTATCTCTCTCTCTCTCTTTTTCAACAACAAAACAAAAAATAATCATAACATATATTTGTTTTAACGATTTAACAAGCAAAAAATCATTTTAAGACGAATAATCCTTTCAATATATTATAATAACGATTAGATTCGATAAGGATAAGTTTCTTTATTTGTAAAATTAATTCGAGCTTTCGGGCGCAAGCTATATATTTGTACATACATGTTTATTTGAAATTGTATCCTTTATTCCTGTAGAAGGGCAGCTTGCGCCCGAAAGCTCGAATTAATTTTACAAATAAAGAAACTTATCCTTATCGAATCTAATCGTTATTATAAAAAATAATTTTAAAATATATTTAATAAAATTGATTGAGAGATGGTTTGCCGGCGGTATAAGCCGTCGATTTCCGACAACCATGAACCGGGATCGAATCCCTCATTGGACACTTTTTTCTTTGTGAAGAACCTTTTCATATTATTCATTGTGAATAACATAAGGTAGGTTGTTCGTTTTGAGTGGTACCTAATATAATTATTTTCGAACAGCAGAAATTGATATTGAAATTACTCTCTCTCTCTCATCAAGATTATATAGGGTTATACTTATGTGTATATGAAGAGAGAAAATTGAAAATTACAAATTTATTTATATCAGACGAATCGAACTGATGGTCGTCTGATTCGATGTCGCATTCCGCCCTGAAGTCGAACAGATCTCACCGACTATTGTCATGTCGAGGAATTCCTTGAGAACAGATCTCTGTCCAGGTGACAGGTACTCGTCCTCCCTGTTAGAAGGGGAGTCTATCTCCTCCTTATAATAGTCTCTATATAATGGTTCTAGGATATTGATTAGAGGTTGTGGAAACATTCAATGATATTCAATGAGTATATGTTATGATTATAATGTTTTGATGTTGGAATGATAAAGAATTGAAGGTGCAGTCGTGAAAAAGTAAAGATATTTATTTACTTTTCAAGTAGTTTTCATTTTCAATTACTTGAAAAGAATTACACACAACACACATTGATTATTTTTCACAGTAATATAGAATTTATAAAATGAATCCTATATTTGTGAATTAAAAAATAGGTAGGTTAACTATACATATTTATAACAATATTCATAGTATTCTAAATCTATGGTCAAAAATAAAAGAATAGTCAATGATGAAAATAAAATACATGTTTTTGAAAAATAAAATATTTGCATTTTAGATTATATTATATATATATACTTAATAATTCTGAATTTATGCAATTATATTTAACTCTTCTTCTTCTTTCTTATCTCCACTCAACAATCATATTAGGGTATCAAGCTTGTAGAGCTTGTTGATGGTGTCTGCTGGGGTTGTGTAGAACTCATCAATGGATGAGTCAATACAGCCAATGATGTGGTTTGGGGTTGCAGGTTGACACTTAGTACATAGTGGGAAAACCTTGTAACCATTCTTCAAAGTCATTGTCCATAAATGACCAGACTTAAGTCTGTAAAGAACTGAATATGAAAAAGAGATAGAATTGGGAAGACTTAACTCATCAGTGGTGAAACTAGTTATTATTAAAATGACTTATTAAATATAGTATGAAAGATTAATTCGTAACCTTTTATTTATACATATTATTAATAGCAAGAATACAAAACAAACTTAGTATATTTTTTAAATGAAAAGGCATATATTGGATCAAAATATCATTTATTTTACCAATATTTCAGTTGGCTGAACGCCAACCTTTATCAAGGTGTTATAACATATTATATAATACTTTGATAAAGGTTGGCGTTCAGCCAACTGAAATATTGGTAAAATAAATGATATTTTGATCCAATATATGCCTTTTTATTTAAAGATTTATTTATTAATTGCTCTATTTTCAAAACTTAGTATATGTGAAACAAAGAACAATAATAATTATATACAAGATATCCTTTTCAAAAACGAGAGCTCATCTATAGCTACTCTGTGTATTATTCCAACAAAACTTCCCAGCGATTTCACCAATTTAATCCACCAGATCCAAGCTACAACTATTGAATGTTGATTCTGCTTATATAGTATCTATACTTGAGTACTTGTACTTTGTCTGTTCAAGAAGACCTTGTCTGGAGGAGAACTCTCTCAAGGTGGGGAAACCTTCCTTGCTGAAGAAATTTGTACATATACCCAAAATCCTTCATTCTACGACATTTTCATCAGACTGCAGAAAATACCAAATCAATAACTCAAAAAGCAGAATTTATAGAACATTATGCATCATCCCATATTCCCTTCAATCAGTATCCATAGCTAGAACACTTAGAAAATATGGTATCAAAACTACGTACAATAATTCTCCAAATTTAAGCAATATGATTAGAAACCCATTAACAAAGAATCAATCCAATATTCCCCACTTAATATAAAAGAAGCTATCTACTTCATATCATGTAATATCTGTAGTTCTTGATATGTAGGGGAGACTGGGAGAAAAGTCCATAATAGAATAGCCGAACATAATAGGAATATTAACAATAGAGAGAGCGATCCAATATCTTTAATAGTTCAACACATAAAAGAAACAGGCCATACATTTAACTTATCTCAACCCATAGTGTATTATGACAATATCCATAGTAAATACCAAAGACTTTTAATAGAATCTATGATAACCAAACGGCAAAAAAGCATAAACAGATGCATTGAAATATCAGAAACATATGAAACAATATGGACAAATACTACCCCATAGTTAGGCAGTCTTCTATATATACCACAATAGTTCACGAATTTATTGGGTTTAACTTGAGATATCGAGATTTCATTCGACCAGCACGTACCCTCCACCCATGCACGTATATTTTCAAAAATTGTTTATAACACACAAAGAATGTAATATATATTTTCTCCCCCTTTCAATATCATTAATATTTAAAATATGTAAAAATTAATTTGTATATAAAAATAATATATATCATCAATTTATTATTGTGATAATCCTGTTGAAGGACTGACAAGTCCGAAAGCTTGAAAATAAAAATTTTAACCAGAAACTTAACCCTGGAAGCTTTATTTATTTTATAACATATACAATTTCCCTACATTTTATCTACCCTCTTTATTATATTTATTTTATCATAAATTTTTTCTACAACAATTGATTAGAAGAATCAATAAAATTGTTTAAATTGGTAATCGTCTGTACTTGAAAGTTTATTCTTGATGATGATGTAAACTATGCAAATATGTTTCTGTAATTGTAGAAATTTTACATGCAGGATTTCCCGCCAATTAATTATAAATATATCGTGTGTTATTAAACAAATATATTTAAAATTTAATATAGGTTTTTAACTTTTAATTAGATAATTTTAATATATATTTAGACTTTTTCATTTTAATTTAGACAATTTCAATTTTAATTTGGACATTTTTCATTTCAATTTAGACATTTTTCATTTTAATTTAGACATATGGACTTTTCTATAAAAAGTCTATATTCTATAAATCAAAATTAGATATGAATTCAGCCATTTTTAAAGTCCATAAAAATAAAATTGATGTTTGTTTTTTTGTAACCTGGTTTCGACAGCAGACGAGAGTTGTCCATCCACCGGAAAGAACTGGGCCGTAGAACTGGCGCCAAACTATCGACTGGGAAATGTCGCCAGATATCGTCTGCTCACATTCACTTCTGTCGTCTGCCTCGATATACTTGCTACGATTTTTTTTGTCATAATCTATATTTCATTCAATGTCAATTACATTTTTTCTTATATTTAAATTTATGTATAGTAATGAATTAGTGTGTTTTCAATAATTTAATACTTTTACATTATACTTTTTTTTCGAAAGTATATTGTTAATATTTATTTTTTAAGTTTCATAAAATTCCTTTAACACTTTTGTTGTACATATTTTAATTATTTGTTACCACAGAGTGTGTGTAAGCTCACGGGTAAATAGGCGCTAAAAAACAAGAAAAAAAGAGTTCCTTTGTTTTCAATATAAGTTTCCATTTTATATTATATCTCTCTCTTGTTAATCAATAAATATAATGTTTAATTAATAATTATTGGAATCAGTTTCATTAATAATTCTAAGCAAAGTCAACAATTGGTAGCAGAGCGTGGTTTATTGATATAAAGCTCAAAAACGAAAATATTCAATCTGAAGATTAAGCAAGAAGTTTATTCTGATCGGTAAACTGAAGCACTTATAAGAAGATTAAAGGTATTTATATAGATTAAGTTAAATTATATCTATATATTGCATGTTTAAAAGCTACCCAATATTTAAATAAATTTAAAATATATATTTGTTTTAAATTATATATTGGTTTGTTTATATTAGCTCAAAAGACGAAAATGGCTGAATATAATGTTTTATCCCAAACAAAAATTGAACCATTAACAGGAAATAATTATCAAATATGGGCGTTGAAAATCGGCGCAGTTCTGAGAGGAAGAAAATTATTTAAATGTGTAATTTCAGATCCAGAACCTGATATGGAAGACAAAAGTTCTTGGGAGATTTGGAGTGATAAAAATGATGAAGCTTTTGGGATAATCATCACTACTTTGACAAATGAACAAGCTGGAATGTTCATAGGAGAAACAAATGCTAAGAAAGTATGGGACTCACTGAGAAAAACATACACAGGCAATTTGGAAGATAAAATTATTGATATAGGCTTAGAATTAAAGAACATTAGAATGAAAGATAATGAGACTGTAGATGAATATATAACAAGGGCAAAATATATTGCTGCTAGAAGTTCAACATTAGGGCATCAATTTCCCTCAAGAGAACTTTCATTTCATATTGTCAGAGGCATACATCCAAGGTATGAAAATATTGCTATTGTCTTACGATCAAAGAGAGAGGCAACAATTGAAGAGATTCAACAAACTCTAAGAGAAGAGGAGTCAAGAAATATGAGATTAAATCAATCGGTTGAGAATGGGCATGAACAAGCATACAGAATTAAAGATAGAAAAGTTCAAAAATCTCAGCCAAAAAGATGTTTTGTTTGTAATAAAAAGGGACATCTAGCTAATGATTGCTGGTTTCGAGATAAACAGAAACAAGGATACCAAAAGAAATGGAATCCTGGTTATAGAAATCACAAATACAGTAGGGAACATTCAAATAACCTAGTGGATACTATGAAAAGTGGAATTAATGAGCAAGCATTTGAAACATATGTAAAAGAATTTGAAGATTCACCAGATGAGAGAAATGATAGACAAATATGGTGTATAGATTCAGGATGCACCGCACATTTAACCCCAAACCTAACTTTGATGGAAAATGTGGTAGATTATGAAAGTGAAATCAACCTAGCTGAAAAGGGCAAAACTACCCAAGCCATAGCCAAAGGAGATATGAGACTTACTACATGCACAAGTGAAGGCCAAGAAAATATTCGCATCAAAGATATCTTACATGTACCAAGTTTAAGGAATAATTTCTTGTCAGTATACGAATTAGTCAACAAGGGAAATTCAGTTATTTTCAATAAGGATGGAGCAAAAATTTATAATGAGGGAATGATTTAGTTGCTGAAGCATATATTAAAGATAGAATGTTTATGATGGAAACAAAACAAAGAAATGTACCAATAGCAAAAAATGAAAATGTCATGGTTATAAATACACATTTATCAAATAAAAATAGCAATATAAGTTTATGGCATAAGAGATTAAACCATATAAATGAAGAATACATGAAAAAAATGATTCAAGGACATATTGTAAGAGGATTGGATCTAAAATTCGAAAGGTTACCAGAGTGCGAAGCATGCATAATGGGAAAACTGGTGCAGAAGCCATATAATATTACAGAAAATTATACAGTTAAGCCCCTGCAGTTGATTCATATGGATTTATGTGGACCAATGCCATGTCAATCTTTAGGAGGATCTAAGTATTTCCTTGTTATAGTAGATGATTACAGTAGAAGAATCTTTGTATATTTCCTGAGATCAAAAGATGAGACCTTTGAAAGATTTGAAGAATTTAAAGCAAGAGCCGAAAACGAATTAAGTCTTAGAATAAAAGATGTAAGAACGGACAATGGAACTGAATTTTGTAACTCTAGATTTGAAGGACTTTTCAAGAGAAGTGGGATCCATCACCAACTCACCACAACATACTCACCACAAAGTAATGGAGTCGCAGAGAGAGTGAATAGGACTCTTATAGATACAGCGAGAACCTTACTAATTGACTCAAAATTACCCATGATGTTTTGGGCAGAGGCAATTGCTACAGCTACATACATTAAGAATTGTACACCCCACAGGTCTATCAAGCAAAATACCCCTATGCAGAGATGGAATGGCAGGAAACCATCGGTCAAACACATTCGAATATTTGGATGTTTGACACATTGGCTTGAGAGCAAACCAAGAAGAAACAAGTTTTCACCAAAGGGTAGAAAGGGAATATTTATTGGTTATTCCATTAAAAGAAAAGCCTACAGAATATATGATATAATGACAAAGAGAATCCATGAAGTCAGATCAGTAAAATTTAGTGAAGATAAGAGAGGAATTGATTATGCAAATGATATTCAGGAAGATACTACTTGTGATAATTTGACCTATAAAGGAAATTGTGAAGAAATAGTTGCTGAAGACTTTCTTATCTTGAAAGAAGACAATCCTGTCACAGAGAGTAAAATGAAGTCTCAGGAGGATACTTCAGTAAAACTAGGTGGTGACTGTGAAAATGACTCATCACAAACTGAACCGATACAGGAAAGATGTGTAAAAGGAGGAAGAAAGAAAGGAGAAACAAAGAGCATCTTAGAAGAACGGCACAAAGCAAGACTTGAAGAACAAGAAAGGAAATTGATTGAAGAAGGAGTTCGACGCTCACAAAGAATAAAGGATAGGAATGATGCAAACTTAATTATGGAAATTGATCATTATATTCCGGAGAACTTTAAAGAAGCAATGGATAGTGGAGAAAGAAATGAATGGCACAAAGCAAT
The DNA here is from genome assembly GCA_030710605.1 of Cordylochernes scorpioides. Classification (NCBI taxonomy): domain Eukaryota; kingdom Metazoa; phylum Arthropoda; class Arachnida; order Pseudoscorpiones; family Chernetidae; genus Cordylochernes; species Cordylochernes scorpioides. The sequence goes on from CP092880.1 coordinate 55,563,796, forward strand.
GGAAGATGAGCTCAGTGAGATAGAGAAACATAAAGTATGGACACTAGTACCAAGGGAAAATGGTATGAAAGTCATCAATAGTAAATGGGTCTACAGTACGAAGAAAACACCAAGTGACGGCATATATAAACGAAAGGCCAGACTGGTTTCTGTTGGATGCAATCAAAGATATGGTGTGGATTATAAGGAATCTTTTTCACCTGTACTCAAAAAGGAAAGCTTGCGAACAATAGTAGCTCTTGCAACACAACAGAATTTAATCATAAAGACTTATGATGTGAAGACAGCTTATCTCTATGGTGAGTTAAAAGAGACAGTATACATGAGACAACCAGATGGTTTTATACAAAAAGGAGAAGAAAACAAAGTGTGTAAATTGGAAAAAAGCCTGTATGGTCTACCACAATCAGGAAAATGTTGGAACAAAAAGATCAATGAAATTTTATACCAGTTGGGAATGATTAGAACCAAATGTGATCCATGTGTCTATAAACTCCAGAGAGGAGAAGAGTATGCAATACTGGGTCTATATGTAGATGATCTCATCATTGCTGGAACTAGTAAGGAAATTAATGACAACCTAGCCTCAGAAATAGAAAAATATGTTACTCTAACAGAAAAGAAAGATAGCGAACCATTTATTGGAATTGAAATAAAAAGGGAAGAAGATGGATTTTATCTATCTCAGACTCATTATATTGATACAATTCTTCACAGATTTGGACTGGAAGAATGCAACAGTGTGCAGACACCTGGAGATCAAAATCAAAATTTGGATGAATATTTGGACTCTAAGCCAGTAGATAAAACTGTATACCAGGAAATGATTGGATCACTAATGTACCTCTCTACGGGTACTCGACCGGACATATCCTTCAACGTCAGCAATTTATCACAGTATAGTAATGATCCAAGAGAAATACACTTAACTGGAGTTAAAAGGATTTATAGATATCTGAAGGGAACAAGAGATAACATGTTGGCATATAAGTCAAAAGACAACAATATCACAATAAGTACTGATGCGAGCTGGTGCACAACCCGAGACGCAAAATCCTATTCAGGCTATACAGTCAAACTTGGCAACAACTTAATAAACTGGAGAAGTAGAAAGCAAAATTTAGTAGCCTTGTCTACATGTGAAGCAGAACTTATTTCAATATGTGAAGGCATTTCAGAAGTATTATGGTTAAAGGGATTACTAGAAGAACTTTGTGAAAATTTAACTTTCCCAATTACCTTGAAAAGTGACAGCCAGGCTGCAATAAACTGGATACAATCTGACAAGATTACTTCACGAACAAAGCACATAAACCGAAAGTATTATTTTGTGAAAGAGGAAATTCAAAATGGAATCAAGCTGGAATACACTAAAAGTGAAGACATGGAGGCGGATATACTAACGAAGAGTCTACCTAAGGACAAACTACGGAAATGTGCAGATAGCCTTGGACTTGCTGATTAGGGCTTACACACAGGGGAGCGTGTGTTGTACATATTTTAATTATTTGTTACCACAGAGTGTGTGTAAGCTCACGGGTAAATAGGCGCTAAAAAACAAGAAAAAAAGAGTTCCTTTGTTTTCAATATAAGTTTCCATTTTATATTATATCTCTCTCTTGTTAATCAATAAATATAATGTTTAATTAATAATTATTGGAATCAGTTTCATTAATAATTCTAAGCAAAGTCAACAACTTTCACCTATTATATTTTAAAATTTAATTTCATATATTTATCGATAAACTTTGTAATAATAATAATCATTATTTTTTGGTAATGTGTTTCTTTTCACTCCTAGATCATCAAACATTATATCTCTATAGACCTTACTGCAATGATAAAAGTTATTGAATGAGAGGGCTTGGCTCATCAATGGTGAACCCTCTCAGCGGTTTCGCCAAATAGTAGAGTGTTTGGAGATAAATTTGGCGTGGGGTTCACCACTGATGAGCCAAGCCCTCTCATTGAATAACTTTTACCTTTTCTCAATGAGTGAACTTTTTTTACATTATACTTTTTAGAAAGTATTATTGTTAATATATTTATAAAATTTTAATTTATAAAATCATAATATTTTATCTAATATTAGGGAATATATCGTATATTTTACATATTTACAAATTATATGCTAATAGATTGTATATTATTATAGACCCTCTCATTCAATAACTTTTATCTATAATTGCAATAAGGTCTGTAGAGATCAAATTTGATGATTTATTTGAAAAAAAAAAAAAACACACACACACACATTGGCTGAAATTTATTGTTACAAATTTTATCGATAGATGGCAATTGAATTTATAAATATAGGTCTTCTATAATACAATACAATGCGGCTTATGATTGTAGAACGACATTTGAAAAATTTCCGCATGTGTTTCTTTTGAACGAAAAATCGAAATTTTTTTTAGGAGAAATAACGATTATTTCTAACCTTAGGGATGAAGTATGAAAGGATGAATTGTGAAGAGTAATGATAAATGGAAAAATAAAAGTGTCCAGAGATGGGAATCGAACCCAAAGTGTTACGCTTACCGGGCAGATGCCATGTCCACTAGATTTTTCGTTCAAAAGAAACACATGCGGAATATTTTCAAATGTCGTTCTAAAGGTCTTCTATATTTGAAAATAATTCAGTGAATTTATAAAGGATTCAAATGGAAGAAAATGACCTAGTTATTCTTCTTATTGTTATTATGCTCATATATAGGTGCATAAGTGAATATAAAGAAATTGTTCTTAATGATAAAGTAGAATTTGGATTATATATTAGAAATAAAAGGTAATAAGATAATTAATAAACAGCGTTGTTACCGAAACGTCAAGATGTACATATAATTCATATATAATAGAGATGAAAGAATTCTTTTTACTCTGTGAAAAAAAAACAGCCTCTCGCGCAAGTTAAAAAAAAAAACTATATATGATTAACTTAACTCATTTGTTATTGACTTGATATATGCGATAACTACAAAGGTATATGTATACAGTCAAAATATATATGTTGATATTATACTAGTATTATATAACTTAAATGTGCTATTAGTCAAAATATTCATTTTTAAATAATGATCTCGAAACACATCATCAAAATATAGGGATGGCTGGGATATAATAGAATAACTAAAAATAAGCAAACAGAAATAGGTTACAGAGACAGCGATAACCCCAAAAAGTAAACAACTTATATTAAGCAAAACATTTTTTTAAAAAACGACAGCCGAGTACATAAATAGATATCATCGAGAATGTATGCAATAGAATGCGGAAAAAAAAAGAATTTAAATGAATTATACATAAATTACATTTTAAAAATAAACAGAAGACTTGCTAATAAGTTAATCAATAAAGTAATTTAAATATAACAAAGGGAAAAAAAAGGATAAATGCATAGCAAACGAAAGAACCCTATGCCGCCAAAAGATTGCCTCACTCGCTCCCATTCACCAAGCTATCTAGAGTAAACAGCCAGATAGCAGAAGAACGCTTTCAGAGAACCGGGTTCGTTTGGCGGGAATTCTTTCAGCGGCACCCACCCCCGGTGTCGAATGTCGCTTGGGGCTCGTCGGGGAGATCACAAGGTCAAATATATTTTGTAGATGTGCTCACAGATAACTTCTCATTTATCTTCTGATATACATTTAATTTCGTTCCACACGACTGTACGATTGACAATCTGTTACATTACGATTCAAAATTATTTTTATAAAAGCGACCAAATTATTACAATTATAATATTTAAAAAATACCAAATAAAATATATATATTATTTTTATTATTATTTATGCGCGTGTTTTTAAGTATTTATAAAATTAATGTGTGATTTTTTTTTTTTTTAATAAGGATGAAAATATATATTTTTTAAATGTGTGTGTGTGTTGACATCATATTTAAAAAGTAAGAAAATTTAATATAGATATGGAAATGTTGATATATACATAATTGAATAGTATCTATTAAATATATAATTTTAATGTAAATATATAATAAATAATGGTGAGGGTTATAGCCTAAAACCATGGTATACAAATTGGGTTTGTCTGAATTTGCCAAAACTGATGTTGTCACACATTCTTTATATCTACCTTTGTGTTCTGCATACAGGTGATAAAACACACATACACAAATGGATCGTTTTAAAATTCATTTTTAAAGGATAGGTGTACTCTGGGTACATATAAGAATAATATATTCAGGATAAAAAATACTATGATTTTTTTCTTTAAAAATCTATAACTCTTTTTACTCTCTCTCTCTTTTCCTGATTTGTTCGGATTTTTCACTTTGACTTTGTATTGACAGGATGTCAATAAATTATGTTGATTGTCAATTGTCTCTCTCTCTCTTTCATACAAAAGAAAACCACGTGATAATATTGTATTTTGATGGGGATAAGGCTGAAACATTGATCGTCTTTAGAAGGACAACAATGATGTATGGACATGTTCAAAAACAACCTCCTCCCCGCCTCTATCCACATACACAACACGAACAATACAAACAACGCAAACAATACACAAACAACACACACAATATACACACAACACATACAATATACAAACAACGCACACACAATACACAAAAACAAAATACAATAAATCCCCAAACACATACAATATAAACACAACGCAAACAATACACAAACAACACACAAAATACACAAACAACACACAAAATACACAAAAACAAAGCACAATACACAAAACAGAACACAATATACAAAAACAAAACACAATACACAAAAACAAAACACAATATACACACAACACATACAATATAAACACAACGCAAACCATACACGAATTGGCGGTTGTGTTTGGTGAAATTTGAACGCCTTTGTAATTTATGAATTCAAATTGCTCTAAATATTTTGTTTTTTCCTAAAGAAAATTAGAAAAAAAATCTCAATTTTCAATCGCTTTAGTAACAACAATGGATACATTTTTTTTAAAGCCATTTTTGAGAAATATTTTTTCAAGTTGGACGTTCCTTTAAACGCTGCTTATTTTAAAGAATAATTTATGCATTTTTAGCAAATTGATAAGAAGAATTGTTTGAAGATCTACCATCGAATATCCAAGAAAGAAATATCCTCGCTTTCACGGATATTTGAAGCTGTTTTGCCAAATTAAGAGCTGCCGATTGAATAAAAACAATCTGATTTTTTAGCTAATGCTATTGTTGCTCTAACAACCTCGCAGTGACTCAAATCCGCAAAAATGTATGGTAAGAAATTTCGAAAAAAATCCGATTCAAGACCTAGAAAAATTAACAGAGATAAAGTTATTTCATAGACCATTTTTGCTTCACGAAACTCCCGATTTCAAAATGCCTGCTCAGATGCGCAAACCATTCTGCGTTACTTTACTGATATGCAGACCGATATGCAGAAAATACTTCGAGATTTTATGACACACCCAAGCAGGAACTTCACATTATCGAGCCGCTACCTATCACGATTGGATTATAATTTTCAGATCATGAATATTTTGAAGTTTTGCTTATTTTTCATTAGTATAATGGTTCCGCGAAAGCAAATATATGTCAGATATAATCGCTCTTATATCGTATTTTGACGGAATAAAATCAAGCCGCGAGGGCTGCAAAATCTGGCCTTCGGAAAGGGCGCGCCAAAACCTATGTGGCGTGGCCAGAGCTGCAAAATATGGCTTTTGGCACGAGCCTGGTGGAATCGTTTTTGAACGACCACGCTTCTGAAGTGCAGTAAATAGGGACCTGGACATAGAGCCCTTGCGGAACGATATGTTGGCGACCAAATTCCAGAGTCTGGTCCTTTGCATGTGACGATTTGGACCCTGTTGGAATTGATCAGGGATGGAAAATATTACCCTTGACTGTTCCCAACCTGAATATATCTATGAAAGTCCAAGCTGCTTATACCTGATATTTGTCACTCTGCCCACAAAAAACATCTGCTATGAAAGCCTGAAGATAAGTATTTATACAAAACCGTCATCCCATACTTGTGACAACATGTTTCTATCTGTTTAGGATCAGATCGAGAGCTCACCAAGGCTGCGTTTCGTTGGTATTACAGCGGCGGTTGGGATACCATCTCACGCCTACCTTATGTTCAACTTCATGGGGGTTGTACCAGGACGAAAGTACATGTCTACATGAAAGCTGATGGACTGCATGGTCTATCGCCTCTGCTAGTTATTTATTGGTGCTCGCTAGGAATCAACAATCAAATAATCTGAAGTCCAATGAAATATTTTACCTACACGAAAAAAAAACACACACAATACACAAAAATAATACACAAAAACAATACACAATATACACACAAAACATACAATATAAACACAACGCAAACAATACACAAACAACACACACAATACACAAAACACAATATACACATAACACATACAATATAAACACGACACACAATATACGACAAAACACGCACAATACCAAAAAAACACATACAATGCACAAAAACAAAAAACATTATACACACAACACATACAATACGCATACAACACGGTTGTTAACCATGATTTTGAAAACAAGAGGTATTAGCTCACCACTGCATTTAACGGATGGTATTTAATTTCTGTATAAAATGCCAATTTATGAATTATTTTCTGAATAAAAATGCTCTAAACAGATTTCTACTGTCAAAGCTCATGTTCAAAGTTTTCTAAAGTACAATAGCCAAGACTTGCTCTACAGTGGCGGATATATAAGCAAAATAGGCCAATACAATATTATAAAATTGTCTGTTAGATTAAACTGATGAATTCGTTGAGAGGGTTCACTATTGATGAGCCAGGCACTCTCAATATATTTCCATCTCAGAAGGGACAGTAGGAAGTTGTTTTATTTGTTAAAATATAAAAGTAGCGTACTATATATATCAATAGAGGCATTTCCTGACCACGAGCACATGAGTTTTTAGATGGCAGACCGCCATCTAGTGGAAAAGAAATCAACTAAACGTTGATTTAGCCTGTTCCCTGATATTTGGCCAACCCATTTTCTTTATAAATCAAGAAAAGCCATCCACGAACGCGTTTCGGGCTTTAAATATTTATATAAATTAATAACCACTCTCGTAAGATGTTATGAAATCAAAGCCGTCCCTGTACTGATGAGGGCCATACCCAAAACCATGGTATACAGGTTGTTGGCTTTTGTCTGTATTTTCCAAAACTGGTGTTTTATCTCATTCTTTATTATCACCATTATGTCGGTGGAAGGCTGGTTAAACCGTTTGGTTTTCGACCACTACGACCCGGGTTCGATTCCCGCATTGGACACTTTTTTCTGTTAAAAAAAAAAATGCTCCAATGGCCCCCCATTTCTTGCAAAAGTCCAACCCCACCAGCGAGTGCAAGTAACCAAACGGGGCTCTGGCACATTTGTAAGTGCAAAGTCGAACTGCTTTCACATGTGTAGACATGTGGTGCGCTTACAGTAAAAAGCAGTCGCCTACTTCTACCCACCATGATTATCATGGCCTGTACCACGTGTACTAGGGATAAGCAAAAAAAAAAAAAAACATTATATTTTTACTGGTATAATAAACCAAATGCATTGGTTTAATATATTTTTATAGGGATAGATGCCACTTTTGGCAAATATAAATTGTTTAAAATTACAAAAATTGAAACCTAAATGGTATAAAGAAACATATCATCTATGTTTTAGTGATTGTCTTTTTTAAATAGTATTAAAGATTTACCGGTGTTTTTTTCATTTATTTATATAGGTTGTTTTTTATTCTTACTACAATCGTGATATTGGTAACAATTAACAATTTCGAAACTATTATAGACGCGTATGATTCTTTTTTAAAATAAATCAATTTCTACTGCCCTTACTGCAAAGGAAAAATTAATGGGAGGGTTCACCACTGATAAGCCAGGCCCTCCCATTAATTTTTCCATTGCAGTAAGGGCAGTAGAAATTGTTTTATTTTTAAAAGGAATCATACGCGTCTATAATAGTTTCTAATTTTCATAACAGATGGGCTGATAGTACCCTGTAAGGGCTCCTAATCCAGGGAAACAGTATGAGTCTGTACTCCATGTTTGGAGCGACTGCACATGGCATCTGTTCCTCATGTCAGAGGAGGCCATTTCTTTTGGAGCTAAGTCGGCCTGCTACTGAGTAGTGGTCCCAGTCTTAATGACAAAGGCAGACGCATTCTACTTTACCCAGTAATGATCTCAAGCTTTACAAGCTTGATACCCTAATATGATTGAGTGTATATAAAAAAGAAAAAGATAACAGATGGCGCCTTAATCCATCATGATATGATTAACAATTATTTTGACTTCTAACCAATGGCTATAGAAATGGTATTGGTAGAGGTTAATGTAAAACTGACTTTCCTCCGTTCTATGTATGTGGGATGATATAGAAAGGAAACTGTACACGAAGTTTTAAAGGTTATTTTAGACAAAATTCTATATATATATATAACAGAATCACCTTGTTCACTCAGCGGTGCTATCGCTGTGGTGAAATATTTCTGATTCACCGGTGATTACATACCTAGTTGGTGATAGGTTACATTACTGGTGTAAGTTTGTAAGGTCTGGTTCTCAATGAAAGCCTGGAGATGGTGGTCTCCTGTATAATGGCTGCTGGTGGTGGTGTCTTGTCCATAGGAAAGGGAGGAAGGGGTGCTGTTGGAGCTTGGTTCCTGACAATGTTAGCCAGGACTTCAGTCTAGCTCCTTCAGCTTTTTGTCTGGTCTCAGGTGTTGATTATATCTGGCAGAGCTTGTTGATTACTGTACTTTACGAGACCAGACCGGCGGGTTGACTACTGAGAATGTTGTCCTTTCGCAAGCTGCGATGTAGCAAGCTGTTTGAATAGAGGCAGGACGACTCACTCGTTTTAGCTGACTGACTTATTTTATTGAATCTTTCACTCATTTTATATAAATATATATTTACATAATTAAAAGAAAGAAAGAAAAAATTACATAATTATAGAACAATGCAGCCTAGCAAGTTATTTACATAGCTAGGAGCAAACAGGTACCATTGCCCCCTTAGTCAGCCACATTTCAGAGTTCCCTGTTCACGGTTACCGTAGCGGCTCGGGGCTCACGACACCGTACTTCACCCTACAGGGCAGTCCCAATAGCTGTTGTTGGTTATAGGAGAGAACAGTGCATGTCCTGGTTGAGTGTCCTCAATTAGATGGTGGTCTCCTGGTGTCTTGTGGCTGGTGGTGGTGTCTTGTCCATAGGATAAAGAGGATGCCATTGCCCTGTTAGTCAGCCACATTTCAGAGTTCCCTGTTCACGGTTACCGTACGGCTCGGGCCTCAGGAAGTCCCCACTGTACTGGGCAGTCCCTATAGATGTTGTTGCAAAAAAAAGGTCATTTCTAACCGTCACAATTGACACAACAACTATTCTCAATTTATTGACTTCCCCAGAAATCTGGTCGACTCGGGTCGGTGACAAAAAGCCACAACACCAGCTTTGTCTAAATTAGAATGCCTATCTTTAGATATCGGGTTATTGACTCTTGTGAGTCCATAGGCTGGCATTGAATTCATGAAATTCACAAGAAATTCCTAAAATATTTAGAAAATTACATCCACATGTTGGTCGTTGAATTGTCCTAGTGACTCCACCAGCTGAACATTTATTCTGAGGATTTTAGGAATCCCTCGTAGAGCTCATTTAATTGAGACTTGGACTGACAACGGCCATTATCCCGATACCATGGTCTCCGGGTGACCACTTCTGAATTTACCAAAGCCGATTTTGTGGCTTTGTGACCGACCTGAGTCTGCTAGTATTCGGAGACGTCAGTTTTAGTGTTCGTTTTGACAGGAGACTTTTCTTTTTTATAGTGTAGCATCTAACTCCCCTCATCACATGAGCCAAGACGGTGTGGGTGGTAGTCAAGGAAGTACTACTGGCCCAGGGGGGAACTATGAGGTCAAAGAAGGGATCAGCTGACTCCATTTATTAATTTTCTCCCGTAATCTGGCAGACTCGGGTCAGTGACAAAGCCACAACACCAGCTTTGTCAAAATTAGAACGCCGGTCTGGAGATTTCAGGTTAATGGTACTTATGGGTCCACAGGCTGTCATTGATTTCATGAAATCCACAATAAAATCTTTATAAAATTCCATCCAAATCCAGGGAGAACAGACAGTCTGGTGACATCACAGTGCGAGAAGAAGGGGCAAGTTGACTCCAGGAGTGTAGCCGTGTGGATGATCCTGGAAGAAGGAACCAGATAAACTTGCCAGACCTGGATGGCTGTTGGCGAGGAAGATCCTTCTGATGATGGACATTGGAGACATCCTTAATTACAGCAGCAGCTACTGGTGATACAGTACGTAGCTGTATCTACATAGCCTTGTTATTTAGAAACCTTTTACGTATACAACGATGGCTTAAAAACGTCGTAACAATTGATTAATATTCGACAGACAAAATGTATAACTAAGTAGGTACTGTCTTGCCAAATGTTTTAATTTTTGTTTGCTCCAGACGAGGATAAAATATTTTTGTCGAAACGTCGAGGTAATAAAAAGATTTATAATGGCCGAAGTATCTTTATTTTCAAGAAATATGAATGCCGGCCAGGCAGCCTCTGTCTTTACGATAAGTAGGTACTGTAGGACAGTGAGGTATAAGACAACTACAGCCGCCACAGAAGATGGTCCCCTGCCAAAAAGAAAACATCCTTCCAGCCACCTGGCATCGATCTTGTGACTGCCTGCAGCCCCTACAGGGGGAAGAGAGAGAGATGGCTGGGCTAAATTTGGACCCTTGACTGCTCCAGACGACACCTTCTTGGCGACGTCTTCGTCTGCCCACATTTTATAAGCCTTGTTTCAACTTCTCACAGCTCTCTATCGCCATTTTTTCCTTCTTCCCATTTCGTAAAAGTATATAATATATTGTTTATATAAAAAAGGTATATATTTTAAAGAAGCGGTATTAAATCGAAAAATAATATTTGTACCAATATTTCAGTTGGCTCAAGGTATAATATATTTGTAACGTTTTCTATTTAGAAATAACGGATAATCACAATACTTTGTGTTTAAATATTTAATTTAATTACAACAAAGTTAACCATAATATATAACAAAACATATGCAAAATTACAAAAAGAAAGTACAGTGTTGCCGACTGCCTAACTATGAAGAAAAATCAAAGAATAATTAAATATTTAAAAAATAATAATAAATACCAAGCCTTTATTTTATTTATTTATTTATTTATTTATTACAAAACACACGCTATATCCTATGTGGATATTTGCATGTAAATGTTTAATCTATTTTATGTAAATAGTTTTTAAATATATATACAAATTATTTATAGATTTAGAGAGAGCATATTAAAATATTAACAATTTTAGCGTCAGATAACGTCAATAAATGATATAGTTTGAAAAAAATTGTGTAATATAATATAAAACAAATACGTGGTTGTACATTGATATAGGTTATTATTTAGCCAGTACTCTGAAATATGGATTAATAAATTATTTTTTTCACACAATATAAATGTCTTTTTATATAAAGAACTATTCATGGTTTGTTCTATTTTAACAAAAAAATATATAGTATACTGTTTTAGGATTAGAGGAGATTAATAGAATCGCCGAATGCCGTGGTCCATTTGGATGAGGTAGCGAAGACAAGAACGCGGCTGATTCCATACTGGCCTGTTCAGTGATTCGCTAACCATGACGTATGCACGATATATCTGTGGACATTGGACATGTGTCGGACCAAGAGGCTGTTGTTGGGTGCTGCGCTGCCTGGAGTATAGGAGCTCCATCTATTATTTCTTCCTGTGGTGAATCTGTATAAGACAGGTGGTCTTAATAAAACTTTGTGTGTGTGTGTGTGTTTTAGGAATGGAAAATATTGAACACATTAAATGTATTATATTCACGTATCATCAGATGAATCAAGAACAACAGCCATTTACAAACACACTTATTAAAGTTTTTACTATTAATAGTAATTTTTATTATCTTATATACACTCATGGACAAAACTTAAGGAAGTTGTACCTTTCAGCATGTATATCGGGATTTAGAAAATAACTCTGAAAGATATTACAGTACCTTTATTGAAGACACACGAGATAACCAAATACACTCATAGACAAAACTCAAGGAAGTTGTACCTTTTAGCATGTATATCGGGATTCAGACAATAACTCTGAAAGATATTACAGTGACCTTTATTGAAGACACACGAGATAACCAAATACACTCATGGACAGAACTTAAGGAAGTTGTACCTTTCAGCATGTATATCGGGATTCAGAAAATAACTCTGAAAGATATTACAGTGACCTTTATTGAAGACACACGAGATAACCAAATACACTCATGGACAGAACTTAAGGAAGTTGTACCATGTATATCGGGATTCAGATAATAACTCTGAAAGATATTACAGTGACCTTTATTGAAGACACACGAGATAACCAAAAAACTCATGGACAAAACTGAAGGAAGTTGTACCTTTTAGTATGTATATCGGGATTCAGACAATTACTCTGAAAGATATTACAGTGGCTTTTATTGAAGACACACGAGATAACCAAATACACTCATGGACAAAACTGAAGGAAGTTGTACCTTTTAGCATGTATATCGGGATTCAGACAATAACTCTGAAAGATATTACAGTGACTTTTATTGAAGACACACGAGATAACCAAATACACTCATGGACAAAACTGAAGGAAGTTGTACCTTTTAGCATGTATATCGGGATTCAGACAATAACTCTGAAAGATATTACAGTGACTTTTATTGAAGACACATGAAATAACCAAATACACTCATGGACAAAACTTAAGGAAGTTGTACCTTTTAGCATGTATATCGGGATTCAGACAATAACTCTGAAAGATATTACAGTGACCTTTATTGAAGACACATGAAATAACCAAATACACTCATGGACAAAACTTAAGGAAGTTGTACCTTTTAGCATGTATATCGGGATTCAGACAATAACTCTGAAAGATATTACAGTGACTTTTATTGAAGACACATGAAATAACCAAATACACTCATGGACAAAACTTAAGGAAGTTGTACCTTTTAGCATGTATATCGGGATTCAGACAATAACTCTGAAAGATATTACATTGACCTTTATTGAAGACACACGAGATAACCAAGTGTGAATAAAATTTGATTCTCTATCCTTCCAAAAAAAATATATATATATATAGACGACTGGCGACATTAAAATATGAAACTTCCTTAAGTTTTGTCCATGAGTGTATATGTTCAACGCAGGATATTGATTTTAGTTGAGCTTATAGTGATGTACAAAGCAACAAGAACATTTTATTAAAACATTTCGTTTTATATAGATTCATCCCGGAAACCAATAAAATGAATAAAAGTAAACAAAGGTAGAAAGTGTGGTGTATTTAGGTTGATTTAAAAGTAGAAATAGATTTTATGCTTTATTTATTTAAATGACTTTTATTATATTACACCGGAGTAGATACAAACTCAAGAAATACAAGTTAACAAGAAGTTTTGGAAAAGAAAATTAACTCCTGTTAGTTTAAATCTCCGATCATTCTCGAATACAAAAATAAATGTGATAGGCAAAATAGAAGTATTTGTTAAGGAGGCAAATATGGAACTTCCCCTTATAATAACAGAAGCCAAAAGACCATTGTTACTGGGCACTAGTTGGATTAAAAATCAACCTAAATGCACCACAGAAAGTACCAATATGTAAATAGGTAATCAGTGTTATACACAGTATCTTGGTGGAGAAGCATAACAACCACTGTGTATTCTTCAGGTCATTTCCTTTTTTTTTAACGATATTGTCATTTCCAAAATAACTATATCAGGAACCACTCAAAAATAGCACAACTTAGTTTATGTTATTTACAATGAAAACTATCAACAGGTTCTTCACAAAGAAAAAAAGTGTACAATACGGGATTCGATCCTGGTTCATGGCTGTCGGGAATCAAGGGTTTTAAACACTCGTTTACCAACTTCATATTTATTTTCATTTCTTCTTATGAATTGTATAGTTGAATTATATTAGAAAATTAAGTCGTTATTTAAAATTTGTTTTATATTGTAAAGAGCAAAAAGAAGTATTATAATGTAAGTCATTGAAATCGATAAAATGGAAAATTAAATTACTATTATCATAGACAAAATATTATGTAAATCTTAATTATGTAAATATTTGTGTGTATCTATATATATTTATTTAAATAAAATGACATATATTGGATTAGAATATAATTTATTTTATAATACAATATAATACACTGCGGCCTGTGATTGTAAAACGACACTTGAAGCTACACCGCATGAGTTTCTTTTTACGAAAAATCAAAATTTTATTTCAAGGTGAAATATCGACTATTTCTAACCTTTTTGGATGAGGTATGAAAGGATGAATTATGAAGAGTAATGACGAACACGGAAAAATAAAAGTGTCCAGGGATGGGAAAAAAGAAATTCATGCGGTGTAGCTTCAAGTGTCGTTTTATAATTTATTTTACCAATATTTCAGTTGGCTGAACGCTAACCTTTACCAAGGTATTATAACATGTGTGTCAACAACAAACTCAGCTCCACATAACGTCAACAGAATTAAGTTTAAAAAAAAAATGGTTATATTCAATGGGGAGAAATTTTTTTAATAAATATATTTATATTATGGACAAAAGATATTTTTGTAAAATATTTGTGTTGTTAACACACATTAAATATGTTATAATACCTTGATAAAGGTTGGTGTTCAGTCAACTGAAATATTGGTAAAAAAATTATATTTTGATCCAATATATGCCTTTTTAATTAAAGATTTATTTATGGATTGCTCTATTTTAGAGTGTATATATATATATATATTATCCTCTAGTTTCTTGGAAAGTAGCCTGTTGAAGGAGGTCACAGTCCGAAAGCTTGCCGATTATACAGCACAAAGAAACACGTCGCCATAAACTTTGTTTCCATCTTCAAGGCAAAATAATAGACCAAACGATCAAGGTAAAAAGAACCAAACGATGGGTGGAAACGTCGGCCGAGCAGGTCGCCATGCGTGGGCAGAAGACCTGACCTCCCTCAGGCCAATAGACGCAATCTCGGACGTCAAGATGGTGGCCGCCATCTTCTGTTCGTTTATTTAGATCGTTTGGTATCATCGTTTGGTATTTATTAATCTAAATTTACTAATGTTATCCAGACAAAATAAAAAACAATATAGAATAAAAACAAAAATTTTCTTTACGATCAAAATATTAGTACTATTACATTTCCACACAAACATACAATCATCCCCATCTACTTTAATGTTTTCCTCATTTCAATTTTACTCTCATAAAACTTCTCAGCTCAAACATTAATCCTTCAAATGCCTTTTGAATAATTAAATGTTGTACAGCTTGTGTCCATAAGGTCAAGTATGGATAGTCCCTATTACTTACTTGTATTTACAAAGAAATTTGAAGCATTCAAGTTATAAAATTTAGTTTACCCGGAAGTGATGTACAGTTTACGAAGAACGAGAGATAAAAAAATTATATACTCATAAAAAAAAAAACTTAAGGAAGTAAAAAAAGTCTTTATGATATCCCCAGTCGTATATTTTTTTTGAAGGAGACGGACAATTTTGTCCACACTTGGTTATCTCGTGTGTCTTCAATAAAGGTCACTGTGTATCAAATATATTTCAGAGTTATTGTCTAAATCCTGATATATATGCTAAAACTTTAAAGGAGATAGAGGCAATTTTGTTCACACTTGATTATCTCGTGTGTCTTCAATAAAGGTCACTGTAATATCTTTCAGAGTTATTGTCTGAACCCCGATATATATGCTAAAACTTTGAAGGGGACAGAGGCAATTTTGTTCACACTTGATTATCTCGTGTGTCTTCAATAAAGGTTACTGAAAGATATTTCAGAGTTATTGTTTGAATCCCGATATACATGCTCAAAGGTACAACCTCCTTGAGTTTTATCCATGAGTGTATTTGTTTATCACGTATATCTTCAATAAAGGTCACTGTAATATCTTTCAGAGTTATTGTTTGAATCCCGATATACATGTTAAAAGGTACAACTTCCTTAAGTTTTGTCCATGAGTGTATTTGGTTATCTCGTGTGTCTTCAATAAAGGTCACTGTAATATCTTTCAGAGTTATTGTTTGAATCCCGATATATATACTAAAAGGTACAACTTCCTTAAGTTTTGTCCATGAGTGTATTTGGTTATCTCGTGTGTCTTCAATAAAGGTTAATGTAATATCTTTCAGAGTTATTGTTTGAATCCCGATATATATGGTAAAAGGTACAACTTCCTTAAGTTTTGTTCATGAGTGTATATATATGAAATAATAGAAATTGACAACTTCAGGAATTTTTGAATTCACTTCAGTTGTAATCGAATTACCCCTTTCATTCACTTAATGCAGACTTTTCTCCCTTTGTAAATATATTTGCATAGTGTATATAATAGATACGAATGTATCTTACATTATTTACATATACCTTTTCTTTGTTCTCTCTATTTCTGATTTAGTAAGAAATATTGCCACGTGGAAAATTAGGAAAGACAAACTCCAGGATGACACAGCAATTTATTTAAGGCAAGAACAAACTGAATGATAAAAATTAAAAATATATAAGCAATGAGGGAAGTCTACAGAGTATGTTAATGAAATAATAAATACTTCGCTACAATATATTTTAAAATATGATATTGATGATTATTTCAATTCATTCCAAGTTTCTTCTTTCGTCAATTCAATTCATCATCTTTTCATACCCATCTTTTTTTTTTTCATTCATTTTTATCTCTTACCTTCTCTCCTATACCTTTTTCATCAATCTATTCAATTAGAATATTAAAATTATGAAGACTTTTCATAATGAGTATTTTATTTGAAAAACGTAAGTCAAAATCTCTTTTCGACAAGCTTGAATCAAGACACAACGACTAATTCTAACTAGAAATATTTTCAAGATAAACAAGATACTCACATTGTGAAAAAATATTTATAATTTTAAAATCTTTCATAATTTTACGTTAAACCATTTGTAGAATTTATTGAAGGGAATTATTATAAAGGAGGTTCGTTGTTTTTTTAAGTTAATTAATTTATTTATTTATTACAAAACACACGCTATATCTTATGTGAATATTTGCGTGTAAATGTTTAATCTATTTATGTACATCGTTTTTAAATATATATGATGTACTAGAGCGCCATCTGTTATCAAATTATAAAACTATTTTAGTGGCGTATTATTCTTTTTAAAATAAAACAATTTCTACTGTCCTTACTGCGATGAAAAATTAAAGGGAGGGCCTGGCTCATCAGTGGTGAACCCTCCCAGCGGTTTCGCCAGTTTAATCTACCATACCGCTGTTATATTGCATTTATTTATTTATTTCATCTCAATTTACAGGTGTTACATTCGAGCACAGCTCGCGAGTCACCCTGTCCAGATTATTTACACATGGCGAGTTGTAATGCTGGAGTGGCCCCCCGTACCTTACAGGAGGGCAGTTGTTGGGTGTTTGGCTGTCAGCTAGCCATTGGGTCCAGGTCGTCGGATTCGGTGGCTGAGGTCACCTTGATTTTGAACAATTTCTTGTATAGTTGGATTTGATGATTTTTGAAATTGCGAGAATAGTCTTGTCGCAGAGTCTTGATAAATCTCTTCTATATTAGGCTGGTTGAGATCTTCTTTGAGAATTTTGTTTGAAAGATTGAATGGGGCTCCTATAGTGGTTCGTAAGCAAATCCTTATGAAGGCATCTATTCTTTTTTTATCCGTAGGTGTGATATATTTGCCCCAGACTGGTAGTGCGTACGTGATGATGGGTAGAATACAGGTTTTGTACAACGTGAATTTATGCTTTGTTGTTAAATTACTTTTAAAATTAAGCAGACTTGATAGAGCTATTTTGGCTATCTTTGCCTTTCTTATGGTGTTTTGGACATGTAGGTTAAATTTTAATTTCGAATCCAAAGTGACACCAAGATACTTGGCATGGTCGGCCCAACTAATAGTGCTTGAGTTTACTGTCAAGTTGGTTTGTGGCTTGAATTTTTTGTTATCTCTTGGGGGAAAAACTATTGCTTGAGTCTTAGTTGGGTTAATGTCTAGTTTCCACTCATCGCACCATTTGATTATGTCATTTAGGTAGTTCTGAAGCTGAGTAACCAATAGGTCGACTGATTTAGAGTTAAATAAAATTGCTGTGTCATCTGCGAAGAGCTTAAGTTTACATTTAGAGTGCAGTGGGATGTCATTAATGTAAATATTGAAAAGGTAGGGTCCGAGGATAGAGCCTTGAGGTACTCCAGTCTGGATTGGCTTTGGTTCAGTTATAAAATTTCCTTGCTTGACTGAAAATGTCCTGCCCTGTAGATAATTCTGCATAAAATTTATAATGTCACTTGGAAACTGGTGTTTTGTGAGTTTCTTTATAAGGCCATTATGCCAAACTTTATCAAATGCTTTCGCAAAATCTAGAAAGACTGCACCTACCACTTCCTTGTGGGATCTTCTTATCTGGATGTAGTCCATAACTGCAATGAGTTGGTGAGTTGTTGAATGCCCCCTTCTAAATCCGAATTGCTGCGGGATGATGAAATTAGAGTTGTCCAAGTACCTCTGAAGTCTACGTAAAATAATTCTTTCGTAAATTTTGCCGATGGTGGGGAGGAGGCTGATAGGTCTTAGATCTTCAGGGGATTTAGCGGATTTTTTTGGAATTGGAATTATGATAGCATGCTTCCAGACTTTGGGGTAGTAACACAAGTGCAGTGCGGCGTTGAAAACTCCGGCTAGAAATACAATCCATTTGATGGGAAGATTCTTGGCCATTTGCGGAGTGATATTGTCATGGCCAGGAGCTTTGTGGTTAGCTAAGTATTTAATCACTTCCTTGACTTCATTTGGTGTCGTCACTGTGAGCATTTTTTCTTGTTGGTGATTATAAGTTATGTTTGGTTGGTCTTCTTCTTTTTCCTTGGAGAACTGGTTGGAGAAGTGTTCTGCAAGTTCATTTCCGATTTCTTTGTCGGTCAATAAGGTTTTGCCGTTCATTACTAAATTTGAGATCCTTTCCGTTTTTTTCCTGATAGGTTTTGTTTTTCTCCAGAAGTCCTTTGGGCTTGATTCAATCTTGTGTATGAATTGATTCCAGTTCTCGGTGGAGTCAGATTTGAGGGCTTTGTTAACTTTTCCCTGTAGGTTTAAATAAATGGCTCTATGGGCTGGATCCCAGGTTGCTTGCCATCTCTTACGAGCTTTATTCTTTTCTTTTATCAAGGCCTTGGTCGAAGGGTTCTGTTTTGATGAAGAGGATGATATAACCGTGTTTTTTGAGTAGCTGTTGTAGATTTTATCATTTAGTATGGTCACTGCTGAGTCAATATTGGCTTCCGTTTTCAAGGGTACTCTAGGAGGCGTACTGGAAATTAAGTCTTGTTGGAAGTGAACCCAGTTAGTGAGTCGACAAGCCCTAGTCGTGAATTCATCCTTCGGGCAGGTCAGCTCTAGGATTACTGGGAGGTGATCTGAAGATAAGACATCCAGGGTCTTAATCCTCGAAGTCCAGGGGATGTTTCTAAGAATTGCGATGTCTAGAAAGTCTGGATTTCCCAAAGGACTGTAGTGCGTGGGTGAAGAAGGTGCGACAATGTCCAGGTTTTCTTTTT
This sequence comes from Cordylochernes scorpioides, assembly GCA_030710605.1. Lineage (NCBI taxonomy): Eukaryota > Metazoa > Arthropoda > Arachnida > Pseudoscorpiones > Chernetidae > Cordylochernes > Cordylochernes scorpioides. Next base: position 55,583,510 of record CP092880.1, read on the forward strand.
CGGAAAAATTATGAAGCACGGTTCCACTATTATTGGAGGTTCTTGAGCCCCAAAGAGGGTGCTTGGAGTTCCAGTCTCCTGCAGCGATTACTGATTGATTATTCTCTAACAAGAGATTCAGATCTTCCTCCAGGAGTGGTAGATCGGGTTTCTTATAGATTGACGATATCTGCACTACTGCCCTTCCATCTGGTTTCATTAGTATTGTGGTGTTTTCCATGTTAGATGTTTGAATCAGCACTTTTTTATATTTAAGATAGTTTTTTAGAATTATTGCCGTTCCACCGCCCCTTCCAACGATTCTATCGTCTCTTATTGTCTGATAGTTTCTGAGTTTGAGGTCGACAGATGGTTTTAAGTGTGTTTCACTGAGCAGTGCCATGTCTATTGAGTTTTCTTCTAAAAACTGTAGGAATTCTTCTTTTTTGAGTTTGATTCCGTTGCAATTCCAGAAAACGATTTTTAAAGGTAATTTGCCTTTCATTGTAAGAAGGTTTTGATAATTTCTAATAACTTTTCGCACAGTTCCCTGGTGTCAGAACGAGTAGTTTTCTTTTTTGCAGTTTCAGCGTAACTTGCCTTTTGTTTTTCAGCAGTTGCTTCTTCTGTTTTAGTGGAGCTTGCTTGAGGTATGGTGTTAGGGTAGTTTTGTCTGGGAGGCTTTAGCTGCTGTTGTTGTGGCTTCGGAAAATTTGGGCATCCGCGGTAATTGGCTGTGTGCGCCTCTCCACAGTTAGCGCACTTTGGTGGGAGCTGTTTCGAGTTTCTTGGACAATCCTTCGAATGGTGTTCTTCAGCACACTTGACGCATTTGGGCTTCAAAAAGCAGTTTAGCTGGCCATGCCCAAAACCCTGGCAGTTAAAGCATTGGGTCACTCGTTTTGTAGTCCTGAATGATTCCACGACTATTTTTTGATAAAGTATTTCGGTTATTCCATAGATTCGTTTATTTTGTTCATTTTTCGGTAGCTATACTAGGACTATATTCATCGGTATTTTGGTCGATTGTCTATGGAGTCTTTTGACAATGACCTCAGTGAAGCCCATTGAGACCAGTTCAGTTACGACGTCTTCTTCTTTGAAGGCTGTTGATACCCCCTTCAATACCACTTTTAGCGGTTTTTCCTCCTGTAGTCTGTAGGAATATCCTCCATTATTTTTCTGTACATATTCCCTGATTTTTTTGAAGTCGCCTATGTTTTTCGATTTAATTATGTGCTTTTTGCCAGAAATCGTGACTTGGAATGGTTCCATGCACAAGTCTTTTAGTTCTTGGCAAAGAAGCTTCCAATCTGCTACATTTTCTGCAATAACAGGAGGAATTCTCGGTTTTTTCACGTTAGTGACTGTGGTCCATGGGCCATCGTTGTCGTTATTTTCTTCATCGTCTTGCGGTGGGTGAGCTGCGTTCATTTGTTGAGAAACTCCAGTGGCGGGACTTTGTTCGTCGATGTCCATTCTAGGCGTCTTCAGGTTACGCTCGCTCCTAGTTGGCGATCTTGAGTCATCCTGGGAGCCGCGAGTTCTCTTCTTTGATTGAACCGTTTCCTCAAGTTTATACTCGATTCCACATTTGTCTAGGATCTTCGTTATTAAGGAGGCTTCGATTATGCATAGTTTCTCGCCGGTTGGTCCGATCGTCGATTTAATTACAATCGGTGGCATATTATTTTTTTTTTTTGTTCTTTAATTGTTTTTAGATAATATTATAAGGGAATAACGAGATAAGTCTTCTTTAAGTAGCCTCCAGAATCCTTTTTATATTGCATTTTTGGAACTTCCTTTTATAGGTGACCGTTGTAAGAATCTTGGAATGGGTATTTTAGAAGAACTATGGACATAAGCTTTTAGGACAGCAGAATTAAATATAATTATAAATATATAATATGCTTCGAGCAATCGCTCTTCCGCAAATATCAAATTGTGTCTTTTATTAGAACAATAATGTTATGATGTACTAGAGCGCCATCTGTTATCAAATTATAAAACTATTTTAGTGGCGTATTATTCTTTTTAAAATAAAACAATTTCTACTGTCCTTACTGCGATGAAAAATTAAAGGGAGGGCCTGGCTCATCAGTGGTGAATTTTTCATCGCAGTAAGGACAGTAGAAATTGTTTTATTTTAAAAAGAATAATACGCCACTAAAATAGTTTTATAATTTAAATATATATACAAATTATTTCTAATTTTATAAAAGAGAGAAAGTTAGTTAAATTTACATTTTAGAGCAATAATTATATAAGAAATGAGGTTTATTTATTTACATATGATCATAAACGTTTAATATATTGTTAGAATTAGAACCACTAAATTAATTAAGAAAAAGACATCTCCTTATTGTGCAATTGAAAGTTGCTGATGGCTTGCGCCATCTATCGGAATAAATATCAACTATTCTCGTTGATTTTTAATTATTCCAGAATTGGCCAAATACTCATTCTTGATTAATCAAGAAAAGCTAACCACGGACGCGTTTCAGGCTGTTGGCCCTCATCAGCGTGGTGCAAGTTGTACCTCAACGACCAAAAAAACTGGGCATTCAGGCATCCTGAAAAATCGTGAAACGGGTAGAGGCCGAAACGCGTCCGTGGTTAGCTTTTCTTGATTAATCAAGAATGGGTATTTGGCCAATTCTGGAATAATTAAAAATCAACGAGAATAGTTGATATTTATTCCGATAGATGGCGCAAGCCATCAGCAACTTTCAGTTGCACGATAAGGAGATGCCTTTTTCTTAATATATGCACCTTATCCCAGTACAATATCACATTTGTATTATTTTTTTCACTAAATTAATGGTATAAATATAGAATATTTTAAAATAATAAAAGAAAAAAGTTAACCTTCTTATTAGAAAGTTTTGCCTCTATATTCTGGAGTCGTATGTCCCTGGTGGCTTTTTTGAGCTTTTTTTCGGACATCAATCTCATTGAGCCAAGAGGTCCAAACGACAGCAGGTGTCCCAAAGAGGCCCACGGACCTACTGGACACAGGAAACCGTGTCACCAAAGTGAAATTCAATCCAACAGATCTACCGTTGAGATACCCAGCATGCATCCCTCTATTCATTCCACTTTAACCGCTTTCTTTTCATCTTCTAGCTAACAATTAACTCCTTTACTTTCTTTTTTTTACAATTTTTTTTTTTAATTACAAATATTTTCTCACAATGAGTTTATTTTTATTAAAAAACGCTAGCTTTCAAGTGATAATCGCTCTTCAACGAGCTTAATAAAATATCGACTTTATCCTACCAAAAATATTTACAAAAAAAGTTTTTGGATAAAGTCGATATTTTATTAAGCCCGTTGAAGAGCGATTATCACTTGAAAGCTAGCGTTTTTTAATAAAAAGAAACTCATTGTGAGAAAATATTTTGTAATTTCAAAACTTTTTTCACAATTTTATCATGAATCTTATTTTTACCAAGAGATGCTTACATTTTTCGCAGCTCTTTTTGTGGATTTAGGAATATACAGATAAAATATTTTATTGACATCATACACATGGTGGATTATAAAATAATCATAAAAAGAAGGATATGTGAAAAAATATATAATAGAAGAGTAAACTATATACAGTTTGGAAGGAGATATAATTCCTAAGGGATCAAAAAATTGAGCAGGTTAAGTTGAAACGTGAATGAAAATGCTCCTGGTGACATTGGCTCATGATGAACAAGGACTTTGAACTTTCATTAAAGGAAAATACATTTCCTACTCTTCAAGACTGATTAACATTTTTAGAAAAGCATAGAAAGGAATATTATTTTTAATTCTTGGATATGTTTACATCTTGAAGATAGGTTAATACATAAATTTGCTTGCTGGTTGTCTGTTTCTGGTAAGTTAGATGTGCTTGGGCCTGAAAGGAAATGTGCTGGAGTTAGAGCTTCAAGATCATTAGGATCTTCACTTAAGGGAGTTAATGGTCTTTGATTTAGTTCGTTAGGAGATGCTCGCCATAGAATTCTTTTAAAACAACAATCAGCTGGGTTTAACCTTATTTGTCGGTACACAGTTATTAAAAATAAAGAAAGCATACCCTGACCAGGAGTGAATCAAGACACAACGACTAATTCTAACTAGGAATGTTTTCAAGAAAAACAAGATACTCACATTGTGTGTGTGAAAAATCTTTATAATTTTAATATCTTTCATAATTTCACGTTAAATCATTTGTAGGATTTATTGAAGGGAATTATTAACAAAGAGTTTCATTGTTTTTTTAAATTAACCTTTTTCTTATTTATTTTTTACAAAGCACACGCTATATCCTATTTTTATTTTTTCTATTTTTTTTTCATATACAGTTATGTAAAGTCCAGGAGACTCCCCCAACGACAAAGAGTACAGACAGTAAGTCACGTTCTCCCCTCATCTCAAGGCTCAGAAAGAACCTGTGTATGGATGACTTGGCAGAAGCGAAGATGGCGAGGGCGTTTACAGAATATATTAGGAATATACAGAGGGTGTTCCATTTTTTAAATAACGATTTTGAAACGCTGTAGCTCGCAATTCGCGTGATGTTATATTTATTCTAAAGAACACACAAGCATTGATTTATATTTCATCACAAAAACTATTTTTAAATATTCGAAATTCCTAAAATTATAAGTGATTTTGTAAAAGGTTACGTTTTCAGACTTTCCGAGGAGAAATACTCGTTTACCAAAATTATTAAAATTATGAAAGAATATTGAGATATTACAAAGTTCACAATCAGTCACATAATAAAGGAAAACAAAGAAAATTCTGAAATCTGTGAGTATTTATATTTATGGCTTATAGTTATGGTACATGTTTGTTTGGCGGTACATATACTAATTATCCCGTATGTGTTTCTTTTGAACGAAAAATCGAATTTTATTCTAAGGAGAAATAACGATTATTTCTAACCTTAGGGATGAAGCATGAAAGGATGAATTGTGAAGAGTAATGATAAACGGAAAAATAATGTGTCCAGGGATGGGAACACAAATAGTCGTTATTTCTCCTTAGAATAAATTTCGATTTTTCGTTCAAAAGAAACACATGCGGGATAATTTTAAAATGTCGTTTTACAATCATAAGCCGCATTATATTGAATTACATATACTAATATTGGAACGATACAGGGAAGATTTATAAATTATGATTCTTTTTTGGTTCTAATTATCGGGGATGATGTTTGTTTTTTTCCATTTTATGATTCCTGCTATTTTCCAAAGAAAGGTCATTTTGTTCATTGGTGAAATATTATCTTTGCTTCATAGCGACTTGTCTCAATAAGATTTTTATAATCAGATTATCTTATCGCTTTTCTCCATGTCTTCCCCATTTAATCAGGGGCAAATTATATTGCAACGTAGAAAATTAGGAAAGACAAACTTCAGAATTACATCTGGTGGAGATGCTGGGTAGATTAGGGAAGACAAACTGAAGATCGCCAAGAAGACCTTGAGGCCATGGGTGCTATGTTCTACATTTTGAGAGTCTGGCTCCAGGATTCCACTGCCGTGTCAAAGCCAAGAATACCCTCCAAGATGACGATGTCCTTATAGACGATACGACGACAAAGCCGCTCTTCACGCCGCAAGAAAAAGGACGCAAAGCTACTAGGGATAGACGTCCAAAACTCCGAGGGAATACTTGACAGAAACACGTCAGATCCATGTCAGTAGCAACAAGATTTTAAAGCTGTGGTTCACAGCTCCCATAGGGAAGGAGCTATGTAGCAGAATATATATTATTCTATGAAAATATTTTTAATTTCTATATTTGTATTTTGATACACTGTAAAATTTCCTCATTGCCTCTCTGCTATTTTATTAGTTTTAATTTGGTTTTACATTAAACAAATTGCTGTTTCATTCTGAGGTTTGTCTTCCCTAATTTTCTACGTTACAATATTTTAATGGATTCGCCGAATGTCGTGGCCATTTGGATTAGGAAAGCGAAGACTAGAACGCGGCTGAATCCACACTCGCCTTTTCAGTGATACGCTAACCTTGACATATGCACGGTGAATTCTGTGGCCATTGGACATGAGTCAGACATGGAGGTTGTTGTTGGATTCTGTGCTACCTGGAGTATAGGAGCTTCATCTATGCTTCCTTACTGCGACGAATCTGTATAAGACTGGTAGTCTTAATAAAGCTGTACGAGGTGTGTTCAAAAAGTATCGCGAATTTTGAATTTTCGCGGGTTACGTATATTCGAATTTCGATCTTTTTGTGGTTTTATGTTGGTACTCATGTCTCTCACTTATGCCGACAAGCTCGGCCATTTTGAATGTTCACTTAATTGTTGACAGCTGCTTTGCTTGCAGGTGTTTTGGATCGTTTTCGATTTTTACCTATTAAAAAAAATGGATCAAAGAACCTGTATCAAATTTTGTGTGAAAAACGAAATTAAGTGCGCGGATGCAACTCGAATGTTGACTGTGGCATACGGAGAAGCTACCTTGGACCGAAGCAACGTTTATCGGTGGTACAAAATGTTCTCAGAAGGCCGAGAAGATGTGAACGACGAAGAGCGTGCCGGACGCCCAAGCACTTCAACAACAGACGAAAAAATTAATGAAGTGGAGAAAATGATATTGGCCAATCGTCGAATCGCCGTTAGAGAAGTTGCTGAGGACCTAAACATATCGATTGGCTCGTGCCATTCGATTTTTATCAATGAATTGGGCATGAGACGGGTCGCCGCGAAATTCGTACCAAAATTGCTCAATTGCGACCAAAAACAGCATCGCATGAACATTGCTAATGAGATGTTGGACTCTGTCCGCGACGACCCAAATTTGCTCCAGAGGGTCATAACTGGTGACGAAGCGTGGGTTTATGGTTATGACGTGAAAACCAAAGCTCAATCATCTCAATGGAAGCTGCCGCACGAACCAAGACCGAAAAAAGCGCGCCAAGTTCGGTCGAATGTGAAAGTTTTGCTGACAGTTTTCTTCGATTGCAGGGGCGTGGTGCATCATGAGTTTTTGCCACAGGGTAGAACGGTCAATAAGGAATATTACCTGCAAGTTATGCGCAATTTGCGCGAAGCAATCCGCCAGAAACGCCCGGATTTGTGGAAGAACAAAAATTGGCTTTTGCACCACGATAACGCCCCTGCTCACACATCGTTGCTTGTGCGCGACCTTTTGGCCAAAAACAACACACTAATGATGCCGCAGCCACCGTATTCCCCAGATCTGGCCCCCTGTGACTTTTTCTTGTTCCCTAAACTGAAGAGGCCCATGAAAGGACGACGTTACGCTACGCTTGACGAGATAAAGACGGCATCGAAGGAGGAGCTGAAAAAGATTTTTAAAAAATGATTTTTTGAAGTGCTTCGAAGATTGGAAAACCCGTTGGCACAAGTGTATAATATCTCATGGGGATTACTTTGAAGGGGACAAAATAGGTATTCATGAATAAATAAATAATTTTTGAAAAAACACAAAAGTCGCGATACCTTTTGAACACACCTCGTATGTGTGAATATATTTTTATAGCCGAAAAAAAAGTGACGATCTCAATATCTGGGCCAGAAAACTTCCACAAATTAAATATAACAAAAGGTCACTTATTTGAAAGGGTGAAGGATATCATCAAAGTGAGAATGATTTATTGATGAATGATTCATACATAGAGTCCATTATATGGGGATTTAAAAAATGAGACACTACTTTTTACTTCACTTATTCGTAAAATAATAAAATTCAATTTTCTATATCACACACACACAAAAGCCTTTATTAGGGACTTGCCCCATACAGATTCTCCCAATTGGGTAAGGTAATAATCATCTTGTGTTATTTATATAGAAATTGAACTGGCTTTACTCTTCGTCTCAAAGTCATTCACTTGTTGACTGGTCCTTACTTAATGATGATCAAAAAAAATTATAATAAGCTATTGCATTAGATTTGTTTGCTGATATTTTTGAAAGCAATACGTAGGGTGAAATGTTGGTACATTTAATTTGTTGATATAGGGCCTTCCTCTCTGCATCAAGGGCTGTACAATTAAGCAGGTAATGGGGGAGTTCTTAAGTAATTTCCTTGTCACACAGTGTACATATTAAGTTTTTGGCCTCTAACGTCAGAACGTGTTTTTATTTTTTTATTTTTTATATCACTATAAAATTTCAAATTCTGTCCGTTTACGTCGGCCTAAATTACCCTCCCATCGCACAGATGATGATGATTGACAATAATGATAAGTTATAAATCTCCAGATTTACTTAAGCCTATTCAGATGCGGTTTTGACTATAACGTATAACAAATATATACATTTAATTATGTTATAATCCAAGCTAACATTTCAGAGATGATGATATTGCAAGAAAATAAGACCTAATCCAAATACAGTGGTACCTCGACATACGAGCGCCCCAACATACGAGTCTTTCGAGATACGAGCCGACGAGCAAGTGATTTTTTGCTTTTAGTTACGAGCGAAATTCGAGATACGAGTTCGGTTCGGTAGTGTTGAAGATATTAATCTGTAATTTTAAATGTTTCTTTTTGACCAGTACTTTTGTTTTGTTTTTGCTTTTCCTAAAATGTTTCTTTCTTCTTCATTATTATTTGTTCTATATGCAAAGCTTTGTTTTTTGAGACTTGAATAAACAAATTCAAGTTTATTATATTTTTGTGTGCTTTTAAAGTTAAAACACAACAGGTAGTAACACGCAGTCGCGCCATCACGATCAGTTAGCAGCGTGCTTCCGCTGTGATAAGACCAGTGAGGATATCTAATTTATTTCTTTACATTCTCTATTTTGTTTTTGTGCAATAAATATTTGATATTTATAAATACGTTTTTATTATTTAAAACTACGTAACAAAAATAACTGGGGTGACATTTTGGAGGTTGGAACGGATTAATGGTAGTTCAATTGTTTTGTATGGGGAAATTTGCTTCGAGATACGAGTAATTCAAGATACGAGCAAGGTTGCGGAACGAATTAAACTCGTATGTCGAGGTACCACTGTAATTTAATATTGTGTGATGTTTCAACAACAGCATTGTCGTCATCATCAGACAAAAGAATAAATGAAAATTACACACTATTAAATTATTTGGATTATTTTCTTGTATTATAATCTATAATCCAAATTAATCCAAATTGTGCTTTATCAGAGATGATGATACTTTTAACAAAATATATTATATCAGTAAAAATTCATTAAAAATGCTAATGATATTAAAAATATATATAATGAAAATGTGAAAAATTTTAAACCTATTTAATTTTGTCAAAAAATTACAAAAGTGACATTGTACAGGGGGATCAGGTGAATAAATTATTAAAAAGGCATCTCCCGATCTACAACTAAAAGTTGCTGATGGCTTGCGCATTCAATTTTGTTTTTTAATTTTAAAATACAATTTTTTACAACCACTGAACGGAAGGTTGAAAAATATTTTGGGCATTTTTTTCACCCTTCTTTGTTTAGTGATTATAGAAATTTGTTTTTAAAAATGAAACAACAAAATAATAATTATCACTGATAAGTATTATAATTTCACGCGTTTTCACATATAAATACGGCGATAAATATTAATTTTCACACCGTACCGTATAAAATTAGGAAAGACAAACTTCAGAATGACACAGCAATTTATTTAATGTAAAACCAAATTAAAATTAATAAAATAGCTGAGAGGCAAAGGGAATTTTTTTTACAGTGTATAATAATATCGAAATTGAAAATCTCTTCATAGAATAATAAATAATATTCTACAATATAATTGTAACATGAGAGATATTTATAACCCAGGTTCCTGGAGCGTAGAGCGCCAACTACCCGGTAATTGTAACATGTTTTGTATTTATTTATTTATGTAAAATATTGAATAATTCTTTGATTTTTCTTCATAGTTAGGCAGTCGGCAGCACTGTACTTTCTTTTTTTCTCTCTAATTTTGCATATGTTTTGTTTATATATTAAGGTTAACCTTGTTGTAATTAAATATTAAATCACAAAGTATCGTGACTATCCCTTATTTCTAAATAGAAAACGTTACAATAATAAATGTTAAAATAATAAAAGTTATAAGATATAAAGTCAATAAGATTTAGGACTGACTTGTTCTATAAACATTAGCTTAATATTCCTTTATTTATAACTACAATTCGATATGAGTCATACCACGGTTTGTCAGGAACAGTATAATTAGAAAAATACCTCAAAAATAGAAATTATAAGCGTTTAAATAAGAAGAAAATCTTTGAACTCCTTCGAAAATTAATAAATTCTCGAAAATATAACCTTCACAGAATCCTACAACAAAGAAGAAAAAGAACATCAAGCCACGTCAAATTCTCTACAAACTGATTTAAAAAATGTAGAAAAATGGGGGAAAAATAAATATAAATAGTCAGAACAAAAAAAAAAAGAGGAAAGCAGACGATTTCAGTAGAAAGAACATTCCAAATCTAAGATTCATTACCACAATACTCCAATAATGTAAATATACTGTAAATGTGAAGAACCTGTACATATTATACATTGTATATATCATAAGCTATTGATAAGTAGTAAGATGTTAATCTAATATTTGAATATTTTCAAATTCTGGGGTCAAATTCCATTCATATCTAACCTTTATTTTTCTTTCATAAAATATGTAAATTTATATTTGTTTAATTTGAATAGGGGGCTTTGTATATTCAGTATTTTAAACTGAATCTTTATATATACACCTACTTGTTAAATTTCTAATTTTTATTAATAGTTTTAATGGGGAAAAAGTTTAAAAGTGGCATTTAAATTTTCCTTTTATATAGAGATAGAACATGGCTTCGCCCATGTTCTGTTCAAGTGAATATTTAGCTGAATCTTGTTTCTGCCCATCAAACATGATGCAACAATATTCTAATGATCATTTTCTGGATAAAAAATAAGTAAATTAGTCTAAAAATAGTATAAATGTAATATTTTACTGGGATAAGGTGCATAAGGCATCTCCTTATCGTGTAATCGAGGGCCAACAGCCCGAAACGCGTACGTGGTTAGCTTTTCTTGATTAATCAAGAATAGGTATTTGGCCAATTCTGGAATAATTAAAAATTAACGAGAATAGTTGATATTTATTCCGATAGATGGCACAAGCTATCAGCAACTTTCAGTTGAACGATAAGGAGATGCTTTTTTTTTCTAAATTAGTACTTGGTTAATTTCAATTTTGTTTGTGCGTTTTTGTTTGAAAATAAAGAAGGTAGATTAGTAGAATTTTTGTGGAGAAAAATTTTAAAAACTTCATTAACTGATATTCCAAAAGGAAAAAAGCGGCAAATCACATCAACCTACCTACTTTGAGGGAAAGAACTCTAGCGGTCCATCAGTGTCGGAGTATTTCCCCGGTAGAAGACACCAATGAAGACAATGTATATATTATATCTATATTAATAAAATGGAAATTTCATAAGTGGACATCACTAAAAACTTTCGTTACAATGCATCAATTTCAACCAAATTTTCAACATTTATGTAAAACGAGATGGAGCAGGTTTTGCTTAACATCAAAATATATTTCCTAACATTAACATGCGTAACTTCGCTGTTATCGATTAAATACAAAAAAAAAATCAACAGAGTTAATTTTATTTATATATAAATACAAAATTAAATTTCAACAGAGTTAATTTTTTTACATACTAGCTAATAATCTCAATCTAAAAAATATTCAAAACAAGCAATTTTAAGATAACACCATATGTAAAACAGTCGGCCAAGAAAACAACAACGATATTACATCTTTCTCACATATTCACACACTATCTTGATTAATAATTAAAACTAATCTTTAACATTGTTTATTATACTTCAACTTTTATTTCTACATTTGTTTTTAAATACCCAATTGTTTTATCATGTTTCTAATTTCGCCTAACAAATATACAAATTTATAATGACCAACATATGCAAATTTTATCTTTGTTTTTATTTAACTTGATATCGTAAACATAACATCCATTGTAAGCATTTTTTCTGTTCACCTTCCGTGGTTTCTCTTTTCTCTGATAGTTTTTAGGTGTAGTATATTTTCTTATTATTAGACTACAAACATTCCCTCGAGAAAAACCTGGACGAAGCCGGGTACATCCGCTAGTATTATATATATTAGATAAAAAAGGCATATATTGGATTTAAACAATATTTATTTTGCCAATATTTCGGCTGGCCGAAATATTGGCAAAATAAATATTTTTTAAATCCAATATATGCCTTTTTTTATCTAATGAATTAAGTATGGATTGCTCTATTTTCAAAAATATTATATATATGTGTGTGCTAAAATTATTAAAAACTAGCGGACGTACCTGGCTTCGCCCGGGTTTTACCCGAGTAAAGGTTTGTTTAACGAATCTCTCCATAAAGTGAACATTTTTTCCCGGTCCCTTGAAAAATACTCGATAAGTTGAATAAAATCAATATTAATTGGTTCCCTCGGTAATTGGAAGTTAAAGGAATAGTATCTTGCCTTTGAATTGTATCATTATTCTTGTCTCAAATAAATTGCCGTGTCATCCTGAATTTTGTCTTTCCTAATTTTCTACATTACAAAATCATCGTATCATCATGATAATATTTAGAGCAGATTGTTGAATTATAACAGATAAATTAGAATATTTATCTTGATTATATCTAGGCGAAAAGTTATTTCAAAAATTTTATTTGCTAGAAACCTTCCCAGTACTATACTAAATAACTTCCCAAAGTTTCATGGCGATCCAATGAGTGGTTTGGTCAGGCATAAAGGACAAACAAACAGACACACATACATTCATTTTTATATATATAGATAGTTAGGTATCGACATTGAAAATTTAAAAAAGTATTACCTGACCGCTCACATGAACGTTTTAGATAGTAGAGCGCCATCTAATGGAACAAATATCAATTAACCGATGATTTTGTTTGTTCCATAATATTTGGGCAGCCCATTTTCTTTATAAATTAAGTAAAGCCAAACACATACGCGTTTGGTATGTTGTCCCTCGTCAGCGTGGTGCAGACTGTGCCTCAACGACTAAAAATTAGGTCCATTTATTCATTTCTTAGGAAGCCTTTAATTAATCGGGTAGTGTATATGTAATTCTGGGAGACCTAACCCCATCATGATGATTCTGCAGAAACCCTCATCAATGATTATATGAGTAATCATATCTCTCTATCAAGTAGAGAACTTAGGAAAGACAAATATCTCCATATGATATGGCAATTTATTTTGATCAAAGCATTTAAATGCTTTTCACATAAAAGAGCACACAGTCAGCAGAATAAATATGCTATGAGTAATCAAATATTAATAAAATATTACAAAACTTTCGAACGTGTTAGGTTTAATTGCTATTTTAAATTTAACTTTTAATGTCGCGGCTCTGCCACCATGTCTTATCTTTATATAGCTCTTAATTGGATCTCAGTCGCGCTCCCTTCGATACGTTGCAATGCATTTATTGTTGGGACCCGACAGCACGTTGGTGGGCCCGGTTGGCCAGGTTCTCTGGCAATTTCACTTTGAAAAAAAATCAAGTTACATGATTTATCTTTAGCCTAGGGATTAAATTTTAAATGCTTATAGATTTCACTTATTAAGCATATTTATATAACTCTCAACAAATGTACAACTGGCTAAATTCTGCGCTGGCTGACCTGAGCTTTACTTTTAAATATTTTAAATTTTATAAATCTGCGAATGTAATATTCGAAATAACTTAATGAATCTGGTGGCTTCTACTGAACAACTGGATGAATAAACAAATTAATTAACCCCTAAGACTTTATATTCCGACTTTAGACAACCCTCTACCCTTGATCCATCCATGTATAAAACTATAAAGATGCCTGAAAATATGTATAATACATTGTTGTATATTCCTGTTTGACTTGTATTAATATAAATTTCTGTCAATAATACTAATTATTGTTTTTTTAATAAAAGGAACGGCTTGTTTTCGATTCATTGCATATAAGTTTATGTTAAGCCCTTTCTTTCTTTCCCCTTATTTGATAAATTGTGAATAACATTGCGATTAAATTTACTATTACTGTTATTTCTATATACATCCTCTTTTACTCAGAGAATCTGTATAAAACATAAATGTCTTAATAAAGCTTTTTGTTGTTGCCTTTTTATATAAAGAGCCAATTAATGCAACACAGTGTCTACGACAATTATGTTGTCAACTTGCGAAAGCACTTTGGCAAAAGGCCATATCCAACTTTCTGAACCTCCCTCTAACGGCTTAGAGTAAAATTTCATCGCTTTCAAATGTTTAACCACGTAAAAAACTCTTTAATTTTCCTCACAAGTAGAAGTCTGAAGTCTTCAGATCAAGGCTGTAAGTAGGGTTAGGCATCAAAGTCCACCCAAACTCTATAATCTTTACCAAGGCCTTTGCCCTATTCTGATAAAATTTGATTTGGGTGCTTTCTTTTTAAGTAGAGCCCTTTTGTTCCGATGGCTCTTTTTAGTTTTCTAATGATTAACAATACCTTTCCTTGTTTGTCGATAGAAGAATTTGTTTTAAGGCATGAATATAAGCCCTTCTTGGTTCCAAAATACAGAGATCATGATTTATCGATACAAAGGGGTGGGGTCTTGGTTTTTTTCTTTACTGGTGATATTTATGAGTCCATTTAAATGATTACCGCTCTGAAGAATGATCATAATGATAAATCCAAGTCTCATCACATGTTATCATACCTTCAAACACTTGAGAATTTCCCTAGAAAATTATTCCATGATGTCTAAACAAATATCTTTCCGAATTTGCATCATTTTTCGTGTTATAAATTTTGGCACCCATTTTAAAAATAAATTTCGATATCCAAGATCATTAATAAGTTTAAGAATATTTCCTTTAGACTGAAAAGTTTTCCCATTATTTGATAAGTTGTCACTATAAAAGTTGGGCTACCTGGTCTTTCTTTATCACTAATAGCAAAATTACCAGTCTTGAAACCCTGAATCCATCTTTGTATAGTGCTTTTATCCAGTGGCTTTGTTTCCATACACAGACTTTAGCTTAGAATGAATTATAGTTGCTGAACTGTATGGACTTAAACAAGAGCTCCATCACCATCAGATGCTTGTGTTCACTTCAGGCTGTATATTTGAAAAAAAAAAAAATCTTAATTATGTTTTCAGATATGAAAAGATGAATACTGTTCATTTAATCAGAAAACAGTATTATTATGATGATATTAATTATTTGAATATTTTCTATAGGTCATTGTGCATTACTTTTTGACCGGCCCTTAATAATCAAAAACTGATATGTGCACGCGATATAAATATATTGTGGTTAATCAAAAACTGAGAGGCGAAGAAATAATGTTTTGATAAAATAATAAATGTTCTGTTGAATATTGGCTATAAATATCTCTCTCTGCTGAATATATTTTATAAAAATTAATTTTTAAAATAAATTTGAAAATATAAATAGTTTTAATATTTAAAACATTTAAATTCATGACATTCTTATTGGTTATAATATAATATTTTTTTTACATAGAGAAAGTGATATAATTCTTGTGTAGTATTTAATAAATGTTTCTCCTTTATGATATCAGTTCTATATAAATATTATTTTTACCTAAAACAAAATGTTTAATTGGTGCGTTTTCTTTATATCTTACATTTGAGATAGAGACTACTTTTCTAGGTTTATAAAAATAAAAGGAAATATATGCATTAACTTTCTTTCGATTACTCCTCATAAAATATAATTTTATAAAAATATATTTATTATAATTTATTTCATATAATTAATGCATATTTTTTGATTCAGAAATAATTATATTTATTTTACTACCTTTTGAATTTTAGAATCATTAATCACTCAATAAATTATTTTGACTAACTCTGTTGTATTTTTTTGTTTATTTTGTTGAAATTATTGTTGTTGTCTTATTTCAAATAATCAATTGTATGTGATTTCAATTATATATACCAAACAAATTTTATAGCATCATACAATTATACATTTATCAGGTAAATAATTAGAAAAATATCTATTATTTTAAAATATTTTCCTATTGAGTCCAAGAGTAATCATAATCTGATATAAAGTAATTATAAATGTTTTAATTATAACTGTTTAGGGATGTTTGAAAAGTGAAAAGATTTTATTATAAATTAATTATTTTTATGTTATTTTCAAATTAATTATATAGGATCTTTGTTATAATTTTCATGCCAAAAGAATGATGTATGTATACCATAGTTTGTGTATACTATAAATAATATTTTGAATTATAATGAAAGTTGATTTAAATAAATAAAGTATTTAAAAATAATATCACTCTTTAAGTATTAATGATTGATATCCTTTTTTGTGAAAAATGCTGTTTTTATGATCAAAATATGTTTTTACAAATTAAGAATAAAGTTTAAAGGTCATAAATTTTATTTTATAAGAATAAATTTTATATAATAAATTCAAAATTTATTTTTTTCAAAATTTTATTAGTAACATATAGGTAACCCAGGCTCTTGGAGCATATCCATAGATCACCAACTACCCGGGCTGTCCTACAGTTTAGGTCTTGGTGGCCTTAGTGAACCAGTTCACCAAGTGTTTCCAGGCCGGTTTGTTTCTTGGTAGATGTAACAAGGCAGTGTTATTGAATGAGAACAATTTATTAAATGTAGACATCTGTAATTGCAGTAATTTTTTAATATCTTTATTAACACAAGGTAATAAGACCAAATCCAAATAAATAGTGTGTGACGTTTCGGTAACAGTGTTGTTACCATCTTCAGACAAAAGTACTGTTTACCCAGAAAGTACTAGCCATTCAGTACTTTTGTCTGAAGATGGTAACAACGCTGTTACCAAAACATCACACACTATTTATTTATTTGAATTTGGTCTTATTACCTTGTGTTTATAATCTATAATCCAAATTGTACCTTATTAATACCTTGATTGTATATTTGTTTATTATTATTTACTGTAACATAATCTGAGCTCTAATTTTCTAAAATAATAATTCACAAATTATGTAAATAAAAAAATAATTTATAATTAAATTTACATATGGTGAGAAAGTCCTTTTAATGGACCATTGGTGATTGTATTGCTAGGTCTACTCGCAATACACAAAAATATCTCTAATTCTTTTTTTTTAATTATCCTGTGGGATGGTTGCGTGATGTGTTGGTGTGGCTTGTGGAAAGGCCGCTGATAAAATTATAATTAATTTATTTAAAGCCAGAAATATATAAAGAGAAAAGAAGTAACGGCCGTTGGGATCAAGCCTTCTTGTTTACTGTGCGAGTGGCCAGAGTCTTGGATGCTCGCGCATGTGTAGTCAGGTTGCCGAGGCCGTCACACTACTGCCTGTATATTTAGTGGAGCTTTGTCCCAGTTCGCGCTCGTTGAAGCAAAGTGTGGTCGCCACAATCCCATTGTATAATTATACAAGGTCATGGAGACTAAATTCATAGATCAAATTCACTACTTTGGTAGGGTTAGAACAAAGTCTTGAGGCTCCCATACATTTCAAGAGGTGGTCTGGTGAGGATCTTTGGTCCTGCAGATGGTGGGTTCTAATTCTCTTCTTTCTTATCTCCACTCAATCATATTAAGGTATCAAGCTTGTAAAGCCTGAGAACTTTTGATGGTGTCTGCCGGAGAAGAGTAGAGCTCATCAATGGATGAGTTCTAATTCTTCTTCTTCTCTTCTTCTTTCTTATCTCCACCCAATCATATTAGGGTGTCAAGCTTGTAAAGTTGACAACCATCATGATTGGGTGAAGTAGAATGCATCTGCCTAAATCAACCTAACCTAAACTTTTTTGTTTCCTATCCCCTTATGCAAATATTACATAAATTCAATAAGTCCATGCACCTCAAGCTGTTTGGTGATAAGCAGTGACCTCTCCCAAAGGTCCTGTTTAGTGAATCTAATGCAAGCCAAACTGTGTTCTGGAGCTGCAGGTGCCAAGCTACATTTTGGGCAAGAGGGGTAGTAACCTAAACTTATATATAAATAGGTTAGATAAGATTATTTAACAATGTTTTATAGCAATAGTATTTAAGCACAATTATAGCTACAAGAAAATAAGACCTAATCCAAGTAAATTAATAGTGTGGGACATTTCGGTAAAAGCGTTGTTACTGAAACGTCCACTATTTATTTGGATTAGGTCTTATTTTCTTGTAGCTATAATGGTATTTAAATATTAATTATTCAAAATTGATAAGGCACAATTTGGATTATAGATTATAAACTCAAGGTAATAAGACCAAATAAATAAATAGTGTGTGACGTTTCAGTAACAACGTTGTTACCATCTTCAGACAAAAATACTGAATTTTACAGTAGTACTAAACATTCAGTACTTTTGTCTGAAGATGGTAACAATGCTATTACTGAAACGTCACACACTATTTATTTATTTGGTGTTATTACCTTGGGAATTATTCAAAATTGTTGCAAAATTTGATTTTTTTTTTTAAATGGTCAAATTAACATTGGTTATTTGATAGGCTGTAGGGCCGGGACATGAAAACATGGTTGAATTATCTCAAGTGTCGAATTAGCGTTGGTTGAATGAAAGATACTGTATATCTGGTAGTGTCATATACGATACAGATGTCGGCCATTGTAAAATGTCATTTCACCTTTAAATACAATAACTCTCCATAATGATACGGTAAAATTTGGATTATAGATTAGAAACACCAAGACCAAATACAGATAAAAGTGTGTGAGGTTTCGGTAACAGCGTTGTTATCATTATCAGACAAAAGTACTATCAATCAGTACTTTTGTCTGAAGATGGTAACAATGCTGTTACAGAAATGTCGCATGCACACACTATTTATTTTGTTTTATTAACCTTGTGTTAACTTTCTATAATGTAACTTAAGAGGCTGTGTTCTAAAAGTTCCTATAACCAAATACAAGTTGATCAATGTTGTAATTTTTAGATGAATTGTCCTTCAAGACTGAAAATTCCCTTCTTATTCTTGTTCCAAAATCACTATACTAGGTACCGCACAAAAAGAGCAACCTAGTTTATGATATTTACAACAATGAATAATATGTGTGAAGGTTATTCACATATTAAAACAAAGGGTCCAACGCGGGATTCAATCCCAGTTCGTGACTGCTGGGAATCGAGGGTTTTACCCTCACAACAGGGTTTTTCTCCTAGATGTCTAACTGTCAGTTCTGACTGAAGAATTCCATCTGCATTACTTTGGTTTTAGATGGACCAAACCTGTCTTACTACAGTAGAACAACCCCCATGAACACCTGCTAGAGCACACCTCTCTCTACAAAGTACTTTATAATACATTATAATGCAGCTTATGATTGTAAACGACATTTGAAATTATCCCGCATGTGTTTCTTTTGAATGAAAAACCAAAATTTATTTAAAGGAGAAATAACGATTATTTCTAACCTTAGGGATGAAGAATGAAAGGATGAATTGTAAAGAGTAATGATAAACGGAAAAAATAAAAGTGTCCAGGGATGGGAAACGAACCCACAATGTTCCGCTTACCGGGCAGTACTGTATTTATTATCAAAATTATCATTTTGGCTATTCAGTAACTCATCAGTAAGAGGACAACTCTTCCTAAAGGACATTTTGTCTCAGCAACTAGGTGTTTACAGAGAGGTAGTTCTACTGTAGCATCTCTGGGTATATATGATATAGGGTCTACATTGTTTAAACCACCACAATATAGTACACCTATCCCCCGATTTACACGGTACTTGTTTTACACGTTTTCGCTTTTACACGGTTTTCCAAATAAGTTTTTTTTTTGTTTTTATCGCACTATACTAAATGCTACTGTGATTGAACACATGCGCTGTGTACACATCTCACGAGGAATCCCGAGCTTATGTGCTGACTTGTTGCACATGCACACTGTGTCTGTATTTCTTCGCATAAAAATTTCGCGAAAATTTTTAATTTTTGATTTACACGTTTTTCTCAGGAACGTATCTACCGTGTAAATCGGGGGATAGGTGTATTATGGGAATGAGACAGCATGTCATGGAAATGTCGGGAATTTTAATAAATCATTGGTTGATGTGTTTTTCCCAAGCCAATTTCTAACCAACAATTGAGCTTAATTTTGTATTAGTGATATTTACTATTATTATTGTTAACACAAGATAATAAGACCAAATCCAAATAAATAGTGTGGGATGTTTCGGTAACAGCGGTGTAACCATCTTAAGACAAAAGTACTGAAAATGTTATGAAAGCATTCAGTACTTTTGTTGCACACTATTTATTTATTTGAATTTGTTCTTATTACCTTGTGTTTATAATCTATAATCCAAATTGTACCTTAGTGTTGTTGTTGTGTGGTTTTTCAGGTGCGGCCGCACATTAAAAAGAAGATACAAAATGCTTTATCTAGAGGATTTCCTAGAAAGTGAGTCTTTTTTAATATATATATTTCTCATTTTTATTTTAATACAGTAGAACCTCCCTTTAGCGGACACTTCTCTACAAAGGACAGTTTTCATTTGCAAAATTACCATTTTTACTATTTAGCAACTCTCCAGTAAGAAGAAACCTCTCCTTTAAAGTACGCTTTAACTCTGCAATTAGGTGTCCTCTACAGGGAGGTTCTACTGTAATATAAAAAACTGAAATTTATATTTGTTAAATGCTATGTAAAAAATATATATTCAATATGCTGAAATTGAAATAATTACAAAAAGGTCTGTTAAATTATTAATTTCATGCGATAACAGTTAATAACTTCTTTAATTCAACACATCAAAGGATTAGAATTTTCTCTGTTGAATTAAAGCTGGTTGAAGAAATGGTGGATGTCTTGTCCAACTGGTTAAAGTGGCTGTGGTTGGGATTAAGGAAAATGGATGAAGTAAGTACAAGGTAATAAGACCTAATCCAAATAATTTATTAGTGTGTGACATCATTGTCACCATCATCAGACAAAAGAATAAAATCTTCTTTCTTGTATATACACTATACACATATACACTAATAAATTATTTGGATTGGGTCTTATTTTCATGTATATCATCTATAATCCAAATTGTGATTTATCAAGGATGAAGTAAGTGTTGAATTATACAGTAGAACAATCTCCCTGTAAAGGAAAACACCTAATTGCAGAGCCAAAGTGTCCTTTGGGGAGAAGTGTCCTGTTACTGGAGAGTCGCTAAATTGTAAAAATGGTAATTTTGCTAAATCAAAACTGTCCTTTGTTTAGAGAGAGGTGTTCTCACAAGGTAATAAGACCAAATCTAAATAAATAAATAGTGTGTGACATTTTGGTAACAGCGTTGTTACCATCTTCAGACAAAAGTACTGAAGTCATTCAGTACTTAGGTCATTCAGTAGTTTTGTCTGAAGATGGTAACAACGCTGTTACCAAAACGTCACACACAATTTATTTATTTGGATTTGGTCTTATTACCTTGTGTTTATAATCTATAATCCAAATTGTGCCTTATCAGAGTGGTGTTCTCTAGTGTGAGTGTCCTCTTTCTTGGAGGTTCTACTGTACTTGGTTGAAATAAAAAGGTTATTCTGTCTATTTATACACTGCAAACTGCATAGGATAGTTTTGAAGTGAGTTTTCTTCTATAACATTAGCATGACAGTAGCGTGGCTGAGTGGTCTAAGGCGCTGGTTTTAGGTACCAGTCTCAATGAAGTTTGGGTTCGAATCCCACCGCCGCCTCTTTTTCTTTAAACAATGTTTATAGGGGGGGCCTTGTAGAAGAGATGGAGCAATGAAAGCTAACCTACACGTTAGGTTGGATAATAGATAAGTGTAGTGCAGAAATTTTACTTTTATAATTCAATATCCTGAGGTGTTTTTATGATGGGAAATACACTCATGGACAAAACTTGAGGGAGTGGAAAGTCTTTGATGTTACCAATTGTCTATTTTTTTGAAGAAGTCAAAGGCAATTTTTTTCATGCTTGGTTATCTCGTGTGTCTTCAATAAAGGTTATTGTAATATCTTTCATAGTTATTGTCTGAATCCTGATATACATGCTAAAAGGTACAACTTCTTTATGTTTTGTCCATGAGTGTATTTATATTGATTGCTTGAGTCTTCCACATGCCACCTTGTCCTAAATGGATATTGGTGTTTCAATCCATGCAACTGTGTTCCACCATGTCAAGGAGTTCTTGTCTTGCCTTGTTCAAATCCATGGTATATCATCTTACCATTATTTCCTGGACCGTCCTATTTCATACATCCTCTCAAATCTGCTCCCAGTAGGTTGGGATACAGAAATGGCTGGCCAATCCCGAGAGATTTGCCCAAATCCCAAACACTGCCACTGATTGGCTTTAAAAGTGTGAGAGAAGCAAAAAAACCTGATTGGGTCACAATTTTCAACTCTTTTAAGTTCAGGTCCAAGTTTTGTATTTGCCTAAAAATCTCTTTAGGTCTCCTGAAATAATATTTTTGGACAATCTGGCCCGAGTAGGAATATGGCATGCCTTGGGAAGATGTAGTGAACTGGTTTCTCATTGTCTTCTTCTTGGCTTGCCTTCCTTTTGTGAGACCATATTTTACACTAGAACAACCTCCATGAGAGGACACTTCTGCTAAAGGACACTCTCTTTACAAAGGACAGTATTAATCTCCAAAATTACCATTTTTACCATTTAGTAGCCCACTCTGGTAAGAGGACATATCTCCCTAAAAGTCACTTTAGCTCTGCAACTAGTTTTTTTTTTCTTTTATAGACACTGTTTAGGTAGGTTTAGAGTAGGTTCTACTGTACCATTTTATTCCATTGTAGGATCTTTTTAGAAAAAATTGGCCATAACACTCCATTCTTTACAGAAAGGTAACAAGGCCATACTAAGTTCTGGCTACACTTGTAAGTGTAAAAGTTGAACTGCGCTCTCTATCTAGATGTGTGGATATGTGGTTCACTTACAGTAAAAGCAGTCACCAACTACTACCCATCATAATTATCATGGCCTGTACCACATGTACTAATGATGAAAAAAAAAAGCATAGTTTTTGGTATACAGGTATTACCCAAGGAATGTGACATACCAGTGCTATGTCAGAGGACTTTTAATTCTCCTTAATCAAAGTAGGATGACCTGACATGCCAGTAAACCCTTCAGCAAAAAACAAACACTCTAAAACTATCCTTGTGGTGGTCTTCTCTTGTCCATTTCTGATTTTGTTGCTCCATGGAAAGGAGAGGGGTGCCATTGCCCCGTTAGTCAGCCACATTTCAGAGTTCCCTGTTCACGGTTACCGTAGTGGCTCGGGGCTTACGACACCGTACCTACAGGGCAGTCCCATAAACTCTTCTTGTATAAAAAAAATCATTTGCTGGTTGTTGGGAGTAGTTGAAGATATCAGTTTTGCTCTTCATTATAAAATGGGTTCCATTGCCACATTAGTCACCTTGGAAATAGACCAGAATTTGATTGAATATTCCAAGGGTTCAGAGTGGTCTGTAGGGAGATGTCATCAGACTTCTCTCCCCCTCCTTCCCCAGATTTTGGGAGTTTGTTTTAAAAAATAAATAACTACACACAGACTTAAGATACTTCACATTTCCCCACATTCCTGCTACTCCCAGTCACCTTCCTTAGTGAACCTTCTAAATGAAGATGACAACACAGTGTGAGTCCTTCCCCCAAACATGGAGAAATGAAGTAACTCAGGAATGATTGTATCTATGTTATCTTTTTTAAGATAAATCTTCCTGATATGTCCAAGAGGTAGTTTCACATTGGATGTTGATTATACAGTTAAACCTGTCTATAGCGCCCCCTCTTGGGACTCACCAAAATAGGTGCTATAGAGAGGGGGTGCTATAGAAAGGTCACTTTTAATGTAAATCGCAACGTACTATGTATTTAAAATCGGGCCCTATAGAGAGGAAGGCACTATTTAGAGGGGGTGCTATAGACAGGTTTAACTGTATAAGTTTTTTGTACTCGACAAAAGTAGTCACTCTTGGAAACTGTCACTTGTTACCATTTTTTACTCCGCTCTATCTAATTTTTTTTTATCTAGCCTAACTTTTTGTATTTGAAATTACACTAGCTTTGTTTACCATTGGTGGTTTTGTTTCTTCTACATTTAACTCTGTGGGAAATAATAGATATGTGATGAACTTCTTTATTAATTTTATAAAGCTAATTTGAAAAAAAAAAAAGATTTGAACTATTTTGAATACCCCTTTATTTTGCCACTCTTTGCTTACCCTAATCAAATTTGAATCTCTTAAAACAACATTGTAAATAGATTTTGAGCTTTCTTGTAATTTAAAGATTCTTTTTTAACCCCTTACTTATTCCCACATGTATATATATTTAATTTAAAAAAGGCATATATTGGATCAAAATATCATTTATTTTACTTATATTTCAGTTGGCTGAACGCCAACCTTTTTTCAAGGTAACATATTAATGTGTGTCAACACACAACAAACTCAGCGCCACATAAAGTTGTTGTTTTTTGTTGAAACATATTAATATGAAAAATTGTACAAAATGAATTTGTACTTGGATCAGGTAGAGATAAATTAAGAAAAAAGTAATTTCGTGATCGTGCAACTGAAAGTTGCTGATGGCTTGCGCCATCTATCGGAATAAATATCAATGGAATAATTAAAAATCAACGATTAGTTGATATTTATTCCAATAGATGGCGCAAGCCATCAGCAACTTTTAAGTTGCACGATCAGGAAATTACTTTTTTCTTAATACATTAATATTGTACCTTGAAAAAGGTTAGCATTCAACCAACTGAAATATTGGTAAAATAAAATTATATTTTGATCCAATATATGCCTTTTTAATTAAAGATTTATTTATTGGATTGCTCTATTTTCAAAATGTATTTATATATGTAAATATGTGATTTAGTTTTATTTTGTTTATTATAAAAGGACTTTTATATATGTTCTCATGTGTACATATAACATTATACCAAAGTTGTTATGCCTTATTTAATCCAGAAGGTAACAAGATCAACAGAAAAAAAATTGTCTTTCAATAAAATAATCCCTTGTCAATATTAGGATGAAAACATGAGGCTTCCAAGGATATTTTATGAAAAAGGGTATCTCCTTATCATGCAAATGAAAGTTGCTGATGGCTTGTGCCATCTATCGGAATAAATATCAACTATTCTCATTGATTTTTAATTATTCCAGAATTAAGGAGATGCCTTTTTCATAATTTATGCACCTTATCCCAGTACAATATCACATTTGTACTATTTTTTTCACATTGTGTCGCGGTCTCATGCAATTCTGGCTTTAACTACTCATTTCATGATTTTTTGGGATGCCTGAATGACCAGTTTTTGGTCGTTGAGGTACAGCTTGCACCACACTGATGAGGGCCAACAGCCCGAAATGTGTCTGTGGTTAGCTTTTCTTGATTAATCAAGAATGGGTATTTGGCCAATTCTGGAATAATTAAAAATCAGCGAGAATAGTTGATATTTATTCCGATAGATGGTGAAAGCCATCAGCAACTTTCGGTTGCATGATAAAGAGATGCCTTTTTTCATAATTATGCACCTTATCCCAGTATAATGTCACATTTGTACTGTTTTTTACATTCCAGGGATATGTTTCTTTTTATCATTTTTTAAAATTTTAATTCATATCTCTCGGACATGATAATCCTTCTACAGGAGAAAAAACAGTGACCTTTCTGCAATTTATTGTTAGGTGACCTTTGGCCTAGCATTCTTCCAAATTTTTTTCTAGAGATTTTATATCCCTATATATATAAAAGTCAGTGTATGTATGTATGTATGTTTGTCGGCTATACACGCCCACAAAACGTAACTAATCTGACTGAAATTTTAACAGTATATAGAGTAGAATCTGGAAAAACTTATAGTGAAAATTTCAGGCCTCTATCCAGAATATTTGTTGACTTATTTGCAAATTTGCGTTGCAAATTAGCCCTTTCACTCGCAAGCAGTGCCTCTAGCTGGGCAGATGGAAGGTAATACCAGCTGACCTAATGTACATGTAAAGTTTGGAGCTGGACGTTTCACAAGAGTGACATCCACGGCACCAATTTATAATTTTAACCAATAGTATTTGAAAATCAAAATAATAGAATTTTCAAATTTTGTTGTGAAAATTTACATTTTTATATTTTACAAAAATACAAACTTTGGAGTGGGATGTTTCAC
This sequence comes from Cordylochernes scorpioides, assembly GCA_030710605.1. Classification (NCBI taxonomy): domain Eukaryota; kingdom Metazoa; phylum Arthropoda; class Arachnida; order Pseudoscorpiones; family Chernetidae; genus Cordylochernes; species Cordylochernes scorpioides. The sequence goes on from CP092880.1 coordinate 55,609,674, forward strand.
AAGAGTGACATTCATGGTGGCAATTTATAATTGTAACGAATAGTATTTGAATAAAAACATTTAATCGGGTAAAACCCGGGCGTTGCCCCCCAGGTCATTCGGCTAGTATAACATAAAGTTATGGGAGGAGAATATTCATGAACTGATCAAGGCCAAAGCCTGAAACCATGGTATACATGTTATTAGCTTTTTGTCTCAATTTGCTAAAACTTTATCATTACTAGTAAAGTTTTTTACTAGGGTGATGCATGGTGCCATCTTTCTGATGTATATTTAAAGGAAGACGTGCCTCTCTTTTGATGCCTATATGCAGCCAACTATACATATACACCAATACCTCGCTTTGTGTCGTTTCATTTTGTGTTTTTTTCGAAGTTGCGTCGCTGCTTAATTTTTACTGATTTTCACTGTGCATCATTAGATTTTTGAAGTTGCGTTGTTTTGGATTCGTGTCCTTAATTAAAAAAAATTTTTTTTTCCTAAAATATGGCAACACCTTTGTTTTTGATTGCGCCTTCACATATTTTCACTTTGCGTCGTTTCAATTTGCGTCGTGTTTTTTTGGAACATAACCCCGACGCAAAGCATGGTATGGGTGTATATATGTGATATTCTCTGGCACATGTGGTCAATTTTCCATGTAGATCTGAAAGAATGTGATAACCAAGATGGTGTTAATTAAAGGTCCTGGGAATGGAATGGGAAAGGTAGAGAGAACTCACCATTGGATGAGCAGAGGTCAGGTCCAGGCTTGTGACCATTTTGGAGCTGTATCAAGGAGAGCAGCATGGTTCTAGAACACTGCCATTATTTGTTGAGAATGGACAAATTTTATATTCATAGTCAGGTGTGGTGGATGGTCATTGTCCTGGACATAACACAGTTTAATGATGATTTACTCTTCTTCTTCTTTCTTATCTCCACTCAATCATATTAGGGTATCAAGTTGTGACCCTTGATGGTGTCTGTTTGACAACCATCATGACTGGGTGAAGTAGAATGCGTTTGCCTTTGTCATTAGTCTAGAAGCACTACTCAGTGGCAGGCCGACTTAGCTCCAAAAGAAATGGCCGCCTCTGACATGAGGAATAGACGCCATGTGCAGCTGCTCCTAACATGGAGTACAAACACTGCTCATCCTGTGTCCCTGGATTAGGAGCCCTTACAGGGTACTATCAGCTGGGTCAGCTGAACCCAGGTTTTTTAGCAAGCTTCTTACTGCTCTCCTTCCTTCTTTTTCATCAGGGCTTGGGACCAGCAAAGGCGAAGTTATGATTTATTTAAATCTTTTTGTGATTCAGAGGTAAAATGATACATATGGTGTACAGACCTATTTAACAGAGCCATCTATAAAGAACTGCCTAGATAATTCATTGCACAGCCTTTGTTAATTATTTTTTTTTGAGTAATTTGAGAGGATATATCATGATATACTTCCATGAGAAGACACTCTCACTAAAGGACAGTTTTCATTGTCACTAAAAGACACCTCTCTACAAAGGACAGTTTTCATTGTTACTAAAAGACACCTCTCTACAAAGGACAGTTTTCATTGTCACTAAAAACACCTCTCTACAAAGGATAGTTTTCATTGTCACTAAAAGACACCTTTCTACAAAGACAGTTTGCTATCACATTTTGCTATTAGGACAGTACTATTCAGCAACTCTCCAGTAAGAGGACACCTCTCTCTCTAAAGGACACTATGGCTCTACAACTAGGTGTTGTCAGAGAGGTATTTCAACTGTATCCAATATATTAAAGACCTTCATCACTAGGGAACCAAGACTTCTAGTTGTTCTAACCACAAACAATTGGGACTTGAAACTTGGCACTTTAGGATGTTATAATTGAGTCGCAGAGTTATATAAAAGGGGCTGTTATAAGGAGATTCTACCTTATAAACCCAAGATAATAAGACCAAATAAATACAGCATTTGTTACCAAAATGTCACCCACTATTTCATTGGATTTGGTCTTGTTGTTTCTAATCCAAATTGTACCTTAATCATTCTACCTCATAGTTGTTGCCAAACCTTCTTCCAACTTTGTAAATTGTAAGTTTATTGTAGTTAGAGTTCTCTCAGTCAGATAATACAGTAGTAGCATCATGACAGCTTATCCAAATCATCACTGGTACAAACCATTGAAACAATTAGAAGAACTTCAAAAACTCAATAGAAATCAACAAACAGCTTTAGCAAGACTAAGAAGTGGCCATATAAAAACCTTAAAATTTCAAAATGGACAAAAAAAAACCTTCAATAACTGCTTGAAATGCAATCGTGAGGAAGCTTCTCCGGAACATATCATGCTCAGAACTGACAATAGAGGACTTATTTTCCAGGCCTATAACTATCATCACAAAATTGGAGAGGAGTTTTTTTTTTTGCTTATCCCTAGTACACATGGTACAGGCCATGATAATCATGGTGGGTAGAAGGCGACTGCTTTTACTGTAATTGGTGCACCACATGTCTACACATGTGAAAAGCAGTTCGACTTTGCACTTACAAATGTGCCAGAGCCCTGTTTGGTTACTTGCATTCGCTGGTGGGGTTGGACTTTTGCAAGAATCAGGGGCCATTGGAGCATTTTTTTTTTTTGAATCAGGAAAAAGTGCCCAATGCGGGAATCGAACCTGGGTCGTAGCGGTTGTAAACCAACGGTTTAGACCATCCTTCCACCGACCCATCCCGAGTGGACTTCAGGAATTTGTTTAACCATGGAGATAAGCACCATCACCACTTATTTTTCTTAATGATCTTGTTACCTACCTTTTGGTATTTCTAAATCTCTGTCTCACTATATATATATTTATAGATATACCTTCACAAAACTGTTATATTTTGTGTCCCTCTCTCTCCTTACAGTATTCCTCCATTATCTGTCTAAAAGTTCTCCATTGTGGTTGTTTTAGATCTGGAACTGTGAGAGAATCTCATCTCTAAAACTTCTTGTTTTAAAAAAAAACTGACTTTTTTTTTTTATTATTATTTTCCTACATTATAGAAACTTTTGAGAGCTATTATGAGTAAGTAGAAAGTATTTTATTTTTCCATTTATTTTATACTCTATATATATTATACTCCTCCCTCTTCCATTGTTGTTGTTTTTGTTGCTATTTAAATGAGCAAGCTCTATCAAAGTGTCTTAACTCTTTCTACCTAGGAGTTTTTTTATTGGTGTTCTATCATTAACAACGATAAGGCACAATTTGGATTATAGATTATAAACACAAGGTAATAAGACCAAATCCAAATAAATAAATAGTGTGTGATGTTTCGGTAACAGCATTGTTACCATCTTCAGACAAAAGTACTGAATGTGTAGTAGTGTAATACTAAAAAGTACTACAAGATGGTAACAACGCTGTTACCGAAACGTCACACACTATTTATTTATTTGGATTTGGTCTTATTACCTTGTGTTTATCATTAACAACATTTAATTTCATGACATTGGTCCCCGTCTCAAGCTTTACAAGCTTGATATCATAATATGATTGAGTGGAGATAAGAAAGAAGAAGACATGGGTCCCTCTCTCTCCCTCTCTGTTTGTCTGTCAGTTTGAAGATAATAGTAATGCTGATACTTATATGATGATAATTATCATCCCAAACCCCCGGATGAAAAAGGAAGAGGGGAAGCAGTTAACAAGCTTAAGTTATATGCGAGATGTTTTTTGGTAGAGGGGTTGTTACAGAAACATCACACATAATTAGGATTCTGAGTCTTTACTCTCCTCTTTGCGATGGTTCTAACAAATAAAATCTTGATCCCAAGTGCTCTTGTTGTAGCAAGATGTTAATCTATAATTACTCAGGTAGGGTTTTTCTTGTGAAGATTTTCTTTCTTTCTTCTTGGATTTTTCTATTAATAATTTTGACATTCGGACCCTCACTTTGTTCCCTCATTTTGTTTTAAAGACCTAAAAGCTTGCTCATTTGAATAGTTTATTTTTTATTTAGATAATAAGTAGCCTTTTGTAAGTTTATTTATTTTTCATAGCTTTGTGTGTTTGCCCCCCCCTCCAGTGTTTTAACAATTCAACTTTTCTAATAGATTTTATAAAATGGTCTCCAGAGTGTCCGCATCAATCAGATAGTGCTAGCTCTCATATAGAGTTTAGCCATTATGGAACAATTTGCAATGATGTACAGTAGCACCTCCATGACAGGGCATTCTTGCTAGAGGACACCTATCTACAAAGGATAGTTTTCATTACCAAAATGACCATTTTTTTGCTTTTTAGCAACTCTCCAGTAAGAGGATGCCCCACCCTACAGGTGTTGTCCTTTAGAGACGGGTAGTTCTCTACAGTACTGTCTACCTTTAGAACTCTATACAGATTCATGGGCTTCATCTTATTGTATAGCCGTCTCTATGAATACAGAGGTCCAGTCATTGTGGAATGCCATTTCATCCTGTTCTATAAGCAATTCTCATCAGAGCTTCTTAATTTCCAGACCATCATTCTATCAGACTTATAAAGCCAATCCTTCTCTGTTCTATTCATCCCATCTTACTTCAAACTGTGTATTTCTCCACCTTTGCCGATCCCAAGCCCGGATGAAAATGGAGAGGAGCAATAACAAGCTCGCTAAAAAACCTGGGCTCAGCTCCCGGCTGATAGTACTCTATAAGGGCTCTTAATCCAGGGATACAGGATGAGTTTGTACTCCATGTTAGGAGCGGCTGTACATGTCAGAGGCGGCCGTTTCATATTGGAGCTAAGTCTATGGCCTGCCACTGAGTAGTGCTCCCAGTCTTAATGACAAAAGCAGACACATTCTACTTCACCCAATCATTATGGATGTCAATTCTCATTTGATGAGCCCTTCTTGTTCCCAAAAGACACCATCTCAAGCTCTACAGGCATGATACTCTGATATGATTGAGCAAAGAAAGATTTCTCCAGTATAGGGTCAATAGATAATCATCCACTCAGTTACCTGTCCTACCTAGCTTCCATTATTAGCTCTGATTTATTTTATTATTACAATTATAAATTCAATTGCCCTCTATCGATTAAATTTGTAAGAATTGTTTTTTTTTTTTTGGCAATTTGTTTCTTACGAAAGATATGTTATAAAATGAGAGGGCTTGGCTTATCAGTAGTGAATCCATTCAGCAGGTTTCGCCAAGTTAATATGGAACAAATCAATCCTGTTTTACTCTTAGTATAAACACTTTTGTCTTACACCCAAAAAAAAAAAGTAATAATTGCTGATATAATAATGAAGGTTTTTTTCACATGTTTCGCCATTATGTTAAATCACTGGAGGACATCCAAATGGCTATTTTTTAAAATTTATTTGTAAACCTCTTTTTTTTTCCATATCTATGTAGTTTCACCATTACAATTTATATCTTCTTTATTTCTTGGGAGGTAGCCTGGGTTTTCAATTCCCAGCACTTGGGAACTTTTTCACTCTCCAGGAAACTCAGTTATAAATATCTCTATCTCTTTCTTCATTTCTTATCACACATAATGTGACACTTATTTTAAAAGATACAAAAGGCTACTTTTTTTTTTTTTACTTTATTATGTTCTTTTAATGTGATAAGGCATACAATTTGGATTATAGATTATAAACACAAGGTAATATGACCAAATCCAAATAAATAATTCCTCCAGTAGAACCTCCATGAGAGGACACTCACGCTAGAAGACACCTCTCTACAAAGGACAGTTTTCATTTGCAAAATTGCCATTTTTACTATTTAGCAACTCTCTGGTAAGAGGACACTTCTACCTAAACGACACTTGGGCTCTGCAATTAGGTGTCCTTTACAGGGGGGTTCTACTGTATTATAAAAAAAAAAAAAGATTTAAAACATGCTGTGATATATTTTATCATTCAGTACTTTTATCTGAAGATAGTAACAATGCTGTTATGTCACACACTATTTATTTAGATTTGGTCTTATTACCTTGTGTTCCTTCAATATGATTCACTATAAGAATCAATATTTACTTTAATTTAGAGTCTCTCTCTCTCTCTCTCTCTTTCAATCAATAAAATCTATAATCAAGCGTTAACCCTTTGCGGACTGGTTTTAGTGTTCTTACAAAATATCCCATTGAAATTTTAAAAAAAGATACAGTAGAACCTCTCTTTAGTGGACACCTCTCTATAAAGGACAGTTTTAATTTGCAAAATTACCATTTTTACTATTTAGCAACTCTCCTGTAAGAGGACACCTCTCTCTAAAGGACAGTTTGGCTCTGCAATTAGGTGTCCTTTACAGGGAGGTTCTATTGTATATATTATTATTGACAACTTTCAGCTTTGAAAATCCCATTAAGTCATTTATTTACTTAGTAATTTGTGAAATTGTGTGAAAGATTTTATGAAACAATGAGTTTCTTTTTATTTAAACACACAGATTTTTGTGGGAAAATTATTTTCTACAGGCATGTGTAATACAGAGTAAGAAATATTGACTATTTTTAGCTAGAGCTGTTTGCTTGTGTATGACTTGTAGTTTACATGTTTTGACTGTTTAAACTTGAAAGATATTTTTTTAAAAAGCATCCTTAAATATTGAATGGCTATTTTACATTTTTTAGGTTTTACCATAATAAGGAAAATGTTCATTTTATGGGAAATTAAAAAGAAACTCATTGATAAAAATCTTTCATTTTAAAAAGCCTTTTGCATTTTTACCTGATAAACAAAAGGTAATAAGTCCAAATCCAAATAAATAAATAGTGTGTGACATTTCAGTAACAGCGCTGGTACTGAAAGGTCACACACTATGTATTTATTTGGATTTAGACTTTTTACCTCATGTTTATAATCTATAATCCAAATTGTACCTTATCATTTACCAGCTATACTAGAATTATATTTGAGATTTGAAAACTCTTTGCAATACTCTTTCTTCTACCATAATGGCCCTCTATATATTTTTCCCTTTTTTTTTCTCCAGACAGTGAGCCGAGTAAGTTGGAAGCATCCGTTGGTGTGGTGGAGGAGGTTGATCCAGAAGAAGCCTCAATCCGGCAGATTGTCCACAACCTCAAGTCCCAGGGGATCTTCGATGAGTTCCGCCGGCAATGTCTGTCGGAGCTGACCACCCGGAGGTCCTACCACAACCTCCACCAGCGGGTCAACTCCTACACTTCACTCTACCTCTCTGCCCAGACCTGGTCCCCGGACCTGAACAGGAATGTCCTGCGCGACAGCCTCCGCACTCACATCAATGGGAACCCCATGATCATCAGTGGACTCCAGCATCTGGTAGATCAGATCATCGGACCCAACATCCAGAGTGTGATCCTGCCACGGATTGAGGAGGAGACCGTGATGCTGGAGCCGGAACACTACCATCTCCTGGCTGCTCCACCTCCACCCCCGCCTCTCCCCCAGCCCTCCATCCTCCACACTGAGGCCGGCCCTACAGACAAGGAGAACACACCACAGGAACCTGCCAATCTCATCCCGCCACCCAACAAGCCAGAGAACCAATCATCCATCCTCAAAGAAAACTCTGCAAGAGAGGGTGTTGAGAAACCCAGCAAGGAAGCCATAGTCAAGCCCAGTAAAGAAGAGGAGAAGCCAGCTGAAAAGGTGGAGAAACCCATTAAGGAATCTGTGAAGCCAGTCGAGGCACCCTCTAGATCCAAAGAGAATCAAAAACCCAGCTTGAAGGAACTTCCGAAGACTCCTTCTATCAGAGAAGCAGAAAAACATTCCTCTTCCAAGGAGAACCAGGCAAGTACCCCCCAACCTTCCACTCCATCAGATTCCAAGAAGATAACCACGGACCCCTTCAAGTCCAGCAAGAACTCCTCCAAGACTTCCTCCACCACTACAAAGAAGCATTCAGAGTCCAAGAAGCCCAAAGACACCACGACCACAACCTCCTCCTCCCACAAGGATGAGAGGCCAAAGAAACACAAGCTGGAAGACAAGACCCCCAAAGAAGGCCCACCCATCAAGAAGCACAAGCTAGATCCCTCAGCAGAACAGCTGGATAAGAAGAAGGATACCTCCCAGAAGCCAAAAGAAAGTGGCAGCAGCGTGGATTCCAAAAACCAAGAAGTGAAGCCCAAGATTAAAGATAAGTCTTCCTCCTCTCAAACCAGTTCCTCTAAGAACAAAAGCTCCTCTTCCAGCAAGCATTCTTCAGCCAAGGATCCTCCTACTAAGGAATCCATTAGCAAGAAGCCAAAGAGCAGCAAACCTAAGAAAGAAGGAGGAAGCGAGAAGATGCCAACCACCGCAGGAAACAAGGATGTTGAGCAGCTCTTTGTTTCCTCGGATGAAGAATCAGTCTCTACCCTACCTCCACGACCCACACTGCCACCATTTGACTGGAACTCCATCTGTGACCCAGATTCCTCTTCAGACGAGGAATTCCTGAGCATCTTTGAGGTGGGGAAATGGTCCGAACTAGCTCACCCTAGAAAACAGAAAGAATGAAAGAGCAACAAACCATCCCCCCCTCACAAAACAATCCCTATCACCAAAATTTTTTATCCCACATCATCATGATTACAAACACTGTGTGTTGTTATGTTGACTATACTATTGATTGTATAGACTACATGTAATATAATTCTTGTAATGTTTATTTCTCTCTCTCTCTCGGTGTATATAGCATTATTATGATTTTTCCTCTTCTTCTATTTATATGTAATGTGTTGTGTATGTACAGAACTATTAATAAATTATTAATGACTTAGCTCTCTCATCTTATGCTTTTCCATATCTCTGCATTTTTTTTAACCAATAAAAAATAATTTACTTTTTTTTTAGATTTGACTATTTTCATTTTAGAAAACTTTAACATACAAGTTTTTAGTTGTTATTACATGTTCTCATGGTACAGGCCATAGTAATTCATGATGGATAGTTGTCGACTACCTTTTCTTTAAAATGCCCCACATACGAGGTGTGTTCAAAAAATATCGCGACTTTTGTGTTTTTTCAAAAATTATATATTTATTCATGAATACCTATTTTGTCCCCTTCAAAGTAATCCCCATGAGATATTATACACTTGTGCCAACTGTTTTTCCAATCTTCGAAGCACTTCAAAAAATCATTTTTTAATATTTTTTTCAGCTCCTCCTTCGATGCCGTCTTTATCTCGTCAAGCCTAGCGTAACGTCATCCTTTCATGGGCCTCTTCAGTTTAGGGAACAAGAAAAAGTCACAGGGGGCCAGATCTGGGGAATACGGTGGCTGCGGCATCATTAGTGTGTTGTTTTTGGCCATAAAGTCGCGCACAAGCAACGATGTGTGAGCAGGGGCGTTATCGTGGTGCAAAAGCCAATTTTTGTTTTTCCACAAATCCGGGCGTTTCTGGCGGATTGCTTCGCGCAAATTGCGCGTAACTTGCAGGTAATATTCCTTATTGACCGTTCTACCCTGTGGCAAGAACTCATGATGCACCACGCCCCTGCAATCGAAGAAAAGTGTCAGCAAAACTTTCACATTCGACCGAACTTGGCGCGCTTTTTTCGGTCTTGGTTCGTGCGGCAGCTTCCATTGAGATGATTGAGCTTTGGTTTCTACGTCATAACCATAAACCCACGCTTCGTCACCAGTTATGACCCTCTGGAGCAAATTTGGGTCGTCGCGGACAGAGTCCAACATCTCATTAGCAATGTTCATGCGATGCTGTTTTTGGTCGCAATTGAGCAATTTTGGTACGAATTTCGCGGCGACCCGTCTCATGCCCAAATCATTGATAAAAATCGAATGGCACGAGCCAATCGATATGTTTAGGTCCTCAGCAACTTCTCTAACGGTGATTCGACGATTGGCCAATATCATTTTCTCCACTTCATTAATTTTTTCGTCTGTTGTTGAAGTGCTTGGGCGTCCGGCACGCTCTTCGTCGTTCACATCTTCTCGGCCTTCTGAGAACATTTTGTACCACCGATAAACGTTGCTTCGGTCCAAGGTAGCTTCTCCGTATGCCACAGTCAACATTCGGAATGCATCCGCGCACTTAATTAATTTCATTTTTTTTAATAGGTAAAAATCGAAGACGATCCAAAACACCTGCAAGCAAAGCAGCTGTCAACAATTAAGTGAACATTCAAAATGGCCGAGCTTGTCGGCATAAGTGAGAGACATGAGTACCAACATAAAGCCACAAAAAGATCGAAATATACGTAACCCGCGAAAATTCAAAATTCGCGATACTTTTTGAACACACCTCGTATAGTAAATACAAGACAATAAATGGGTGAAAAGTGATAGGGTACATTTTTGAGGATTATAAAGTGACAGCTTGTTATAACAGCCTTTTATTTTTATAACATTTAAACTTGGTTATAACAAGTCCCCTAGTTTTAAGTTTCAATTGATATTGAAGTTGTTAGAATGAGGTTTGAATGCTATTTATGGTAGGGTGTGTGTACTGTAAGTAAGCGTACTTGTGTTACACATTTAGAAGGATGTAGGAATTTTAATGTCTAAGATGTCGTCAGAATGCAAGATTCAGATTAATAACAGCATTGACTCTTTGGTTTAATGTTATAGTTCTCATCTTTCAGTATGGGGATCTCTTTTAATATCTTCTGGAGGGAGATATGCATATCTTTACATACACTATATCTGCAAATATGCATGGATATGCACACACACCAGACCACATACATTACACACATTTCATGCTGCATACACATTTACATATGCACATACACAAACAAAAATACACACCACACAGACACAAACATATATACCAAAACATACATCACAAACATACACCATACCATATACAGTCGAACCTCCTTAATTCAACACCCCAAGGGATCAAAGCTTTCAGTTGAATTAAAGGAAGCGTTGAATTAAAGTTTGTCAGATGATTAGCTACTCATCTAACTCACTAATGTATTCTTTTTAGATTAATTATATAGCATTTTAAGAGTGAATTCGTCACTTTTAAAAATGATTTCAGCACTCATAAAAATATATTCGCCACTTTTTAAAATGAATTCGTCACTTTTTAAAATACAATATCATAAAGATTAATCAAATACATTTTACATTAAGTCCAAAACACTAATATAGGAGCAAATAACCTTGAAATAAATTAGAAACAGACTTTATTGGATAAAATGGTGTTCTTGTGTGGCCAGGAAGCAATTTTTGCAAATACAAGTAAACCATCCTTCCCTTTCTACTGATTGCATCAGTGATAACCTCGCCTAACGTGATGTCATGTCGAGTAAGCAGAGACCTTACCAATGTTTTAATATTGTCAAATGAAAATTCAATTGGATTTAGCATATATGAATATGGTGTCAAAAACTTCACGCTGCTTCTTAGCAGACAAACAGATGTTTCTGCGGATGTGTGCGCTCTTGTATTATCCATATAGAAACATTAAATCCATATCACGTGGCTACAATTTCATCAAGCTCACGTAAAAATTCAATGAAAAGAGTGGCCTAGGTAGCACTCTTTTAACGGTGACAAACTCATTTTTAAAAGTGATGAATTTATTTTAAAAAGTGATGGATTCACTCTTAAAATACTTTAATATTAATTAAAACCATTTGTACTTTTTTATTTCATGATTAACTTTCAGTGTCAAGGACAGAATGGCATTAATACATATTTTTTAAACATGATTATATACTGTACATAACATATAAATACAATTTTAATCTAATTGAATGGTAGGTTTAAAAAGTAAATAAATATGGAAAATAAAAACAAAATTATTTTAAATAATATAAAAAAAAAAAAAAATCCTGAAGATCTTTTAAAAAGAAGTCCTTTATGGATGTCTCTCTGTTTTTCCCACTGAAATCCTATTTCGGGTGCCACATTCCAGCTGATCTATTTTCAAAAGATATGTCTTCCCTCCTCTGTAATGTCTTTTAAATAACAACAAGTTTTGAGTAAGTCTATTTCTTCTATATATTTTGTTTTTCCACATAATATAATTTAACTCTAAAATTATTTAAATAAAAAAAAAAAGGTAAAGAAATGGTATCCAAGGATTGTTCCATTGTTGTAGTTGAGATTTGACTGGTGTCAGAGATGGATGTTCTTAGGCGTGTTTTTCCTAGGCTGTGCCTAGCTTGTTTCACTGTTGTAGTTCTGTTAGGTTGCTTCTTGGTAGTGTACCCTCTTTTATGTTTACCTGTAGCATTTTTTAAAGCTGTTGTGTCCGTAGTATCTTTGGTTTGGCCTTGTGCCATTTTTTATTTCAGATACTCGGATTATATTGGGTATCCACGTTTTATTTACAAGATTGTTTTATTTTGCTTTGTCAGGCTAAGGGACCTTTGAGGGCTTAAAGCTATAGGGAAGCATTGGCATTTCTTTATCAAAATTCTTTTTCCATTGGCATTTTCATTTCAAAATTTTTTTATCAGGTCCCTAAGCCCGGCAATACAGAACGAGACAATCGTGTAATATAAAACGTGGCATATTCCAATATAATTCAGAGTAGCTGGAATAGAGAGTGGTACAGGATCTGACCCTAGGTGCTACTAATACAGCAGAGTTAACTAATGTTGCAGTGAGCATAATTGTTGGGTACACTACCATTAAGTAACTTGGCAGAACTACAGCCTTGAAATGAGTTAGACATGGTCTAGAAAAACCGTCTTTGGGCATTCCATCTCTTTCACTGGTCCGTCTCGACACAGTCCGGATGGTCCCCTCCCTGATGCCAGGCTCTCATCCTTGGGTCCCTTGAAGTCCTCTGATCAACTGAAGTCCTGCCTGCTGGAAACCTTCGAATCTCCTGCAGAGAATCCCAGGAGGAATTGTTCTAATGATGGAGAATATCAATTTTCTCATTACCATTTGCTGTGATCAACAAGTCTCTTGGAATAAAAGTTCATCCCTTGATATCAGTGATCCTCCAGTTGAAGACTTCTTACATCCAGTCTGTTGACGTCCTCAAGATACCTCTTGGATTTAAAATGGAATTTCTTGAATCAACACTCAACTATCTGAGCCCCAAATCATCTTTCTATTGTCATAAGAAAATAGCAACCCCTGCTCCTCTCTCTTATCCTGGCATCCTTCTCCCAAGAAGTGATTCAATGGGACCAACAACCTGAGATACTCTCCCTTCATCCTCTTCAATATCTTCCCAATATACCTGGCCTCCTACAAGCTGGCTTCAAAGGGACCAATATACTGGAAATTGCTGATTCTCCCTTCATGCTCTTCAATATCATTCCACTCTACCTGGCATCTTTCTCCTATGAAGTGCTCCAAAGGGACCAACCTGAGACATGGCCGTCCTCTTCAATACCATCTCCAATAATGTACCTGGCCTCCCACAAGCTCGACCAACAACCACTGGAAATCTTCTCTACCTTCCCTCTCTTGACTGATCATTTGTATGGCAGAGGAAGAATAAAATCAATTATTGTAATAAGAGTTTTCTATAAAATTCCAGTAGAAGTCCTATAGTCACCTAGAGTAGGTTGTATGGCAACAAGTGGTGATATAACAGTAAAAGAAGGGAGAGTTTAATGGCCATCCCCAGGACTTTACTTATGGACTTATCTGTGGTAGAAGCTCCAACAATCCCATATACAAGAATACACCACAACACACACACACAAACAACAATACATACACATTTTTAATTGGTTAGAAAGATTGACTATACAGTGTTTTGATATGTTTGAGGATTTGTTTTTTGTTGCCAATTTTTTTTTTTTGTTTAATTTTTTAGATTGAATAAAGTGGAGAGCTGTAGCTTTGTTTTGACATTTGTGTCTAAATATTGATTTAATCCTTCAATTAATTCATTATTTAAAATTGTTTTCAATTTTGGAGTTAAATTTTTCTAAATTATGGATTGCTCTATTTTCAAACCATACACAAACATGTGCATCAAAACATACATCACACACACAAACATACACCATACCATGTATAAACAAGAATACACCACCACACATCACCATACACTCTAAAATATACACCATATACACACCAAAATATACATTACACCCATGAATATATACCATACACACACAAACATATATCACAACTAGGGCCTCCAATCCCGGGATCTCGTTTCCCGGGATTCTGCTCGAAAAATCCCGGGATTACTGGTTTGTGCATGAAAACCAGCGCAAAAATATATTTTCTTATCTAGCATTTTGGTAATCAAACAGATGATGAGATAGCACACTTTTGACGTTTTGTTTATACAGCTGCATTTCGGGTCTTTTTTTATCTGAGAGATTTGAAATTATTTTCATGCACTAATAACGAAGGGTTATTCTGCAAGATCTTTCCAAAATGGCAGCCTCTAGAATGAGAGTATGCAGCAGTATACATGGAGTTTTTGTTGACATGCAAATAGTGGCTTCTTAGATAGTAGCGGCATCCCTTTATTTTTGTGGCGGACCTGCGTGTAACATGGACCCGCCACTAACCTCTTATCTGGGCTCCAAATTGTTTTATATATATTTTTAAATCTATGTTTATACTCTCCATCCTGTACTCTGTATGCATGGGTCATCATGAACGCACTGCTCTGCTGTTCATTTTGTGAAACCCTCGCTAGCTTTTTTGTCATTTTTTAAATTTAAATTAAATTTATTTAATGTCATTTCATTAAATGCTTCGTCACTATCAAGCATCAGCCTAAAGTAGTTTTCAACTTATACGAACATAAAACAAAGTCTCTAAAACAATATTATCGGACCTTGTTATTTCTCAATAGAAAACGCGTCGGACATTTTGGTAAGCTTATCACTTCTTGATTGTGATGGCGAAGTTTATTCCTTTTAAATAAGAAGGAATCTGATGCTATTACCTACGAGATGGATCTGGCCAAAATGCACAGTGTATAGCGTGCAAAAGGATTTTGAAATGCGTCGGTGGGTCAACAAAAGGGCTGCATGTACACCAGAAGGCGGTCCACGGAATCAAAACTTCGAAGAGAAAAGTTAAAGACGAAGTTGATAGTGTACCATAGTTGACCATTGCCAGTATGTTTTATTTTGGATTGTTTCACTCATGCAGCCTTAATTGAATTGTATCATAATCGTGAAGCTCCTTTTGATTTCCCTACTTAGCATACTCAAAACTTGCAGATATTTCTTACTATTACTTTTCTTACATATATGCTAATATGTTTATTTTTCTTGTATATATGCTAATTTTCCTAGTTTTTGATACGTATATAAGATGCACATTTATTTAGGTATGATGTCCTGTAGAAGGGTTATTGGCCCGAAAGCTCGTCCTTATTAAAACCTATAAGAAACGCATCCTCGTTCGCTTTAAATCTATTACTTGATACACAGACCCCTGCAAAAAAGACCCCAAGATATCAATTCTCGAACATTTTTCGTCTGTTTCCATCGATCGATCGACTGATGCTGTGCTAGCTAGAATGATAGCTCTCGATGGATTGCCATTCTCCGTTTTTGCCACATCTAAGAATCTACGCAAGTGCCTCAATGCTCTTGGACATGAAATTCCTCTCTCCGCAGAGACCATTAAGATTAAAGTGTGTCGTTATGCGGACACATTTCGTGAAAGGTCGTTCGAGAGCTTCAGATGGACAAAGAAAAGGGGCAAATTTTCAGCCTTACGCTGGATGAATGGACGTCAATCAGAAGCAAGCGTTACCTGAACATTAATATTCATAGCCATACCAAGGTGTGGAATCTTGGCTTGACTCGAATATCTGGAGTATTTTCCTCTGAACAATGCAAATATGTCATTGGTGCTAAGCTCTTGGAGTTTGAAATCGACTTCGAAACTGATATTGTCTGTGTTACAACTGATGGGTGCGCAATGATGGGTGCGTAATCGTAATTACAAGGTAATGTATTACTTTGAATGGATTACTGCCCAACACTGTGTTAAGAGATGTGGTCTAAGAGTTCCAAGTACAGTAATTTTTTCCAGATGTGTGTACAGTAATTGACAGATAATTTCAAACTGTAGCCCAAAAGCAATGATTTAGTTCATAAGCAGGCGCAAAATATATGGCTTTCAGGTTGTTTTCATTGAATTAAGTGCCACGTCATTGGCACTATATATATAAAAAAATTAAAAATATAACGAACGAAACGATGTACCTCTTGGCGTAGAAAAACGAAAATGTTTTTCAATCCCGGGATATCCCGGGATTGAGAAAAAAGCAATCCCGAATCCCGGGATTGAAAATATGTACCGGGATTGGAGGCCCTAATCACAATACACACATTTACATGCATACGCAAACATACATTTCACACACAAAAATCTTTCTCTCATGGCCAATCAGAATAGGATAACTCAAGGCATTGCAGAAATAAGGAAAATCAGGGTGCTTAACACTTTCCATTTGACAGATCACACAATGTTGATCATTTTTCAATCAGACATGTCGGGGGAAAATGGTATTGGCACCCATCACTAGCTACAATTCAATATTTTGAAAACAATATGACAAATTATCTGTGGTATTCTCAGAGAAAAATGGTTGGAAGTGTACTCTTCTTATTCTACTTTTTTCTCAGTTTCAAATATATACTCATGGACAAACTTAAGGAAGTTGTACCTTATAAACACAAGGTAATAAGACCAAATCCAAATAAATAAATAGTGTGTGACGTTTCGGTAACAACGCTGTTACCGAAACGTCACACACTATTTATTTATTTGGATTTGGTCTTATTACCTTGTGTTTATAATCTACAATCCAAATTGTGCCTCATCGAAGTTGTACCTTTTAGCATATACAGCACATACATACATGTATATCAGGATTCAGACAATAACTCTGAAATATATTACAGTGACCTTTATTGATGACACACGAGATAACCAAATTGAAATAAGCCAGTTGTACAGGATGGTGCAACATATACCTGTATATGTGTGGAAATGAGGAAAAGTCAGGTGTTGATATTTAAAAAAGGACATATCCTGACTGCTTACATGAGCTGTTTAGATGGCAGAGCACCATCTAGTGGAACAAAAATCAACAATGATAAAGCACAATTTGGATTATAGATTATAATACAAGAAAATAAGACCTAATATTTTTTTTTAGAGATTATGGGGATTATTATGGGGACTATTAGGGATTAGGTCTTATTTTCTTGTATAAAAATCAACTATATGTTGATTTAGGTTGTTACATACTATTTCATCAATCCATTTTCTTGATAAATCAAGAAAAACCAACCATGCTCATGTTTTAGGCTGTTGGCCCTTGTTTGTGAAGTGCATACTGTACCTTTTTCAACATTTTTAGTGTATTTATGCAAAATTGGCTTTAACTACCCATTTCTTGATTGTTCAGGAAGCCTCTAAGGACTAAAATTTTGGTCATAGAAATACAGCCTGCATTACGCTGACGAGGGCCAACAACCCAAAATGCATACAGTTAAACCTGTCTATAACACCCCCTCTTGAGACTCACCAAAATAGGGTGCTATAGACAGGTCACTTTTAATGTAAAATGTTTACATATCAATGTTTAAAACGGGCGATAGAGAGAGGAAGGCGCTATTTAGAGGGGGCGCTATAGACAGGTTTAACTGTATTTGGTTGGCTTTTCATGATATATCAAGAAAATGAGGTCGGTCAAATATTATGGAACAACTTGAATCAATGTTTAGGTGATTTTTGTTCCACTAGATGGCACTCTAAATGTTCAGGTAAGCTGTCAAGATATCCACATTTAGTATATATACATAAAAGCAAAGGTCGCCTCTCTAGTTGAAATAAACATCAAAACTAGATGCCATCTAATGACTGTCGCTGCAAACTAGCGGCCTCTGGTCGGTGACAAACCACAACACCATCTTTGGTAAACTGTGAAGTGTCTACCTAGAGACCAAGATTTCGGGCTAATAGCCCTTGTCAGACTTTATTCCATGAGATCTAAAAGAGATTTTGACAGGAGAGACAAACTTTGTTTTTATAGATCAATTTCCTTCCAGCAAAATTTCCAATCAATATGTACAGGATTTTACAAATAGAGAAAGTTGGAGGAGCACTATTCCTACCTACCAGGTCTCCAGAAAGAGTTGTTAAAATTGTCTACTTTATTTACCCCATTATGAAAAAACAATAAAAAAAAAAAAAAAAAAAGATAAGTGGGTCAGGAAATGCCTTTTTTATTTTTTATCCCATTATATACAGTTAAACCTGTCTATAACGCCCCTCTCTATAGCACCTTCCTCTCTATAGCGCCCGATTATAAATACGTCGTACGATGCGATTTACATTAAAAGTGACCTGTCTATAGCACCCTATTTTGGTGAATCCCAAGAGGGGGCACTATAGACAGGTTTAACTGTCTATATTTTTTGCTTATCCCTAGTACACATGGTACAGGCTATGATAATCATGGTGGGTAGAGGTAGACGACTTATTTTACTGTAAGTGCACCATATGTCTACACATGTGAAAAGCAGTTTGACTTTGCACTTATCCCATTATATAAACAGGCCAAGTTGTACTGACATAGGGCCTTCAAAGACTAAATTGTGGTAATGTTGATTTTATGTGAAGTTAAACCATTTCAAGGTTATTACTCTTCCCATGGCATAAAAAAAAACATTAAAGAAATAAAAATATCAAGAAAAAATGTTTCTTTTTATACACAAAACAAACTTTATACTGTCTTTACTGCTATGAAAAATAGGGGTAGGACTTGTGGTTCATCAGTGGTAAACCCTTCCAGCGGTTGGAAGGCTGCTTCATTAGAGCTCTAATACTGTATTGGATGATTCTACTAAATACATATATGTAACTATGAAGGATGGAATCTTAGTTGTGGTATTTAAGCGAACTATGAACATAAGCTTTTAGGATAGTTGAATTACATATAAATATGATATTCCTTAAATATACTTATAGATGATTCTTTATTTCCTTATGCTCAATTTATGTATAAATAGTCTTGCCTTTATCGTTTGCGGAAGAGCATTTCTCAATGAAAATGTATCTTCTTCTTTCTTATCTCCACTCATATTAGGGTATCAAGCTTGTAAAGCTTGAGACTTGGCGGGGTGAAGTAGAATGCGTCTGCCTTTGTCATTAAGAATGAAAGTACTACTCATTGGCAGGCCGACTTAGCTCCAAAAGAAATGGCCGCCTTTGACATGAGGAACAGACACCATGTGCAGCCGCTCCTAACATGGAGTACAAACACTGCTCATCCTGTATCCCTGGATTAAGAGCCGTTACAGGGTACTATCAGCCAGGCCAGCTGAGCCGAGGTTTTTTAGTGAGCTCGTTACTGCTCCCCCCCCTCCTTTTTCATCCGGGCTTGAGACCGGCAAAGGCGGAGTTATGAAAATGTATGAAAATGCTCAATGTGTATGTAATTCTATTGTCCTAAGAGCTTATGTTCATAGTTTACTTGAATACCATAGCTAAAGATTCCATCTTACATTGTCACATTTATAAGCAGAATTGTTCAATACAGTATTAGAGATCTAAAAAGAGTGGTCTAGTCAATTTAATTGATGAAACTTCTGGGAGGTTCGCCACTGATGAGCCAAGGCCTCCCAATATATTTCATTGCAGTAGGACATTAGAAAGTTTGTTTCATTTGGAAAAGAAACTTTTGTGTTTGATATTTCTTAAATATACGAGGTGTGTTCAAAAAGTATCGCGACTTTTGTGTTTTTTAAAAAATTATTTATTTATTCATGAATACCTATTTTGTCCCCTTCAAAGTAATCCCTATGAGATATTATACACTTGTGCCAACAGTTTTTCCAATCTTCGAAGCACTTCAAAAAATCATTTTTTAAAATCTTTTTCAGCTCCTCCTTCGATGCCGTCTTTATCTCGTCAAGGGTAGTGTAACGTCGTCCTTTCATGGGCCTCTTCAGTTTAGGGAACAAGAAAAAGTCACAGGGGGCCAGATCTGGGGAATACGGTGGCTGCGCGGCATCATTAGTGTGTTGTTTTTGGCCAAAAAGTCCCGCACAAGCAACGATGTGTGAGCAGGGGCGTTATCGTGGTGCAAAAGCCAATTTTTGTTTTTCCACAAATCCGGGCGTTTCTGGCGGATTGCTTCGCGCAAATTGCGCATAACTTGCAGGTAATATTCCTTATTGACCGTTCTACCCTGTGGCAAGAACTCATGATGCACCACGCCCCTGCAATCGAAGAAAACTGTCAGCAAAACTTTCACATTCGACCGAACTTGGCGCGCTTTTTTCGGTCTTGGTTCGTGCTGCAGCTTCCATTGAGATGATTGAGCTTTGGTTCCACGTCATTTCCATAAACCCACGCTTCGTCACCAGTTATGACCCTCTGGAGCAAATTTGGGTCGTCGCGGACAGAGTCCAACATCTCATTAGCAATGTTCATGCGATGCTGTTTTTGGTCGCAATTGAGCAATTTTGGTACGAATTTCGCGGCGACCCGTCTCATGCCCAAATCATTGATAAAAATCGAATGGCACAAGCCAATCGATATGTTTAGGTCCTCAGCAACTTCTCTAACGGTGATTCGACGATTGGCCAATATCATTTTCTCCACTTCATTAATTTTTTCGTCTGTTGTTGAAGTGCTCGGGCGTCCGGCACGCTCTTCGTCGTTCACATTTTCTCTGCCTTCTGAGAACATTTTGTACCACCGATAAACGTTGCTTCGGTCCAAGGTAGCTTCTCCATATGCCACAGTCAACATTCGGAATGCATCCGCGCACTTAATTTCGTTTTTCACACAAAATTTGATACAGGTTCTTCGATCCATTTTTTTAATAGGTAAAAATCGAAGACGATCCAAAACACCTGCAAGCAAAGCAGCTGTCAACAATTAAGTGAACATTCAAAATGGCCGAGCTTGTCGGCATAAGTGAGAGACATGAGTACCAACATAAAGCCACAAAAAGATCGAAATTCGAATATACGTAACCCGCGAAAATTCAAAATTCGCGATACTTTTTGAACACACCTCGTACGTGTGTGGTGCATTATATATTGTCTTATAATTAAAAGATTCATTACAGTAGAACGTCCATTAGAGGATACTCTAGTTAGAGGACAGAAATTTCTATACAAAGAGCAGTTTCATCTCTAAAATTACCATTTCACAAAATAGCAAATCTCCAGTAAGCCAACACCTCTCTCTGTAAAGGACACTTTGGCTCTCTGCAACTAGGTGTTTTCCTTTACAAAGAGGTAGTTCTACTGTAGTGTGAAATTCTAATAGCAACCCATCTGATGAGCAACCACTTTAGTAAGACCAAAAGTTTCCTGACAATCCAACCTCCAATGAAGGACCACCTCCAGGAGTGACCAGAGGTGGCCATGTTGTTTTGGGCAGCCTTTTGTAGCGAAGGTTTCAGGGTAGTTCAATATCTGAGTGAGTAAGAATGGTACAAGTTGGATTAAACGGATGATAACTAAAAAGCGAAAAAACTACGCTGCATACCTCGCAAGGAACTTCCACTGTAACAGAGTCAATCCCTCCAGGATCCCTTCGGTAACTTCTATTGTTGTTGGTGTTTCTTATCCCCTTGTGTAGAGATTACACAAATTCCATGAGTTCACGCTCCTCGAGCTGTTTTATGATGAGCAGCGCCCTCTCCCAAAGGTCCTGTTTAGTGCATCTAATGCAAGCCAAAATGTGTTCTGGAGCTGTAGGTGCTAAGTTGCATTTTTGGCATTTAACAAAAATTTGATGTTTTTCATGTCAAGTTGTGAGAGAAACAGATATTACTGGAACTAGCTTTCTCCTGATAAATGTGAGAATATATGATACAGTTGAGAATAACCTCCATGGGAGGAAACTCCCCACTTGAGGACATCTCTCTGTAAAGGACACTATGGCTCTGTAACTAGGTGTTGTCCTGTACAGAGAGGTAGCTCTACTGTATATACATACACAGGGGTCCAGTATCTGACCATGTGTGAGTGTAGTGATTGAGCACCTGCCTCAGGAACTCCGGGACAGGTTCACAGAGATCCGGGAGATGGATCTACAAGTACAGAGTAAGTTTTCTCTCCACTACATGAATATCTACCTACCTACCTACCTGTATGAACACTGTACCTCAATATAAAATATGCTTGAGAAATGCAGAACAACCTACATCATGAGAAGACACTCCTACTAGAGGACACCTCTCTACATAGAATAGTTTCCCTTGCCAAAATCACCATTTTTTGCTAATTAGAAACTCTCCAGTAGGAGGACACTTTGACTCTGCAACTATATGTTGTCCTTTTTACAGAGAGGTAAACACAAGGTAATAAGACCAAATAAATAGTGTGTGACGTTTCGGTAACAACATTCCGAAATGTCACACACTATTTATTTATTTGGATTTGGTTTTATTACCTTGTGTTTATAATATATAATCCAAATTGTGCCTTATCATTACAGAGAGGTAGTTCTGTTGTTGTTGTTTCTTATCCCCTTGTGTAGAGATTACACATATTCCATGAGTTCATGCTCCTCGAGCTGTTTTATGATGAGCAGCGGCCTCTCCCAAAGGTTCTGTTTATTGCATCTAATGCAAGCCAAAATGTGTTCTGGAGCTGCAGGTATCAAACTACATTTTGGACAAGTGGGGTAGATTTTGTTATTATTTTCTATTTTCAATGGCTTGAGATGGCCTGTTCTAAATCTTGTTAGTGTTTTTTGATGCTGTCTATTTCTGATGTTCAGAGCTCCTCCTGAGTCCACTGTACCAACTGTGCTTAGGTGGGATCCTCCATTTCTTGTTTATTTTTGTTTTGGCTACTGTTTCTATTTCTTTAAAAGTAAGTTTATTTTTCTGTGACAATGACAATGAAAACACACTTTATTGACCATTCAGTCAATGATCACACTCAAAGAGTCAATGGGAAAGATTTACAATTATTTACAATTATCCTGACTCTTGTCAGGAGTCAACAGGGGGTGTCCTCAGGGAGGGTCTGGAACATAGGAAGGCAAGGCGGCCCTGAACTCAGATAGTCCCCTGTGGCAAGGGTTCTTTTGTGCCTTTTTTAGCTAGCACATCAGCAGCTTCATTATCTTCAATTCCAACATGTGAGGGTATCCAGTTCTTCTATAGTAATAACAATGAGTCTGTCATTACAATATTTCTACTGCCATATTTGCCTATATACAACCTTGTTTGAAGTAAGAATCTATAGACCAATATTTTGGTGACCTCCCCACTGTCACCATTTTAAACTATTTTACACTTTATAAAAGAAATAAATAAACAAATAAAAGCCTGAATGTTTATTTCAACACATAAAACAAACTTCTACTGTCCTTACTGTGATGAAAAAATATTTGAAGGGCTTGGCTTATCAGTGGTGAACCCTCCCAGCGGTTTCACCAATTTAATCTACCAGACCACTTCTTAGAGCTCTAATACTGTATTGGATCATTCTGCTTTTATATGCTACACTGAAAGATGGATTCTTAGAAAAGGTATTCAAGCCAACTATGGACATAAGCTTTAAGAACAGTAGAATTACAATAAATATTCTTTGCTGGATATCCCAACTTTATTGTAGTGTAATCTTTCCTCAAGAGATTTAATAACATCTACCCATGATAATACTCTAGTGGACTTTCTTCATGAAAATTTCTCCACTATTTTAAATGGAAAATCTCTTAGTGATGAAAAATGGAAATTTTACTTTTATTTCTAGCGTGGGCTCTTCGGTCGTTGACGAAATAGTGCAGACTGTTTCTCTCCCCCTTGACACATTGTAAATAACATTGCTGATTATTGTAACTATTGTATATACCCTCTTCTACTTGGAGAAGCTGTATAAGACCAAAGGGTCATAACAGGGACTTTTGTTGTTGTTGTTATTCTTGCATGTACCCTACATTTCTGTGCATGGAGAATCCGTATAAGACTAAAATGTCTTAATAAAGCTTTTTGTTGTTGTTGTAATAAAGATTCTTCCCTACTTTTACACTTTGACAAAATCTATAAGGAATCTAGGGTTTCTTTTTAAATAGAAATCAAACCCTAGATTCCTTATTTTGTCAAAGCAGAATTACTTTAAATATTTTCATTGAACAATGCTCTTCCCGCAAGCAATAGGAACAAAGCCAGTACTTTAGAATGGTCACACAGTGGGTCATCTAAACGACAGCCAGTCAAATCTTACCACATATGGTTGACGAGTGTTATATCCATGTACCATTATGTACTTTGGTATCACATTATAGGAAAGATGTCTTAGGTTACTTCACATAACAA
Source organism: Cordylochernes scorpioides (assembly GCA_030710605.1). Taxonomy (NCBI): domain Eukaryota; kingdom Metazoa; phylum Arthropoda; class Arachnida; order Pseudoscorpiones; family Chernetidae; genus Cordylochernes; species Cordylochernes scorpioides. Next base: position 55,633,818 of record CP092880.1, read on the forward strand.
ACACAGAGGTTAAAAATAATAAAAAAGGCACATCCTGACCAGGAGCACATGTGCTTTTCAGAAGGCAGAGCGCCATCTGGTGGAACAGAAATAAACTAAACATTGATTTAGCCTGTTCCCTGATATTTGGCCAACTCAATTTCTCAAGCCAACTCAAAAAAAGCCATCCTCGAATGTGTTTCGCACTGTTGGCGCTCGTCAGCGTGGAGTAGGCTGTACCACTATGACCAAAAATATCAGGGAACAGGCTAAATCAATGTTTAGTTGATTTCTGTTCCACCAGATGGCGCTCTGCCTTCTGAAAAGCACATGTGCTCCTGGTCAGGATATGCCTACTTTATTATTTTTAACATCAACACCTGACCTTTTTATTTTTTTCTATCATTTTTTAAACACAGAAGTATATCACAAATAGCTACAAGGTGTAATAAGACCTAATCTAAATAAATAAATAGTGTGTGATGTTTTGATAACAATGTTGTTACCATCATTAGACAAAAGAATAATTTTTGGTAACAGCTGTTACCGAAATGTCACACACTATTAATTTATTTGGATTAGGTCTTATTTTCTTGTAGCTATAATCTATAATCCAAATTGTGCTTTATCATATTTTACAAATAAATAAAAAAAGGCATATACTGGCTGCTCACACGAGCATTTTAGATGGCAGAGCGCCATCTAGTGGAACAAAAATCAACTAAATGTTGATTTGGGGTTTTCCATTATATATAGCAACACATTTTCTTAATAGATCAATAAAAGCCAACCTTGTACAGGTTTCAGACTTATTGGTCCTCTCAGATATATGTGAATTGACACCAAAAATGTGGTTATGTTCCAGATGCTCAAGAGACTGCAGATGAAGACGCCAAACAACTCTTCCTCAATGTCAAGAAGATGAAACCAGAGCAGAGGGAAGCAGAATACCAAAGAATCATCCAGGTTCTTTCATTCTTCTATCCTCTTTTCTGGAGATATGTTGGTTTAAGATGCCTGTATTTAGTTTCTTCTGTTTCCTTTATTTTCCTCTTTAAAAATCCTGAGTTCAACTGACCCGGTTGATGGACCTCAGCAATGGTCCCACTCCAGGGATATGGAGGAGCTGTGTCTTTGCTCATGTTAGAGTCAGCAAGCAAAGGCTTCCATGTTAGGAATGGCCTCAAATTATAGGCAAAGTCAGACTTTCACCAAAGTGTGCCTGGATCATGGTGCCATGATCAATGAGAGCTGCACCCCTATACTCATTCCATGAGATCATGAACTCATGGAATTCATGTAATCTTTACGCAAGGGGATAAGAAACAACAACAGTTTCCTCGGGTAAGATAGCACATTTGTTGTCGAAGAATGCTACAAGCAATGTTACAAGTTTTCAATTTGAACATTTGAGCTTTTATCTGTTTTGGTTCATTCCATGCATTTGGTTTTGGGGTCGTACCCATACACCCATATCTTGTCTACTTTTATCACTTTATCTTACCAATTCCAATTGTTTTCAACTATATGGAGCCTATTTTGACTGATCTCCAAATATGTCTCCTTTTGCTCTGAGGCTAACACACGAGGCACAAACGTGCTTGCAGATCTTTTGAGACCCAGATCTTTGTGAATGATTTCTTGATATGTTGGTAGTTTCTAAAAGCTCTCTGATTGTTATTTGACAATTTTCATGATCAAAACTTTTATCATTCAACATTTTCAGCGGTGTGGGCAGTCCGTGGTCTCCTGCACTTCGGCTCATCAACTACTGATGTCACATCTTCTTAAACTATTCAAGCCATCATTCTTTTAATAGGCTCTTCTCCAAATGATTTTTGAATCTTTATCAATCTTTACCCAATTTGAAACAAAATTTCAAACATACCCGTTGTTCGATTAAAAATTCCTTTGTGGCTAAAGCTAGGCTTGTTTTAAATAGAAATTTCTCGGGCAATAAAAATAGCACGTGGCTAATTCTCTGGGTAGTTCAATGATTTAATATTTTATTAAAACAGTCAATTTTATTTAAACTCGTTCAGTTTTTTTTATAAGTGAGCCCGTGAACTTAATGATCATATCTTGTATATCCATATATAGGTAAAAGAGACTGTAGAACGAAATTTGACAATTATACCGCAAATGTTTCTTTTGAACGAAAAATCGAAATTTATTTTAAGTAGAAATAACGACTATTTCTAACCTTAGGGATGAAGTACGAAAGGATGAATTGTGAAGAGTAATGATGAATGGAAAAATAAAGTGTCCAGGGATGGGAATCGAACCCACAGTGTTCCTCTTACCGGGCAGATGCCATGTCCACTAGGTTACCCTGGATATATTTTTCCATTCGTAAATATTATATAAAGTAATTTATAATACAATATAATGCAGCTTATGATTGTAGAACGAAATTTGACACTTAGACCGCAAATGTTTCTTTTGAATGAAAAATTGAAATTTATTTTAAGGAGAAATAACGATTATTTCTAACCTTAGGGATGGATGAAGACTGTTAGACTGAAAGAGACTGTTACAATGTTTGTGCTGTGTAACACATACTGAAGCCTTTTTTAAAACAAAATATCTTCTTCTTTCTTATCTCCACACTGAGTGAAGTAGAATGTGTCTGTCTTTTTCATTAAGACTGGGAGCACTACTCAGTGGCAGGCCGACTTAGCTCCAAAATAAATGGCCGCTCTGACATGAGGAACAGATGCCATGTGCAGCCACTCCTAACATGGAGTACAAACGCTGCTCATCCTGTATCCCTGGATTAGGAGCCCTTACAGGGTACTATCAGCCGGGCCAGCTGAGCCCAGGTTTTTTTAGTGAGCTTATTACTGCTCCCCTCCTCTTCTTTCCCATACTGAGTTTGTTGTTGTGGTGATGGCGCAGTCGTATTACAAGGCCCTGGAGGATGCAGATGAGAAGGTTCAAGTGGCCACCCAGATGTCAGATCTGGTAAGTCACAGTTGTGTATTCCATTCCATACTGTGATAACTGACTCTGTGGAATTACCACAGGTGAACCGGTATGAGCGGAGGTTGGAGCAGGAAATACAGAAATTCAAAATGGAGCTGGAGGCTGACAACCCTGGAATCACTGAAATTTTAGAAAGGCGTAAGTTTTTTTTTTGTTTAAATAAAAAATTTGTATCTGTAACATGCTTGGTAATTATTTATCTAAAATATTTGATTATTCTTTGATTTTTTTTCCATAGTTAGGCAGTCAGCAACACTGTATTTTCTTTATTTCTCTAATTTTGCATATGTTTTGTTTATATATTATGGTTAACCTTGTTGTAATTAAATTAAATATTAAAACACAAAGTATTGTGACTATCCCTTATTTCTAAATAAGAAACATTACAGAATGGTTGCAAGGTTTTCCCACTATGTACAAAGTGTCAACCTGCAACCCCAAAACACGTTATTGACTGTATTGACTCATCCATTGATGAGCTCTACTCTTTCCCAGCAGACACCATCAAAAGTTTCAAGCTTTACAAGCTTGATACCTTAATATGATTGAGTGGAGATAAGAAAGAAGAAGAAGAAATGTTACAGTAATTCATATTGTTGCGAAAAAAAAATTAAATAGGCTTCCAAATTACTTTAAATATTTATTTAATTAGTTATACGAGAGATTTTAAATATAAAATAAGAGTTACTATGTACATGAGCCAAATCGATCCAGCAGTTAGAACAAGAGGGAGAACTGAGTTTTCTACCTTCCACGTGGCGCCACTGTTTTCCCCGACCGGTCCGTCCAGTCCAGATAAGAGGAAATACTCTGTCCTCCTATCAATATTGAAGAAAAAACTGAGCTGGGAACAACAAAATCAAATAAGTATTCTCTATCCAGTATAACATACTCCATAAGAGGACACTCATGTTAGAGGATACACCTCTCTACAACAGACAGTTTTCATTACCAAAATCACCTTTTTTTACTATGAGGCAACTCTCCAGTAAAAGGATCCCTCTCTATAAAGGATATTTGTCAACTTGGTGTTGTCCTTATAGTGTTACACTAAAACATTGTGTATAAAATCTCTCCTTTTTTTTTTTAACTTATCCTTAGTACACGTGGTACAGGCCATGATAATCATGGTGGGTAGAAGTAGGCGAATTCTTTTACTGTAACTGCACCACATGTCTATACATTTGAAAAGCAGTTTGACTTTTGCACTTACAAATGTGCCAGAGCCAAGTTTGGTTACTTGCACTCGATGGTGGGGTTGGACTTTTGTAAGAATCGGGGGCCATTGGAGCATAATCTCTCCTGTGAAGACATTGTGTTAAAGGTCTGTGACCAAGGAAGATGTTGTGTGTTGTCAGGATCCCTGGAGCTGGACAATCCTCCGCCCACCCACAACAACGTCAGACAGGAAAGTAAGTCTACCCTCCCCCCCCCCCTCACACCAATTTCAGAGACATCCTTCAGAATAAACTTCTTGCCATTGCCGGTCCAATAGCCAGGATGACAAAGGAGAAACAGTAACAACCTCACTTAAAAACCCTGGGTTCAGATGGCCCGGCTGATAGCACAGTAGAAGCTTCCTTTAGTGGACACCTCTCTACAAAGGACAGTTTTCATTTGCAAAATTACCATTTTTACTATTTAGCAATTCTCCGGTAAGAGGACACCTCTCTACAAAGGACAGTTTTCATTTGCAAAATTACCATTTTTACTATTTAGCAACTCTCCGGTAAGAAGATACTTCTCCCTAAAGGACACTTTGGCTCTGCAATTAGGTGTCCTTTACAAGGAGGTAGTTCTACTGTATATGTTCACAAGGAAGATGAACACAGAGGTGAGGTTGACTGAATGGTTGCGTGGTGCTGCGCAGAGAGGAAGTACCACCATCACCAGCACAACCAGTCGCAACAACAACAGCAGCAACAAGCCGCACAGGTCCAGCAGCAAGTGGCTGCAAACATTCCAACAAGTGGCGCAACAGTACAGGGGGTAGTTCTGGGACCAAGCAAGGTGGGAGACTCCGGATCTTCTAGCTCTAGCAGCAGTTCCGCCAGCTCAGAGAAGCTGCCATGTCTCAATTACCGCGGCCTGGCAGCTTGTAGCAATCCAATTGCAGCGGCGGCTTCACAAGCTATCGCAGCTACACAGCAGGTAGCTACTCTGATATCCCTTGTGCCACAAGTTTGTATGTTTCACATCCTCTCTGCAAGCCTTTAGGGGGTCGGTGGAAGGCTGGTTAAACCATTTGGTTTTCGGCCACTACGACCCGGGTTCGATTCCCTCATTGGACACTTTTTCTGAAAAAAAAAAAAAAAAGAAATGCTCCAATGGCCCCCGATTCTTGCAAAAGTCCAACTCCACCAGCAAGTGCAAGTAACCAAACGGGGCTCTGGCACATTTGTAAGTGCAAAGTGCAGTAAACTGCTTTTCACATGTGTAGACATGTGGTGCGCTTACAGTAAAAGCAGTCGCTAACTACCCACCATGATTATCATGGCCTGTATCACATGTACTAGGGATAAGCAAAAAAAAAAACATCCTCTCTGCAAAATTTCCACCTAAAAAAAAAAGAAATAGTTTATGAAATTGCCAATTTTTTTATTCACCTCTCATGCTGACTGTATTTAGATAGATGCTGTAGAGCAATGTGATTTGGCCACTTTAGTTTTTCCTTAAAAATTGAAAGCTTGGGTTGAAAAAATCCCCGGCCTCTCTGTACATGGAGTATAAACTTGTGGAAACAGAGGATGGTGTGCAGCAACAACAGGGCCGCAGGACGGCCAGTCTCAAGGCCAGCTACGAGGCCGTCAACTCAGCGCTGGGCCGTGAGTTTACTCTGGGTGCACGGGACATCGGAGCTCTCTCCGCTGCCGTGGTGGTACCTGCTGCCCAGGAGACCAACAAAAACAACAAGTCCAAGAAGTAAGTCTCTATTTGTCAGAACTCTTGTGTTTTTAATACAAAGCAATAACGCACCGTCTTTGGGAGACCTTGTTATAGACCCTTAGTATTTTTATAAAATTACTTACCCACTCGTGTTTATATTCAGAAATCTGATATTTTCATTCCTATGTACAATTCCTTGAGCGATGATTATTTGCATATATAGGGGGGGGGGAAGCATTAAAACATGAATGTTTCTTTTCACAAATAAATCAAACTTCTACTGTCCTTACTGCGATGAAAAAATATTGGGTGGGCTTGGCTCATCAGTGGTGAACCCTTCCAGCGGTTTTACCAATTTAATCCACCAGACCGTTTCTTTAGAGCTCTAATACTGTATTGGATCATTCTGATTTTATATGCTACACTGAATGGTGGAATCTTAGAAATGGTATTTAAGCAAACAATGGACATAGACTTATAGGACAGTAGAATTACATTTTAATATTTGCAATGCTCTTTCGCAAACAATAAGGACAAGGCCAGTTAGGTATAGATTAATATAAAGTAATAACATACCATCTATATATAACAAATGAAGGATAAGTAAAAAAACAAAAAACAAATGAAAACATCTTGTGTTTAGTGTTCTGCTAGAAAACTCTCTCAATAGTCTTCCACTATTGGCCAGGTGTTTTATCTGGCAACTTACAAACCAATTCCAGTATGGTCAAACAAGTAATAAATTAAGAAACAATATTTTTTTGCTTATCCCTAGTACACGTGGTACAGGCCATGATAATCATGGTGGGTAGAAGTAGGCGACTGCTTTTACCGTAAGTGCACCACATGTCAACACATGTGAAAAGCAATTCGACTTTGCACTTACAAATGTGCCAGGGCCCCGTTTGGTTACTTGCATTCGCTGGTGGGGTTGGACTAAACAATCATATACTAAGTGTCAACCTGCAACCCCAAAACCCATTATTAACTGTATTGACTCATCCATTGATGAGCTCTACACATCCCCAGCAGACACCATCAACAAGCTCTACAAAATTGACACCCTGATATGATTGAGTGGAGATAAGAAAGAAGAAACAAGGCATCTCCTGATTGTACAACTAAAAGTTTCTGATGGCTTGCTACCCTATCTGTATACTAAATTATTTTAAACTTAAAAACACAGCTTTCTGAATTTGCAATACATGTGGTCAACTTGCAGTAAAAGCATTTGCCAATTCTACCCATCATGGTTTATCATGGCCTCTACCATGTGTACTAGAGATATTAACAAAAAAAAAAATTGAAAACCTGCTAGTAAATAGGACTTGATATATATATATATGGCACATTATTGCTTTATAATTAACTTTAGTAATGACACTTCCAATTGAATCTACACAAAAATTTATCACTATATCTGACCTTAATAGGACCAAACTTGATACTATTACTTTTTTCCTGCATGTATCCTACATTTCTGCTTGGAGAAACTGTATAAGACTAAAAGATCTTAATAAAGCTTTTTGTTGTTGTTAAAATAGGACCAAACTCTTGGTTCGCTATATGTTATCACTAATATCAAGGGTTATTTTAAGGTTTGTTGTTTCTTATCCCCTTGTGGAAAGATTACACGAAGTTCATGAGTTCATGCTCCTCCATCTGTTTATAGACAGTGTTATTGTTGTTTCTTATCCCCTTGTGTAAAGATTACACGAAGTTCATGAGTTCATGCTCCTCCATCTGTTTATAGACAGTGTTGTTGTTGTTTCTTATCCCCTTGTGGAAAGATTACACAAAGTTCATGAGTTCATGCTCCTCCATCTGTTTATAGACAGTGTTGTTGTTGTTTCTTATCCCCTTGTGGAAAGATTACACGAAGTTCATGAGTTCATGCTCCTCCATCTATTTATAGACAGTGTTGTTGTTGTTTCTTATCCCCTTGTGTAAAGATTACACAAAGTTCATGAGTTCATGCTCCTCCATCTGTTTATAGACAGTGTTGTTGTTGTTTCTTATCCCCTTGTGTAAAGATTACACAAAGTTCATGAGTTCATGCTCCTCCATCTGTTTATAGACAGTGTTGTTGTTGTTTCTTATCCCCTTGTGTAAAGATTACACGAAGTTCATGAGTTCATGCTCCTCCATCTGTTTATAGACAGTGTTGTTGTTGTTTCTTATCCCCTTGTGTAAAGATTACACGAAGTTCATGCTCCTCGAGTTGTTTGATGATAAGCAGTGGCCTTGTTACCTTGTAATACATGTCACCGTAGGGAAGGAACACCACAGGTGTTGACATTCTATGTGACAGGAGCCGAGGTGTGGCCCACTCTCCCGTAGTGGAGCCCTGCGAGGACAGTGGAGATTCCTCCTTGGTGGACAGCCAATCCGTAGACTGGACTTACGATCCCAATGAACCTCGCTACTGTGTTTGTAACCAGGTGTCCTACGGCGACATGGTGGCATGCGACAATGAAGATGTAAGTTTAACCTATGCACCTGTGCCATACTCTAACCTACCCGCGTGGTTGTGCAGTGTCCCTTCGAGTGGTTCCACTATCCCTGTGTGGGGATTACGCAGCCACCAAAAGGAAAATGGTACTGTCCGCAATGTATCACTACTATTCGA